>JAIFGZ020000515.1:0-677500 GCA_019925245.2 Oryza australiensis
CGGCGTCGAGCACCTCTAGCGCAATGAAGCAGTGTACTTTCTTATTTTCCCGATTTTCTATTTCCATTTCCCATTTTCTATTTTCCTTTCTTATAAAAATTCCAAAATAAATTCCTATAATTCAAAAATAATTTTTAACACAATATTTTCAACTTTTCCCCACTTTTATTTTCCCACAATATATATTATTTTTTATTTATTTATTTAAAATTCCTCTTTTCAAAATTCAATATTCTCCGTTATTTTTCCCAAAACTTTCCTGATTTCGGAGTACGACTCCCGACAATTTTATTATATATTTTGTGTCTTAATTTATCTTTTCCCAACCAAAAATTTTATTTTATATTTCCCGATTTCCTTTTAAAAAACCGGATGCGGCTTTCGCACCTCCATTTCGACAACTCCGAATCATCCAAAAACACCCAAAGGGGATTGACCACGACTAAATTTATGCAACCAAGCTGGCAAATAAGAAGCAACAACCCGAGAAAGAAGCAACAAGCGAAGGTTTTTGAAAGTTCCGATTTTTACGTTCCATTTTCCGTTCTTCGATTTTCGTGGATGTTACAAAGTGCAAAGTTTCTTGACAAGTGGTTTGCGCTTAGCCTTCGCATCATCATCACATGATGACCGCTTTTTCCAGGATACTCTCCTCACTGTCTTTAGCATCCCATGCAATTCAGCTAAGGTTCTATCCATACTGTTATTGTGATAATTTAATATGAATTGCTCGAAGCTCGGAGGGAGCGGCTGGAGAATCACATCGAGTAGCCAACTCTTGGATAAGGGGAAAACCTAGTTTTTGGACTCTCAATGTAGCCAATCATTTTTTATCACATGCGGATCGACGGGATTCCCTCAACAAGCTCGCACGCAAACAAGGACTTCGAGGTGTTGAACCTCTCGGCCCGAGCTTGGTTCTCAAACATGCCACGCAGATCCTTGAATACTGGTGTAGTATTAGCCGCCATTTATTCTACAATGAAAAGCAAAGTTTAGCACAATGTTTATGCTATGTCTATTGTTAAACAATTTAACATTAGACTCCCATTACGTATTTTACACCTTCCCTCTAGGTTACGTACTAGGTCAAGATCACATGTTAATTAATTTCTTGTGAGCTTTTGCATCACCTTTGCTAGAAAATTAATAACATCGGTAAGCAACACTTTGCTAATCACATCTCTATGTGACTCTTGTTGTTGGTGTGGCATCTCCATGCCCCAAGCTAACCTATGCCCCAAGGCCCAAAACTGTTTTGATAGCCTTCTTAAGTAAACCAAATGCTCCTGCATGTATATGTCTGACATATACCCCTCGTGTTATGATAGAGAATGACACTCTCCTTTGGCGAGACCCACCATTGGCAGAGCATAAGGTGACGGGTGCAACATTTGGAAGGGCATCATTACCACTTAATTTTGCGAGGATGCTATCCTATCAAACAAACATATCACATATGAAAGCAAGTAGAATAGCACATAATGAAATAGTATGGCCCCCTTCACATGGTGATCTCCATCTCCATGTCGGTGTAGAGGGTCTCCATCTTCATCACCGTTCTTCCAAGTGCCGAATGCTTGATTTCTTCAAACTAAGCTACTACTATAGAAGCTCTAATTGAAGATTACATCGACTCATAGGTCGTGAAATAATATTACAAGTATTGCACGTATGAAAGAATATTATAGGGATTGCACATATGAAAGAATATTACGGGCATCACATGCATCTCATACATACAATAGGGCCATACCATCTCAAAGCATTCTCTGCAAAAACAAGTTAGGCGTAGAAACGTTTTCTACCTATCGCAGAGAAACGGCATCGAGACGACCTATAAGGGGTACGCACACGGCGGTCCCGCTATAATCACATTATACCGTTCCGATACACTATCAAGGAACGCTATCTCAAAGCCGATTCAAACCGAGTTCTATGGATATTGCTTCGACGTAATCACATTACGCCGTTCGATACACTATCAAGGAACGCAATTACCATCAACTCTCCTCAACGAGATCGTAAAACCGATTGATCTAATCAACCCGTGTGCTAAACTTGTTCCAGATCCAATCTAAAACCCGAACTAAGCAAGATTAGCTCGATACCACTTAAGGGTTACGGAAGCTATGCTAGCCAAAAACAAAAACTTTTCTACCGCGCAAACCGGGAACACTTGCAAGTAAGGGCCGATAGATCGTTACCGATTGTAGTATGCAGCGGAAATAGCCAATCAGACTATCCGATCCGGAACAGTTGTAGCCGATTCCCGCAAGCCGACTGACCGATTCAGGGACAACCGATTCACCAATCGGCCCATTCGCCGATGTAGCCGATTCGCCGAGTCGTCGACCGCGTTCTCGTGCCTCGCTCCGATGCGCTTGACCGCAGCCGATTCCACCATAGCCGATTCGTAGCCGATAAACAGCGCGCAATGTAGCAGCACCTCATGTATCCACCCGTTCGGGAACGTAGAACGCCGAACACCCGTGTACTAGCACGCGATGCAAGGCTAGGGTTTGGCTCGAAAGTGGGGAGGGTTTCCGTGGAGATTGATCTCGGCGACTTCTGTTGCGGATTCGGTTCAATGCGATACAGCAACTCTCCACCCCTCGCCCCTTTATATAGAGTTGGCCGACTGGGACTAGTGGCCGATCAGGACTCTATTTTAAATCGGATCCTATCCGAATCTCACAGAGTTGGCCGCCCATACGTCGTAAGCCCATAGGACTCTATCCGATCGGATCCCTATCCGATCGAGCAGTATCCGAGTCCAACTCGAATATCTATTCTATCCCCATAAGCGTGCGACCACAGTAGGTTCAGGTATACTCGGTTTCGGCTATAGTCTAACTTAGCCGACCGTCGGCTCGAGTCCAACTCAGCCGACTGTCACGACGGCGCCTAGCGGCACATATTGACACCATAGTATACAAGAATATAATATCGGCTCGAACCTGTAATGTGTACACAAATCCCTTTGCCTCACGATACCAATTAAGCTATAGGCAAGATGTGTGCCATCCCTTCAATAGCTTAACCATTCACTCAACCGTATTGGATTATCCGTCCGTTGATTGACTCCTCAATCAACTTAGCATGGCCATGCATTTCCATAATCCATTACCTCGAGGGGCCCAAAGATATCTCTCCAAAGGATGGGCAAATTCCATCTTGATCACTCACATCCCACTCCATGTTTCATAGCAAACCCGAAAACTACCTTTATACCTACCTAGTTACGGAATAGCATTTGGTAGTCCCAAAGTAGGCTAGTACACATGTTGGAATCCATGGTGATCTCAGGTCTAAGGACTTTGTACCAACACTACCTGAGACCAACTAATGACATATTAATTCTTGTAGTGTCTCATGGTGGGTCTATCCAACAATATGTTCTCTAACACATGTGTCCATATTTATTGATTTGGTATCTCCATACCCATGATCTATAAGACATGATCATCAATCAATAGACATGTCGATCTTAGAATCATATTAGTTCCAATAATATGATATATGATAAGGGATCATTTAGAAATAGATTCATACATATCGAGTCTCATAAATAAGTAACGTACTTATTGATCAATACAAGATGTCTATTTCATGGAACTGAATAACACTTTATTCATAAATACATAAATATTGACGTGATATCCAACATCTCCATGTTGCCTCTAGGGCATATCACTAACAATATAGTCTAAGTTCATATGCAAGCTGTGCAGAAAGAAACAATTTCATCCCTCAAATCATGGGATTCAATGTGTTCAAAGGATGGGAGGGGAAGAACTTGCCTTGATTTTGAGAAATATTAACACCTAATCCACTCCTTCACCGTTTATGCAATTATCTAAATAAAATATAGGATGTGAAATTAAACACCAAAAATAGGCGGAAATCCAAAATGCTCTAAAATGCATGATTTGTGCACATTGGGTAGATACTGATATACAGTGAATTTAGGTGAAAGAATCTTTAATTTACCTTATTCCATTTGAGAGTTATGAATTTTGGAGTTCACTCGGTATAGCGTAGTATTTAAATTAGGTAGTGTTCTAGAATGTTTCTATAATTTGATTTTTATTACTTTGACTTCACATAGGTGAGGAGATAGGTTTTTATAAGACTATCACCTTTGGTTTCACAATTTAAAAAGTTACTACGAATTTATTATGCATTTTACCGAGTATAATGTGTTCCAGTTCATAGCGTCTAATGAGTGCATGACTTTAGAGCTGTAGGTTCAGAACATGTTACCTCTTGATTTAGTTGGGTAAACTGAATATATTTACTATTCATTCCACTTTAAGTCTACAAGTTTAGACCTTTTATTATTTTACTTCATATTTTGCAACTAGAGGTGTTCAATGCCATTATTTTAACATATTAACCTAGATATTGTTATATGAGCTAAGTGCTCTAAATCTTAGTGAATGATGATGAAACTATGTCCTCACTGGTTTAACAAGTTTTATTTAGGTTTATTTAGAGCTAAAGTTCATACACACTTTTATCTATCTATGTATTGCTTTAACAATTCTATGTGTTTAATTTCTTATTTCACCAGATCAGTGTTTTGAGCTAAGTCCTGAACAAAAGATTCCAAATTTTATTTCATTTGGTTGAAGTATGCTTTTTGCTGGTTTTATAGAAAGTTGGTTCACTCCATTTGAACTAGAGGTAAATTTTCTACAAATTTTACAAGTTGAAGCGTGTACTAAGTTATTTATTTCTTATATAAATATTTAGGAGATATTACTATACAGTAAACATAAAGTTTTATTTTACAATTTGAAAGTATAAGTTTTGATGATTCTACAGAACTTGAGTTTACTCAAAAAGGAGTTAAAATGGATTTTATATAAATCTCTAAAAATTCAGCTCATCTAAAATTTATTATTTAAATGACATTAGTTTTACATGCATTTGGTACAAAGATACTATATACTTTTATTTTTCATAAACGAGAGAGTGTGATTTGATGAATCTGTAGAATTTTAGTTTGTCCCAAAATAAGTCAAATTGAATTTTCTAATATAAGTTTGTGTAAGTTTTATGTGTGATGTTCCTTATATAATTTTAGAGACAAAGTTTGTATAGTGAGTGCTAAGTTTTATGCATCTAAAATCAAGGTCATAACTTTATGAATCTATAGCAACTAGAATCACCTCAAAAGGAGTTATATTTGATTTTATGTTGAATTTACAAGTTTGTATAATTTTCTATTGAAAAGTTATTGTTTTAGCTATATTCTTTTATTTTCAAATTACAAATTCATGGGGTCCAGAGTGGAGTGTCTGTCCATTTTGCGAAAGGCCCCTAGAGTTTTGAATTAGAACCCGAGGCCCCTAACACGTGTTAAATCAAAATTTTATTAAGAGTCCTCAATGTTTTCTCTATTTATAATTAAGTCTTGGGTCCACGTGTCATATTAAGCATTTTTATGTTTTAACCCTTATATATTCTAAACTTAGGCTAATCGATGTTCTTAGGGCTTAATCCACATGGGCCCACATGCCGTGGCATGGCGCACGGTGGAACAGAGGAAGGGCGCAACCGACGAGGTTCACCGCAGCGCCGACGGCGGCGGCGGCGATTCGGGAGGAGCGACCAAAAGAGAAAATGTAGAGGAAGAGGTGGCGATGATATCGGTGGTCTTTTGTCTATGGTGGTGGCGGGAATAGTGCCCGCGCGAGCTCGAGCGGCGGTGGCCTTGACACCGGTGCATGTTGTTTTGGAGATTAGATCTATACAATGCGAGTGCATGCATGTGCTTTACTGAGCTTTTGGAGACTCAGAAAGTCGCACGAGGGTCGTCAAAGGTGGATGGTGATGGCGACTTGTGAGGTGCTTCGGCAACGGAGAATGATATCGGCTTCACGGCGACGGATCACTCCGGTCAATATGCTGCTAATAAAAGCATTCGTGAGGTCCCCGTGGCCTCTAAGATGGTTCATGTGCAAGGAATCAAAGTGGGGCTCACCGGAGCGACGAAGTCGAAGATGGAGTCCGGGGCCGGAGTTCGGAAGAAAAGGGTCGATCTCCGGGTTCACGGCGTCCTAGCATGATTCATTCAGTTGACGGGCTCTGTAGTCGAGGCGAAGGTTATGGCATGGCGGCTAGTCCTGCATTGGCCGAGGTGGCGAGCGGCGGCTATGCCCGAGCACGCTCCAAACCGGCGAACGGCGGCGATTCGAGACGGAGCGACCAAAAGAGAAAATGTAGAGGAAGAGGTGGCGATGCTATCGGTGGTCTTTTTGTCTATGGTGGTTGTGATAACCTCAAAAATCCATACTTTTAAAAATGTATAAATTGACGAAGAAAATTTTTGTGAATAGATTTGTTGTGTGCTCATTCTTAAAACATTTAAAACCTCCTAAAATTTATTTGCATTCTTTATTTATTCTCTTTAACTTAAAAATCCCAAAGTTATTAATTCTTGCCCTTATTTTTGAAAATTATCAATTTAATCTTTAATTTAAGGAAATTCCCAAATTGAATTTAAAATAATTTTAAAACCCTAAACTAAACTCTTTTTAAGTTTTCTCTAATCTTAATTTAAAAATCAAATCTTAATTAAATCCTTATTTTATATTTTTGAAAAATCCCAATTTGACATTTAATTTGAGAAAAAAAATTCTAAATATTGAGCCTAATTGATTTTAAATTCTAAATTAAATTCCTCCTAAAATTTTCCCTTTTGTTTTTCCCCTTTCCCTTTTCTTTTTCCCTTTTCTTTTTTTCTTCTTTTTCCTTTCTTCTTACTTTCTTCTTCCTCCCGCCTCCTCGAACCACGGTCGCCGCTGTTTAAGCCGTCAAGCCATGGGCATCGGCCCTCGCCCACCGAAGAATCAAACCGACATTGGCCATCTTCATCCCTCTCACAAATGGCAACACACGATTGGGATAAACACATCATCGTTGAACCGCCATAGATAAACCAACATTGCATCGTTGCTCTTATCCCGTGCGAAACCGACCTAAATCCTCTATAAAATGACCACCTCGGATCAAATCTTCTATACATGAATTGATCCTTACTTCTTCCTCCATTTTACCCCCAAAGTCTCCATAGCTATCACACCGTGTTGCTCAAATTTTGAAGAAATCCGCCGAAGGTTCGAAGAACCCTAGGCAGCCGCACCAAGCAATTCTTCAAAATCCGACTCCTACACACTGTCGCTATTCACCTTCACCCCTAAGCAACTTCCCACAGAGGAAAGATAGAGAAGAAGAGTAAAGAAGATGAACAGTAAGAAAGAAAGAAGAAAGAAAGAAGGAGAAGGAAAAAGAAAATTGCTCGTGGTTAGAGAGTTGAAGTGAGAAGGAGAGGTCTTAGGTTCGGTAGGCCTTAGACAATTTTTTTTCATCTTTGAAAGTAGAGATAGAAGAAAAATTGGGAAAAATAAGAAAATATAGGGAAAACCCTAGAAAAATAGGTTGATCCCTTTGATCTCTTCAAAATCTGATTTTCAAATTCTTGTATGCCTTTAAACTTATTTAACTACTATTGTAATCTTTTAAAAATATTTATTTTAAAATTCTCTTATTTTTATATTTATTCAAACTTAATTTTTTTAAAAAAAACTAAGAATAGATTCTTTTAAACTTTTCAAATTCAAATTTCTCCTAGTTTTTAAAATTTATCTATATTCTTTTTAGAAATACTTTTAAATTCAAATTTTTATAAATTATTAACTCAAGCCCAAATTTTAAATTTTAAAACTTGACAAATAACCCTAAAAAATAGTTTAACCTCCTTTACTTTTCCCAATTCTTATTTTAAAACCCTTCTTTTTTAAAAACTTATGTTTTCTCCTTTTTAAATATTTAAAATATTTCCTTCAAGCCTTTTTATCTTTATTTATGCTCAAGTTTCAAAACTTTACAAAATTTAGCAAATAATTTTCCTACTTAACAACTTGAAAAACTATCCCCTCTTCTTTAAGTATTATTATTATTTTTCCTTATTTTACTCAAGCCCAAAAATTAAGTTTTAGAATCTAACAAATAACTTCCCTTTAAAACTTCAAAAATTATGTTTTAAACTCCTTTTGAATTTCTATATTTATTTAGGGATTATTTAGAATTGTTCGTTTGATTTATTTTATCCAATATCGATAGATCACGACTTCGAGTTCGCAAAGGTAACTAAACTCGACCTTATCGTCGACGTAAACACCCTCGTTGCTATTCAAGGAGCAAAATGATTTGAGACCATTGGTCCCGAAGGCAAGTCAAACTATCCTTGATCATCGTAGTATTTATAAATGGTATTTTTAGCTAGTAATGTTTCGCGGGATGGGTTAGATAGACATAACCTATCATTTAATATAATTTTAAATATTCTTTAGATATATACATCATTATTTCATGTAAATGTAAGGAACCTTTTAGTTCATATAGGTTATTATTTTTTGCATTAGAAACATCTTATTATTTCATGCATTAAAGACACCTTACATGTATAGGAAAGGAGAAGATTATTATTTCATGTGATCGAGATATATTCTCCTTCTCCTTAGAAAATACCTTGATAACTTGGACTAGGTATAAAATTATCGCCATGATAGAAAGCATTATCACATGTACTAGTATTTCATTCATGCTCATAAGAAGTTATTTCATGTGGCAAAATAGAAAAATGATCTATTACCTTATGTGATAGGTAAATATAAGTCCTATCATTTTATGTGATATGAGAATGATTTTGGCTGTATGCCGAAAATATAAAAACTCTTGTGCGAATAAAGACATAGTTTCGCCCATCCGATGGACCGGTAATCTGGCATGTCATTCATATATTTCTTTCCGATCTCCCTAGGGACTCGGGAGATTTATGTGATTCTATGCATTGGGGATTTGTAGTGTTGGTAAAGTCTCATTGGTGGACGAGTTATGTAAACGCGGATAAAATACCGATACTAACCGGATCGGTACCGTACTGTTAAGATAGCCCAAGGTTTCACCAAGCCGAGGCAAGTCGTGACAAGCGGCTATTAAATAGGGGTGAAGACACCACCATTCTGGTTAGAATTGGTGCCCCTATTAAGATACCCCTTCGGTCTCGCTCACACATCGAAAAGGTTAGAACCATATAAATGCTATGTTACCCTCGGTCGACTAACTAAGGTTAATCATCGGGTAAAAGTGGACAAACGCTACGAGAGTTGATAGTATTCGAATACGCCGTACTCTCGGTTAATGGAGTTGTGTCTATGGGTGAGTCCAAGATAATGGCATAAGCACTTTTAAAATGTCATCATAAAACTTGAATATTCATATGTAAATACTTTTAGGAAGGGGGTAGAACATAGAATCATGTTAAGGCTAGGTTTATGTTATTCCTTTCAAGAAATCATGTATATCCATTTATATATAGTATAGGATCATGTTAGAGCTAGGCTTAAATTATTTCCTTTTAAGATATCTTGCATATTTACTTGTCTAAGTAGTTTAAGTTCAGTTTGGCTTTTGAGTACCATTCTTGCTCATCCTTGCATATAATATTTTTAGGAAACCACGAAGCAAATGAAGACCTCTCAAGTACCCTAGAGGACTGGGAAAACAAGTACGATTTCTAGGTCGACTCTACACGAGGCTATCCATGTGGAAATGTCACGGCTTTCTTGTATTATATAATTTGTATTTGAACATTGCTGGTTTGTAACAATAAATGAAGTTCTTGTATACGTACTATCTCACGCATAACCGGACTCCAAGGAGGTTATGTGGTATTGTGGGAGTTGACCTCTCGGAGGAGACCCACGATGGTGGCCGGAATAGTGTCGACGGTGAGCTCGAGCGGCGGTGGCATTGGTACACCGATGCATGTTGTTTTGGAGGCTAGATCTATACAATGCGAGTGCATGCATGTGCTTTACGGAGCTTTTGGAGACTCACCGAAAGTCACATGAGGGTCATCAATGATGATGGCAACTTGTGAGGTGCTCCGGCGACGGAGAATGATACCGGCTTCACGGCGACGGATCACTCCGAGTCAATATGATGCTAAGAAAAAGCATTCGTGAGGTCCCCGTGGCCTCTAAGATGGTTCATGTGCAAGGAATCGAAGTGGGGCTCACCAGAGCTGACGAAATTCGAAGATGGAGTCCGGCGGCCGGAGTTGGGGAAGAAAAGGGTCGATCTCCGGGTTCACGGCGTCCTAGCTTGATTCCTTCGGTCGACGGGCTCCTGTGGTCGAGGCGAAGATTTTTGCGTGGCGGCTAGCCCTGCATTGGCCGGAGGTGGCCGAGCGGCGATGAGGTCAGGGTGGCAGCTATGCCCAGAGCACGCTCCAAACAGGCGAGGGCACGTCGGTGTTCCGGCCGCTGCAGTGGATGAAATGAGATAGTGTCAATAGAGAAATTGCTCGGCATCAAGAGGAGGTGATGGAACACTAAATACAGGGAATGGCCGTGGCTCAATCGCAGCAATGGCAACAGCCGTCGTCTTCCGTGCCGGCGATGGAGTTGAAGGGAAATGGAGACACCGGAGCTCTCTCTCTCGATTTGATCGGCTCGGGATGGAGAGTGAGGTTGGGCGATGCGGCTGGGGAAGTTAGAGGGCAAGAGGTGGAGATTGCATCGTCGACACGTCGTGGCCACGCGTCGTCGGCGTCCAGAGCGTTGTCCCCCGCTCTCTCTCTCTCTCTCATGTTCCCGGTTGGAGGTGGGCGAGGGATAGAGGGAAAATGAGCCAAGGGAACTGCCATGTGGATCCAGGCCGTGGTAGGCTACGCAAGGGAAGAGTGGTACGCGTAGGAACATGTTAGTGATATGCCCTAGAGGCAACATGGAGATGTTGGATATCACGTCAATGTTTATGTATAAATGAATAAAGTGTTATTCAGTTCCATGAAATAGACATCTAGTATTGATCAATAAGTACGTGACTTATTTATGAGACTCTTTATGTATGAATCTATTTCTAAACGATCCCTAATCATATGTCATAATGTTGGAACAAATATGATTCTAAGATCGGCATGTTTATTGATTGATGATCATGTCTCATAGATCATGGGTATGGAGATACAAAATCAATAAACATGGACATATGTGTTGGAGAACACATTGTTGGATAGACCCACCATGAGACACTATAAGAATTAATGTGCCATTAGTTGGTCTCGAGGTAGTGTTGGTACAAAGTCCTTAGACCGAGATCACCATGGATTCCAACATGTGTAGTAGCCTACTTTGGGACTACCAAACGCTATTCCGTAACCGGGTAGTTATAAAGGTAGTTTTTGGGTTTGCTATGAAACATGGAGTGGGATGTGAGTGATCAAGATGGAATTTGCCCCTCCTTTGGAGAGATATCTCTGGGCCCTGGAGGTAATGGATTATGGAAATGCATGGCCATGCTAAGTTGATTGAGGAGTCAATCAACGGACGGATAATCCAATACGGTTCGAGTGAATGGTTAAGCTATTGAAGGGATGGCACACATCTTGCCTATAGCTTAAGCGGTATCGTGAGGCAAAGGGATTTGTGTACACATTACAGGTTCGAGCCGATATCATATTCTTGTATACTATGGTGTCAATATGTGCTTGCTAGGCGCCGCAGTTGAGTCGGCTGAGTTGGACTCGAGCCGACGGTCGGCTAAGTTAGACTATAGCCGAAATCGAGTATACCTGAACCTACGGTCGCACGCTTAAGGGGATAGAATAGATATTCGAGTTGGACTCGGATACGGCTCGATCGGATAGGGATCCGATCGGATAGAGTCCTATGGGCTTACGACGTGTGGGGTGGCCAACTCTATGAGATACGGATGAGATCCGATTCAAAATAGAGTCCTAATCGGCCACTAGTCCCAGTCGGCCAACTCTATATAAAGGAGGGAGGGGTGGAGAGCTGTGACACGTCAATTGCATCGCGTGCAACAGAAGTCGCCGAGATCAATCTCCACGGAAACCCTCCCCACTTTCGAGCCAAACCCTAGCCTTGCATCGCGTGCTAGCACACGGGTGTACGGCGTTCTGTCCTCGGACGTGTGGATACCGGTAGAGGCGCTGCTACGTTGCGCGCTCTTGATCAGCTGTGGTGGAGATCGGGCTGCGGTCGGGCGCATCGGAGCGAGCGTGAGAACGCGGCCGGACGACTCGAATCGGGCGATTGGCGAATCGGCTGTCTCAGGAATCGGCTACACCGGTTCGGATCGGATTGCCCTGATTGGCTATTCCGCTGCACTCTACTCCAATCGGTAACGATCTATCGGCCCTTACTTGCAAGTGTTCCTGGTTTGCGCGGTAGAAATTTTTGTTTTCGGCTAGCGTAGCTTCCGCGTAGCCCGGAAGCCGCGAGGGGCGGCTTCCCCTCCCCCGCCCGCTAACCGGCTAGCGGGACCGTCGTGTGCGTACCCCCTTATAGGTCGTGTCGGTGCCGTATCTCTGCGATAAGTAGAAAACGTTTCTACGCCTAACTTGTTTTTGCAGAGAATGCTTTGAGATGGTATGGCCCTATTGTATGTATGAGATGCATGTGATGCATGTAATATTCTTTCATATGTGCAATCCTGTAATATTCTTTCATACGTGCAATGCTTGTAATATTCTTTCACGACTGCGAGTCGATGTAATCTTCAATTAGAGCTTCTATAGTAGTAGCTTAGTTTGAAGAAATCAAGCATTCGGCACTCGAAAGAACGGTGATGAAGATGGAGATCGTACACCGGCATGGAGATGGAGATCACCATGTGAAGGGGGCCATACTATTTCACTATATGCTATTCTTCTTGCTTTCATATGTGATATGTTTGTTTGATAGGATAGCATCCCTCACAAGATTAAGTAGTAATGATGCCCTTCCAAATGTTGCACCCGTCACCGTTATGCTCGTCAATGGTGGTGGGTGCAAAGCGAGTGCCATTCTCTATCATAACACGAGGGGTATATGTCGGACATGTACAGCAGGAGCATTTGGTTTACTTAACAAGGCTATCAAAACAGTTTTGGGCCTTGGGGCATAGGTTGGGGCCGGGGCATGGAGATGCCACACCAACAACAAGAGTCACATAGAGATGTGATTAGCAAGGAGTTGCTTACCGATGTTACTAATTTTCTAGCAGTGATGCCAAAGCTCACTAGAAAATTAACTAACATGTGGATCTTGACCCAATACGTAACCTAGAGGGAAGGTGGAAAATACGTAATGGGAGTCTTATGTTAAATTGTTTAACAAAAGACATAACATAAACATTGTGCTAAACTTTGTTTTTCTGTTGTAGAATAAATGGCGGCTAATACTACACCCAGTACCTTTAATTTGCGATCTATTCTCGAAAAGGAAAAATTAAATGGAACAAACTTTATGGATTGGTATCGCAACTTGAGAATTGTTCTCAAGCAAGAGCGTAAGGAGTACGTTCTTGAAGTACCCTATCCCGAGGATTTGCCAAATAATGCCACTTTGCAAGCGCACGAAGGGCTTATGAGAAGCACACTAATGATGCCCTAGATATAAGCTGTCTCATGCTTGCTACAATGTCCCCCGAGCTTCGAAGCAATATGAGAGCAGTGATGCTCACACTATTATTCAGAGACTGCGTGGCATGTTTGAGAACCAAGCTTGGGCCGAGAGGTTCAACACCTCAAAGTCCTTGTTTGCGTGCGAGCTTGTTGAAGGGAATCCCGTCATCCGCATGTGATAAAAATGATTGGCTACATTGAGAGTCCGGAAAAACTAGGTTTTCCCCTTAGCCAAGAGTTGGCTGCGATGTGATTCTCCGAGTCACTCCCTCCAAGCTTCGAGCCATTCATATTAAATTATCACATGAACAATATGGATAGGACCTTGGCTGAATTGCATGGGATGCTAAAGACAGCTGAGGAGAGTATCCAGAAAAACGGTCATCATGTGATGATGATGCGAAGGCTAAGCGCAAACCACTGTCAAGAAGCTTTGCACCAAGAGGAAGTTAACTCCCGATGAGATCGCGAGTGCCTCCAATGCAAAGAAGGGCAAGAAGGGGTCGGCGGCATCGATGCCGTTTGCTTCTACCTGCAAGGAGACAGACCTTGGAAAAGAAACTGCAAGAAGTACATGGAGGATCTCAAGAAGAAGCAAAGTACGACTTCGCTTCGGTATTAATGTTATAGACATTAATCTCGCTACTTCACCTACGACTCTTGGGTATTTGATACCGGATCGGTAGCTCATATTTGCAAATCGTTGCGGGAATGAGAAGAAGTAGAGGATTGAGAAGGGGCGAGGTGAACTGCGCGTCGGCAATGGAGCAAGCGTTGCTACGATTCTTGTCGGCACGGTACCACTTCATCTACCTTCGGGATTAGTTTTGGAATTGAATAATTGTTATTGTGTTCCAACACTATGTCAAAACGTTATTTCCGCTTCATGTTTGCAAGCGGAAGGATATGATTTTAGATCAATGGACAATGGTTGTTCAATATATCTTAGAGATATGTTCTATTTTCATGCTCCATTGGTGAATGGATTATACGTTTTGAATCTTGAAGCGTCTCCCATCTATAACATTAATACGGAAAGGCAACTCTCTAATGATATAAACCCCACGTTTATCCGGCATTGTCGCTTAGGCCATATAAATAAGAAACGCATGGAGAAGCTCCATAAGGATGGATTGCTTCACTCTTTTGATTTTGAATCATTTGAGACATGTGAGTCTTGTTTACTTGGTGAGATGACAAAGGCACCTTTCACGGGACATAGTGAGAGAGCAAGTGACTTATTGGCACTCGTACATACTGATGTATGTGGACCAATGAGCTCAACGGCCAGAGGTGGTTATCATTACTTCATTACCTTTACCGATGACTTTAGTAGATATGGTTATATCTACTTAATGAGGCATAAGTCCGAATCCTTTGAAAAGTTCAAAGAATTCCAGAATGAAGTACAGAATCCTTTAGGGAAAACAATCAAGTTTCTACGATCGGATCGTGGAGGGGAATACTTGAGCCAAGAGTTTGGTAATCATCGAAAGATTGTGGAATTGTTCCACGGTTGACTCCGCCAGGAACTCCGCAATGGAACGGAGTGTCCGAACGGAGAAATCGCACCTTGTTGGACATGGTGCGGTCGATGATGAGCCAAAGTGATCTTCCGTTATCCTTACGGGGATATGCTCTTGAAACATGCGCTCACACTAAATAGAGTTCCATCTAAGTCGGTTGAAAAGACACCGTATGAGATATGGACAGGGCAACCCCTAGTTTGTCTTTTCTCAAAATTTGGGGATGCGAAGCTTATGTAAAACGTTTACGGTCGACAAGCTCACACCCAAATCGACAAGTGCTTCTTTGTGGGATATCCTAAGGAAACTAAGGGATATTACTTTTATAATCGGGAACAAGGCAAAGTGTTTGTCGCCCGACACGGTGTCTTCTTGGAGAAAGAGTTTCTTTCAAGAAGGGTTAGTGGAGAGCGGGTGCATCTTGAAGAAGTTCAAGAAACACCGAGAAAATGTTTCGGCGACCACGAACCACAACGGGAGGTGCAAAGTGTTGCGCCACCGGTTGTAGATACACCGCCCACGGAGGTCGAAAGATCACGTCGTGCACCCGAGTACACAGTGCGGAACAATGTGATATATTGTTGTTGGACAACGATGAACCTAAGACCTATGAGGAAGCGATGGTGGGACCCGATTCCAACAAGTGGCTTGGAGCCATGAAATCCGAAATAGAATCCATGTACGACAATCAAGTTTGGAACTTGGTTGATCCACTGATGGTGTCAAAACCATTGAGTGTAAATGGGTTTTTAAGAAAAGGCCGATATGGATGGAAATGTTCACATCTATAAGGCGCGATTGGTGGCGAAAGGTTTTAAACGAGATTCAAGGAGTTGATTATGATGAAACCTTCTCGCCCGTCGCAATGCTTAAATCTATTCGGATTATCCTAGCGATTGCTGCATATTTCGATTATGAGATATGGCAGATGGATGTCAAAACGGCTTTCCTAATTGGAAACCTAAGCGAGGATGTATACATGATACAACCTCAGGGTTTTGTCGATCCAGAATCGCCTGGAAAGATATGCAAGCTACAGAAATCCATTTATGGATTGAAGCAAGCATCTCGGAGTTGGAATATTCGTTTTGATGAAGTAATCAAAGGGTTTGGTTTCATCAAAAATGAAGAAAAGGCCTGTGTTTACAAAAAGGTCAGTGGGAGCGCACTTGTATTTCTAATCTTATATGTGGATGACATATTGCGATTGAAAATGATATCCCTATGCTAGAATCCGTCAAGTCTTCATTGAAAAATAGTTTTTCCATGAAAGACTTAGGGAGGCAACATACATATTAGCATTCGGATCTATAGAGATAGATCCAAGAGGCTAATTGGATTAAGCCAAAGTACATACATTGACAAGGTGTTGAAAAGGTTCAACATGCATGATTCCAAGAATGGTTTCTTGCCCATGTCACATGGCATTAATCTTAGCAAGAATCAGTGCCCTCAGACACATGATGAGCGGAATAAGATGGGTATGGTTCCATATGCTTCGGCAATTGGATCCATCATGTATGCCATGCTTTGTACACGCCCGAGATGTCTCGTATGCTTTGAGTGCTACGACGAGATACCGATCGAGATCCAGGTGAAGGTCACTGGATGCCGTAAAGAATATCCTTAAGTATTTGAGAAGAACTAAGGATATGTTCCTAGTCTATGGAGGTGAAGAAGAGCTCGTTGTAAGTGGTTACACCGATGCTAGCTTCCAAACAGACAAGGATGATTATAGATCGCAATGCGGGTTCGTGTTACTGCCTGAACGAAGGCGCGTCAGTGGAAGAGTTCCAAGCGGGATACGTTGCTGATTCTACAACGGAGGCCGAGTACATTGCTGCTTCGGAAGCGCAAAGGAGGTTGTTTGGATCAAGAAATTCGTTTCGAGCTTGGTGTGATGACTAGTACGACTGGTCCAATGTCTCTCTATTGTGATAATAGTGGAGCCATTGCGCAAGCCAAGGAGCCGAGGTCACATCAGAAGTCCAAACACATATTTCGGCGATATCATCTCATCTGCGAGATAGTGGACAGAGGTGATGTCAAGATATGCAAAGTGCACACGGATCTCAACATAGCCGATCCGCTGACAAAACCTCTCCCTCAGCCGAAGCATGAGGCGCACACAAGAGCAATGGGTATTAGATACTTACATGATTGACTCTAGTGCAAGTGGGAGATTGTTAGTGATATGCCCTAGAGGCAACATGGAGATGTTGGATATCACGTCAATGTTTATGTATAAATGAATAAAGTGTTATTCAGTTCCATGAAATAGACATCTAGTATTGATCAATAAGTACGTGACTTATTTATGAGACTCTTTATGTATGAATCTATTTCTAAACGATCCCTGATCATATATCATATTGTTGGAACAAATATGATTCTAAGATCGGCATGTTTATTGATTGATGATCATGTCTCATAGATCATGGGTATGGAGATACCAAATCAATAAACATGGACATATGTGTTGAAGAACACATTGTTGGATAGACCCACCATGAGACACTACGGAATTAATGTGCCATTAGTTGGTCTAAGGTAGTGTTGGTACAAAGTCCTTAGACCCGAGATCACCATGGATTCCAACATGTGTAGTAGCCTACTTTGGGACTACCAAACGCTATTCCGTGGCGGGTAGTTATAAAGGTAGTTTTCGGGTTTGCTATGAAACATGGAGTGGGATGTGAGTGATCAAGATGGAATTTGCCCCTCCTTTGGAGAGATATCTCTGGGCCCTCGAGGTAATGGATTATGGAAATGCATGGCCATGCTAAGTTGATTGAGGAGTCAATCAACGGACGAGATAATCCAATACGGTTCGAGTGAATGGTTAAGCTATTGAAGGGATGGCACACATCTTGCCTATAGCTTAAGCGGTATCGTGAGGAAAAGGGATTTGTGTACACATTACGGGTTCGAGCCGATATCATATTCTTGTATACTATGGTGTCAATATGTGCTTGCTAGGCGCCGTGTTGTGTCGGGTGAGTTGGACTCGAGCCGACGGTCGGCTAAGTTAGACTATAGCCGAAATCGAGTATACCTGAACCTACTGGGTCGCACGCTTAAGGGGATAGAATAGATATTCGAGTTGGACTCGGATACGGCTCGATCGGATAGGGATCCGATCGGATAGAGTCCTATGGGCTTACGACGTGTGGGGTGGCCAACTCTATGAGATACGGATGAGATCCGATTCAAAATAGAGTCCTAATCGGCCACTAGTCCCAGTCGGCCAACTCTATATAAAGGAGGGAGGGGTGGAGAGGCGTGACACGTCAATTGCATCGCGTGCAACGAAGTCGCCGAGATCAATCTCCACGGAAACCCTCCCACTTTCGAGCCAAACCCTAGCCTTGCATCGCGTGCTAGCGCACGGGTGTACGGCGTTCTGTCCCCGGACGTGTGGATACCAGTAGAGGCGCTGCTACGTTGCGCGCTCTTGATCGGCTATGGTGGAATCGGCTGCGGTCGGGCGCATCGGAGCGAGGCATGAGAACGCAGCCGGACGACTCGAATCGGGCGATTGGCGAATCGGCGTCTCAGGAATCGGCTACTGTTCCGGATCGGATTACCACGATTGGCTATTCCGCTGCACTCTACTCCAATCGGTAACGATCTATCGGCCCTTACTTGCAAGTGTTCTGGTTTGCACGGTAGAAATTTTTGTTTTCGGCTAGCGTAGCTTCCGCGTAACCCTTCAGAACATGTGTACACTTTGATTTTTGGTTGAATTTTTGGATTATTTTCTTCCCCTAAATTTGTAGCTTCATATCTTGGTGTGTGGAACAGATAATTTTTTGCAAATTTTACTGAAGGCAGACGATATGCCTAGGTTCCATTTTCTTTGGTTGCACTCAAAAATCATTTGTAGATTGCTCACAGAAATTAAGCAAAGATGGGTTAATTTGAAACACGTTTGAATTTTTAGGAGACCTAAAAAGAGAAGAAAAATTCTATAAAATTATATTTATACATGATAATTAACCTAGTATTTGATTAAATTATTTCCCAGGTATACTTGGGTGCATTTAAATTCTGTTTTGAGTGAGGTAGGGTTTTTAGCCGATAAAGGACTTTAACTATTGACCTATATGTCTGTTTTACTTAATTTGTTTGAGGCATCAAACTTAGTTATTTAGTTGTACCAAAATTATGTTAGGTTGAATATAGTGTTTGGCACCTACATGAATTTTTCCATGATTTTATCTTGCTTGAATTATTTTAGAGAATTAGGGTGACCTTTCTTTGTATAGGTGTTCCCTTTCCGTAAATGCATCCAATATGGTTATAGGGTCTATATTAAATTTCTCTTGAGCTGAGGAGATGATTCTTTTGACTTAAACTTTATGTCCACTGTTAGCACCCAAGGTTATCTGTGGGCTTGTTCGGTGAGTTTAATATTTTGGTTATAGCTCATGAGACCTATTATGAAATGCGAGTTGAAAATTCCAAATTCACAAAGGACCCATTGTCAAAACATGTTTTATGCATGTGCATGCACATTTGTAGAATTGCATCTATGCTCATGGTTAGGAAGGAAAAGTTTTATTTTGTTCTCAAGTTTTAATCATGGAAATAGGTTAAAGTTCTCAACCTAGGTTAGAAATGAAAAATTTTGGTTCACAAAAATTGAGAAACTTTACTTTCATTTAGTTTTGACAAAATTTTCTTGACCCTAGGATTTGGGTATGTGACACCTCGTTTCGGCACTCGAGAATAGTGATAAGCGACGGTGATTCACACTTTATTGACAAGGTATTTAGGAAGTATCTCGTAGAACTTGGGATCAACCACCGAGTCGCCACACCTTACCACCCCGGACGAGCGGTCAGGCTGAAACTTCAAACAAGCAAATCAATAACATCTGACAGAAGACCGTGAATGAGATGAGGAAGGTTTGGAAAGACAAGCTTCCCGAGGTACTATGGGCATATTGAACAACATATAAAACACCAATTGGGACGACATCTTACCAGTTGGTGTACGAGAAGACTTGTCACTTGCCCGTAGAATTAGAATTCAAGGCTCATTGGGCAATTAAGAGGTGGAACATGAACCTTCCAGCAACCGAGATTAAATGAAGGATTCAATTGTCTAAATTGAAAGAATGAAGGGAGAAGGCCTACCATAGCTCAAGAATTTACAAAGAAAGAACGAAGAAATGGCACAACAAGTGAATCAAGGTAAAGGAATTCATGCCCAGTGACAAGGTACTACTCTTTAACTCTCATGTTAAATTGTTTGGCCAGGGTAAGCTCAGAAGCAAATGGGATGGGCCATTCAAGGTAATTAGTGCCACCTCCCATGGTGTCGTCACTCTTCAAGATGATGACGAGAATCTATTCAAATTTAACGGGCAAAGGCTAAAAGTTTTTCTAGAGCCAAAGCCCTTGGAATTCTAAGAGTTAGACACCTTGGAATCCTAACTTTAGAATGACCCTCCTCTTTAGAAATTAAGGTACATGGTACACTCTACAGTGCCCCCTGCGCGTTGCACCACATTTTTGGACTATCCCTACATGTGCCGCACCATAACCCAAAATTCAGCTCAAGTTGGCCGCAACACATATTCGATCGAACCAAAATTTTGGCGGCAAGCAAAGGTCTTTAAGTTGTAGGTTCTTATCACCTCCTTCTTATCCCTTGTTGTTGCGTAGATTCATCGGAGGTGGTTCTGAAATAGTGTACCTTAATCACTACAAAAGGAGGTATAGGGGCCTTCATCCTCCTCACATTCCCACAAAACTTTGCCAAAACCTCCACGATGGGCGACCAGACTCCCCAAAGCCGTCCACTTACTCCTTCCTCCTCGACTCCTCCCGGTCCACAAACCAAGATGCTCTCTACAAAACTCCAGGAGGAGTATTGCACTAGCCCTACCTTGCCTAACCCCCTGGACCTTGAGAGGTCACTGCAGGCGGAGCGCCTAAGGCCAAATGGGTTCGGTCGAACCCCCAAGGTTCGGCCAAACCAATCTGATCGTCCCGACGGCTCTCGTCAGGTGGCGTGATCTCTCTCGCCATGGAGGACAATTTAGAAGGGTGCGTTGGGCCGTACACCCTCACCATTTCTGTGTCCTACCGCTTGCCAGTTGGGTCCTAAGATCATCATCAAGGGAAGGACTGCCCGCAAGTTGTTCATGGCCGATGATGGGTTTTTGACCCGTACGCCCAAGGAGGAGCAACAAGTTTCCCATCGAGCAGCTCTTCATATGGACGGGGATTCCGCCCTTATTAAGTGGAAGGCGATCCGTAAAGGGAAGGCTCCCAAGAAGACCCCGGAGAAACCCGGACCCGATTCAAAATCAAGGACGTCTGTACCCCCATAGGGAGGTACAAGAAGGAGTTGATTCCTCCCATCAACCATAAGGAACTTGAGCGGGATGAATCGGTTCACTCCCTCTGGAGGTAGAGCGCCGCCCAAAGCGGCCACCCATTCGGGCACCACCGGGAGTCTTTGACCCCTCAAATGATGAGGAAGAAGAGCCAGAAAAGAGCCTGCAGGAGCAGGTGGAGAATTGAGGCAAAAATGTAATAATTTACAGGAGTCCGTTGCAGAGGAGGAGATAGCACCCATGGATATGGATGATTAATTCACCGTCCTCCGCGAGGCGATGACCTCTAATTATAAGCGCCTCCTTAAGGAGCTAGGGCACGAGGACCTATATGATCAAGCAACTCTTTAGGCCCCATAGCTCCTTTTACCTTTCCATTAGGCACCTCCCTTTGTTTGCCTTAGATTTCAATTTTTGCTTTCTATTCATTTAGAGGTGTTGTTTTTTATTAGTTTTGAGATTTGTTTCATCAAGTTGTAATAAAAGAACCTTTAATTTATTTGGTACCCTGGCTGGTGCGTTGAGCCAGCCAAGGCATGCACTACTGACTTGTATTCTAGAGCTTCCGATTGCGTTTCACGAGAAAGCACGAGGCGATCCGAGCTAGTGGAGGTTTGAACGAACCAAAGCATGTTCGGCTGAACCAAGATGTGAATGATCTCTCAGTACAACGTAACGTACTTCGTACCCGGACATGACGAGAAGATCTTGGGAAACCCGAGCACGAACAGCCACGGTGCGGGTTTGGTCGAATCTACAGTTCGGACCAGAACAAGCATGGCCACGTCTGTCGTCCTGTCCTGTGCAGAGTGCTCTAGTTTGCATCCCTTCCGTCTCTCCCTCGTGCATTTCTGCCATCTGATCATAGAAAAGCTTTGAGATATCGATATTATACCATGATGAGCACATAACCCCCAACTTACATCTACTTCTCGATGCATTGGTTAAGCACATCCAGATGTTCTTTGGTGAATTTTGGGCTTGTGAAATATATTTCATAGGGACCCCTAGAGCTAAGTTGTTGTCTTGCTTGATATGATTCGATAAGATGGTTCCCAATGTTCCTTTACGCTCTCGGTTGATTCATTTCAAAAATTTAAAAAGTAACAAGTTCCTCAATGGTTTAAATTCCCACCAAGGCCATACATATGCCTACGTGATATGAACTTCTACATATGCAACTTGTTTTCTTATTGAACTTTGTCAAATTGTTGTGACCCTTAGTGAGACATTTTTTCATACTCTTATGATCAAGATCACGTACATGCCACCATATGCTAAACTTCTACCAGAAGTTAGCAACCATACCATCCACAAAATAAAGTTCCATGTTGTTTCATGACCTCTTTCTCCAAGTTATCCCTGCAAAAGAGACATGGGCTATGTAGAAAGAGAAATAAAAGACATGCCCATAAAAGCGCGATGAAAAAAAGAGAGAGAGAAGAAAAAGAAGAAGAAAAGATAGCCCATGTCCCAAACGAAAAAGCAAAGGAGAAGAGTTGGAACATACAAAAAGGAGCTCATCCACCGTACACCATATCCATACACATGCACATCTTGATCAAGTTGTATGACTAGCTTCTCTAAAGGATCCGGTTTTTGACTCAGCTATATATGAGGAACAAGTAAGCTTTTAACCCTACGAGCTCCACATAAGCGATTTAGATGTAGGAATTGAGGCTTAACTTTTGAGCCAAGCTAGTGAGGAAGATAAACACCACTTGAGCGAATCAGAGTACCAATTGAGGAACTAAGGTTTTATTTTGAAAACTCAAAGAAACCCCGAGAGTAATGAGGATATAGTGGAATTCATTGTAAGAGTTGTTTAGTCTGTCAACCGCTCAAGCTCAAGGGTTTAGCCACTCTCATCCACAAGTTCAAAGGAAGCCGAGAGCAACATGGTGTTCTTACTCTTGCCTCTCGAAGTAGATGTAAGTATCCTATCGCTAGACCTTGCTCTAAATTTGTTATCCTTTACACGAGACGATCAAAGGTCTGGTGTGTGTGAGGGGAGGGTTGTTCGTGATCCTTAACTCAAGTTTCATCATATCATTTTGATCGCCAACTTTGCCTAAAAAGAATAAATGTGGCATGCTAAAGTAGATAGAGGGCATAATTTTACATTTGCATGTAAGTTTTGAGTCTATAGGACACATGGACTGTACTGGAGGAAGACGAACCAAAAAGGAGCCAAGCTAGGTTCGGCCAAACCTACATGGTTTGACCAAACCACTTTCAAGCCCAAACTTCTAGAGCCTCTGCCACAAGAAAACCGACACAATATGTACCAATCTCCACCATTGCTCCAGCGTCAGTTTGATCCAAGGCACTTGGTGTACCTCTCAAGGATCCATGGGGCCAAAAAGTAATCGAAGATCTGGCCAAGAAAGGTTTGCCGCCATCCAGACGTGTCCCAGACCGAGGATCGAACAAGGCGGTGGATCAGACGGTGAAAGGGGGCCGGGGAGGTTAAGCGAACCCCTAGTTCGACCGAACCTGCCACTTGGCGAAGGGGAGCCCTCTTGCATGCTATCCAAAGCGCCTCCTCTTACTACAAAGCAACTACGTTCGCCGGTTTCGAGACACACAAGAAGGAGGATTAGCTAAGATAGCGAAGTCTTTGTTGCATTATTTTTCTAGATACTAGGGAGAGAAGTGAGGTGAGAGTGTATTTTTCTAGATACTAGGCAGAGAAGTGAGGTGATAGTGTCGGGAAGGAGCCGAGCGACTTCTTCTTCACTTTGTACCTCGGCGGATGCGAGTCAACTTCGACTAGCATTCTAGTCTTGTCGGTAACTCTGGTTCTTTTAGTTAATTAAGTCTTAGTTCTTTACTTACTCTGCTTTGTGGGTTCCTCGCTCATTTTTAATAGCTTAGTTGATAGGAGCGAGTGTCCTATCTTTCTATAGGAGGTAGGATAGTGATCGATAGTGTAGGCATGGTGTCTAGACTTGAGATTACCTTGGTTTGCACCCTGTTCAACAGACGTGTGGTAGCCCCAAGAGGTGATAGCCCTTACGGCCTACATAATCCACCATGTTTGTTCAGGATCATAGGACTTAGGAGTGGATTGTGTCATCCCCCTTCTCATCCCTTTCCGTGGGCAGTGGGTCCCTGGAGCCCGAAGCGAAGCTTAGTAAGTTAGTGTCTCTATCTCAATTCACTTTAGAATCTTAGTTTACCTACTCGTACCTTCTCTACCCCTATCCTATAATTCCTATCCCTTTCTTCGTCGTCACTACCATCGTTCCACCCCGTCACGAAGAATTAGTTTAGAGTTAGTACACTAATGTTTCTCATGGAAATCGATAACTTGGAATACTCCAGGGTAAGGCGACAGAGGTATCCGTATGCTTGCCGATTTATCTGTTAGGCTTAAGAACCGCCAACACCCACTCAGTTTATAAACGTAGAAACCAATACAATCCCGAAGCCAAATCTAGCCGATTGGCAATCCACCTTCAGATCCTGGCCCTCTTCTCTCAAGGAATGGAGAAATTGGTATCAAAGAACATCAGCTTCCAAACAACCTCATTGGGAAGAAATGGACATAGCTCAATGCTTAGCTTTGTCTCTAACCGATATGAAGAAAGATGAACCCATACTATCAACTGCATCCTACTTTTGGTCAGACACCCTCAATTATTTCTTGATCAATCAAGTGCCAAAGGCCCCCACCTTCTTAGACATCAAGATGCTCATTGGCCTTGACATCATCACATCGGCCAACCCCTTTAGTCTGAAGATCAAATGTGCCAACAAACTAAAGACCAAAAATGCGGGTGGTTGGTCAGGGTATATAACAGATCACATCGGCACAGGCTGTCTCTGAGAAGGAACATACATCTTTCCTATCTTGGTGGCTAGAAAGATTTGTTTTCTGTGGATCAACCTATGGTGTATGGGGGTATCACCCGGGGTAGCCCACGAACGAGTTAAGATCAGGTGAAGTGTTGGTAGTCCTAGGGAGGGGGTCGGAAGCGACCTCTTCTTGGGGTCAACCGCCCGACCTCCCTTCATTCCGACTTTAGTGTTCTATCTTGACTACGACTGGTTAGCCCGACCCCATATCTCCTCGGGAGGAAGGCTTGCTTTGCAAGGATCGCAGAGGAGACAAGGAGGAGACAACCCGGCGAAGATGACGTCACCCGACAGGGGCACGCAGAAGGTACCTACGGAGGACGGATCGCAATGCAAGATGGAGCACGAGATACCCACGGCACGCATGACCCGAGGGATCTCTATGTACTTTTCAGATGTTGTTTGTACTTGCTTTTTAGCCTTTAGTGTTAGCTGTCTTGACCCCCAAGTCCTCTTGTAACTCCCCTTTGAACTATAAAAGGAAGGGCGAGGTCACGTGGGTGGGCGAGGGATCGATGCGATCCCGCTAGGGTTTAGTCCCGATCTTTCGATGAGAGGTGGAGGATAACTCGATTGGGGAATAGAGGCGACGTTCACGGCCCAACTACAACCGTCCAAGGATGATGTGCCTTAGCAACCGATACACCGTCTCCGATGGTTGACGCGATCTTGCGGTGCGCGACAACCCGGCCACTAGGGCACTTGTCCGCAAGCAATCGAAGAACAAGCGGGAACAAGTATAACAAGAACTGAAATTGCTATATATTAAGATGAAAGATTCAATCTGAATACACGATATGGTGGAGTTCCAAAGACAAAACGAAGGACGGTCTAGCCGACACGCGCGCGTGTGCAAGTAGCAAAAGGCTAACTCTAATCAACAAAACCCACCCTTCTCGGTGGCGGCTAAAGGTTTAAGAAGAGGGGAGAGACGACCACAGGGGTGCCGGAGTCGTGCTAAACCCTAGGACGCGCCCTAATGGGCCCAACTTGATACACGGCCCATTGGGCCAAAAGAGGTGACGCAGCACCAAAGACAGAAAATACTCGGTAGAAAAGAACAATTGCGGCCGCTCCAGGACAGATATTGACATGGGGCTGGATCCATTTGAAAGTAGACTTGATAACCTTTCCATCAAGTACTTGCACGCCTGAATCGGAGTTTGCATGAAGTCGTGGCGGCCGTTAGAACTTGGCACTGTGCTGCAGTCCGAATCCACCCGCGCGAATCCTCTTCCCGTTGGATCCTCTCCATCGTTCTGAGTAAAACAAAAGTGCACGCGCCTCCAGGGGTATAAAGAAGAGGAACATAAACTTAAGAATGAACTCACCTGATGGTTGAGTTGACGTGCACGAGCACGGGTTATTGGGCCATGAAGTTGTACGTGTGGAGCGTGGATGTATCGGTAGTATTGATGTCCTCATCGGGATCGGTTCTTTGGAAGCTAGATGTAATCTCTAGAGCCCCAAGAACTCACACCATTGTACTCGATTCATAGACCACCCCAACAAAGAACACATGACGTAGGCTTATTATCCTCCGGGAGGGCCGAACTGTCTAAAATCCTTGGCTCACATTCTCTTTGAGTCGACCATACGTATGCTTTTGGTAGACGTCCTCCACCACTCTTTCACCTCCTCGGGTAGCCTCCTTGGAGGACTGATCGACCACCGTCGGCAGTTGGCACGCCGAGTAGGGGCACATATTTATCGATCTAAGTGGTACGATGGCAATTTTCTTCCGTACCGAGCCCATGGCGGGAAGGAGATGTCGAAGTCGTGGAACATGGAGTGCTCGTGCTGATTCTACTCGAACTCATGCTCGGCCTATCCATTGTGGGGTTGTCACCCGGGGTAGCACTCGGACACGAGTGGAAGTCGATCGAAGTCGGACTACTAAGTCTTTTTGGATGAGGTCGGGAGCCCGACCTCCCCTAGGGATCGGCCGCCCCGACCTCCCCCTGGTCTGACCACGACACTCCTTTCTCGACCTCGACTCCTCGACCTGACGAAACTTGGCTTGCAAGGAGACGAGGAGGGGACAACCCGGCAAGGAATGACGTCACCGACAATACAGTGCGAGTGGGATGCAAAGGAGGGGCCCCAAGGCGGGATAAGGCACAAGACACCCACGCACGCGGGGCACGAGAGGACATCTCCATGTACCTTTTCAGATGTTGTTTGTACTCACCTTTTTAGATCTTTAGTCTTAACTTTCTTGGCCCCCAAGTCCCTTGTAAGCCCCCTTGAGCTATAAAGGGAGGGTAGGACGGGCGGGGGAGGATCCTAGCTCTCTTCATTCTCGGCTCTTTGCTTGTTCTTGGCCGCTTGCTCTAAGCCCCAAGAACTCACACTTGTAAACCTTGTTCATCATCCATCCCATCAAAGAACACCATACACCAGACATAGGCCTATTATCCTTCGGAAGGGCTGAATCGGTATAACTCTTGTGTCTATTGATCTTTGGCTTGTCTTAGCAACTCGAGTCGACCACCAAGTCGAGAGGAGGCACATTCCCGACCGTTCACTCACCTCCTTGGGCACCCTCCTCGAAGGACTGTCGACCTACCTTCGGCGGTTGGTGTGGCGAGTAAGGGACGCGTTTCTTCTTCATTTTTGGCGACCTAATGGATGTTGTTTTCTCCACCGACTTCACGCCACCCATTGGGGGTGATGTTCATCTTCGAGAGCTTGGTCTTCCATGCGACGACTTCCACCGCCTCACCCTCTCCCGGGTGGCTTTGTGCGAGCTCGGCGCGCGGTTGCACGGCGGCGCGAGGCGGGGAGGCGAGGCGCATGGCTCTGCGTCCGGTGGCCTCGGTCCCGTGGCTCGTCCGATCACGCAAGCTTGGTGGCCCAAGTCCCAGGCGCTTGCTCGGTCACGTCGAAGGAGGGCTCGGCTTGGATCGGGTTGAGCGCCCGACGAGACGCCGTTACCCGCATCCCGCCTCCCGCCACGCGGGAACCCGTCGTCCTCTCCGTTCGTCGCCGGCGGACTCCCATGCACCTCGGGACGGAGAGCACCGGAAGATCGCCCGCTGTACTTATCCTCCTAGCTTGGCACCGGCTAAATGACTGCGCGGGCCAGTTTTTGTCCCAGGCAACCGCTGGCCGGCGAACTTTGTCATGATGACAGGCACGGTTTTCGAGGATGAGGTCACAGGCTCCTAGGAGTCCAATGCCCATCGCAACGCCCGCCGTCAACGCAATGCGGGGTGGGTTGCTCGGCGCGAGCAGGCCGAGCACCCTCGCATCCAACCCCGAAGCCTGGAGTCCGACTTCACTATGGAGTTCGAAGGACAATAGGTCTTCCGAACGCCGGCGGCCAACCTGGTGGCCATCGAGCGAACACTCAACGGCCTTCCCGACTCCTCGGAGGTGTGCAAGGCGAAGGCCATGACTCGGGAGGCCACCGCTCGGCTCAACGTCCGGGTTCGTCCGAGCACCCCACGGGGAGCGCACGATGCTCAAGGTACCAAACACAGCAGAGCACGGGCCACTCCGCCTCACTTGGCCCCTCCAAGGGCCAAGCCACGATGGACGGGGTCGTTCCCGGTGGTACGGGTGGCCGCCTTAGGAATGCCCATGCAACGGAGCACCAAGGCAGCTCCTACATTGGGGACAGGCGTGAGATCATCACGCAGAAGACCAATGCTCGCAACATGTAACATCCCTAAATAAATTATACTTTTAAAAATACCTAAATTGACGTAGAAATTTTTTGCGAATAAGTTTATTACGTGTTCTATTTTAAAACATTTAAAATCTTTTAATATTCACTTGCATCCTTTATTGTATTTTCCTTATTTTAATTTAAAAATCCTAAATTTATTAATTCTTTGCTTTTTATTTTTGAAACATCCTAATTTAACTATATTCCAAGAAAATTCCCAAAAATTGAGCCTAATTAATTTTAAATCTTAGATCAATTTTCCTTTTACTTTTTCCCCAAATTTCTCTTTTCCTTTATTTTTCCTTTTCTTATTTTTTCTTTTTCCTTTTCCTTTTTCTTTTTCTTTTTCTTTTTCCCTTTTCTTCTTTCCTCCTTTTTCTTCCTGCGCGGGCCGAACCACGACCGCCGCTGCCGGCCGCCGCGCGCGTGGGTGCGGCCTCGCCCACAGGAGCCAAGCATCGACTTGAGCCACCGCCTTCCCCAAGTCCACATGCCAACACCCAATTGGAGCATCGTCGTCATTGTACAAATATGCGCCAGAACCAACCTACGGCCACCGCCATTGCCGCCATGAGCAACCGACCTCAATCTCTATAAATAGAGCACCCGGACCAAATTTTCTATATAAAATTTCTTCCTCATCTCTTTCTCAACAATTCCCCTAAGTTTTCCCCAATTTATATGCCTGAAATTGCTATCACAAAGCAAAGGAACCGAAGAACTCCAAAGAACCCTAACTATTGCACTAGGGCAATTCTCCAAAATTTGTCGTTACGGATCGATTTCCCTCAAATTAAAAGTACCATCGTGCTCTACATGTCTAAATCTTCTATTCCCCTAACTTTCTGAATTAGTCGTGGGAGACCCACCGCCGGCGAGCTGCGTACTTGCTCTGTTTCGGCCATCGTCGTGCACGTGGCTAGGCCGTGTGAACCTTTTCGGCCAAACCAATGCTTTAGCTAGCTTCTTCACACCCTATAGTTGCTCCCACACTTGTTGTCTTGGCCGTGCCATTGCCGGTTAGCCACCAAGGCGAGCACGCGCCGCCACGGTCACCTCGCGGTCGTCGGCTGCTACGCCATCTCCCAGCCGAGCTCGGAAATGGAACCCCGTGCCGTCTAGATGGGGGTGGACCCCTTGGTCTTCAAGATCCGACCGTCCTCATCGCCGTGCACTCTCATCCCCACTAGCGCCGACTTTGAGAGAGAACAACAAAGAGAAAAGAGAGAAAAGAGAAAGAAAATAGAGAAAAAGAAAGAAGAGAGAGAAAATATAGTAACCTAAAAATAATCCTACAAAAATAGTTTTACCCTCTTTGACTCCTTTCAAAATTTTATTTTATAATTTGTCTCATTTTTCTCAAAAAACCTATCTATTTTTCCTTTTTAAAATATTTTAAGTACTTCTTTCAACTCTTTTTATGTTATTTTATTTAAATTTTAAGATATAACAAATAATTTTCTATTTAAACTCCAAAAATCATCTTTTAAATCCTTTCTAAATTTCATATTTATTTGGCATTTATTTGAAATTGTTCATTTTTATTTTTTATTGATTATTGATAGATCGCGACGTTGAGTTCGCGGAGGGAACCGAGCTCGACCCTAACGTCGACGTAAACACCCTTGTTACTTGTACAATAAGATGAAGGATTTGAGACCATTGATCTCGAAGGCAAGGCAAACTACCCTTGATCATTTATAGAATTTAAGAAGAGTTACATACCATGTTTTAAATGGTATATATATTTAGAAATATTTCATGGGCTGGGTTTTTTAAATTATATTGTTATAATCTATCATTTTATGTGACTATAAATATTATTTATATTATATGTGCTATTATTTCATGCACTAGAAGAAATTTATCATTTTATGCAATAGAATAGGAAAATTCCATTATTAGAAATATTTCTTTTCCTTTTTAGGCAACATCTTGATAGTTTTAGACTAAATATGAAATTATAACTCTAATAAAATGACTATTATTGCACATAGTATCATTTTATGCACAATCATAGGGAAGTTTATTATCATTTCATGTAATAAAAAGGGAAATGGTCTATTATTTCATGTGATAAAAGGGATAGAGGTTCTATCATTTTATGTGACAAATATGGTCTTGGCTGAATGCCAGAAAATATAAAACTCTTCTACCAGAATAAGGACATAGTTTCGCCCATCCGTTGGATCGGTTTTTATCGGCTTAGCAAATACATTTCTCTGTCAAATCTCCCTGGGGGCTTGCCTTAATTTAATGGCATGTAGAAGCCTTATTGGTAAACAAATATGTAAACAGCGGATGAAAAGCCAATGCTAACCAGATTGGCACCGTCTGTTAAGATAGCCGAAGGTGTTACCAAGTCAGGGCAAGTGTGTGATAAACAACTATTAAATAGGGGATCGAGCATCATTCGCTAGTTAGGACTGGTGCCCCTATTAAGATAGCCCACCGGTCTTATCACACATCAAGAGAAGTTAGAGTTATGTAGATGCTATGTTACCCTTAACCTTGCAAACTAAGGTTAATCCTCGGGTAAAGCTGGGCAGACGCTGTAGAGTTGATTGTATTTGAATACGTCGTACTCCCGGTTAATGGAGTTGTGTCTATGGGTGAATCTTGTTTTATGGCATAAGTAATTTTCTAAATGCTATCATAAAATTTGGATATTCATATGTAAATGATTTTAAGGAAGGGTAGGATATAGAATCATGTTAAGGCTAGGTTTATAATTCATATTTTTGAAGTTACCATGCATATTTATTGATATAGTTGGATTCGGTTTGACTTCTTGAGTACCATCGGTACTCATCCTTGCATATAACATCTTGGGAAACCCGAAGTCAAAGAATAAACTCCTAGTACCACGGTGGTGGGAGGAAGAGTACGAATTCTAGATCGACTCTACACTCAGGCTATCCGTGTGGAAGGGTCGCGGTTTTGGTATTGTAACTATTGGGCCTAGTTGGCCGTATTAGTTTACTATCTAGTATTGTAAAGTTTGTACTAAACCTTATCGGTTTGTAATAATAAACGAAGTTCTTGTATCTGTACTATCTCACACATAAGGACTCCGAGAGGTTATGTGGTATTGTGGGAGTTGACCTCTCGGAGGACCCCAGGGAAGAACAATTTTCTACATCAATTTAGGTATTTTTAAAAATATATATATTTTTTAGGGATGTTACAATATAAGGCTTAACCTTGATTAAATCAACTAAACAGGTTATAACCTCAACAGATCGGACCTTGGGGGTCTATTTATACCCAAATACAAATTTTTCCATGTTGGACACGACTCAAACTTCTAAATTACAAAAAAAACATATGAACAAGTCCCTTAGGTGGACTCATACCAAAACATCTCTAATGAATACGTCTATTTAATATTCCTAATTAATAGATACAATTGTTTGTAATGGACTCTATCCTTGTTTCGCAATAACTTCAAATCCTAAATCTAAGCTCAAATTAAACCCAAAACCAACTGTATCGGCTGCCTTGCCCATATCGGCTCGCCAAATCTGACTCTGTATCGGCCGATACAGCCTTCAGCCGATGCATGGTCAAATTTGGAAACAACTCTTTCTCCCGCCAAATCCGCCTCGATTTGTTCTTCGACTCCAAGTATCTTGCCAAATTTTCTTGTTAACGAGGCGCGCGTCGGGTCGATGGGTGGAGGGACGCGTCGGCTAGAGACAGCTACACTACAAATCCAACCATTACTCATGCTCGCTTGTGGTACGCACGGTATTTCTTTCAAGGTTTCCATGAGCGGTCCTTAACTACCATGGGCACGACTATCCAAAACCATTGCACCCACAGCCCACCATTGTCATGTTTTAATATTAATATCATAGTATCTCATACTTGACATTATATGTGTATAATCTCGACTATAATAATTAAGTAATATGATTCCCTTTAATGAGCTAATTGATCCAAGCCGGGCTAAGCATGTCCTAAACTAATATCTAGTCTGTTAAACCCAAGTTATCAATAGTATAAGGTAAACAAGTCATATGGTTAGCCGATCGTCGGCTCGAGTCCAACTCGGCCGACTGTCAATAGTGACGCCTAGCGGCATATATTGACACCATAGTATACAAGAATATAATATCGGCTTGTAATGTGTACACAAATCTCTTTGCCTCACGATACCGGTTAAGCTATAGGCAAGATGTGTGCCATCCCTTCAATAGCTTAACCATTCACTCGAACCGTATTGGATTATCTGCGTTGATTGACTCCTCAATCAACTTAGCATGGCCATGCATTTCCATAATCCATTACCTCGAGGCCCGAGAGATATCTCTCCAAAGGAGGGCAAATTCCATCTTGATCACTCACATCCCACTCCATGTTTCATAGCAAACCCGAAAACTACCTTTATAACTACCCGATTACGGAATAGCGTTTGGTAGTCCCAAAGTAGGCTACTACACATGTTGGAATCCATGGTGATCTCGGGTCTAAGGACTTTGTACCAACGGTACCGAGACCAACTAATGGCACATTAATTCTGTGGCGTCTCATGATGGGTCTATCCAACAATGTGTTCTCTAACACATATGTCCATGTTTATTGATTTGGTATCTCCATACCCATGATCTATGAGACATGATCATCAATCAATAAACATGCCGATCTTAGAGTCATATTTGTTCCAATAATATGACATAGGATCAGGGATCATTTAGAAATAGATTCATGCATAAAGAGTCTCATAATCGTAATATCCCTTAGTTTCCTTAGGATATCCCACAAAGAAGCACTTGTTAGATTTGGGTGTGAGCTTGTCGGTGTAAGCGTTTTACATAAGCTTCGCGTCCCCAAATTTTGAGAAAAGACAAACTAGGGGGTTGCCCTGTCCATATCTCATATGGTGTCTTTTCAACTGACTTAGATGGAACTCTATTTAGTGTGAGCGCAACTGTTTCAAGAGCATATCCCCAGAAGGATAACGGAAGATCACTTTGGCTCATCATCGACCGCACCATGTCCAACAAGGTGCGATTTCTTCGTTCGGACACTCCATTCCATTGTGGAGTTCTGGCGGAGTCAACTTTGGAACAATTTCACAATCTTTCGAGATGATTACCAAACTCTTGGCTCAAGTATTCCCCTCCATGATCTGATCATAGAAACTTGATTGTTTTCCTAAATAATTCTGTACTTCATTTTGGAATTCTTTGAACTTTTCAAAGAACTCAGACTTATGCCTCATTAAGTAGATATAACCATATCTACTAAAGTCATCGGTAAAGGTAATGAAGTGCGATAACCACCTCGGCCGTTGAGCTCATTGTTCCACATACATCGGTATGTACGAGTGCCAACAAGTCACTTGCTCTCTCGTGTGTCAAGTGAAAGAGCTCTCTGTGTCAAACATAGAACTAATGATATGTTCTGGTCTATGGAGGTGAAGAAGAGCTCGTTGTAAGTGGTTACACCGATACTAGCTTCCAAACGGACAAGGATGATTATAGATCGCAATCTGGGTTCGTGTTCTGCCTGAACAGAGGCGTAGTTAGCTGGAAGAGTTCCAAGCAGGATACTGTTGCTGATTTTACAACAGAGGCCGAGTACATTGTTGCTTCGGAAGCTGCAAAGGAGGCTGTTTGGATAAAGAAATTTGTTTCTGAGCTGGGTGTGATGACCAGTGCAACTGGTCCAATATCTCTCTATTGTAATAATAGTGGAGTCATTGCGAAAGCCAAGGAGCCGAGGTCACATCGAAGTCCAAACACATACTTTGGCGATATCATCTTATCCGCGAGATAGCGGACGGAGGTGATGTCAAGATATGCAAAGTGCACACAGATCTCAACATAGCTGATCCGCTGACAAAACCTCTCCCTCAGCTGAAACATGAGGCGCACACAAGAGCAATGGGTATTCGAGACTTACATGATTGACTCTAGTGCAAGTGGGAGACTGTTAATAATATGCCCTAGAGGCAACATGGAGATGTTGGATATCATTGTCAATGTTTATGTATAAATAAATAAAGTGTTATTCAGTTTCATGAAATAGACATCTTGTATTGATCAATAAGTATGTGACTTATTTATGAGACTCTATATGTATGAATCTATTTCTAAATGATCCACGATCATATATCATATTATTGGAACTAATATGATTCTAAGATCGGCATGTTTATTGATTGATGATCATGTCTCATAGATCATGGGTATGGAGATACCAAATCAAAAACATGGACACATGTGTTAGAGAACACATTGTTGGATAGACCCACCATGAGACACTACGGGAATTAATGTGCCATTAGTTGGTCTCGGGTAGTGTTGGTACAAAGTCCTTAGACCTGAGATCATCATGGATTCCAACATGTGTAGTAGCCTACTTTGGGACTACCAAACGCTATTCGTAATGCTGGGTAATTATAAAAGTAGTCTTCGGGTTTGCTATGAAACATGGAGTGGGATGTGAGTGATCAAGATGGAATTTGCCCCTCCTTTGGAGAGATATCTCTGGGCCCTCGAGGCAATGGATTATGGAAATGCATGGCCATGCTAAGTTGATTGAGGAGTCAATCAACGGAGATAATCCAATACGGTTCGAGTGAATGGTTAAGCTATTGAAGGGATGGCACACATCTTGCCTATAGCTTAATTGGTATCGTGAGGCAAAGAGATTTGTGTACACATTACGGGTTCGAGCCGATATTATATTCTTGTATACTATGGTGTCAACATGTGCTGCTAGGCGCCGTGTTGACGGTCGGCTGAGTTGGACTCGAGCCCACGATCGGCTAAGTTAGACTATAGCCAAAACCGAGTATACCTGTGCCTACAGGGTCGCACGCTTAAGGGGATAAGAACTGGCATTCGAGTTGGACTCGAATACGGCTCGATCAGATAGGGATCCGATCGGATAGAGTCCTATGGTCTTACGACGTATGGGCTGCCGACTATATGAGATTCGGATGGGATCCGATTTGAAATAGAGTCCTGATCGGCCACTAGTCCCAGTCGGCCAACTCTATATAAAGGGGTGAGGGGTGGAGAGCTGCGATACATCAGTTGGATCGCATTGAACCAAATCCGCAACAGAAGTCGCCAAGATCAATCTCTGCGGAAACCCTCCCCACTTTCGAGCCAAACCCTAGCCTTGCATCGCGTGCTAGCACACGGGTGTTTGGCGTTCTGTCCCCAGACTTGTGGATACCGGTAGAGCTGCTACGTTGCGTGCTGTTGATCGGCTGCGGTTGAGCGCATCGGAGCAAGGCGACTGCGGGAGGTCGGACGACTCGGATCGGCTGCGGCATCGGCGAATCGACTGATTGGTGAATCGGCTGTCGGCTTGCGGGAATCGGCTACACTGTTCCGGATCGGATAGCCACGATTGGTTGTTTCATTGCACACTCCAATCGGTAACGATCTATCGGCCCTTACAAGCAAGTGTTCTGGTTTGCGCGGTTAAAAGTTTTTGTTTTCGGCTAGCGTAGCCTCCGCGTAACCCTTGAATTTAGAAATAGATTCATACATATAAAGTCTCATAAATAAGTCACGTACTTATTGATCATTACAAGATGTCTATTTCATATAACTGAATAACACTTTATTCATTTATACATAAACATTGACAATGATATCCAAAATCTCCATGTTGTCTCTAGGGCATATCATTAACAGTGTGGGGTGCGGCGAGCGGCGCGGAGCGGTGCTAGGGTTCGGGTGACACGCAGTGCATGCGGGGAGCGGCGGCTAGCGCATGGAGTGAGAGGGAGAGAGACAGAGCGTGCTCATCGGAGCTGAGGACGAAGGCGGCGGTGTGCGACGGCAGAATAGTTGAATCGGAAAATTAGTGCACAAATTCAAGCGGCGACAGAGGGAAAATCACACGGGGCTTGCAACGAGTTTTATAGGGGGTTTTCGCAGTCCGGATTGCACATGGATAAAGCCAGATTTCTCGTCGATGGTTTGGATTCGGAGAGAAAGAGCGGCAGCCGATTCGGTTAGGGTTCGGTCAGGAAATGTGTGCGGATAAGGACTACGCAAGCGCGGGGAGGGGCGGTGCAGCGCGTGCGGCTCGGATCCGACGCTGGTTCGGCACGGGCGCCTAGAATGGCGCGGTAGCACGCGCGGCGGCGCGAGGCTCGAGCCTTGCGGGTGGGCCCCACTGTCGGCGGCCGAGAGAGGGAGGGACGCGATGCCGACTTGGCGGCGACGCGTGCAACTCGTGGGCTGCGGCCCATAGGCGGGAAAGGGGAGGCATGCGCACGGGCAGACTGGGCCGACGGCCTGATAGGAGGAAAAGAGCGGGAAAAGTACAGGGATTTTTCCCAGGGATTAGTTAATTCCAATAATTGTTTTAATGGGTTAAAACTTATTTCTAGTGCTATGAAAATTCCACTAAAAATCCAGTTAATGTATTTTGACATGTAGAATTTAAGAAAAATTCTACCATGCCATTTCCACTTATAAATTACATTTTAAAATTACTTCTTTGCTCTAGGTTAATTAAAAATTAAATTTCTTTTGGGGAATTATTTAAATGATTTTTAAAAGGCCAAAACCTCAGGGTGTGACAAACCTACCCCCCTTAAATGGAATCTCGACTTCGAGATTCGGAGGTGCTGGTGAAGAGGTGCGGGTGAGCGGCCTTCAACTCATCTTCTCTTTCCCATATAGCCTCGTCTTCTGAGTGATGAGTCCACTGAACACTGCAGAACCTAATAGCCTTGTGTTTAGGTTCTTCTCTCACTAGTTTCAAGGATATGGGCTGGCTTCTCCACGTAGGTCAACTCCTCTTGAATCTCAATTTGGTCCGGACTCCCTTGCTCTTTTGGTACTCTCAAATATTTCTTCAAGCTGGGAAACATGGAATATGTCGTGAATACCGGCCAAGTTGGATGGATTCTTGAGTTGGTAAGCAACTTCTCCTCGGCGTTCCCGAATTCTATGGTTCCACAAAACATGGTGCCACCTTGCCTTTGGTTTGGAAACGGTGCACTCCCCTAAGCGGCGTGATGCGAAGGTACACATAATCCCCTGCTTCAAAAGTGAGGTCTCTTCGACGGATGTCTGCGTAGCTCTTTTGTCGAGACTGTGCAATTCTCAACCTTTCTCAAATAACTATGACTTTTGCTTCTGCCTCACTTAACACTTCAATTCTGAACAACTGACGCTCACTAGTCTGATCCAAGAAAAGTGGTGTACGACACTTTCGTTTGTACAATGCCACAAACGGTGTCATTTGCAAATTGGTTTGGTAACTGTTGTTGTAGGAGAACTCTGCATAAGACAAACTCTTGTCCCATGCTCCTCCAAACTCAAGTGCACATGCTCTCAGCATATCTTCCAAAATTTGATTTACTCTCTCAGTTTGACCATTAGTCTGTGGTGATAAGTTGTACTGAAGTTCAAACGAGTCCCAAGCTCTTCTTGCAACTTCTCCCAAAACTTGGAAGTAAACTGACTTCCTCAATCGAACACGAGCTTCTTAGGCACCCCATGTAAGCACATGATCCTAGCGAGGTAAAGTTCTGCTAACTTCTTTCCCAAATAAGTGGTGTGCACCGGGATAGAGCCACCTTCGTGAGTCGATCCATGATGACCCAAATTGAATCATGTCCTGACGACATTTGAGGTAAACCTATGATGAAATCCATTCCAATTTCTTCCATTTTCATTCCAGAATTTGGAGAAGTTGTAACAGTCCTGCGGGTCGTTGATGTTCTGCCTTTACTCGCTGACATACATCACAGAGTGCGACGTATTCAGCTATTTCTCTCCTCATATTGACCCACCAAAACTTCTCCTTGAGATCTTGATACATCTTGTACTACCCAAATGGATTGAATATTGGGTCTGGTGGGCTTCTGTGAGGATCAAAATTTTCAATTCTTTGTCTTTGGGAACACATAGTCTTTTTCCCATCCAGATTGTCTCATGTGCGTCTTCAGTGAAATCACGAGCTTTTTCCGACTCTCATGTTCTTCTTGAGTTCAGCTATCTCAGGATCTAACGTTTGAGCTACCCGAATTTGGTCTATGAGAGTGGGTTGAGCTTCAAGGGTGGACACAAACCCAAATTCCACGATTCGTAGGTTTAGGCGTTCCAATTCCTGCTGCAACTTGCTACACATTCCTTCTGTGTTAATGGTGTTGCAGTGACTCTTCTGGCTCAATTCATCTGCTATCACATTAGCTTTGCCGGGGTGGTAATGTATCCCCAAGTCATAATCTTTGATCAATTCCAACCATCTTTGCTGGCGAAGGCTTAAATCGGGTTGGGTGAAGATATACTTTAAGTTTTTATGATCCATATACACTTCACCACGGTTGCCGATCAGGTAGTGCCGCCAGATTTTCAAAGCATGGACCACTATGGCTAACTCCAGGTCATGAGTTGGATAGTTGTTCTCATGTGAACACAACTGGCGAGAGGCGTATGCGACTAATTTGCCTTCTTGCATCAACATGCATCCTAGCCCTTGACAGGACGCATCACAGTACACATGGAAATCTTTCGTTGGATCCGGCAATATCAAGGCGGGCGCAGACACCAACTTCTTCTTAAGATCTTCAAAGCTCTTGTTACATTCTATGGACCACTTGATTTTTTTGTCTTTCTTCAACAATTGCATCGTTGGTTTTGCAATTCTGGAGAAATTCTCAATGAACCAACAGTAATAACCCACGAGTCCAAGAAAACTTCAAATCTGAGTAACTGTCTTTGATGGGGTCCACTCGATAACTGACTCCACATTCGATGGATCCACTACTACTCCTTGGGCATTCACGATGTGGCGAGGAATGTACTTCCTTTAACCATAAGGCACATTTGCTGAACTTGGCATAGAGTTGATGATCCCAACTTCTCGAGCACTAACCAAAGATGATGCTCGTGTTCCTCCTTGGTCTTGGGATAGATCAGAATGTCGTCAATGAATACCACAACAAACTTGTCCAGAAATTCCATAAACACCTTGTTCATCAAGTTCATGAAGAAGGTCAATGCATTGGTAAGTCCAAAAGACATGACCATACACTCGTACAAACCATATCGAGTGATGAATGTCCTCCTCTTGAATCCTCAATTGATGGTAGCCCGATCGCAGGTCTATCTTGGAGGACACTTTTGCTCCCTTGAGTTGGTCAAACAAGTCATCAATTGTCACGGCCGAAAATTTATCTTAAAATTTTCAGACTATTTTGTGTATTAAATCCTTGTTCAGGAATCAACCAGGATAACAAAATGACAAATTAATACACAGATCCAATCATAAAATAAAGCGTAAATAAATACTTATAGAAGAGGCTCTTAGTCCTCACACTCGAAAGAAAGCAGCGACAGCGAAAAAAGACGATGCTAGCGGGGCTTCAGCTCCACTCCACAGGCAAACTCAAATTGGGTTTGAGCCCTAGTCCTCTAACTCCGTCTTCAGCTCAGAGGCACTACACTTCTGAAAGGGGGAGGAATTGCAAGGCTGAGTACAACCAACATACTCAACAAGCCATGCTGGGAGAATGCAAATAATGCAAGGGGGTACAAAGGATTCATATTTAAGGCTATTTTAGAGAAAACCACCATTTTATGTACTTAAATATTTAAAGGCAATTAAATAAACATGAGCCTATCTCTAGTAAAATTATTATCAAGCTGCGCTTCAACGTGATCTTGCCTTAACTCAGGCCAACAAGTGCTAACATCAATTCTTTCAGTTTTAAACAGAATTAAACTCTAACTTGGGTACATTGCTCGGCTTGCCCATAACCAAGGGCGCGACTAATAGAATAGATTTACTCTAATCAGAGGTGATGCCGTGGTGGATCTCTGAGCCACGCACCAGCGTCGGCTGCGAGACCTCGAGCCCCTTCCTCCTGACGACGATGAGGTAGCGGGTGGGGTCGAAAGCATCGACCTCGACGTCCTCGTCCCAGAGGAAGATGTAGTCGTACTCGGCCACCACATCAAGGTGGAGGAACCGCTTGGCGAACAACCATTTGGTTTGCCCCACCACCGCCACGTGCACCGCACGGCCGTGCCACTCCAGGTTGCCCCACTGCTCGACCGTGTCGTCAATCTGGAACAACATCACCGCGAACTCCTCGGCGGGTAACATGGACACGAGCTTGTCAACGGCCGCCTTGTTCTTGATCCGATGGGAATGGCGAGGAGGCTCTTCGACGCCTTCGTCGGCCTGCTCAGGAGGTCGTCGACCATGGACTCCATTTCTAGGTTGGACTCGCCCTACATGATGCCCCTCAGGAGAGGATCGCTACGACCGCAACAGCTGCCTTTGTTGCTCGACGCGATTGGCGCTTTCGCTCGCTTGTCACGCAACATCTTGCATGATAGGGTGATTTCGCCGCCCGGTGATGTCGACGGCTGATCGGCCGGTCCTTGTCGGGAGGAAGGGGCTCGAGGTCTTGCAGCCGGTGCGGCGCGTGGCTCGAAGATCCACCACGGCATCACCGCCCCCAAACCATGGGCTGGAGGAGGAGGCGACATGCGGTGATTCTACGGGCGAGTCGGGTCGCGGTGCAATAAGGGCGGCGCCGCGCGGCCGTGCACGGGTTGGTTCTCCCGTGCAGCGTTTGAGCACACAGGGCATGGTGCGAACGAACTCGTCCACATGTGGGGGCTCGACTACAAGCTCGGCTCGCACGCGGGCGACCGAACGATGAAGGTCGACATCGTTGACCGCGAGTACATCATGCGCAGGGCGTCCACTTGCTCGACGGCGGTGGGAAGTGATCTTTGATCCATCGCAAAATCCACAATAGTCCGGTTCCAATAGGAACCGACACTAGAAAATATTTTGTCCTGGTTATAAAAGGTAACGACTCTCTAAGATCTTTAGTCCCGGTTGATGTTACCAACCGGGACTAAAGATAATATAATCTTTAGTCCCGGTTAGATTTTTGTTAGAATCTATTAGGTCGGCGGGCATCTTTAGTCTCGGTTTGTAACACCAACCGGGACTAAAGTGAAGGTGTTTTTTATACTTCTTCTTTCTCCTCCAGCTCGAGCCATTGCTTCAAAGGTTTGCAGGAAGAAGGGAGGTGCTACCAAATTTTTTTGTGAAATTATTTTGGTGATAATATACAGATCGGAGGGATCTACAAGGTTAGCAACTTCATCCTCTTATGATCTCTGCTTAGCATATTACATTTGTAGGTATATTTTTATACATTTTTATCTCTAAATAGGTTCATGGAAAATGATTGAGAGAGAAAATTTGTGTGGGGAAAATTATTTTACTTCTTAAAATCCACAACTCCATCCTCTACTCTACTCATGTATGCTTAGCATATTACATTTGTAGGTATATTTTTACATACACTATTATCTCTAAAAAGGCTTATGGAAAATGATGAGAGAGAAACTTGTGGATAAAAATGTTATAAAATATATAAAATTTTATAAAATAGATCACAAAGGAAAAATAAAGAAAATTTGATAGAATTTTAGAAAACTAAGGTAATTTAAAAATTGTTAAAATAGTTAGAAATAACTACACTACGTACATTAAAAATATGTTTAGAACTTTAAAAGAACTTTTAAAAATGATTCTAAATTTTATTAAGTACAACACATTACGTATGTTGGATTATTATATAATTATTATGTGATTATTTATATATAACTATTGTAATATTATTTAAATAGTTTGACTTTCATGTATTTTTCTTACGATTTTTGTGCATTTCATGTAGATGGATCGGCAATGGATCTACACTGCGGACCGACGGTCGACGAGTTTATTCAAGGCGTGCTTTATTTTTGAGTGTGGCCAATGCCAACAAGCATAAGGGCTTTATACGTTGTCCATGCAAAAAGTGCAAAAACTAGAAGTATTCTATATCAAGAATTATTCATGCCCACTTGTTTCATTCGGGATTCATGCCTCACTACAATTGCTGGACATCGCACGAAGAGGTAGGTGTTGCAATGGAACAAGATGAAGAATAAGACGACAACATTCCGAACTGTGGTCAATACGGTGGGTTTGAGGAGAATACAGTAGGCGAGACGAACGGGAAAGTTGAAGAAAACGATGGTGCCAATGTCCTTGGTCAGATGTTGCACAACGTTACAGGAGGACTACCAAGGTTAAAAGGAGGTGCAGAAATTGGAGCGCATGTTGGTGGACCATAAAACGTCTTTGTACCCAGGTTTCGAACAGGGGCACAAAAAGTTGGGTACCACGCTGGAATTCTTGCAATGGAAGGCCAAAAATGATGTCAGTGACAAGGCATGTGGCGAGTTATTAAAACTCGTGAAGAACATTCTTCCAGAGGAAAACGAATTGCTGGAATCAAGGCACGAAGCTAAGAATTTAGTTTGCCCTCTAGGACTAGAGATATAGAAGATGCACGCATGTCCTAACGATTGTATCCTCTATCGTGGTGAGGAGTACGAGAACCTAGAAGCATGTCTGGTTTGTAAAGCACTTCGATGCAAGATTAGATGAGATGATCTATGCGAAGTTGATGGACAACCTTCAAAGAAGAGAGTTCCTTCTAAGGTGATGTGGTATTTTCCTATAATACCATGGCTCAAGCGTCTGTTCATGAACAAAGAGCATGCAAGACTGATGCGTTGGCACGCAGAATAATGCCAACAAGACGGGATGCTGAGACACCCCGCCAAAGGGTCGCAGTGGCAAAACATCGACAAAATATTTAAAGACTTCGGAGAGGATGCACGAAACATAAGGTTCAGTTTAAGTACGGATGGCATAAATCCTTTTAGAGAGATGAGCAGCGGCCACAACACTTGGTCTGTTACGATGTGTATCTACAACCTCCCCCCTTGGCTATGCATGAAACGGAAGTACATCATGATGTCGATTATTATTCAAGGCCCAAATCAACCTGGTAACAAAATTGAAGTGCACCTAAGACCATTGGTCGAAGATCTGAAACTGTTGTGGAAGAAAGAAGGTGTCCCTGTGTGGGATGAGCACAAACAGGAGTCTATGAGTGTTGCTCTTCGTTACCATCAACGATTGTCCTGTACCCACTATATGGATTAAACCGAAAGTACGTACCTGAAACACTGTAAGAAGGTAGTGTACATGGGTCACCATCGCTTTCTTGTTGCAAGCCACCCTGTCCGGAGGAAAGGCAAACATTTTGAACAGAAGACAGACCACCGTACTAAGCCAAAACATCATAACGGAAAGCCTGTGTTTACCATGGCGAAAGACCTGAAAAGTAGTATTTGGAAAGAGACCTAGCAGCCAACCTATAGCAAGTGAAGATGGTCATGCGGCGATGTGGAAGAAGAAGTCTGTTTTTGGGAGTTACCCTATTGGGAAGTCTTGGACGTCCGCCATGTAATCGACGTGATGCACCTCACTAAAAACATTTGGCCAACCTGTTGGGCTTCCTAGGTGTATAGGGTAAGTCAAAAGATACACTTGAGGCACATAGTGATCTCAAGCATATGGCACAACGCGACGGCCTTCACCCGAAAACAAAGGAGAAAGGAAGCCACTACTTGAGTCCAGCTAGCTACACTCGGAGCAAGACAGAGAAGAAAAGCATGTTTGAATGTTTGGAGAGCATCAAGGTACCATCTAGATACTTCTCAAATATAAAGGAATAATAAGCACGAAGGAGAAGAAGTTCACAAACTTAAAGTCTCATAACTACCACACGTTGATGATAGAACTGCTTTCTCTTATAATTCGGGGTATCCTTCGATAATGTCTCGAGCAACAATAACAAAGCTATGTGTTTTCTTGAACGCAATTTTACGAAGATCATCGATCCGAGATAGACTAGAAGCCTTTAAAAATGATGTGGTGCAATGTCTTGTTAGCTTTGAGATGATCTTTTGCATTTCTTCTTCAATATCATGACACCTCTTCTATGACACCTTGTCAAAGAGATTCGTATCCTTGGTCTTGTATTCCTACACAACATGTTTCCTTTCGAGAGGTACATGGGTGTAACACCCTGAAAATCGGAGAATTTAAAACCAAGAATTAAAAAACAGCACTTACAAAAACCTTTTGAGTGTTGCTTCTTGATCGAGTTTTCGCTTCTTATTTGCCAGCTTGGTTGCATAAATTTATACGCGAGCGATTCATCTCGGTGTTTGTGAAAAACCAAAAGATTTGAATTTCATGGGAGAAAATTTTTGGAGTTTAGAATTGGGAATTTTAATATAAAATAGGGAAAGGGTTATGGATTTATAAAAATATATAATTGGGAGCAAAACATTATTTAGGTGATTGAGTAATATTAATTAGTGAGAAAAATGAGTAATAAAATATTTTAGGGTATGTATATGAAATCTAGAAGTTAAACTTGAATCAAAATCGCATTTTAGGAATTGAGGAAAAGAATTAAATTAGATATGTAAAATATATTTGTAAAATAATAAAAGTGGATGAAAAGGTTGGCAATATATTTTACAACTTATTTTTAGATGTGTTATATTTTATTTTGAATTTTGGGGTGAAAGGAAATAAAATTGGGAAAATAGGAAATTTAATTCGGGAAAATCGGAAAAGTCACTATTCATTGCGCGTCACTTGTTTGACGCCGTACCCGAACCCGGACCGCCTCGCCACCGCGCGCCGCGCGTCACTCGCCGTACCGGGGCCTCGTGCACGCACGTTCTCGCCGGCGTCACCCTCCTGCGCGCGAGGAGTCGCCGTACGTCGCGCGTCGCCACGGTCGTCGCCGCGTCACCCCGTGCGTCGCGCAGCGCGTCCGTATGCCGTCGCTCGCGTCACCACGCCCCGCACAGCACCCGCCATACCGCCCGCGCCCGGCTCGCCCCGCACGCCGCGCCGCGCCCGACCCCGCCCGAGCGCCACCACCCGCCGCGCTCTCGTCCGGACCCCGCTGCCCTCGCGCCCACGTGCCGCTCGCCGCGCCGGGCCCCTCCCGCCGCTCGCCACACGTCGCCATGCCCCCACGCGCGCGCCATGGCCGTTGGCCTCGCCCGAAGCTAACCCGGCATGGAACACTTATAAAAAGTCGGGCGAGATCAAGTTCCCTATACAAGATTTCTTCGTGAGTCACTCCTCTCCATTTCCCCCAAGTTTCCCCAAAGTTCCCCACCGCATTGCTCGAATTTTGAAGGAGACCGACGAGGAGCCGAAGAACCCTAGCGCCGACCGCCCGGAGCAAAGTCCAAAATTCGTCGTCCCTAGTCGATTTCTTCCCAAATTGAAGGTACTTCCACGATCTTCATGGTATAAGCTTCGTTTCCCCTAAGTTTCCTGGACCGATTAGCCGCCGGAGACCCGTCGCCGACGAGCCGCCCCATTTCCTCTGTTTTGGCCGTCACCGTGCGCACGTCGCTAGGACACCACCGCCCCTTTCCGGCCGATCCGAGCCCCTAGCTAGCTTCCCCATGTCCCGTAGTTGCTCTGAGACCCGCTAGTTCGGCCGAAACTTGACCGGAGCACGCCGGCACCGTGCGTCACCGCCGCTGCGGCAAGGCCGCCGTCGCCGGCTCGTTCCGCCGCCTCCTCGGTTCGTCTATGCCTCGGGAGAGTTCCTTATGTCGCCTAGAAGAAAGGAAAGAAGAAAGAAAAAGGAAGAAACAGGGAGTAGGATGTGATCCGCTCGCTAGCCTAGTGGAGAGAGAGGCGAGCCGAGGGAGGAAGGTCGCGGGTTCGAATCCCTCCGCGCCATTTTATTTTGCTTTTCTCTTCGCTTTCCTTTTGCCAAGGAAGAGAGGGAACAAGCAGAAAATAAAAGAAAGGGGAGAGAGGGAACAAGCAGAAAATAAAAGAAAGGGGAGAGAAAACGAGAAAGGCTTGATAGCCCAGTGGAGAGGGTCGGTTGGGCTGAGATTGAGGTCCTAGGTTCGATCCCCGACTTGGGCAACATTTTCTGAAAATTTTTCTTTCATTTTTCTATGAGGATTTAAAAGCAAGGATAAGCCTAGTAAAATCATAACAAAATTATATTTACCCTTTTTAATTTCTAAATCATATTTACAATGAATTTTACACCTTTACGAGAGATTGTTATTTATTCTTTTCCAAAATTTCTTTTGCAAATAATTATAAACTTATAGTCAAACTTCTTAACATATTTCCTCTCCAAAGAAAATTCCTATCTTTTGTGAAATCCATTATTCACCTAAATATTATTATATATATATAGATACGTGGAGTTTCTAAACTCAAAAATCCACGCTAGTTATTTGGCATCTAAGCTTCAAGGTTCATCAAATATTTCGAGATCCGGTTATTATTAACCCGAGGACTTCTCGACCGAGAAATAACTTGATGAAATTGAAAGGTAATCACTTCTTTTTTTAATTGAATCATCAACTCTAATATTTCTCAAACTTTAAGCATATTAAGATAAATATCACACCCTTCTTAACAAAATCGAATTCATTACAAAACTTCGAATCCTTATAACCCTTTCGCTCTAACCCGGATTTCGTCGAAACTCGAGCCTAGGTTCGCATAGAGTCATAGCCTAGTGTTAGGAGCCGCTATTGCGATTTACTTGGTTTTCTTTTGGATCTTCTTGGATTCTACTTGAATTCTAATCGAATTCAAATTTGGTTTCTCGCACGTACGATTAGCGTCGAGGAAGGCGTTGAGTACACGAAGACCCCAACCAACAAGTATGCGAGCAAGGCAAGTCAACACATCCCTTTGAACATATTGATCCTACTTGTGAAATGATGTTGTTTTCAATTACAAATTGCATACTATACACAAATGAGTACCTATTCTTGATATATCCTGCCTTGATATTGAATACCCTTAGAAATATTCTTTGTAACCTTCGATGTGATACAACCGGAGGTTATCTTGATAAAATGCTTAGCCACGCTTATACTAGATTCTTGCATACTCATGATTTTACAAATAAGCCTCGTGCTTGGGCAACTATCTTGGGAAGATGGTTGAGGCACGGCAAGTGGAGACATGAGCGCCACATTGCCTTGATCATGTTGGAAATGGCTTTGATGAAAAATGAAAATACAAACCAATGTTTTTAGCTGGGGCGGATGGATGGATTTGGGTGGATTCCGGAAAAGGCTAGTACCGTCCACGTCGAGTTAAGGACCGAGCCATGAGACTACAACTTAGAACGAGCCGTACAACCGTACTTCTCGAATGGGTATAGACCTAGCGATTAAATATCCGAGCGGAGCGGTATCCTTGCATAGTAGGTTCAGGTGTTGGCGTTGAGGTAAGGGCTTGCCGGTGGGGGTGCACCACTGGTGGGTGCCTGGACGATAGTTAAGGGCCTTCCGGCAGGGGGTGTACCGCTGGTTGGTACCTGGGCAGAGATTGGGCATGCGATCAACATGAAGAAATGAATACATGAAGAAAAGGACATGAAGATGGAAAGTTCAAGGATAGAGCAATTCTTTCTCTTACCCAGGAACGCGAACTCCTCTCACTGCTAGGAAATGACGGCTAGAGTGCATGAGGGCTTAAGTTCATGGAGCGGAGTGCGCCAAAGTGAGGTTATCGAAAGGCTTTGCCGTGACCGTCCCATATAGAGGGATGTGAGCTCATTCAATGAGTAGTTGCGGAGTACGGGTAAAGTGTACATCCACTGCAGTGTGAGTTAATCAATCTATTCGAATAGCCGTGCTCGCGGTTAATGAGCGACGTGACAAGTGTTTCCTGTGGCTAGACTCATAAATTTTAAAATGATGTGTGGGATTGCATAATGATTTTACGTGCTGGGAAATCAACTTCTCTATCTGGGAGAAGGGGGAAGACACCCCCAGAAAACCATGACGAATCGGAGGCGGGAAGCTATCCTTGGGATCACAATGGATGGTGGACAGAACCGTCGCCGACTTAATATAATCTGAAACTAAAATTTGACTTGGCTAGATGTTAGGATTGTGAAATGATTTGTGAAAATTGGCTTTACGCAAAAGAACCTCAGCCATCCTTTGAATGACCCTATCATGTGCATCATTCCGTGTTGGCTTGCTGAGTACGTTGGGTACTCACCCTTGCTATATGCACAAACCTCCAGATGAAGGAAATGAGGAAGACCCGTACACATACTACTAGGAGGAATGAAGACAATGGAGCGCAACAGGTCTTAGTCCCCGGTCGTTGCTGTGGCAATCGGCATCTGCTTGCCTTCCGTCGCTATCTTATCTAATTTTTTTTCGGATGTATCCGGACTGGTAGGTCCTATATGTATTGGATATTGCCTTCGGGCCTATTATTGTAATAATTTCGTTGTAAGACTATTCGTGCACTTTGCACTGGTAATTCGAAGCGTATTCGTGGGTACCAAACTACTCGATCCGGGATAAGGTACTATGAACACGAATGATTCCCGTCCTCAAAAACGGGGGTCTATAGAGCTGGTATCAGAGCAGTGCGACTGTAGGATAGGACCAACTGACGCCCCACACCTTTATAGCTGGTCAAAGGGAAATATCCCTACATAGGATTATTTTGGAAATACAAACTATTTTCACAAAACAAACATGTTTTTCTCTCTTACCCCAATTTCTCTACAAACATTTGATTTTACCTTTCTCTAAACCTAAACTATCTTCAAAAATAGATATAGGACTGTGACCCTGTTAAACCTTGAGAGATTGTTTATTCCACCCGCTAAAGCAATAAGAGTACACAGGAACAAGGTCCCAACCAGAGCTTAATTGTTCTTCTGATTTCTTTCTCTCTCTGAAAATAGATGGGAAAGAACAAGCGCAGGAAATCAAGATCTCAGCAATCTCATGGATCAACACAGAGCGACCCTATGGACATTCCACCCTCTTTCCCTATGAATCCGACCTTAGCCCAGATAATGGCTAGCCAGACACAATTGATGATCATGATGGTGCAGCAAATGCAACGACACCTTCAAGTTTTGGGTTCGTGTCCAGAGCAACGTCGGTACATTCCGACTCAAGCCCTGATGACTCCTGCGAATATACTGTCAAGCCCACAGAGAGCGGTAACGCCAAACCCACCATTAGGAGGGAAGGAAACACTTTGCCCCCGCTACGGCTTCATGGAACAAGGATATGGAATAAGGAACAGTGCAGGGGAAAAACACACCGGAACCCCGATCGAGGGAGAGATACAGTGCGGAAGGAAGGACAAGGAATTCAATCCAACGACCGGCCAAGGGCTTAGTTCGCCATCCAACTTCAGGAAGAGGAAGTCACCAAAATGGACCACAGGTGGTACTGGCAGGATGATCATCATGAGCATAGTGTGTACCCCTGAAGATGCTGAGGAGATTCCCCGACGTCTAAAGAGGAATGTGCACTGCTTCAACTGTGGAGAGTTAGGGCATTATGCCAATGACTGCCCTAGGACAACTGCCGCACCGTTTCGCACTCCAACACCTATCCTGGTAGCCTCAAGGAAAAGGAATGTGACTTGCTTCAACTGTGAAGAATTTGGGCACTATGCCAACCAATGCCCCAAGCCACACAGCACCCCTCCTCTTACCAGTGCCAATGCAACAGCCATAGGTGGATACCCCAGATCGGGCGACAGCTCAAACAACTAGATAAGGAGTCTGCATCAACTCTGGTCTTGCTTTGCACGGAGTTAAGACAGCAATGACTGTACCCTTTCCCCTTTATATATGAAGATCCTAGACCGATATTGTTGTCATTGTATTATGTTGTGTGGACTGTGCATGGCAGTCCGATGTACCCCTCCTGTGATGTAACGTTTATGAACTAATATAAAGTCCTATGTTATATCTCAAACGAGTTTATTCCACCATGCTTGTGTGTACAAAAGATCATTTGAAACAACTTAAAGTAAATAAAAAGAAAGAAACGAGATCGATTAGAATCGTGATCTTAGTATGCCTAATCCCTTACCTCATCTATATTCTCAGATGGTGCATCGTCGCAGAGCCGCAGCAGCTACGGAGAACCCGCCAGAGCCTAACCCCTCCACCCTAGCGGAAGTCATGACTTTATAGACCCAAGCTGCTTCAAGCCATCGCCAACAACCAAGGACAACGCGGAGGATCAAGCTTAGGCGAGTTTATGCGAGCCAAGCCGCCAACATTCTCCATAGCAGAGGAACCAATGGATGCTGAAGATTGGTTGAGGGTAATAGAGAAGAAGTTGACTCTCGTCCGAGTACGGGAAGCTGACAGAGTCATCTTCGCCACTAATCAGCTGGAAGGTCCCGCGAGTGACTGGTGGGACACCTACAAAGAGACACGGGCAGAAGATGCCGGAGAACCGACATGGGAAGAATTCACGGTGCTTTAGTGAAAATTTCGTACCAGCCGCGGTTATGAGGATGAAGAAAAATGAGTTTCGTAGGCTGCGCCAAGGAAACACCACGGTACAAGAGTATCTTAACAAGTTCACGCAGCTTGCCCGTTACGCTACAAGCGATCTGGCAGATGAAGAGGAAAAGATGGACAAGTTTATTGAAGGATGAACGATGAGTTAAGAGGACCGATGATCGGTCGGGACCACGCTAGCTTTCGAGCCTCATCAACAAGGTCGTAAGGCTCGAGCATGATCAAAAGACGGTTGAAAACAACCGGAAGAGAAGACTTGCTCTAGCCCGCCCGATTCAAGGAACGCCCCAGCGACCCAAAGGAGCAACACCAACAAGTTGGAAGCCAGCCGTCACAATGACCAATCGCCCCGTTGCACCCGGCAACGTCAGCAGGCCACCTACCACCCCTTTCCGCTCCTCGGCACCTACCTTGGCGACCCCAAGACTTAAGAACGTGGACTGCTTCAACTGTGGGGAATATGGACATTTTGCCAATCACTGCCCTAAGCCACGTAACACCCCCATCCGTACTGGAGCCAACGCCATTGTTGTAAGAGGGACCCCTGCCCCGGTACCTGGACGCAGACTGTTCGGGACACCCCAACCGAAGGAGGCCACCACTAGAATCCGCCATGGCCAAGTGAACCATGTGCATGCTGAAGAGGCCCAGGAGGACCAGATTGTGCTAACGGGTACGTTCTCCATCCATTCTGCACTAAGTTAAAGTTTTGTTTGGTTTCAAAACTTCGCATTCTTTCATAACCTCGAGGACAAGCACCGAACATAATCTACGTCTGGTAGACCTTAAGAGACCCATAATAGTACATTCACCCAGGAGAGATATAGCTGTACCCCATACCGACACCAATATAGGCCTTACTCTAAAAAGCCAAGCTTGAACTTATTGTTAGGGGGTAGAGTGACATAACTCCGGACTCTTAGATTGGACACTATGTTAGAGCTTGGTAGAACCGAACTTCCCTAGATAACCTCTTGTCGCCCACCAAAATCACACGACTGCAATCCTACCAGGATCACCACCCGCCCACAGCTAAAGGTTCCAACAGTTTAGAACAACAAGTCTATTATACAACTTAAGAAAAATTAGAGACCTATTGAATCCTGCATGCTTGAAGGATTCCCAAGGATTAAGAGCTGACAACATCATGTTATCTGAAACAAAAAATTGAAGTGGACCACCCTTAGAAACTCGGTGATAGATTCCTGCGTCACCCGGAGCACCCAATCTATTCGTCGTCCTGTTAAGAAGGAGTCCCATGGATCCATCCTATATGTTTGTACCGACCGACTCCCAATCACGACCCAACCCAAATCTCGGGGACGAGATCTATTGTTAGGGGGGTAGGTTTGTAACACCCTGAAAATCGGAGAATTTAAAACCGGAAATTAAAAATCAAAACTTACAAAAACCTTTTGAGTGTTGCTTCTTGATCGAGTTTTCGCTTCTTATTTGCCAGCTTGGTTGCATAAATTTATACGCGAGCGATTCATCTCGGTGTTTGTGAAAAACCAAAAGATTTGAATTTCCGCTGGGAGAACATTTTTGGAGTTTAGAATTGGGAATTTTAATATAAAATAGGGAAAGGGTTATGGATTTATAAAAATATATAATTGGGAGCAAAATATTATTTAGGTGATTGAGTAATATTAATTAGTGAGAAAAATGAGTAATAAAATATTTTAGGGTATGTATATGAAATCTAGAAGTTAAACTTGAATCAAAATCGCATTTTCGGAATTGAGGAAAAGAATTAAATTAGATATGTAAAATATATTTGTAAAATAATAAAAGTGGGTGAAAAGGTTGGCAAAATATTTTACAACTTATTTTTAGATGTGTTATATTTTATTTTGAATTTTGGGGGTGAAAGGAAATAAAATTGGGAAAATAGGAAATTTAATTCGGGAAAATCGGAAAAGTCACTATTCATTGCGCGCCACTGTTCGACGCCGTACCCGGACCCCGGACCGCCTCGCCACCGCGCGCCGCGCGTCACTCGCCGTACCAGGGGCCTCGTGCACGCACGTTCTCGCCGGCGTCATCCTCCTGCGCGCACAGAGTCGCCCACGTCGCGCGTCGCCACGGTCGTCGCCCGCGTCACCCGTCACGTCGCACGGCAGGCGTCTATGCCGTCGCTTGCATCACCACGTCCCCGCACAGCACCCGCCATACCGCGCGCCGCGCCGCCGCCGCGCCGGACCCGCCCGAGCGCCACCACGCGCCGCGCTCTCGTCCGGACCCCGCCCTCGCGCCCACGTGCCGCTCGCCGCGCCAGGGCCCCTCCCGCCGCTCGCCACACGTCGCCATGCCCCCACGCGCGCGCCATGGCCGTTGGCCTCGCCCGAGCTAACCCGGCATGGAACACCTATAAAAAGTCCGGGCAGATCAAGTTCCCTATACAAGATTTCTTCGTGAGTCACTCCTCTCCATTTCCCCCAAGTTTCCCCCAAAGTTCCCCCACCGCATCGCTCGAATTTTGAAGGAGACCGACGAGGAGCCGAAGAACCCTAGCGCCGACCGCCCGGAGCAAAGTCCAAAATTCGTCGTCCCTAGTCGATTTCTTCCCAAATTGAAGGTACTTCCACGATCTTCATGGTATAAGCTTCGTTTCCCCTAAGTTTCCCGGACCGATTAGCCGCCGGAGACCTGTCGCCGACGAGCCGCCCCATTTCCTCTATTTCGGCCGTCGCCGTGCGCACGTCGCTAGGACACCACCGCCCCTTTCCGACCGATCCGAGCCCCTAGCTAGCTTCCCCATGTCCCGTAGTTGCTCTGAGACCCGCTAGTTCGGCCGAAACTTGACCGGAGCACGCCGGCACCGTGCGTCACCGCCGCTGCGGCAAGGCCGCCGTCGCCGGCTCGTTCCGCCGCCTCCTCGGTTCGTCTATGCCTCGGGGAGAGTTCCTTATGTCGCCTAGAGGGAGTAGGATCGATTAGATGCTGAGCTCCAGTTTCCCTCGCCATTGTTCGGCTGTGCCGCGCCGTCGGACTCGCGAGGAAGAAGAAGAAAGGAAAGAAGAAAGAAAAAGGAAGAAACGGGGAGTAGGATGTGATCCGCTCGCTAGCCCAGTGGAGAGAGAGCTGAGCTGAGAGAGGAAGGTCGCGGGTTCGAATCCCTCCCGCGCCATTTTATTTTGCTTTTCTCTTCTGCTTTCCTTTTGCCAGGGAAGAGAGGGAACAAGCAGAAAACAAAATAAAGGGGAGAGAAACGAGAAAGGCTTGATAGCCCAGTGGAGAGGGTCAGTTGGGCTGAGATTGAGGTCCTAGGTTCGATCCCCGGCTTGGGCAACATTTTCTGAAAATTTTTCTTTCATTTTTCTATGAGGATTTAAAAGCAAGGATAAGCCTAGTAAAATCATAACAAAATTATATTTACCCTTTTTAATTTCTAAATCCTATTTACAATGAATTTTACATCTTTACCGAGAGATTGTTATTTATTCTTTTCCAAAATTTCTTTTGCAAATAATTATAAACTTATAGTCAAACTTCTTAACATATTCCCTCTCCAAAGAAAATTCCTATCTTTTGTGAAATCCATTATTCACCTAAATATTATTATATATATATAGATACGTGGAGTTTCTAAACTCAAAAATCCACGTTAGTTATTTGGCATCTAAGCTTCAAGGTTCATCAAATATTTCGAGATCCGGTTATTATTAACCCGAGGACTTCTCGACCCGAGAAATAACTTGATGAAATTGAAAGGTAATCACTTCTTTTTTTAATTGAATCATCAACTCTAGTATTTCTCAAACTTTAAGCATATTAAGATAAATATCGCACCCTTCTTAACAAAATCGAATTCATTACAAAACTTCGAATCCTTATAACCCTTTCGCTCTAACCCGGATTTCGTCGAAACTCGAGCCTAGGTTCGCATAGAGTCATAGCCTAGTGTTAGGAGCCGCTATTGCGATTTACTTGGTTTTCTTTTGGATCTTACTGGATTCTACTTGAATTCTAATCGAATTCAAATTTGGTTTCTCGCACGTACGATTAGCGTCCGAGGAAGGCGTTGAGTACACAGAAGACCCCAACCAACAAGTATGCGAGCAAGGCAAGTCAACACATCCCTTTGAACATATTGATCCTACTTGTGAAATGATGTTGTTTTCAATTACAAATTGCATACTATACACAAATGAGTACCTATTCTTGATATATCCTGCCTTGATATTGAATACCCTTAGAAATATTCTTTGTAACCTTCGATGTGATACAACCGGAGGTTATCTTCGGTAAAATGCTTAGCCACGCTTATACTAGATTGTTGCATACTCATGATTTTACAAATAAGCCTCGTGCTTGGACAACTATCTTGGGAAGATGGTTGAGACACGGCAAGTGGAGACATGAGCGCCACGTTGCCTTGATCATGTTGGAAATGGCTTTGATGAAAAATGAAAATACAAACCAATGTTTTTAGACTGGGGCGGATGGATGGATTTGGGTGGATTTTGGAAAAGGCTAGTACCGTCCCTGGTCAGTTAAGGACCGAGCCATGAGACTACAACTTAGAACGAGCCAGTACAACCGTACTTCTCGAATGGGTATAGACCTAGCGATTAAATATCCGAGCGGAGCGAGTATCCTTGCATAGTAGGTTCAGGTGTTGGCGTTGAGGTAAGGGCTTGCCGGTGGGGGTGCCCCACGGTGGGTGCCGGACGATAGTTAAGGGCCTTCCGGCAGGGGTGTACCGCTGGTTGGTACAGGCGAGAGATCGGGCATGCGATCAACATGAAGAAATGAATACATGAAGAAAAGGACATGAAGATGGAAAGTTCAAGGATAGAGCAATTCTTTCTCTTACCCCGGGAACTCCAGAACTCCTCTCACCGCTAGGAAATGACGGCTAGAGTGCATGAGGGCTTAAGTTCATGGAGCGGGTGCGCCAAAGTGAGGTTATCGAAAGGCTTTGCCGTGACCGTCCCATATAGAGGGATGTGAGCTCATTCAATGAGTAGTTGCGGGTACGGGTAAAGTGTACATCCCTTGCAGTGTGAGTTAATCGATCTATTCGAATAGCCGTGCTCGCGGTTAATGAGCGACGTGACAAGTGTTTCCCGTGGCTAGACTCATAAATTTTAAAATGATGGGTGGGATTGCATAATGATTTTACGTGCTGGGAAATCAACTTCTCTATCGGGAGAAGGGGAAGACACCCCAGAAAACCATGACGAATCGGAGGCGGGAAGCTATCCTTGGGATCACAATGGATGGTGGACGAACCGTCGCCGACTTAATATAATCTGAAACTAAAATTTGACTTGGCTAGATGTTAGGATTGTGAAATGATTTGTAAAAATTGGCTTTACGCAAAAGAACCTCAGCCATCCTTTGAATGACCCTATCATGTGCATCATTCCGTGTTGGCTTGCTGAGTACGTTGGGTACTCACCCTTGCTATACGCACAAACCTCCAGATGAAGGAAATGAGGAAGACCCGTACACATACTACTAGGAGGAATGAAGACAATGGAGCGCAACAGGTCTTAGTCCCCAGTCGTTGCCTGTGGCAATCGGCATGCTGCTGCCTTCCGTCTGCTATCTTATCTAATTTTTGTTTTCAGATGTATCCGGATTGGTAGGTCCTATATGTATTGGATATTGCCTTCGGGCCTATTATTGTAATAATTTCGTTGTAAGACTATTCGTGCACTTTGCACCTGGTAATTCAGAACTGTATTCGTGGGTACCAAACTACTCGATCCAGGGATAAGGTACTATGAACACGAATGATTCCCGTCCTCAAAAACGGGGGTCTACAATGGGAGTTCTAAAGAAGAACGTCTGTAACCATTCTCGTCCGGAGGTCAGCATCGCCAAGGGGTATGGAACAGACGAAGTCATTGAGTTCTGCATAAACATTATTGAAGACCTTTGTCCAATAGGGGTCCCCGAATCAAGCCATGAAGGGAGACTACGGGGGAAGGGGACTCTTGGAAGGAAGGCAATAATGACCGTAGACAATGAATTATTTTGGAAAGCACATTGGACTATTTTGCAACAATCTTCTTTGGTGGCTTCTTACATCGAGGAACACTTGGTGATTGTTCGCTCTGAAAACATCGATAAGACCGATGCCTAGATTACACGCCATCACATTGATGCTTTCCCTGCTTGGCAGTGACAACATCTCATGGGCAATGGGATCATTGACCAACAACTAGCCTTCTTGATGAGGGGACCATCTTGCTTAATCACCAATGCCAGGCATATGAAATCAATGGGTATACATTTTACACACGGGCCCAAGATAGAAAGAGCACGAATCAAAACAGTGTTGTCCACATCAATGCCATGGGATACGATGATACGACAAGCACGTATTACGGTCGCATCGAGGACATATGGGAACTTGACTATGGACCTCTGAAGGTCCCTCTGTTTCGGTGCCATTGGGTTAGGCTGAGTGGTGGAGGTGTAATGATTGATGCAAGTGGGACAACAACGGTCAACCTTAGCAAGGTTAGATACTCAGACAAACCCTTCATCCTTGCCAATGATGTAAGGCAATTTTTTTATGTGAAGGACATGGCTAGCAAAGCAAGGAAGGGGAAAGGGTCCGATGAGCCAAAGTGCCACGTGGTTCTCCTAGGTAAAAGGAAAACCATGGGAGTCGAGGATAGGAATGACGAATATTACGATCAGTTTCATGGGCAACCTCCGTTTGTGGTGACAATTTACCCAAGCATCCTCCTATCAAATAAGAACACCCCTTACTCACGCTACGATCACGAAAGAAACATTAGTAAGGAGAAAGTACGTGAGGACAACCATCACACAATAAATTGTGTTAAATGTAATGGCCTAGCTAGGTTGTTGTATGGGCGATATAAATTATTTTGAATTTTATTGAATTTATTGTAAAATATTAAATTTATTGTATTTATTGTAAATTATTGAATTTGTTGTAAATTATTGATTGTATTTTACTGTAAATTATTTTGAATTTATTGAATTATTTTAAATTTATTGAATTATTGTTAATTCTATATGATTATTAGAATTTAAAATATTTTTAATAGGGCATATGTTAATTATATATGATTATTAGAGTTTAACGCATTACTTATTATTATTTTAAACCTATATTTAATGAAATTAATTTGACCCGGTTTAATAGATTATTTAATGTTTACTCTCAATTGTTAACACCAATCAGGAGAAAAAAATATTTGAAAATAGCGCGAAAACATCTTTAGTTCCAGTTGAAGCCAGCAACTGAGACTAAAGATGCTCACCTACCAGGGGTACGGGGGACCTTTAGTTTTGGTTGTTGGCTTCAACTGGGACTAAAGATATAATCTTTATTTCGGATTGTTGCCACAAACCGGGAAGAAGATATCATTGGTCTGGTTGGTGGCTTCAACCTAGACTAAAGATATCTTTAGTCCCGGTTAGTGGCACCAACCGGGACCAAAGATCCTAGCGCGCATTGTATTCTCCACTGAGATCCAAACACTTGGCCGTTTTTGATCGTCTTCTTGCACCAAACCCTAAACTGACACCGCCGACATCTTCTCGCATCGCCGCCGTTGTCTCGCGTCGCTGCAGTTGTCTACCGTCGTCGTCGCCACATTACAAGGTAACTGTCACGATTCATCTTTGTTTATCGATATACTCCATGCCATTCCTTCTTCTCGTCGTCGCCGCCACACGCCACCGCCGCTGTGCACTAGTTGTCTCTCGGTCGGCCAAACATGCTCTGTTAATTTGAATAACCTTGCTCTGTGAAGGACTGTGAAATATATGAATTTTGTATTTTGAATGTGAAGGACTATGAAATATATGAACTTTGTTGTTTTGAATGTGAAGGATTGCGAAATATATGATTTTTTATTTTGAATGTGAATCAAATTGGAAATATATGAATGATTGTGAAGGATTGTTATTTTGACTGTGAATGCTTGTTATTTTGACTGGAAATATATAACTGTGAAGGATAGTTATTTTGGCTGTTATTAAGACTCCAAATTATTAACCCTAATTTTTGTGATATATATATTTGGGATATATTTATGATATATTGGCCACTAAAAATTATTAACCCTAATTTTTGTGATATATATGGGATATATTTGTGATATATTGGCCACTACAAATTATTAACCTAATTCTCGCGTCGCCGCCATCGTCTCTTTCCTTCTTCATCTCTTTGTTCCTTAGTGAAGGAAAAAAACTTACAAAAAACAAACTTTACTCCTAAACGATAGAACGTTAACGATAGAATGGCTTTTACGACTGAATGAATCTTGTTTTCACTCCTATGCATTGGGAATCAAAACAAAACTTTGTTTTCACTCCTATGTATAGGATTGAAGACAAAATTTGTTTTGGAGTTGTTTTCACCCAATATACTGAGTCACTATCTCTCACATAACGACATACATATGCATTACCTAAATATCAGACTTAGGAACATACATGTATTAACTGAATAATTTTTTCCTTGTCAGAATTACTTGATCCAGTCGTCCAAGGAAAACAATCAAATGGTAGATCGTTCGGATGAACAGATCCTCTTCGACGAGATCACAGAGGGAAGCAGCCAGTACTTTATTAAGGAGGAGAACGAGGATCCCAACTAGTACCTCAACGAGGAGGGGAACGTGGAGGGCACCCCAGCCGTTGGAGAGAAGAGGGCACACGGACCACGCGGTGTCAACAAGAAAATTGATGGTTGACATATCATTACCGAAGTGGCACAGGATGGTCGACCATGTGCCCAGCCGACGGCGCAAGAAAGTTTGTGGCACACAGTAGATGGGTAATGAGGGATCACATGCCCATCAGTGTAGTGAACTGGCGGCGAACAAGGACAGGAGGGGATGAGCAAAGCTATCTCTCAGACACATAGAAGGAGATGCTATGGTCCACAATGCTGGAGACCTTCACCATCCCTGAGACAAAATAGGCCAGGGTGAAGGAATGGACGCTTAAAATGATGGCCGAGCTGTTTAGGAACTTCAAGAAAGAATTACACAAGAAGTACATCCTGAAGGGCCAGACCCCAGACTTTGACAAATTCCCAAAGCTGTGAGATCACTGGGAGGCTTTTGTGGAATACAAGACAGGAGAGCAAGCGCAAGCGCTAATTGAGAAGAACAAGGCCAACGCAGCTAAAAAACAATACCATCACAAGCTAGGGTCAGGCGGTTATCAGAAGGCAGTGCCGAGATGGGAGCAAATAGAAGTCGACCTTCTACCCAGAGATATCATTCTGGCCATAGCCAACTGGCTAGAACGATCAAAGCATTGGTTCTACACTCACGGCAGATCGCTTAATCCTGCCGATGGCTTCGTAATCTTCGACGATGCAATCCGAGAAGACGCCAGAAGATTGGGTGACGCAGTGGAGGCCTCTGCCTCGGGCTCATTCTAGCCTGACAGAGAGAAGGACGAGCTTATGCTCGCACTGCAAAACCCTGAGCATCCAGGATGAACGCAGGAAAAAAGTGTTGTTCCCTAGAAATATGGATTCCAAGAGGACATCCAAACCTACAGGAGTTGCATGAGGAGCAAGCGAGATATGGATGCAAAGCTAGCAGATATGGAGCTCTGACTCGCACAGATCGATGATATAGTGTCAAGAAAGGTGGAAGAGAGGGTGGCCGAACAGATGGCCGAACTATGGAGCCATCACGTTAGCCAACCAGATCCAGCCCAAGTACTCCAGCAGTGCAGCAGCTACGCATCTACAGGCCAAGTAGTTGAATAGGCCCCAGAAGCGAAAGCCGTACCACCATGCCCTGTTGATGAGATAACACAGCGGACACCTTGTGAGCTGCATATTCCCTTCAAAAACTTGTCAATCAAGGTATACTCGTGGTTTTATGATATATATTCTCTTCAAGAACTTGTCAATCAAGGTTGATAACTAATGAATAACCTCTCTTCTCATGAAGGTGGCGTCGGGCATGGCCATACCAGTTGAACGAGACATGACATATCATTGCATGCCCGTTCCACCTAGGTATTCTAAGGTCAAAATTGAACAGGTGGAACGCGACTTTGAAGATCTCGAGCTGGATATCCCCGAAGGAGACGGGGAGACGACACTAGGAGACATGGCCCACGGAATCATACTATGGAGCGAGCCCTTCATCGTGTTTCATAGGCGAGAAGCGGCTGCCGTTCCTCCGTCTCCGCCACGTGGACCGTCTCCTCCGCCTCCTCTGTCACCTCCACAAGCACCGACTCCTAAACGGTCTCCCACTCCCCAGCCTCCTCTGTCGCCTCAGCGAGCACCGATTCCTAAACGGTCTCCGACTCCTCCGCCTCCTAAGCCACAGCTCGAGCCACGCCGTCAAGTTCAACGAGTTCACAAAGAAACAAAAAGCCAAGACTTGATGAGCCAAGGCTCCAAACTCTGAACAAGAGATCGTACGACAAGACTCCCGAGGAGTTGGACGAGGCCGTCCAAGCGGAAGCGAAGGCGCATTTCAGGCGTAAGAGTCCTGAAAAGCCGATTCCAATCGACCCAGCGGTCAAGGCACACCTTAAGAAGATGTTGGCGCCATCGGCTAAACCGGATCCACAGTCGGACTACGACAGGACGATCAGGAAGAGGTATAGGAAGGCGACAGGAAAGGCCAAAGATGTCCTGTAGCTCGGGGAGCAACCTCAAAAAGTCCCTTGAGCCCTTGTTGCAACCTGTTGAAGCTGAGTTAAGAAAATTTATGGCAGATGCGGGACTATCAAGGGACCAAATGTTTGGAGGCATCGAAATCAAGAAGGCTAAGCTGAAATAAAGTTTACACTCAGATGACCTTTTGTCAAGCCTGATCAGCTCAAAAATCTCCCTACACAGATGTACCAATTCCATAAGTGGTACATGAAAGCTTCAAGCAAAGGTAGAGAGATGATCACGACGCTGATGAAAAACAATAAATTCTTCAATGGAGATGATGATTTTATTTAGATCCCCTTTGAGGACATCTTTGATCTGTACCAGCAGGATGCCCTCGATGTCTCTCTCATAACCACGCGGGTTTTGTAAGTATCGTTTAATTATATTTATTTTGTTCCTTAGCTCCTTGTATGTAGCTGAATAAAATTCTTTTATCCGTTGTAGAATGGCGATCCATAAGAGCAACAAGTAGGGATGGATGAAAACAGGATTCATGGACCCCGCAAAATTAACACGCACATGTTAGAACAATATCCAGCAGAAACAGAGGAGAATATCTTCCATATGTTGTCGCAGCAGCATTACAAGTCTTGGATACTTCTGTCGTACAACACACCGTGAGTTTTTACTACCTTTCTTATCAATTTCCATCTTGTACATATACAATTTCAAATATATACTCTCACGCGATTTGCATATTCCACTAGGTCCTTTTCCTCATTGACCTTGGCCACTCGCGGATCCATGTCTATAATTCAATGGATAAACCAGAGTCTACCTTCGCAAACATTTTTGATGTATTAGACAGGTAATGTCATCTTAGTTTCTATTGCTACTATGTGGTTCTTGGATAATTACTCACTAGCTTGCAACTGCACGTAAGGCATTGGCACGGCTCCATGAGAAGATCCGCGGGCATTGGAAAGAAAAACATGAAGTGAAAATAGAATTTCCAGTGAGTACATGCTCGAATCATTAATTTTTTCTGAAATAAAAATATATATTAAATTTGTCGTTGTTTCTCCTTTAATGTGCAAAACAGGCGCAGAGGACGAACTTGTGTGGCTACTACGTCTGTGACTACATTTAACGCCTAGTTGTCGGAGACGCCCGGTTCTCCCGTTCTATTTGCAATATGAGGTGAAACACGTCAACTCATATGACAAGTAAAACGTGACAACCGAAGTCCCGAGAGAGGGATAAGTGAGACATTGTTGGGCCTTTAGCCTGCCAGTCAACTTCAGCCTGAAGCGTGCCCGTCAAACCACTTGAAGGTAGTGACCAGATGTGTTACACACTCAGGAGACTTGACAAAAATGACTAAAGATCTACAACATCTCAATTATTCCTAACTCGTACTCATGTGAATCTAGCTCCTAGGATGTGTGCTAGACTCACACTTTCATCACAAGCATGATTATACGTAGCGAATACATTTAATTGAACATCACTTAAAGGATTACAACACTTAAATAGTTACATAGGCTGACCGACCAAATAAACATATCAGAGAGCAGCGAACAGCAGTGGCTTATTACCCATTCCACAAGCACACTGACTAAGGGTTTACCCCGTTAAGTTCAACCCTAAAAGAAACAAATCGATCACCCGCATCTCTCAAAAGATTAAGTCTAAGACCTGCAACAAAATGGATATTCCAGTGGCAAGAGTCAGTACATTAAACAGGTTAATGTACTGGCAAGCACCAGTCAATCCTAACATACTACGTGTGAGGCCTATATTTCAAAGAAGGCTATATATGTGGCTAATACATCACAAGGCAAGTTTTGTTTCGCAATAGTTTTGCAAAAGAGTTGATCCTTCAATTAACAAAAACAAGTTTATAAGTTTCAGTTATTATCTGCTCTTTGGTTCCATCATAATAAGGCCTTGTCGTCCTCCATGACAACAAGTCACAATTTATCACCATACTCACACAACTCAACGCATTTTGTTGAAAACACATGAACACATTTTTAAAACCATTGAGTGTATACTCATGACACTTCACCAAAGCGCTCTTGACCATGAGCACAGCTAATCGATTAGTTTTATTAACTCTGCAGAGTTTGTACAGCTTTACCCACATGATATGAACACTCTAGTTTGTTTCGACTTTGCAGGACTCTATCACACTCTTCACATTGAGTGCGATCTAGAGGTCATAATGTAGCATTTACACTACTTAGTCCCTAGCCTTGCACCAGCACGATTCGTGTTTCCTCCATCCTAGAACCGTTAAGTGATGGGCCCATGCCTTAACTTAACGCCGTGGTGGCGGACACGACAGGAACCCACCCACGTGGCACGATATCGTTGTATTGGACAAACTTAGTCGCCTAAACTACCACGACGGGGTAAATAGGAAGTTTCTCTGGGTTATCCGAACCCATACACTTCGGCCTACCATAATGCAAGGCTAGGTGCTAAATAGATTACTCGGCTAAGGCTATCCCATACTAGCATATGTGGATGTACGGTATCTTTGAGTTGGTGACACAAGTTCGGTCCTTAATCGACTCGGGCAAACACTCCCCCTATCGGCAATGCAAATACATCAATTGCACGCCACTTGTCGCCCGGGTCAAAATCATATTTCACACATTTTATTTCATAAATACAATATTTTGCCAATTACAGCAAGGGCATACTTTATCAAAAACACACATCTTAATTCTAGATGGAACAATTATTTGCAAAGTACTATGCAAGGCTAAGCAAGTGTTGCAAAAAGCACCTTTAAACCCATTTGAGCACAAGAGATGTACTCTAACCATTTCTAGGGGTACAAATAGCAAGGAATTAAATTATCAAAGGAGGTAATGCAGCAAGTAGGTTATATCTACCGTACCCAAGTTTTTAAAATACTGATATAACCTATATTCATATGCAGCTTTGCAAACAAATATTTTCATCCCTCAAAACATGGGATTCAGGGTGTTCAAAGAGAGGAGGGGAAGAAATTTCCTTGGTTAAGCAATGTCAGTATATAATTAACTCCATCACCGTCTACGGAATCATCTAAACAAAATATATGGTATGCAGTCAAAATACCAAAATCAGGCGAAAATCCAAAATGTTCTAAAATGCATGATTTTTATATATTGAGTAGGTACTGATCTAAAATGAATTTAGGTGAAAGAATTTTTAATTTATCTTATTCCGTTCAGGAGTTACGTATTTTAGAATTTTTGTGTGGTCGTATCGGCTTAGGGTTTGGTGCTGTTTGGACAGTGCTCCTAAACTTTGATTTTTACTAATTTGACTTTACAGAGGTGAATAGTTGTACTTTCTAAGACTAACACAATTGGTTTCATAATTTTTAGAGCTATTATGAATTTCTTACGCATTTTACAAATTCACGATAGGTCCTAGGCCCATAGCATTTTATATGTATGGCTGAAGGGTTTTGGGTCCAGATCTTGTTTTGTTTGCTAAGGATGAACATGAATGTTTTAATTAACCTATTTAGTCTTATTTCATAATTTTAGAATTTAGGTCATTCTACCATATGTTGTGTAGACTAGAGAGGGCTCTAAGTTAATTTCTTCAACATATTAATCTAGGGAGTGATATATGTGCTATGTGTGCCAAGTTTGGATGGTTAGGGTTGGATCGTATGGTGCCACTGGTGGAACATGTTTTATTTTGACTTACTTAGGGTTAGGACATAAATTAGATGTGCATCCATGCATATAGGCACATGATGTTTAGCCTAAATATGGATTATCATCTAGGTTATCCTGTTTAAGGTTTTCCTTCACATTTTAGTGTGTGAGTTGTCATGTTTTACTTCACCCAATCGAAGTTTAATACTTGCTGGTTCTAAGGAAGTTTGGTTCAGACAAAATGAATTAAAAATGAGCTTCCTATGAATTTTATAAGTCATAGTGTACACCTAAGTTGTTTATTCCCTATATAATTATTTATATAATTATTTAGGTGATATTATTACACAGTAGGTATATGTTTTCGTTTTACATCCTGAAAGCATGGGCTTTGGTGGATCTACAGAACTTAAGTTTGTTCAAAAAAGAGTTAGGATGAATTTTAAATAAATCCTTAAAGGTTGACTGCCCTAAACCGTAGCATTTATTCTGAATTGGTTTTGTAAGATTTGACCCAAAGAATGTATACCTTTTTATTTTTCTCAAAGAAGGTAAGATGTGGAATCTACAGGATTTAGTTTTGTCAAAAAATAAGTGAAATTAAATTTTCTATTTATTTTAGAAGTTTGTAGTGGCTCTATGGGTGACTTCCTTTATTTAAATTTTTGAAACTGAATTTGCACTGTAAGTGCCAAGTTTTATATTTCTAAATTAAATTTAATTATTTTGTAGGTCCACAAAAATTTGTTTCACCCAAAAATGAGTTATAGTTTATTTTATATCGATTTTGCAAGTTTATCAATTTTTCTGTTGAAGAAATAGGGCTGCAGCTAATTCCTTTTATACTTCAAATTCAGAAAATCATGGGGTCTGTTGACACGTAAAATTAATTCACGCAGCAACAATAGTAACCGTCATGCTTTCGTGACGATGAACGACTAGTGTAGTTTTTAAGCAAACTAGCAAAGATCTTCACTTTTGTGGAAGAACCCGACTGATTTTCAGCGCAAATCAGCAAAGATCAAACCCTAGATGGCTAGGGTTTGGCTAGGAAAAAGAGAACAAAGTATGGTAAAAAGCTAAAGAAGAAAATAATAGGTTAATAATTGTTGGCTAGCTGTTCCTAAAACAAGCGCAGCCAGTATATATACCGGCGCACATCAATCAATCGGTCCCACACACAAAAAATATGGAAAGTCTTAACCTAAAGGAAATCAATCTGATAAAAGTAAAATATATCTCTAACTGCCTCGCCGCACCACTACATACGCGAACCAAATCCCTACCATGCATGCGGACTTGCAAATCTCTCCCGCAACAGCAGACATGCAGACTTGACATGCATCCATCGAATCACTGCATACTGCATCCATCCAACCATTCCTCCCTTGCATACAAGCACTGACAACACAATGACACACCCACTCCAACAAGGAACTGACAAAAGCTGAACAATGTGGCCTCCAAGCTATCTGCATGCATGGAACATCTCCTCCACACACCCAAAATTTGCACACACGATCCTCTCGATGCATTAATTCCTGCAGATGCAAATTTAATGGATTTACCAAGCAAACCATCAGCCACTTGCACAGACTAATCTAAACAATTTGGTCTGCTCAAACAAACTGACTATAAGCCAAATTATGTCACAAACACATGTCCCCTGTTTTCGGTATAAACAATTAAACTAACTATTTGTACCGAAAACACTTATAAAAAAACCATCCAGAACATTATTCCCAACATAATGTTAGTCCTAAACTAATCTATAATTTTCTTCCCAAAACGATACTACCAATATAATATTGGTAATATTAGTTCTGAGATAATTAAGCTTCCTGCCATACACTAGGATAATATTTTTTCAAATACCTCCCATTAAGAGCTTTAGGCAACTTTTCTCCCTACAAAGACTGAACAAAATATGAATTTCCACGAACATTTTCTACAATTTCATATGGACCTTTCGAGCTCGGCAACCACTTGGCAAACTTATTACTCCTAGTATCAATCGACAAAATCGTTCTCCAAACTTACTCACCTATTTGAAACGATTTTTCCCTTACCCTTTTGTTATAAGCCTTAAGCTACTCTCAATTTTTCTCTCTCAATCGCTCTCAAGGCTTTTAATCTTTCCTCTGAAACATCATCTATCCTGTCTAACATCAAGTTTCTATAATCGGCAACTGACAAACCATTTTGTCTGGCCACTCTAAGTGGTTGTAAATTTACCTCTATAGGCATCACAGCCTCCTGTCCATAAACTAGCTCATACGGTGTCACTTGTGTAGCACCATGCTTGGATATCCGATGAGCCCATAAAGCTTCAGAAAGGACCTCATGCCACCTCCTAGGATGTTCCTCTATTTTCTTATTTACAAGTTTAATCAAAATATTATTACTGGATTCGGCCTGTCCATTAGCTTGAGCATAATAAGGCAACGAATTCAGCAATTTAATCCTAAATGATTCGGCAAACTCACTAAATTAATGAGACATAAAAGACGCCCCTGGTCAGTAGTTAATGTCTGAGGAATGTCAAATCTATGAATAATATGCTCTAATACAAAATCAATAGCCTCTCTATGGGTCATATTCCTCAAAGGAACCGCTTCTGTCCATTTAGTAAAATAATCCGTAGCAACCAAGATGAAGCGATGACCCTTAGAAGACGCAGGATGTATTTCACCTATAAAATCTAAACCCCATCCTTTAAACGGCCACAGCTTGACAATAGGATGCAACATAGCCACATGCACTAATTATGTATTCCTAAATCTTTGACACACCTCACACCCTCTATAATACCGAAAACAATCCTCTAACATCATCGGCCAATAAAAACCTGCTCTTTTTAGTAACCACTGTATTTTATAAGCTGACTGATGTGTCCCACAAATTCCCTCATGTACTTCTTCCATGACCACTTTAGATTGATCTGGACCCAGACATTTTAATAGTAACCCATCTATGATTCGGCGATATAATTTATCATCCAACAAAGTATATTTCAAAACATGTCGCCGAACCTTCCTATCCGTTGTTTGACTTGGATTTTTCAAACAATTAACTTAAGTCTCTCTCCGATCACCCGGCTCAAAATCCACTATTACTTCAAGCAAATCTGTGCTACGGCTACTTGATTCAACAATTCTGTGTCTACCCTGAACGAATCATCTTTTTTACAGCACATATTACCACATACACTGGAGTACTATTACCAAAGATATGCTCACTTATATCATCCTTAGCTTTGCCACATGCACACATAAAACCCCCCACACTGGTTGCATTTAATTCATATCAGCCGCAGCAGTAAATGGCATCGAATCAATTTCCTGCAAACTAAACATCGGCTTCTCTAATATAAAAAACAATCCTCTCTTAACCTAATAGCCAGATGCTTGTTGTGCTAAGTAATTTGCTATACTATTATTCTCCCTAGGAATATATTTAATGGTAAAAGTATCTAGCAATTTAATCAAATCCAAACATCGGTCCAAATATCTATTTATCAGTCCATCAAAACACTGAAACTCCTTGTTAATTTGTTGAATTACTAAAAGTGAATCAACAAAAACATCTACATCCTTCACACCCATATCAACCAAACTCTGTAAACCGAATAATAAAGCCTCGTATTCAGTCTGATTATTAGTACAAGGATATTCTAACCGGACCGATGTCTCGTAAGAAATATTATTTGGAGAAACTAAGACAACGCCTATACCTTGCCCATTCCCACAAACCAATCCATCAAATAAAGTTTCCATAGACACACATTAATAAAATTAACATCGTAGTCATTTTTAACCATATGATCAGTAATAAAATCAGCAACCACTTGACCTTTCATAGCATGCAATGGTTCATATAATAAATCAAATTCTATTAATCCATAAGCCCACTTCCCAATTCTACCACTAAGGGTCGGTTGTTGCAACATATGTTTAATCACATCAATTTGGCAAGTTACTGTACAAGTATTAGAAAGCAAATAATGGCGAAATTTAGTCCACGCATAATACAAAAACATGCACAATTTTTTTCAATAAATACATACATGCTCTCAGCGTCTAGAAGACGACGACTCAAATAAGCCACAACATACTCCTTCCTATTGTGTTCTTGCGTCAAAACTACACCAATCACCAACTCCTGTGCAGCAATATACAACCTGAAAGGCATACCGGACTTGGGTGCCCGAAGTACTGGAGGACTCAACAAATACCGCTTAATATTATTAAAAGCCTCCCATTGTTCTGCCCCCCAAGTAAACTCGGTTTCATGCTTTATTCGAAGAAGGGGAAGAAACGACTGCAAGATTAGATATGAATCGTCTCAAATAATTAATTTTCCCTAACAACTTCTGTACATCCCTTTTGTATATCGACTCCTCTAATTTTTTAATAGACTCTACCTTTTTTGGATCAATTTCTATACCATTCTCATGAATTATAAATCCTAAAAATTTACCAGCCGACACACCAAAAGCATGAGAGGGTTCATTTTCAATCCATACCGACGCATTCTTTCAAAAGCTAATCGTAAATCGGCCAAATGGCTATCAAACCCGTCCGATTTAACAACGACGTCATCAATATACACTTCCACAATAACGCCTAACAAATCATGAAAAATTAAATTCATATCACGTTGATACGTAGCACCGGCATTTTTTAATCCAGAAGTCATAACTACCTACTCAAATAAACCAACAAAACCTAGGCAACAAAAAACAGTTTTAGACATATCCTTTTCGGTCATAAAAATTTGATTATACCCAGCATTTCCATCTAAAAAACTAATTATCCTATGTCCCGAAGCATCATTTATTAACATATTAGCTATAGGCATAGGATATTCATCTTTCGAAGTGGCCTTATTTAAATCCCTAAACTCTATACATACTCTAATTTTACCAGTATTTTTCTTTTCAACGGGTACAATATTAGAGATCCACTCTGCATACCTACAAGACCGAATAAACCCACCTTTCAACAACCGATCAATCTCTTCTTTGATGCGGTCATACATATTAGAATTAAAACGCCTAGGAGCTTGATTATACAGCCTAAAACCAGGTATAATGGGTAATCTATGCTCAACTAAATCTCTACTCAAGCCAGGCATCTCAATATCACTCCAAGCAAAACAATCAACAAATTCTCTAAGCAACTCACTTACCTTGCTTTTCTGATCAGATGACATGTTAGCATTGATGAACGTAGGCCGGGGAACATTCCCATCCCCGATGTTAACCTCTTCAAGTGGATCCGCCGACGAGAATCCCTGACCAAGCTTTTCCATATCATCGAGTTCCTCAATTGTTTCATGCATATCGTTCTTTCCAGAATGATATTCTGCAGTGCGCTTTTGCAACCATTCAATATTATTTTTTGCACTCATCATTTACAAGGATAAATTATTGAGCCGCGTTACACTAGTCGGCTGAACCTGTATCGGTATGAAACCATCCTTACCGATACTTACATAATCATAGTCAGACAAATCCCTGCATGTCAAACAACGCATGTCACCATATTGCGAATCCACCGGCGTATCTGTCAAAGCAATACATGTTGAATTATTGGCCTCAATTATCCCCACGTCTTCATCTACCGACTGTATCAAGCACTGATGCAAAATAGAAGGAATGTAACGGTTCGCATGAATCCAGTCATGACCTAACAGGACATTATAGCTTCCCTTTACATCAACCACAAAGAAAGAAGTTGGTATGGTTTTACTTCCAACCGTAAGCTCCATGGACATTACACCTTTAGCCTCAGTTAACTCCCCAGAGAAACCACAAACCCCATATTGGTTTTCATTAATTCGCTCTCTTTTCGACCTAATTTATAAAAAACGAAAGTGACAAAATATTAACACCAACGCACCCATCCATCAGCATACGACTGATCGGCTTACCATTAATATGCCCTTTGATAAACAGAGGCTTCAAGTATTCACCTGATTTTTCTGGCTTCTCGAACACGGCATTTATAGGACCAAGAACAAGCTTTGCAACCTCCTCCTCGGGTGCTCGAAACTCAGGGTAACTCAAATACCATGTTCACATCCATATTACTAGGTGGCTCCCATCTACCTTCAGAATCGCCATCAGTGTTCCCTTCATTCTTGATGCGTTTGTCTTTTCACGACTTATCAACAGACACCATTGGCCTGGTCCGGTTGAACCACTCATCAAGTTCTTTCTCTTTCTGTTTTTTCTTGAGCTTCCACGACCTTAATTTCTGCACTCTTCACTTTTTTGTATGCCCAAGCTTACGTCCAAGCTCTTGTAGACACCACTGTGGCGCCGGTTGTGTTTCGAGCGGAAGAATATTGCCACCATTGCACCTTGAAGAGACATGTTTCTTGGTTCGTTGATTATATTTCTCACCATCCCCTCCTGGCTGAAATGCTCCCTGTCCACCTGCGCCGAGCAACCGACCTCCACGCATGGGTTCTGGCCTATGTATATATCCTAGCTTTGCTGGACTCTGCCGCTAGAAATTGCTGACCACCGGTTAGTTTAGCATTGCTGCCACTGAACCCAGTTTGCTGCTGCCGAGGCACTGATCTTATAGTATTGATGCATGTACTCGTGGGTCCTGCACCAAGGAAAGGCTGCATGCTTGCTTGCTGCTGCTGGTGATTTTTGCTTGGCCGAATCATCTGCATGGCTGCTGTATTGCTGTTGTCACATGCACTTGCTGTTTGCTGAGCTGCCGCATTGCTGCCATATGCGCCGCTGCTACCGCCACCCGCAGATCCCACACTGTAAACTGTTGCAAGCCTACCACGGGTTACACCTGCTGCATTCGCTGCACCCCATTTGTACCAAGTTTTTCACATGCCATCACATCCTGCACAACAGCTGCCGGCTTTGATTTTCCAAGCACAATATCCCCAACTTTCACACCATATGTAACCTATATGCCATCCACTTCCGCAACAGAACGGCTCAAGATAACACCACCAGAAACACCTTCACGTACAATTGACTCTACACCATGACCTTTATGACCTTTATGTTTAACTGACATTCATACCTTATTTCTTTTTGGCGAACTATTATCTTTATCCTGACGTGGTCTGAAGCCTTTACAAAATGATTTTTCACCACCATTACATACCACGATAGCATCAGTTGGCCTTTCCCCACAACAAAATGAACCTCGCTGATCTGATGTATGCCATTCAGATTGATAAGATACTATAGGTGGATACAGGATCCTGGATCAAAATGCCATGGTAAGAACTGTGGGTATGCATCAGGTGGATAACCCCAATACATCGGCTCCATCGGAAACCCCGTTTGCGGAACAGGGGGACCCCTTTGCCAAATATTTCTACCATCAAATCCATGAACATGAGAAAAATTTGGACGTCATGCATAATCATCAAAATTACACCTAGGCGGAGACCTTGGCCGTTTAACACCTCCCAGTCGAGAAAACACGTCACCTTTCTTTTCAGAAGCATAACTATCCAACATTCGTGAAATGCTAGCTTTGGCTCTGGAGTACGTCTTTTTCTTTCATTAACTTTCCAATCTCCCACTTCTGGGCTCTTCGGTTTTATCATCCTTCGAGGAATACTATCATCAACAATGACATTCTTTCCCTTAGTAGATTCGATCTGATGAGACTGAATCAACACCTTCTTGTCCCCAAAGTCGATCGCATTAACTGGGAACGGATCACTATCAAGCTTCATCTTTCCTCCTTCCTTGAAACCCAATCGGCCATCATCGATCGCCAATTATACCTGTCGACGAAACACGTTACAGTCATTAGTAGCATGAGAATAAGCATTTTGCCACTTACAATAAGCATTTCTTCCCAACTCCTCAGGTGATGCAATTACATGTCCCTCTCTCAACCTAATCTGTTTACCTTACAACAGCATATCAAAAATCTTATCACACTTACTAACATCGAAAGTATATCTAATTTCCGTTTTCTTAGCAGGTGTAGGTTTCAAAGCAGGACAAATAAAAGGTTTAGACTTAGATGATTTCACCCATTCAGCCACACACACATCAACATCATCATCAGTAGCCGAATCATCAGCCTCGCTATTTTTGTTAATGATATGCCTTAGAGACAACATGGAGATGTTCGATATCATTGTCAATGTTTATGTATAAATGAATAAAGTGTTATTCAGTTCCATGAAATAGACATCTTGTATTGATCAATAAGTACGTGACTTATTTATGAGACTATATATGTATGAATCTATTTTTAAATGATCGCTGATCATATATCATATTATTGGAACTAATATGATTTTAAGATCGGCATGTTTATTGATTGATGATCATGTCTCATAGATCATGGGTATGGAGATACCAAATCAATAAACATGAACACATATGTTAGAGAACACATTGTTGGATAGACCCACCATGAGACACTACAGGAATTAATGTGCCATTAGTTGGTCTCAGGTAATGTTGGTACAAAGTTCTTAGACCTGAGATCACCATGGATTCCAACATGTGTAGTAGCCTACTTTGGGACTACCAAACGCTATTCTGTAACTGGGTAGTTATAAAGATAGTTTTCGGGTTTGCTATGAAACATGGAGTGGGATGTGAGTGATCAAGATGGAATTTGCTCCTCCTTTGGAGAGATCTCTCTGGGCCCCTCGAGTTAATGGATTATAAAAATGCATGGCCATGCTAAGTTGATTGAGGAGTCAATCAACAGACAGATAATCCAATACGGTTCGAGTGAATGGTTATGCTATTGAAGGGATGACACACATCTTGCCTATAGCTTAATTGGTATCGTGAGGCAAAGGGATTTATGTACACATTACAGGTTCAGAGCCGATATTATATTCTTGTATACTATGGTGTCAATATGTGCTGCTAAGCGCCGCTATTGACAGGTCGCCTAAGTTGGACTCGAGCCGACGATCGGCTAAGTTAGACTATAGCCGAAACCAAGTATACCTGAACCTATAGGGTCGCACGCTTAAGGGGATAAGAACAGGCATTCGAGTTGAACTCGGATACGGCTCGATCGGATAGGGATCCGATCGGATAGTCCTATGGGCTTACGAAGTCCGGCCGACCAACTCTATGAGATTCGGATAGGATCCGATTCAAAATAGAGTCCCGATGGGCCTCTAAGTCCAACCGGCAACTCTATATAAAGGAGGGAGGGGTAGAGAGCTGCAGCATGTCAATTGGATCGAATTGAACCGAATCAATCTGATTTGGCGCAACAGAAGTCGACGAGATCAATCTCCACGGAAACCCTCCCCACTTTCGAGCCAAACCCTAGCCTTGCATCGCGTGCTATCACACGGGTGTTCGGCGTTTGTTCCCGGACGTGTGGATACCGGTAGAGGCGCTGCTACATTGCGCGCTGTTGATCGGCTACGAATCGGCTGTAATCGGAGCGAGGCGACTGCGGCAGATCGGCGACGATAACGCGGTCGGACAACTCGGATCGGATGCGACATCGGCAAATTGGCTGATTGATGAATCGGCTATCCCCAGGAATCGGCTGTCGGCTTGCGGGAATCGGCTGTCATCGACCAGCATAGTTCCAGATCGGATAGTTCTGATTGGCTATTCTGCTGCATACTCCAATCGGTAACGATCTATCGGCCCTTACTTGCAAGTGTTCCTGGTTTGTGCGGTAAAAAAACTTTCGTTTTCGGCTAGCGTAGCCTCCGCGTAACCCTTCAATTTTCTGCCACAGTAACCATAGGCTTTGCATTTTCTCTATTCTTACTATCTTTAAACCGACTATACTGCCTAGCATCCTTAGCGTGGCTCTCCTACACTAAAGCCTTGTGCAAAACTTGGTTAATATCAAAAAATTCTTGACTCTCTAATCTATCTCTAAGATGAACAAGCAAGCCAGAAAAGCAAGATCGGTTGGGTCCTTTTCGGCTATAGTTAAACTAAAACATCTATTTTTCACATCTCTAAATTTCCTAATATACTCTGATACACTCACTGTGTTTTTGTTTAACTAAAGCCAGGTCTGATAGCCTGAGTTCAGTTTCACCGCTATAAAAATACTCATGAAATTTCTGTTCTAATTGAGCCTATGTAGAAATAGAATTAGGAGCAAGCGAAGTAAACCATGTGAATGCATTTCCAGATAAAGATAAAGGAAATAATTTCACTTTATAAACGTTCTAATTGAGCCCATGTAGAAATAGAATTAGGAGCAAGCGAAGTAAACCATGTGAATGCATTCCCAGATAAGGATAGAGGAAATAATTTCACTTTATAAACATCGGATTGTCCTACTTCATTGCATTGTGCTAAAAACTGTCATACGTGCTCAAAATAGACCTACTATCCTCCCCGTGAAATTCACAAAATCAGGAATTCAGGAATTCTAAAACCTTGAAGGTACGGAGTTAAATCAAAATGCTCAGGATATGATTTCTGATATGCACGTTCTCTACCCTTAGGTTCAAACCCAAATTCTCTAAGCATATTAGCAAGCTGATCTTTAAAACTCTCATTGGGTTACGGACGATTATTTTGAGGCGTAGGTGCTACATAAGAGTATTGCGGCAAACTAGGTGACGTGAGCGTCACTTGTGGCATGTACTGTGGAGCAGTACCAACATACCCATCTGGTACCGGCCCACAAGGATTGAGGGTCAGACATGAAGTGCTAGATGAAGTTGTTTGATAATATGGTTGTGAAAAATTGTAATTAAAATATCCAGCACTCGGAGTACTAGTGTTATAATTTTGTGAACCTACAACTAAAACAATGGAATTAGTAGCACTAGGTATAGAACCACCGGCCGAAACACCGATAATATTTCGGCCAATTGAATTAACAGGCGGCAATAAATAAGCGGGCAAAGCGTCAGCCGATACACTAGTTGAACTCGGTAGTGCCGCCGAATTAACATTGTCATCAGACATAGGCCGTTTTTTCCTATGCTCATCATTAATTTGCAATAATAAGGACCATACCTGACGCGGCAAAGCGTTCTCTATATCTTTATTAAACTGCTCCCTAAAGCTAGCTATCTTATCGTGCAACGGTTCAGTAATAGTACGCGCCATGTGTGTCATGTCTGCACCAAATTTACTAGCTACCGAAACATCTATTAAACTAGCAAGATCATCAGAGCATGCAGACATCTATCAAACTAGCAAGATCATCAGAGCATGCAGGTTTAGTTACCTCAGATTTTACCTTTTTAAAGACACTACTTCTGGTTTTCTGATAGCAGGCAAGTTTCTGTGTCATTCATTGCATCTTTTCCTCCTCAAGCTCGCGCTCTAATTCGCGCTCAACTCCTGCCGGTCCTCCTCGGTCAGGTCATCCAGTCCAACAGCGATAATGTTCTTTGGGTCAACAGCGCTACCATCGCTCTTTTCTTCAGTAGCCATGTCGCATCTCCGCAAAAGAAAAGAACGAACTCCAACATTTCACGTGGGCATGCGCGTGTGAATCAAACTCCTGGCAAATACTGCTTGCTAGCTGGTAGCCTGTCCCTATCAACTCCCCACCGAATAAATCTATTTGGTAGATCAAGATGCAACCAGTAGATCGGACCAAAGCAAAAGAAAAACAAAATACAGTGAGACGATTAATTTCAGCCGATGAACAGGGCCGAAACTTCTCGCTCCCCAGTGGAGTCGCCAATTTTGTTGACACGTAAAATTGATTCACGCAGCAACAATAGTAACCGTCGTGCTTTCGTGACGACGAACAACTAGTTTTTGAGCAAACTAACAAAAATCTTCAACTTTTGTGGAAGAACCCGACTGATTTTCAGTACAAACCAGCAAAGATCAACCGAACCCTAGATGGCTAGGGTTTGGCTAGGAAAAAGAGAACAAAAGTAAAGTAAAAAGTAACAGAAGAAAATAATAGATTGATAATTGTTGGCCAGCTGTTCCTAAAACAAGCGCAGCCAGTATATATACCGGCGCACATCGAACAATCGGTCCTACACACAAAAAATACGAAAAGTCTTAACCTAAACGAATTCAATCTGATAAAAGTAAAATATATCTCTAACTGCCTCGCCGCACCACTGCATTCGCGAACCAAATCCCAGCCATGCGCGAACCAAATCCCAGCCATGCGGACTTGCAAATCTCTCACGCAACAACAGACATGCAGACTTGACATGCATCCATCGAATCACTGAATACTGCATCCATCCAACCATCCCTCCCTTGCATGCAAGCACTGACAACACAAGAACACACCCACTGCAACAAGGAACTGACAAAAGCTGAACAATGTGGCCTCCAAGCTATCTGCATGCATGGAACATCTTCTCCACACACCCAAAATTTGCACACAGGATCCTCTCCATGCATTAATTCCTGCACATGCAAATTTAATGGATTTACTGAGCAAACCATCAGCCACTTGCACAGACTAATCTAAACAATTTGGCCTGCTCAAACAAATTGACTATAAGCCAAATTATGTCAAAAACAGGGTCCACCAATCAGTGACTGCCCATTATGCAAAAAGGCCCCTGGAGTCTATAGAAACCAACCCGTAGTCCACAGCACATGTCCAATTGCCATTTCATTAAGGGTCCCTGTGTTTTAGCTTATTTATATATGAGTCCACGGGCCCACCGGTCATAGAAAGGATGTTTTACAATTTAAACCCTACAAGATTTAAACTACTACTAATCTATTTTTTGTGCTAATCATGTGGGTCCCGCTTGTCGGTGAGGCAGTGCCCGTCAAGGCAGAGCTCGCGGCGGCCGACGATCCTTCCCAGCCTCACCGGCGGCGGACGGCGGCGTTCCAGGGGAGGCGATCAAAAGAGAAAACGGAGAGGGGACAGTGGCGAGGAGAATGGCGACCTTCCCGCTGGCTGAGCTGGTCGGAGTTGCGCCGGCGACGAGCGCAGGCGGCAGTGGTTTTTGGCTCTTATTCCGGACAACTTGATGCATGCATAAGGATCCTTAGGGCCCCTAGAAACTTACCCGAGGTTGTGCGCGCGTTGGTGGGGGCTCGGTCACCGGTGGCGGCGCGAAGGGAAACCCGACGGCGGCGGAAATCGACAGGGCAACGGCGACGGCCTCGCTCGGCCTCACAACTGCGGGATGGGGGTGTGTGTTAGCTTTATGAGGTGCTGAGGGTGGTGACCGCATAAAGAATCGATCGCTAACTCACCGACGGAGGAGGAAACGACGATGAAGCCTCGTCACCGGAGTTCGGGAAGATGACGGCGATCTCCCTCCATAGTGCATGATTCCTGGGGGTTCTTGAGGGGAATCAATGAGGAGGTCACGGGGAATATGATGACGAGGTGGCCTAGCATTGGCGTTCATCCAAATGATGGGAACACCGGCGATGCCGTGGCGGCGGATCCAGAGCCGACGGCGACCGCGACGCCGTGGACTTCGATCTGTGTAAGTGCGAAAGAAATGTCCGAGGGTGTCAGGCATCTAGAGGGGATCACGTTCCCGAGGACAAATTGCAACGAAGCTCACCAGAGAGGATTCGGCATGGATCGAACACCTTCGGCCGAGGAGGAAGAGGGGTTGTTTCCAGGCGATTCCGAGATGATCTCGCTGGGTCTCTGCGTGGAACACGATGTGAAAGTGTGGAGAAGCACGGTGGCGAGATTGTTTTTCAAATGCCGGGAGCTTGAGCTGGCGGTGGCATGCTAGGTGGGCGTCGTCGGCGCTGACACGTCCTTCCTCCTCTTCTCTTCCTGTCCCTTTCCTTGAGCGGTGGAGATCAATTTGCACTGGGTTGGTTTGAGCCTGAGTAGCTGCCATGTGGGGCCAGGGCGAAGAGGGCAAGGCAAAAGAGAGAGGGATGGGTACAGAGGAGAGTAGACTAGTTTGGATTAAAAATTCGAATTATTTTTCTCTCCTAACCTTTGCACTCCTATAGTTTAGCATATGGACATGGTAAATTCATGCAAATTTTATTGAGGTAGTTGATCATCTGGTTTCATTTTGTTTGGTTTCACTCAAATTTAGTGGTTTGCTCACAGCAATTAAATGATTTAAATGAAGTTAGGGTATTCTGGAACTCATTTGAATTTTTGAGGGTTGACGGAGGAGAAAAATTTCATGAAAAATATATTTAATCATTTTAATTGACCTAGTATTTGATTAAATTATTTCATGTCTATAGTTATGTGTATTTTAATGGTCTTTTGAATAAGTTGGCATTTTAGCCAATTAAAGTTATTAATTGGCCTATTATAGCACTGTTTTGTTTAGTTTGTTTGGGGCATTAATCTTAGTTATTAAATTGCACTAAAATTAGGTTGAGTTGTTCATCATGTTTAGTGCCTTCATGAATTTTTCCATGATTTTATCCTATATGGTTTAGTCTAAAAAATTAAAGTAGTCTTCCTAGGTTTATGCGTCTATACGCTAGGTACACGCGACTGTTTTATTCTTCGGATTCATATTAACTTTCCTCCTGGGCTGAGAAAAAGATCTTTGAATTAAATCTTCAAGTTTACATGCTAGCATCCAAACCTTGTCGTATGCTTGTGTTGGTGAATTTTAATCTCCTAGGTTGTCGCTTATGAGTCCTACTATGAAATGCAAAATCAAAAATTCAAATACACGTAATTAATCTAAGTCGAGGTAGGCTTTATGTTAGTATGCATGCTTCCACACGAGCTTACATTTTTATCCTATGCTATAAATGAAGAAGTTTTTGATTTGTTCTAAAATAGAGTCTACCATGCAAAGGCCTATGTTGAAACCCCTTTAACCTAAGTTAGGAAATGAAAATTTTCAGTTCACAAATTTGAGAAACCTTTACCTTATTTTGTCTGGACAAATTTTTTTTATCCTAGAATTTGGGTATATGACACTAGTTCACCAAGTCACGTGTCACGTGTCCCAGATGTACGTATAACGGTCATTCATACATTATGTCTTATTTTTTATGATATCATATATTTATTTCTCATTTTTTTCAAATGATAGATTATTTGCAAGAGGGACAAACTCCCCCATGATGGTTTAATAGAGGCTTCTCAATAAGCATTGATCAGATTTATCAAAAAAATAAATTATTGATCCCACGGAAGAGTTATTATGGGATTAGGATGCTAACCTCAAACTCACATCATAGAGAAATTTTTGTAATATACGATATACAACATTAAAAATTAATTAGCAATGTAATATATGTGTATATTTATATTTATGTCTACATATTTTGGTTATATATGTATATATTTACTTAAGTGCATATATATGTGTAAAAATATGTATATATATATATGCATACCGATGTATAAATATACATATTACATATATATATATTATTCATATATATATATATATTATTCATATATATGTATTTACATATATATATGCATAATATATAAACAAGCAACAAACAACAAAATAGCAAAAATAAAATTTAAAAAAAACCTTTAGTATCGGTTGGTTGGTGTTATCAACCGGAACTAAAGATAGCAGAGCTAGTCACGTGGCGTCGTCATCTTTGACCCCGGTTGATAACTCTAAAGATAGAGTTTTAGTCCTGCTATTTTAACTGGGATTAAAGATAAGTATCCTTAGTTTTTTTCTGATTAAAAACTTAAAGACTAAAAGGTTACAAACTAAAAATGGTTTTTCAGCAGCGGGAGGTTGGCGTCGGCCAACCGGATCGTGGTGAGGCGGCGATCCTTCGCCGAGATGCAGATATTCAACCGGAGGTGGAAGGAGGCCGTGGCGGCGGACGCGCCGTGGGCCGACCCTTACCCCGAAACCACGGCTGCTTGATCGACGCCGGCCAGCTGGCGCGTCTCTGCATGCATGGCACGAGCCACGAGCTTGGCAGCTGGCCTTGCTTGGATATTCGGAGTTGTACATGCATGATGGAAAAACATTGTTGCATCTTTGTTGTATATTGAAATTTTGGCTAAATTGGTACTACGTCGTACTTGGTTTGTGTCATCAGATCATGTATGATATAATGAACTTGTCCGATATAATATCTCATTTGATTCGTGTTAACTTGTTTGCGGCCAATCTTGTGAATGAAAAGGGAAAAAAACATGTTTTCCTGTTCCCTGTGATCCTAGCTTGCTGGTTGCTACGAGCCTCATCCTGCTCTACATATCTTTTCAATTTCATGAGATCATGCATTCATGCTGCTTGTTTGATCAGACACAGTATCACAAAAATAACTTCATACTGTGAGGCACAACTGTTTAACCTCGAATTCAGCCAAGTGCTTTTAACGGCATAGCTAGCACACGGGGCTGACATTACGGCAGAGCCTCAGCAGACACATGCAATCTACGCAGTCGCCGTAGATGTCGGATGCTTTACACCGCTGCAAACATCATGGCCCAATGCTACCAGAAAAACCATGGTGGTAAACAATCGTGCAGGGCATTGTCTTTGGGACGTATGACCGTCCGTACGAGCAGCAATTGTGTGGTGATGTATTGGCTCAGCCCCTAGGCGGTAGTGAAGCTAATAAAATGGCTAAGGGTGTGTTTAGATTCAGAAATTTTCTTTTACAAAATATCACATCAATATTTTAAACACACATTTGAAATTACAGAATCCGTCTGTAAACGACAAGACGAATTTATTAAACCTAATTAATTTATCATTAGCACAAGTTTACTGTAGCACTTTATTATCAAATCATAGTCTAATTAGGCTTAAAAAATTCGTCTCGTAAATTACATGCAAACTGTGCAATTAATGCAAACTGTGCAATTAGTTATTTTTTAAGTTCATATTAAATACTTCATTTATGTGTCCAAACTTTCGATGTGACTATGTGACTGTAAAAATTTGGCGATGGATCTAAACAGGCCCTAAATCCCTAAATCCTGCAATTTCTAAAAACAGAGTAATTTTTGGCAGACAACGCACCATTTCGGAAGCAAATAATACTAGTGATCTACAACAAATTTCAAAGAATCGATTTAGGCTTGCGCTGTTTGTTTCCTGAGGACGGCAACAAGAGTTAACAAGAGTTCACACGGTCAACCTTCAGATATCATATATTCTTGAAATGTAACTTCTTCACGAGAAGTTCATGTTCTTGATTCACACGGATATGTGGAAGCCCAGAAATCAAAACAAGAGAATTGCTGGCTACAGGATATGAATTGAACGATCTACAGGACAACACATAGCATGGAGAGAAAAAATTCCATATGAAGCTATCTAATGAACTGACCTCCACAAGCTTCATTTTCCTATAGCTAGTTCTTTGGTGAGATCTCTTGTAAGGCTGAGGGCTAGTGTGTTGTGCCACGGGAAAAGAGTACGTGTAACAGGAAGTTTCCTTCGAAGATCCTGTGCAGATTATATAACCAGTAAACACAAGTGTAGCAGAGGATAAGTAAAGGTAGCAACAAAGTTTACTAGCATTATAACTATGATGCAAATTCTTAAATTGTTACTGCCTCCTTGGTGTACCTTGAAGGTTGCATCAGACAAATTCAGGTATGATTCCTGTTCACATGTAAAAAGAATGGCATTACTCATTATGCTAACATATAAGCTTGAATAAACATAGAGAGAGATTTCAACCTCAAGTGATGACAAATATTCAGATTCATGATGCCGAATGATGTTAGTTATTGATACTGCACATTCCTCAGGAGACTGAAACATGAGTATAGCACATGAAAAGAACAGTTAAGGGTTTCACATTTCTCTACCTGAACAAGATTAAAAAGAAGAAAAAACAAAGCAATGAAGCAAAAAGGATGTAAGCATAATGCAGCTCTACACACATTACAATTTAACAAAACAAATGCTCCAGGGCAAAATCTACCCACGCCCTTTTTATATTAAAAAATCTACTCAATCTTTAAAGAAAAATTGCCAGTCTGGAAAATTCAGCAAGGAAATGTAAATCATAAGTTGATCCTTTCAGTTCAACCCAGGAAAGAAAAAGGATAAATAAATTTTCAACTTTGTTTGTTTTAACAGTTTGCACCGATAGAGTTCCACAACAACTCAAAAGTATCAGGCACCAACCCAACATGATCAAGCAAGTGTAGATAGACATTTTTAAGGTTCTAAGAAAATCTATCTGTAACATAAACTATACTTCATCCATGAATGCAGCGCACGTACTTATGCATGGGCCAGTGCGCAACTAAGTTTTCTGGGTATACTTGCATATATGATTCTCTAAAACTCAGTAGTAAATCGATACCAAAACAGGAGCAAATTTTCTCCAAAATATATTTAGAATGGACTCAGCTTATCAAGTAAATCTAAAGCAGCAAAATGACAAACGATGAGACAGTGTGCAGATTACTGCAACGAGGTCAAAAGAAGCAGATGCCATCAACCCATCGTAACATGTTAGGCTAAAAAAGTATTGTATGAACTAACCTGCAATATGGTGGAATCCTTGCAATCGATGTTAGTATCCAGCTGCACATTTCCCTCTTCAAAATAATGAGCACCTACCTGGGATATATGCACATGTATCTATGCAATCAGTTACCAACTTCAATTACAAAAACAATAATTAACCATGTTTTAGTGCCAGCTAAGTAAAAGCTAACCTGTATTTTCCCTTTAATTTCAACAAACTGCAAACCATCGCTGAATTCCAGAGTCCAAATTGAGCGCCAACTGCCATTGCTGCATGACTCAATACAAAGTTGTCTCCATCAGTGAATAAATAATGAAATGTCAAACCTATGAGGAGAAGACTGAAGCCACTCTAGTAACAGATTATGTGAAGCAAAGATTCAGCCAAAGCACAATTCCAAACTTTTCCGCATATGCACTAAAGACAACATAATATTGTGGGAAGATGATAAAGAGGATACCCACAAACCACATGATTAGTTCAGAGGGAAAATTAAGAATCAAACACTCACAGATGTGCAACCCTATGATCCAAAAGGTGAATATGAAATAGCTTCTCATAGGAATGCCCATTTTTTTCTAAAACTGCAATAAGGATCTAAAATGTATAGAGGAGATACGGAAAATGAACCCAAAATAAACAAGTTCAAGATAGAGAAAACTAGGCAAGTATCTTTAACAGCAGAAAAGTTGCAGACTCAAACAACATACCAAAAGTTTTGTGGGCTGCGTCTAGCAGCAGAAATAACTGCTGCAAAACCAAAATCAGCTCCTGGTCCCTCTATATCTTTACCACTGGTACAATAAACGGCACACGCCCCTTTTGGATAAGCTTCACCAACATATTTGGATAATTCAACATCCAGGGCACTCCTGTACCCGTAACAAAAGGTGCAGAACATAAACGACTATCGAGGCAATGTGGAGTTCAAGAAATTTGGGGAAAAGGGTGCATAATTAAGGCACCTGAAATCTTCAATGTATGCTGAAGGAAGCTCCTCATCAGCAGCTGGCCTCAATTTTGTACAATTCTTTTAACATGAAAAAGAAAAAAACATGGCGACTTAAATTAATGCAGACACATCAAGTTTCAAATGAACAAAGAAAACTATAGACAATACATATAAAAAACAAACATTTAAACCAAACATCTCAATCTATCCCAGTTTTAGAGAACGGCAACCATTGTCTAGAGGTAACACAAGTTAATTCAAAATGGATAGGGTAGAAGCCTGTGAAACTAGCTACTGAAGCCTAATATAGCTGCTGCTGGATGTACTATTGGAGGTATAATGAAAAGCTCTTTTACCTACGTCTATGCTATTTCATTGAAAATAGGTAACTTAATCTATGTCCAGAAAATTCATAATTATGGTCATTACTTATTCCTCAGTTAACACTGTAAATAAGAAAAGTAGAAACTTGTGGGATCAAAATTTCACGTGCAGAGTTTAGTTGCAATACTCTATGTGGACTATATCCATATCCAAAGTAACATGTTCTTCAAGAAAGATAGTTCAGTATCAACATCCAATTATTGAATCCATTTCTCAATCAATATTCATCAAATGAATCTGAATAGTCAAAACGTCAAGCTCAAGATACTGTCCATATTAAATTACAGACGTGAAACTACTTCATAGCTCATAGACTATAAGTTAAGATGACCATCTATTGTATAGTGTCTGTGTGTGTGCTCTTACTTTAAAAGATTTTAGGTTAATATGCATAGCTGGCATAAGAACTAAAGCCAGGATAAGCACATGTAAAGTCTGCAGCATTACCTGTTTAATATGGTCCACTGTAGCAACTTGAGCAGTTCTAGGATCCAGATAGTTGTTCTTGTCAAGCTCCCCATAAGTTGTGACAATTATCTGCACGCACGGATACACAATTTGAAATGTCTGGCCAGCAAGCACCCTCGAGTGTTAAGGAAAAATCCTATTGTTCATGCTTATAAACATAATACCAATGAGAAACGCCAATAGGTTACTGAATTTGATAAAAGTACAAATACTATAGCCACAGGTGATTTATTAATTACCTAAAAGCCAGATTAAAACCGCTGATTTAGGAGCTACAACAAGCACAACCCTACCATAGATATAACACACTCCATTTCGAGCACGCGAGAACACGCAAAGGCAAAAGTCGGCAAAGAAAGGAGATGGTTCAGTGCTCACATCACCGCTGCGGTCAGGGAGCTCGAGGGACACGAGGTGCGCCTTGTTGTACTCCGGGAAGGCCTCCGCTGCGGCGGCCTCGTACACCGCCTCGTCCCCCAGCAGCGCTCGCACATCTGCGCGCCCACGTCGAAGAGGAATCAAACAACGAAACACGGGGTACAGCTGGATTGCGAGGGTCAGGAGAAGGGTTGGGGATTGCCTTTGGCGACGTAGTGGATCTCGCCGGTGGGGGCGTTGGAGAGAAACCAGACGGCGATCTCCCTCTTCTGCCTGTCGCTGAGCTCCTCGCCGTCCGACATTTGGGCTGCCGTTGAGGCTGTGGTGGGTGGGGGCGGGGCGGCGATGCCGAGTGCGCGGAGAGAGCAAGCAGTGTGGCGCTCTTCGGCCGCAATGGCAAACTGGTTGGTGGTGCTCCTCCGACTTCCAGGCACTGCGTGCGGGGAATCCGGCCGCTGGCGAGGCACGGGACGACGCACCGGCCACGGTGGGGACGAGCGGTTGGCGGTGCTCCGACGTCCAGATCTGGACGAGAATGGGGAAAGACTGCGAGAGCGACGCGAGAGATTGAGAGGTCTCTGCCTCTGTAATCGATCTAGTGGTGGACAATGATCGCCGTACCGATCGGACGGACGACATGGCAGCTTTGATGTTGATTAACGGAAAGCTTGATATTAATGGCGGATTAATGGCAATGGAAGAACAGATAACATTAAAGGCTATAAACTAACGTGCTGTAAAGCAACCTGTTATTTTTTGACCTTTGAACGTGCTTTTACATGCTGTTGAGATTAATGGATTGGTGGACTACTTTGTTGTAATTTTGCAGGCTGTTTCTTAAGAAAAGGATGAACTAGTATGGTTTTAATCCGGTGCTGATTTGGCTAGTTAAGGAAAACAAAACAAAATGTATTAGATACATCATGCTCACGCCACTGGTATGCAATTTATGCATGTTACCCATGTTAAACCCGCAATTTTTATTTGTCCTGATACTAATGTTAAAAAAATACATCGTATTACATGTTAAAACTTTGATCAATATTATATTCGAATATCTTTTATAAAATAAGTTTTTGGAAAAATCTAATAGGTTTATGATACTACGGTAGTTTTTCAAAGCATATACATATCATGTTTTTAATAAACTAACATTTTAGAAGTTTTTTTTTGGAAAAGTGCATACACACATCACACATACGTACCCAAAAATGCCCCCTGATACTCTATATGTCTTAATCCCATCTCAATTTATTGCTTTTGTTGTCCACTCTCACTTACTGTCCTTGTTAAATCCTCGATGAAGTCTTCCGCCCCATATGCTCACCACCCCTCTAACCATTTGGTATGTTCTTTCTTCACCTTTTTCTAACTTCTATTCTCTTTTAAACTGTACGCTATTTTAAAAAAATATTCTATAGAAAATTATAGAAATCATAAAAAATCATAATGATATATTTTTTATTTCTTTAAAGTAATACTTAATTAATTAATTAATTTTGTGAGTCATCACGTTTTTCCTTTTTTTTGTGTTTTTTTAGGAGAGGAAAGGTTCCGAACGTTACAGTTGTAGGGATGGGAATGTTTAGGATCGATCCATTTATCCATTAAACCTATCCATAAATTTGCTCCAATGGATCTTTAGGATTGTTCCAAAAATACAAATAGATCAAACGGATCAAACCATTAGAAGCTAGGTTTAAAAGGTTCAATCCAAAATGACTTCACATGTATAAATATCCTCAAAATTTATACAAATTTGATTCTCTATATAATAATTTGTTTCTAAAAGAATTAACTTTTAAAAGTTTTCATAGTATGAACACGAGTTTAAAAAAATTTAGGTCCAAGTTTTACACACATTTAACTATAATTTTTGGGTCTTAGTAATGCATCATGGGCCCCGCATGTATAAATAGCTCAAAATTTGTACACGCTTCTCGTATAGTAAATCATTCCTACAAAATTCAACCGAATCGATAAGTTTTTATAATATGAACGTGAGTTTAAAAATTTTGGGTCCAAGTTTTACACATATTTTACTATAATTTTTGGGTATTAGTAATGCATAGTGGGTCCTGCATATATAAATAGCTCAAAATTTGTACAAAGTTACTTCTCTGTACAATAAATCATTCTTACAAAATTCAACTGAATCTGATAAGTTTTTATAATTTGAACGCGAGTTTAAAAATTTGGGTCCGAGTTTTACACATATATAATATAAGTTTTTTGTCTAATAGTAATGTAGCTGATCCATTTGGATATCCATGGATAACCTATTAATATAAGAGACTCATAATGGATTTATCCTATTGAACCATGGATCAACGAGCTCACTAAAAATGGTTTAGGTTTGATCCATATTCTAACCATTTCCATCCTTACACAGTTGGAGAGCAGCCTAGCACGAGAGAAATAAGTCACAGCTCAATGATGAAAGATGGCCGATGTGAGTTCGATTTCTTAGGTTTGTTGCCTTGCCGAGGTTTTCCCTATTTTGGGGTTAATATTAGGATTAGATTTATGCTCCGTTTGGTAAACATTTTTTTCTAATTTTCAATAGAATCGGTAAAAACTCTGTCAAACGGGTTATTTTACAATTGATTCTGAGAAAATTATTTCAAGTGTTTCAGTAATTTTATATAGAAAGTGAGAATCATCTGAAAACCAGTTTCTTCTCAGGAAACAATTTCTCCTAAAAATCACCTGAAATATTGTTCTAATTATTACTTTATTATATTGATTTTGATTCTCTCCAGAATGTGATTCAGAAAAATCAAAATCTAGAATAAAAAATCATATAATCATGAGTCCTACTAAATGGGCCCTTAGCCAGTAGTGAGAGATGGTCGACGCGAGTTCGGTTGCTAAGTTTTCGTTGCCTCGCCAAGGTTTTTCGTATTTTAGGAGTTAATCTTAGAATTAGTGTTACTTACGCATGGATACCCATGCATACACTGATGTGCGTTCGTTGGGACTTCACATTTCTCACGTACACTGCTGGGGAAACCCTATATAGTCTCGGTTTGTAACTTCCTGTAGTCTCGGGTTATAAATGGGACAACAAAAGCGAGACTAAAAATCATATCATTAGTCTCGATTAAAATAGCTGGGACTAAAGATTTTTCTTTTTTTTAATTTTTCTTTTTTAATATTTCTCTTCTTTGCTTGTTTATATATATGCATATATATGTGTAAATACATATATATATATATGCATAATACATATGTAATATATGTGTGTATATATATATTGTAATATATATTTATATATATGCAATATACATATATATGTATAAATACATATTTTACACATATATATATATTTATGCATTTAAGTAAATATATACATATGTTACCAAAATATGTACACACAAATGTAAACATATACATGTATTACGTTTCTACTTAATTCGTAATGTTCTATATCTTGTATTACAAAATCTAATCTATGATGGGTTCGATGATAGAACTTTCATCGTAGTAAAACTCTTGTGCGGGATCAATAATCTGCTTATTGATAAATCTCATCACTTCTTCTTAAGCAACCTTTACGAAATCACTGTGAGGGAGTTTGTCCCTTATGCAAATAATCTGTTGTTTGAAAAAAATGAGAAATAAATAAATGAAATCAATAACAAATCGAGAAATAATGTATGAATGACTGTTATACGTACATAAAGATCCTGAGGACATGTGACTTGGTGAACTAGGCGGTGAATGTAGTCGCAGACGTAATAGCCACACAAGTTCGTCTCTTGCGTCTGTTTTGAACACTAAAGGAGAAACGACGATAGATTTGTTAGTGATATGCCCTAGAGGCAACATATATATGTTGGATATCACAGTCAATGTTTATGTATTAATGAATAAAGTGTTATTTTGTTTCATGAAATAGATAACTTGTATTGATTAATAAGTATGTGACTTATTCATAAGACTATTTATGTGATATGAATCTATTTCTAAATGATCTCTAATCATATATCATATGTGTGGAATGAATATGATTCTAAGATCAGCACGTGTATTGATTGATGATCATGGATCATGGTATAGAGATATCACATCAATAACGTGAACATATGTTAGAGAATATGTTGTGGGATAAACATACCTTGAGACACTACAGGAATTTAATGTGTCATTAGTTGGTCTCAAGTAATATTGGTGTAAAGTCTTTAGACTTGAGATCATCATGGATTTCAACATTTATAATGGCTAACTTAGGGACTACTAATCGCTACACCATAAATGGATAGTTATAGAAGTAGTCTTCAAGTTTGCTATGAAACATATAGTGGGATGTGAATGATCAATATGGAATTTGCCCCTTCTATGGGAGAGAGATCTCTGGGCCCCTCGATGTAATGGACTATGAAAGTGCATGGTCATGTCGAGTTGATTGAGGAGTCAATCAACAAATATATAATTGTCACACCCTAAAGTTTTGTCCTTTTAAAAATCACTTAAATAATTCCCCAAAAATAAATTTAATGTTGGAATTAACCTAGAGCAAAGAAGTAATTTTAAAATTCAATTTATAAGAGGAAATAGCATGGTAGGATTTTTTTAAAATTCTATATGTCAAAATATATTAACTCGATTTTTAGTGGAATTTTCATAGCACTAGAAATAATTATTAATCAATTAAATCAATTCTCAGAATTTAATTAAATCCGTGGGATTTTCTCTCTCCCTTTTATTTTTTTTATTTTTTAGCACCATCCCGGCCATCCCTCGTGCCATACCCACGCCCATGTGTCGTGTCGCACCGCTGCATCTCACGCCAACCCTTTTTCCCGTACGTGCTCGGCCGAATCGAACGGGATTCAGTTTCGAATCGTGTCGCCACCTCTTTCTCCGTTTCCGAACAAACGACAAGAAATTCGGATCGATCAGTGCGCTTTCCGACCTCTCACCCCCTATAAATCTAGCCGACCTCCCCGCTCTATTTTCAACTCTCGCCGCTCAATTTCGTGCCCTAAATCACCCACACGTCGTTCCGCTGCCGCGCGCCATCGTCATCGTTTCCGACTCCGGTGAGGACTCCCTCTCTCATTTTCTCACTCCCATGCGCTAACCGCCGTGCGCCGCCACTTGCGCCGCCAGCAAGCCGACCATGGCCGCTTCACGTCTAGCTCATCCGCCGCCCACAAAACCCTAGCCGTCCGATTTGTCGAGCGGTAGATCGGGATCGTCAATCCCCGCACACTCGCGTGTCGTCGTGTTGGTGCCACATCGACGCCGCATCGGTGCCACGTGTGTCCACGTGGCACACCGGCGCCCTTGATCCCGTGGACTCGGTCCACCGTGGATCGGCGTCTCGTGCCCCTGACGTCAGCCCGCGCCATGCTGACGTTAGCCCTATCGCTTGCGTCATCCCGAGGGTTTAATTGTGCAATAAATTATTAAGGTTTTTCTGTTTTACTAATAAACACAAATAATCTTCTAAATTCATATCTTTTTAATTCAAGCTCCGTTTTAGCCCATTCAAATTTCATTAAATCCATAGAAATGCCAAGAATCCATTAAAAATAGTTTTGTTTTTTCAGTAGACTTTTAGCATATTTTGTTGAGTGCTTTGTTTGTCGTGGAGATTCCGGCAATTCCAACAATCCCGTATACTTTGAAGTAGTTGCAGAAGTTCCCCAATCTTCAGAGCAAGGCAAGTCATACTTTACATTGATCTTATTGTGTCTATTTTTCTAAATGTCTTATTTCTCTCAAATATTACATATATTTTGGAATGTCATTTCATGGGATTATTTTACCTATTATACTTGTTTACCTTGTACCATTGATAGCTTAGGTTTAATATGATTAGATATTGGTTTTGAACATGTTTAGCCTGGCTTAGATCAATTAGCTCATTAAAGGGGATCATATCACTTAATTATTATAGTGGAGACTATAAACATATGATGTCAAGCATGAGATACTGTGATATTAATATTCAATTAAAACATGACAATGGTGGGCTATGGGTGTAATGGTTTTGGATAGTCGCGCCCATGACAATTAAGGACCGGTTCACGGGAAACCCTGAAAGAAATACCGTGCGTACCACAAGCTAGCATGGGTAATTGTTGGATTTGTAGTGTAGTTGTCTCTAGCTGACGTACCCTGGTGAGGGGTGGGCGTGATAGAGTTGGAACGGCCCCGGTTTTAAGGGTTGATAAGCTGTCGGATTCACTGCGTTACTCGGGGGGAGGGGGCTGCCCATTGCCCTGATGAGAGTGGGGGCGAAACCTTAGTGTGGTACGATTGATTAGAGGGGGTTTTGAGAAGGGTCCTATCACAGTCCCTTCCGAGGTACCATGGTGGTATACCGGCATGCAGAAACATGTCGTGAGGCTGTGTCTTGTGGGTACAAATATATACCTCTGGCCAGAGTTGAAAACTATTCGAATAGCCGTGCCCACAGTTATGGGCGATCAATCAGATTCACAGTGATTAGTCTCATTCTAGTAAATAATTTGATTAATGGTACGTGACTAGAATAGATGGTTGGTTGGGCCTGTTGTAACATGGGGTAGCGTTGGACAGTGATTGTTTTAATACTGCTTAATTATATACTACTGTATTACTGCTTTCAACTATTATTGTGAAATGATATTTTATGCAATCAAACTCTAGCCTTCCTTGTGAATTATCCTGCATCATACCTTCTCTTTCGGTATGACTTGTTAAGCACAATGGGTAGTACTCAGTCTTACTCTATCTCCCCATCAGAGTCAGAAATCGACGTAGAGGAAGGTTTCGATGAGGATTAGGTTTTTGTCCAATGTCAAGGTTGCCTATGTTGTGTTGGTGCTTCATAGCAAGAGTCAAGTTTCAGTTTAGCCAGTCATTTCTTTTTCCACTGCATTTATGTAATCTTTTATATTATTTCTAAGACGTGGATTCTGTAATATCAACAGTTGTTGTATGTTTACCCTGGCTGGTCCTAGACATGGGTTTTAATACACGTATAGTTTCGAAAATTCTTGTTTGAATTTCTGGGCGTGACAATAATCCAATATGAGATCGAGTGAACGATTAAGCTATTGACAACAACCCTAGCCACGCGCTGAGTGCTAGCACATAGGCGATCGGCATTCCAACGTTGGATGTGTGGATACCGGTAGAGATACTGCTACGTTGTGATGTAGATCGGCGAGGCGAGTCGGTGGTCGGGCGATCAGATCGTGGTGATCGGCTACTTCCGCAACCTCCCCGACACGCATACATTGGACCGACTTCTCCAACGTAGTATTTCACTGCCCTACGTGTCAATTCGTAACAATCTATAGTCCCTTATTCGCATGCTTTCCTGGAGTGCATGGTAGAAAATTTTGATTTATGCTATCGTAGCCTACGCGTATTCCAACAAGATTTAATATACATTTCTATTTTAGAACAATTTAATGATTCAATATAATTTGGACCATGTACTCACTGGAAATTTCATCCTCACAGCAAGTTTTTTCCAAATCCCGCGGACCTTTTCACGGAACCATGCCCATGCCCTACGTGCAGTTGCAAGCTAGTGAGTAATTATCCGAGAACCGCATAGTAGCTATACAACTAAGATGGCATTACCTGTCTAACACTTCAAAAATCATTGCGAAGGTAGACTCTGGTTTATCTATTAAATTGTAGACATGGATTTTGGAATTGGAAAGGTCAATAAGGAAAAGGACCTAGTGGAATCTGCAAATTACGTGAGATGATATATGTGAAATTGTATATATACAAGATGGAAATTGGTATGGTAGGCAGTAAAAACTCACGCTGTGTTGTACGACAATAGTATCAGACTTGGAATGCTGCTGCACCAACATATGGACGATGTTGTCCTCTGTTTCCTCCAGATAATGTTCTATCATTTCCGTGTTAATTTTGCGGGGATCCATGAATCCTATTTTGACCCATCCCCTCTTACGGCACTCGTGGAACGCCATTATATAAAGGATAAAATAATTTTAGTCAGCTACATACAAGGAGCTAAGGAACGAAATAATTTAACTAAATGATACTTATAAAACACAAATAGTTGAGAAGAGAGACGTCGAGGGCGTCTTACTGGTACAGGTCGAACACGTCCTCGAAACAGATCCACATGATATCATCTCCTTGGAAGAAATCTCCGTTTCTGATCCGCACGTTGAGCATCTCTCTACCTTTGCTTGAAATTTTCATGTACTGCTTATGGAATCGGAACATCTGTGTAGAGAGATTTTTGACCTGAGTAGGCTTGACAAGCGGAATCGGAACATCTGTGTAGAGAGATTTTTGACCTGAGTAGGCTTGACAAGCGGTTCACCGAGTGTAAACTTGTATTTCAAATCAGCCTTTTCAATTTTTGCGCCTCCAAACATTTGCTCCCTTGATAGTCCCATCTCGTTCATAAATTTTTTTAACTCATCTTCATTAGGTGTCAACAAGGGCTCAAGGGATTTTTTAGGTTGCTTCATGAGCTGCGGGACATCTTTCACCTTTTTTTTGCCTTCTTATAAGCCTTCCTAATTGTTCTGTCGTAGTCCGACGGCAAGGCCGGTTTAACCGGTGGCACACACATCTTCTTAAAGAAGGCCTTAGTCGTCGGGTCGATAGGAATTAGCTTTTCAGGACTCTTACGCTTGAAATGCGCCTTCACTTCCGCTCTAATGACCTCGTGCAACTCCTTGGGAGTCATGCCGTATGCCCTTTTTTTAGAGCTAGGAGCCTTGGCTCATCAAGTCTTGGCTTCTTTGTTTGTGATCTCGTTGACCTTGACAACGCAACTCGAGTTGTGCGCTTAGGAGGTGGAGGAGTCAGTGCTCGCGGAGGCAACGGAGGAGGCTGGGGAATGGGAGACCGTTTAGGTGTCACTGCTTGTGAAGGCGACGGAGGAGGCAGAGAAAGCGGAGGAGTCGGTGCTCGCGGAGGTGACGAAGGAGGTGGAGGAGACGGTCCACGCGGCGGAGACGGAGGAACGAAAGCAGCTTCTCCCCCGGAAACACAATGAATGGTTTGCACTATAGTACGATTCCCTGTGCTGTGTCTCTCAGTTTCATCTCCCCATCTCCTTCGGGGATATCTAGTTCAAGATCTTCAAAGCCTCGTTCCACATGTTCAACTTTGACCATAGAATACCTAGGTGGAACGGGCATGCAGTGACACGTCCTGTCTCGTTCAACTGGTATGGCCATGCCTGATGCCACCTTCACGAGAACAGAGGTTATTAATTAGTAATCATCCTACGTGCTAGCTTTCGCAATGTACAAGTCATATATATATACATATATATATATATATATAAAATAAAACTACGAGCATACCTTGATTGACAAGTTCTTGAATGGAATTTGAAGCTCACAAGATATCCGCCGCCTGATCGAATCAATGGGGCATGGTGGTATGGCTTCCGCTTCAACAGCCTGTTCAGGTACATGGCCTGTAGATGTGAAGCTGCTGCGCTTGCCTGAGAGGCTCACCATGACGGGTGGTTCTGGATCTGCTTGTCTTTGCTGGCTCCGCATTTCGGCCTACTGTTGTTCCACCTTTCTGGACACCTCCGCTTCGATCTTCTGATCGTAGGCTTGGATCTTCTGATCATAGGTCGCGAGTCGGTGATCCATATCTGTTAGCTTCGCCATGTTATCTCGCTTGCTTCTCATGCGACTCTTGTAGGTTTGGAGGTACTCTTGGAATCCATATTTTCAGGGAACGACGCCTTTTCCTCGCGTTCGTCCTGGATGCTCAAGGTTTTGGAGTGCGGTATAAGCTCATCCTTCTCTCTGTCGAGCTGGAATGAGCTCGAGGTAGAGGCTGAAACTTGTCAAAATCATGTGTCTAGCCCTTCATGATGTACTTCTATTGATGAGAAAAATCTCTCACGTGCTGGCCTGGGAGATCTGCTTAGCTCCAGTGCAGGTCCGTCCTTGGCTACCTGTGATGATCTAGGCGTACCAATTGGTTTGATCTGCTAACCAATAAGAAATAATAAACAGATACATGCGTTAAGGTTAAAGTCAGATCCTACTGGATCGGCTGAGGAAACCAACCTGTATATAATTGCTTTCTCGAAGCATATTTAAACTAAGTGACTGAGATAGATCGGCTATGCCGAGACAGTATGAATCACTTAATCTAAATATGCATCAAGATAATAAATATATGTGTTCATAACCTAGCCGATGCTGCAGGTCTAGCGTGAATCGGCTAATACTCTGATATATCTTATAAAAAGATATCGATTTGACCTAAATACGTTAAACCTACATCAATCGGCTGTCGGCTGATGCCAACGGACTGATACTGGCTTAAGGCATTTAACTAGATTGAGATCTTAATATAAGAGGCAGCTCTAATATATCTAATAGCAAATAATACTAAAAGAAATATTAAAACAGATAAGGCCGGCTGAAACCCCGGCACTGTCTCTATAAATTTACATCTAGCCGAATAGATCATAATACTTATAAAAGCGACTTAATAGATCATGGATGATGCAGCATCAAGTACAAAAAGATAGCATTGGATCTATATGGACCGATGTAAACCCTTCAAGACGGTGGATACAACATATAATCCAGGCCAACATCTAGATCTAGCTCTATCGGCTGCTGCTTCCTGAGAAGAACAAGCCGATGGCAAGATAGATCTAGACATTGTTCCAGATTATATGCCGTATATGATAACTTGTGCAGTTTATAACATTAAACCTAGAGTGTCATAATGATGTAAGCACTAGATTCGATGAAATAAACCACTAAACGACGAGAATTTACCTTATTCGGGGTTCGAATCGATGCAGCCCGAAGCCAGATCAAGAACTCGTCTAAAAGAAAATAGGAGGCGATGCGCCGATATTGTATTGGTTGTGATTGTGATTATTTATAGGGGTCTCGGGTCCTATTTATACCCAAGAATAACATTATCCGTGTGAACCACAGTTTCTATCTAATCTACTATACATGGTACGACAATATCCTGGGACATGGTCCCACGCCGCATTACGATAGGAAATCTAAACAAATCCCTAGTTTACAAACACAATTGCCGTTATAGGACTCTACCCATAGATGACAATATCTTTTAACACACAATTTGGGAACCAAATCCAACTCCTTATCTCCACGCTTTCCATCAGGATTGGTCCCACTTCAACCCTGACTCAGAATCGGCTATCGGCTATCCTAGTCCGATTCACTCTCAGCCGACTGGCTCCGTAGCCGATTCGGACTCAGCCGATTCTGTTTTCGTCTCTTCTCAGATCGCACACCTTCTCTGATTTCGCTTCAATTTCTGCTTCAAACCCGAGGATTAGGTTACCAAATTTGGTCGTTAACAACTTCTTGTGTAATTCTTTCTTAAAGTTCCTAAATAGTTTGGCTATTTTTTTAAGTATCCAATCCTTCACCTTAGCCTATTCTGCCTCAGGGATTGTGAATGTCTCTAGCATTATGGATCATATCATCTCTTTCTCTGTGTGTGGGAGATAGCTTTGCTCATCCCCTCCTGTCCTTGTTCGGCGCCAGTTCACCATGCTGATGGGCACGTGATACTTCATTACCCATCCGCTGTGTGCGACATACTTTCTTGCGGCGTCGGCTGGGGCACATGGTCAACTGTACTATGCCACTTTAGTTATGACATGCCGACCCTTAATTTTTCTTGGTGACACCACGTTGTTCGCGTGCCCTCTTCTCTCCAACGACCGGGTGCCCTCATTCCCCTCAACGTTGCCCTCCTCGTTCCCTTCCTCGTTGAGGTACTGGTTGGGATCCTCGTTCCACTCCTCAGCTACCCCGTACTGACTGCTCCCCTCTGCGATCTCATCAAAGAGGATCTATTAATCCGAGCGATCTGCCATTTGTTTGTTTTGCTTGGACGACTGGATCAAGTAATTCTGACAAGGAAAAATTATTTAGTTAATACATGTATGATGGTCTCACGTCTGATATTTAGGTAATGAATATTTAAGTAAGCCTCGTTTCACTCCCAATGCGTAGGAGTCAAGACGAAATATGTTTGTGGAATTTTGTTTCCAGCCAATATCTTGAACCACTACCTACTCCATAGTTTTTCGACAAAGGTTCTAAGTCTAAATTCTCAATGCATATCAGTCAAGACAAAATTTTGTTTTTGACTTCTAATGGATAGGAGTCAAGACAAGGTTTCTTTTGAAATTTTGTTTTATCGTTGGTCGGTCGTAAAAGTTGATCGTTCAGTTGTTGTTTTTGGAATTTTGTTATATCTTTGAACCACTACCTACTCCATAGTTTTTCAGACAAAGGTCCTAAATCAAAATTCCCAATGCATATCAGTCAAAACAAAAATTTTGTTTTTGACTTTCAATGTATAGGAGTCAAGACAAGGTTTGTTTTGAAATTTTGTTCTATCGTTCGGTTGGTTGTAAAAGTCGGTCGTTCAGTCGTTCGGTCGTGAAAGGCGTTCGGTCGTAAAAGTCGTTCGGCCAATATATAACAAATATATCCCAAATATATATAATTTCACATATCCCAAATATATATCATTTCACATATCCCAAATATATATCATTTCACAGTGATGGGGGCAATTAACAAAATATGAGGGTAACTTATACTATAACCTCAAAGATAGAGATTTAGCTCTCAGGATGACCGTACTTTCTAATGCGTCACCAAAAGGTCAAACTATTTTTCTAGACATATAATAGATGGATATTTTATACATTTGGTGCTATTAGACAATATAATGTACTCATCACTATGAATTCGGTAGGACTAACGCGTCTATGAGTAGTCAGCAGATCCTTCCTGACAAGTGGACAGTTACTCTTGAGCTACGTTAGTTTCTAAGTATGGCTATGGCTAAGATTTTCAGCCGCACGGGAAAAGAGCATACCTAGCACATTATTAATTAAGTATTAATTATTAAAAATTTTAAAACAGATTTATTTATTTTTTATAAAAAACTTAAATATTGAAAGCTTTTTTCACGAAACACACCATTCAATGCCTTCGAAACAGTGCTCACGTGAAACAGTGCTCACGTAAAAAGAGATTATTGCCTGGCCAAAAAGCTCCTTAGAGCATCTCCAATAAGCTTCTTAGATGACTTACTATAGTTAATTTTAGAAATTTTATCAAAAAATTATGTTCCAACAGACTCCCTCAACCTATCCCTATCCTAAGGAGCTCCTCAGATCCCCTCCTGTGCTCTCTACATCAGGCAAGCAGCCAGCCTCCCCATCTTGCCTCGCCATCCTGTTTTTTTCCTCTCACGCACCCTATTCCTCTTCCTTCATCCTACACCTGCACTGTCCGTGCCGCCTCGTCGCCGTCGGCCACGGCATCATCGCCACCCACATCGCCTCCGCCCTTCTGCCGACCGTCCCTCCCTCCGGCCACGCCGCCCCCACGACCACGCCGCCCCCACGGGTTTCTCAATCATGGACAAGATCGTGGCTTTCTCAATCCTGAGCTCATCGCCGATGGAGATTGCGACGACGGGGAGTAGCATAGATGGAGAGACTGTTGGAGGAAACAGCGAGTTGGACTTGCTAAAACAAAGAAGGAGCTAGCTATATGACTATTTGGAGAGCCTAATTTAAGGAGTCTGTTGGAGATGCTCTTAGAACGGTGTCTTGGTGCTATTCCTAGTTTATATTTCTTAAAGATATCCTACCCAATTGCTAGTTTGGTTTATTATTACTCACTACAACGGTCATCCTCATCTCAATCGGGCGGTAACCCTCATCTGTGTCGGGTATGGCGTCCGTCACGGTGCAAAGGTCACTGATGTGAGTAGTCATCTCTGTCGGGCAAAAGCCTGTTACCGATGCACTTATCTTTGTCGGGCCTAAAGAACAACCCATCACCGATAAGTTTGATCCACAAGACCAGTCAAACAAGGGCCCAACACCGGTGATACAATCTCAAATGGGCCCTAATTAGTGCCCGTCACGGATGACTAACATCTCAATCATGTTTTAACTTAAGCCCGTCACAGATGACTAATATCTCCATCTGGCTTAAGTTAAAGCCCGTCACTGATGAGTCTTTTCAAAAAAAATATTCTATATTTTGGCTAGCCTCAGGCCTTATCTAGCCATGCTCGCTGCAAAAATGATAGAAACAGAGATATTTCACATATATTCACATACATTTGACATTCTCATAAATCTATTCACATCCATTATTCACACATATTTCACATTGCAAGTATAAAACACATATACCAAAATTGTAATTTAATAACATCAAAATTGATTACATTTTTACATGTATTTGTCATTAATTACAAAATGTATTTGTCCGCTATTTCATTTGTTTGACTTTAACCCTGTATTTGTACTGCACACATTCCTTTGGAATTTAATATATCATGGACCATAAAGTCCGCTATCTCTTCTCTAATCCCATCAAAGCTAGTAGGCGCAGACTTGGATATATTTTTCTACATGTACATTTGAAATTAGTCAATCGATATATTGATATATATATATATATATAATTCAAAGTAGTTAGTACATATCACAATTAAGATCACAAACCTCAAATTCGGTCATAGTCTTGAACTTGTTATTGTACAGGTATCGCATGTTGTGGCACACATGGAATCTACACTGGTCGCCTACTTGCTGTTTGACGGGGATGTCCTTTTTGTGGATGAAGGTTTGTTGATAATTGCTACGTCGCCCTCCCTTCTCCACATATGTTCCCCACGCTTCTTTGATTGCTTGTTGGATCGGGTCCAGTCATACGTCTTACTGATTTTGGAATTTATGTAGTGGCATGTGCTCCACTTTGGCGTAATGAACCAAAGGATCTAATGGACACTACATCATTAATATAGTGAAAGTTAAATTCTAAAACACTACGTGTCATGCAATTGCATATACTTAGGGTACACACTTACTATTGATTATAGGCGCAGAGAAAGTAGTCCTTGTCTTGTTCGGCCAGCAAGGTTTAAAAAATATAGTCCACCATAGCCTTCTTGTCATGATCTAGATTGGTGCCCGTGACAATTCTTGAATCCAGGAAGGCCACTTCCGGTGCATTTCTCTGGCACCACTTCCAACTAAGCCTACACATAAGATAAAAGCTCTTATAGGCGTGTTATAAGAATTGTTTTTTACCAAAATTGAGGAACGCAAAAATACTTACAAGGAGTAGCACTTAAGTAGACTTGTGTCCACCGCTCGTAGTCTGTAGAGGTCGAACAAGTCCTTGAAGTCTATGATGATGTAGGCATCAAGCCCAAAAAATGGTTCTTTGCCGTGATAGCCTACGACATCAATGTCCTTGTTCGTCCTCTTGGCGCTTGTCCTCTCCATGTAGTAGTGGTGGAGATCCCTGCATGCGGTGCCCATCGTTCGTAGGGCATCATCTTCAACCAAAGGCATGCCATTGGTGAACTCCGTTGATTTTTTGCCCAGTTCTAACTTCTTTGGTTTTAGACTCGAGGGCTTGGTCTTGCCTTGGGGTCTTCCTCTCCCCCTTGCCGTAGGTTCGTCGTTAGTTATTTGCGGAGGAGAGAAAAGCGCTTTCCTTGATTTCTTGAGCGGTGGGGGATTAATTTCTTTTGCCGTGCTGTCGGCCTCCATTTCAATGGCTAGAGCAGCGGGAGCTGGAGGGGCTGAAGGAGCAGGTGTCGGTCGGGGCAGTGGCCGAACACTTGGTGGAGTGGCTGACTTTGTAGTCAACTTGATATCAATAAGCTCCTTGGGCCATTGGATAAAACTTCCACGTGCAGCTTCTAGAGTAAGGATCTCGTCGTTCGGTGGGTACTGCAGTGGCAAATGAGCCCATTCGTTCTTGACCGCATCAACTTGCACTTTTGCCATGCCGGCTATGAGTTGCGCCCCATGCACTCTTATATCTGGGGTCGGCTTAAATGCAAGTCCCTCAGCCACCGCAACAGTGAAGGACGCCATCACCTTAATTAATAGTGTGCAGTGTGCCGGTTCCTGCGATAAATTCATCCATATTTTTAGAATACTATATTAGAAGGATTTTTAAGACTATTACGTCTTGTGGCCGAGAGTTTTACCGTTATTTGATCGATGGTGGCTGTGAATGATTGTTGAGGTTCTGCCACCTTAGTTGATGCGCAATTGCTCTGCCTCTGTGTCGGACTATCTTGGTGCGGAACAACAGCACGCTCGGCGTTCTGCTGCGCCTGCTCTTGTCGTATCTCTTTCCTTATCTTTACAGCCATGTCATTGAGCTGTGCCTTTACTTCAGAGCTTATCTCGGCTCTGACCTGGTCCCGGATCTTCTTGACCAACTGGGCATCTTTTTTGGCCTTTGATACGGTCCGCTTCTTGTATTGTCTCGCGTATTTTGGAAATCCATATTTCCAAGGGACCAAAGCGCCAACTCCCCATGTACGTCCACGATGTTCGTTGTTGCCCAACACTTGAGTGAGGATGTCATCCTCGCGTCTAGAAGAGTAGTCCTCCTCTTCGGAGGTCTGTCTCACGGCGACCAAGTCTTTTTGCAATACAAGTGAGTTTAGTATAAATCGATAGTACAATTTGTGTAAAGAAACATATTAAGGTGAGACACTTATGATATTTTTGTATACTTGTTGGTCTTGGGAATTTGGCCATATGATTGTTCCATCACTGTTCTTCATAGCCTTGTCCTTGCCCAGCTCCTTGCCCTTGTGTGCGGGATATCGGCAAAAGGAGCCGGCGTGTTGGATGCCTCTGCCGCCTCATCCTCTTTCTGCCATATCTCCATCTTCCTGGCATATCCGGCCAAGCCAAGCTGGTGCGGGTGCACGTTCCGTGCCTGGAGTGCCCGAAAAGCCTTGTCTTTCGCTCGGGCTTCTTCACTATTTTTCGTCTCGACGAACTGCTCTCACACCTCTTGCGTGATGAGGGGCTTTCCCCGAAAGGCTCCCCGGCACTGGGGTTGTTGATGTACTCATTCACTAGCCTGGACTTGAAGTTCTTCCAAGTAGTTCCCATCGACCTGAAGGCCATAGTCTTTAGCCTTTCCTCGTCGGTTGCGGGATATTCGAAGCTCTCCTTGAACTTCAGCCATGCAGATTCCTTCTCCACTTCCGGCACATCCTTCACATTATTAGCCAAGATCGTGAAGCTCTGCCTCCCTATAATCCCGCAAATTGAGCTAAATTTTTTGCACACATGCTTCGGTGTGATCGGCTTTCCTAGGAGGTCCATCTCTGTTATGGTATACCTCTCCCTTGGGATTCTATTGCCGCTCCTAAGGGTCCGTGATCTTGTGGACCCACTAGTTGTCGCCGACGGTGTTCCATCGTTCTGCGACATCCTCTAAATAGCTTGCAATATCATAAAATGAAAAAAATTAATTTAATCAAGAATAAGAGGGATTGGAAATAAACAAAGAAGAAGAGGAGACGAAGAAATTCAATAATTTGTCATATGTCAAAATTCTAAAACTTTTTGAAAGTATTTTTGAAAGGGAGGATTATAAATCTTTGAAAGTATTTTTGAAAGAGATGAGAAAGAGAGGAAAATAAATCCTTGAATTTATTTATAAATCTATGAAATTGCTTTTAAAGCTTTTCCAAACTAAGTATATTAACTTGCTTGTTTAATCATGCAATTATAAACCAATTATAGATCCTATTCAAACATAGCTTTGCAACAATAGCTTTTCATAAATCCTATCCAAACATAGTTTTGCAACATTCACTGTCCAAACATAGCTTAACAGTCCCATTATACAACATTCACTGAATAGTACACAGATTTCACAATGTACATTCACAAGATCACAACATGCATTTTCAAACATCACGGCATACTGAATTTTCAAACATCACTTCATATCTCACATATACACACATACAACAACAATTAGGGCATCAAACATCAGGGCCATACACACATGTAGCAACAACATATCTCACATATACACACATGCCCTTGGACAACATCAGGGCAAATGAGGGGGATGGATACTAACCTGGAGCTCGGTGGCGATGAGGGAAGAAGATGGCCCACGACGCTTGGTGGCGACGAGAAACGGCAGCGCTTCATGGCGACTAGGGGTCAAACGGCGGTCGACAACGAGGGAAGAAGATGTCTAGTCTATGGCGATGGGCTCGGGGATAGCAAAGACGATGAGCAACCTCAGATATACACACATGCATGGCACATCAAGAAGGGCTAGGGTTATATGCATGGAAACTAACCGGCGTGCTCCGGGACGATGCGCGGTGCTCGGTGTCGGCGAGGGAAAGGGATGATGCGCAGTGCTCGGGGACGTCAGCGACGGGCTCGGGGACGATGGCGACGTGCTCGAGGACGATGGCGCCGGGCTCGGGAGGGCACGAGGGACGACGGCGATGTGCTCTGCAGACGGCGACGATGCTAGGGTTCTGAGTGAGAGTGAGGGACTTAGAAACTTTTCGCGCTAATGTATAGATCGACCAGATTTGGAATCACATCGGTGATGGGCTTTACATTAAGCCCGATTGAGATGAATCATCTCAATCGGGCTTAATATAAAGCCCGTCACGGATGATGAAGGATTCGACGCCCTAACGGCCGACGAAAAAATATTATCGGTAACGGGCCTGATATAAGGCCCATCATGGATGACTCATCGGTGACAGGCCTTAACTTGAAGCACAATTAGTAAATTAACCATATCTGTCGGAATGAAATTAAGGCCCATCACGGATGACTCATCGGTGACGGCCGTTAAGTTAAAACCCGATAAGTGAGTTAATCATCTCTGTCGGGCACAAAGCTTAAGCCCGTTTGCTCTGGACATATTCCCTATCGGTCTATTATATAAAGCCTGTTACCGATACAATTTTCCCACTTGTATTTATTTACTTTACTGAATAATTCACTAAATAATTCAATAATACAGTAAATTACTAAATATTTAGTAAAGTTCACTAAATTACTATTATCATATAAATTGTTTAAGTGAATTAAATAAACTATATAAGTTACTATTCAAGTGAATTGTTGAAACTATTTGAATTACTATTTTCATATAATTCAATAAATAATTTAGTATAGTTTAATAATTTATTTAAGTCACTAAATAAATATCCAAATTAACTAAATTCACTATATTAATTACTATTTTCATAGTATTCACTAGATAATTCAGTAAAGTTCAATAATTTACTTTACACAAAAGTCTTGTTAATACAAAATACTTCATTTGTTACAACAAATAGCAAAACAAATAAGTACAAAGTCATCAGTCACAAGGTTATGTGTTCCGTATGATCTGACCAAGCATATGCCACATCCTCTTGGGGATCATCGTCAAGGTCGATGTGAGGTCTGACATGAAAATTCTGATTGCATTCTTCTTCGTCGACGACATTGTCAACCTCGACAATTCAGTGCTTGCCATCCATAACAATGTGCATCTTCTTGTTTGCAGGGTCTTTTATGTAGAATATCTGCTCGATCTGTTTCGCAAGCACGAATGGTTCATCGCCGTATCCAACCTTGGATAGATCTATTAAAGTGAAACCTTCCTTGTTGACTTCACAACAGTGCGTATATTCACCCAACGGCATCGAAACAGAGGGACTTTGAATCTCACGTAGTTCAGCTCCCAAATCTATTCGATGCGGCCGTATTATGTGCTAGACCCAACTTGATCCTACTGGAATGCATCTATATGGACTCCGTTGTTTTGCACTGTGTTTTTGTCATCTTGTTGTATGGTGTAAAACGTGTAACCGTTGATATTATATCCTTGCCATGTGTCTATCTCCCAACACGGTCCCATCGCCAACAACCGTACTGCCTCAGTTGAATCATCTGTCGACATTGTAATATGCTTCTTGAACCATTCGTTGAACCTGGAATTATGTTCTCTGTTAATCCACGTGTGCGATCGCCCCAAGTTCTCCTATCGGATTTCCGCTAAATGCTCCTCAAAGTATGGGGCAACTTCTGCCATATGTTGGAGCTGTCACATACCCAAATTCTTGGGTCAATAAATTTTGTCAAAACCAAATGAAAGTGAAGTTCTTCAATTTTGTGAACCAAAATTTTTCATTTCTAACTTAGGTAAAGTACTTCAACCTAGTGCAAGATTTGAAAATTTAGAAACAAATTTAAACTTTTCCATTCCTAGCTTAGACCATAAATGCCATCCAATATAAGTGAATGCATATGCACAATGCATGTTTTGGGCTGGAGTCTTTTTGTGCATTTGGGAATTTTGGATTGCATTACATATTAGGTCACATGAACATAATTAAAGATTTATTTCACTAAACAAACCTACAGCCAACCTTGGATGATAATCTGTGAATATAAAATTTAATTCAAAGATCATCCCTTCTGGCCAACAGAAGTTTAATGTAACACCTATAACCATATTAGATGCATTTACAAAGTGGGGGCACCTATACATAGAAAGGTTACGCTAATTTTCTAAAATAATCCATACAAGATAAAATCATGGAAAAACTCACGTAGGTGCCAAACATTATATTAAACTCAATATAATTTTGGTACAATTTAATAACTAGGTTTGATGCCTCAAACAAATTAGTCAAAACAATCACATAGTAGGCTAATTATGATTTTAATAGGCTAAAACGCCATCTTGTTTAAAAGTTCATTAAAATGCACACAAGTGTATATGGGAAATAATTTATTCAAATACTAGGTTAATTATCATGAATAAATATAATTTTTCTCCTCTGTTTAAGTCTCCTAAAAATTCAAACTAGTTTCCAATTAACCCATCTTTGTTTAATTTCTATGTGCAATCTACAAATGATTTTTATGTTCAACCAAAGAAAATGGAATGTAGGTCTAAACATCTACCTCCAGTAAAATTTACACTAATTTATATGGACCACATATTAAACTATAGAACAACAAACTTAGGGAGAGAAAATAATCTGAAAATTTCGTCCAAAACCGTTTTCACCCATATTTCTACTCATCCCTCACTCACCCACCTAGCCTATCATGCTCTGGGCCCACTTGGTAGCCTCCTCGGCTTTCCCTTCCTCTGCCCCTTACCCCTAACCGACCAGGAACACGAGAGAGAGAGCAAGGAGACAACGGTCTAGGTGCGCTCGACGCGTGGCCACGACGTGTCGACGCTCCAAGATCCTCCTCTTGCCCTCAAACTTCCCCAGCCGCATCGCCCAACCTCACTCTTCATCCTTGTGCCAAGAGAACCGAGGGAGATAGCTCTAGTTGCTCTCCTCGCCTTCATTCCCATCGTCGGCCGTGAGGACCCTTCGTCATCGTCGAGGAGCCAAGGTCGTCCCACTTCTCTCGTGTTCTCTAATCTCCTCTCCACACCGGTTCAATCCGTGTTGATCTGTTTCATTCCATGCAGTGGTTCATCGGGAACGTAGACCTCGCCGCTACGGCTCAGGAGCACATACCGAGCACCATCGCCTTGATCTCGTAGCCATCCTGGCTAATGTGAACTGAATCAAGCCAAGCCCCCTCGCCATCAACTTCGCTTCAATCCTCTCTTCAAAACACCCCACGAATCACGTAAATCGATGCACCAAGGAGGGAGATCGACTTCATCTTCCCCAAGTCTAGTCGCCTGCCCTCACCATCGAATACTCTTCTTTGGGTGAGCTTCGGCACAATTCCTAGCTTTGGTAGCAGCCTTGGGTCATCAGTAAACAGTGCCACACCTCTTTTTGGCAGGCCGAAGACCGGATGGGAACTATCACCGTCGTCCTACTATTTTCCATCACCGTCAGGCCGTTCCTCGCACTGCCGCCACTGTCCAAGCTTCGCCATCCCATGCACGACCTCGAAATGAGTATCCAGGACCCCTGTAGACCACATGCATGCATCCATTCGCATTGAAACAAGCCAGAGCTTGACATGCACTAGCATGCCGAACCACATCGCCGCTCGTACTCGCCACCAACGCCGCCCCTGTCACCATTGGCTGCGAGACGACATCCACTAGATTCGTTGGATTGTAGAATACGTTTTCTCTCAAGGGACCTCACTGAGATCGGCCACCATTCGCTGTCGGCGCCAGCGAAAAGCTCACCGAAGCACTGCTGCCCTGCCTCCCCAGCTGCTGTGCCACTGACGTGTGGACCCCACATTGTAGAGCGCGAGGACTACACTTAGTAATGGTTTAAAACTTGTAAGGTTTAATTTGTAAGAATACTTAGAATGACATGTGGGACCAAGGGCTTGTTAGAGAATAAGTCAAAACACAGGGACTCTTAATAAATTGGGTTTAAAACACGTTATGGACTGTGGGATCTATTCTTGAGAACTCCGGGGGCCTTTTTGTGTATTGACCAGAGACTGACCGGTGGACCCCATGAAATTATAATCTAAAAATATAAAAGAATATGGCTAAAACAAATACCTTTTCAACCAAAAAATTGTACAAACTTGTATATTCTATATAAAATCTAATATAACTCCTTTTGAGGTGATTCCAGTTGCTATAGATTCACAAAGATATGAACTTTATTTTAGGGGCATAAAACATAGCACTCACTATACAAACCTTGTCTCTAAAATTTGTCTAAGTTAAATCACACATAGAGCTTGCACAAACTTATAAAATGAATAGAAAATTCAATTTGACTTATTTTTGGACAAACTAAAATTCTACAGATTCATCGACTTAAACTCTCTAATTAGGAATAATAAAAGTATATAATTACTGTTGGGATGCCATCAGACCTCTTGGTATAATTAAGAGTTGAATGGAATCCATCCATTCTTCTCCAAAGTATAGCAAGACATCCGATGCTCCGAGAGAGAGAGAGATAACTGAGACATCGCTGGGCCTTTAGCCTGCCAGTCAACTTCAGCCTGGATTGTGCCCGTCAAACCACTTGATGGTGGCGACCAGATATGTTATACAATCAGAAGACTTGACATCAAATGACTAAAGATCTACGTTGTCTCAATTATTGTTAACTCATACTCGTGGTTAATACGTTCCTAACAAAAGGAACGGGCTAACCACTTTCATCCAAGCATATGGTATCGAAAACTGGTTCAACGACCCATTATGGATCATAAGCTATTACAATATAATAAGTCTTAGAGATACATATGGCCATCAGGCCTAGTAGTTATATAGATAGCAGCGGTAGCATACGACAGTCCCGAGGACTTTTCTTTAACCGACTAGGGAGTGCCCTAGTATGAACCGTCCGGGTAGAAAGGTGCATCTTCGGCGTACTCTCCCTCCTCGGGGAAGGTTTCTCCTGCAATCATATCTATGCACAAACAAAAATGCACGCACATAGCAAGAATCAGTACAAGAAATTTTGTACTGGCAAGCACCCAATCAAGCCTAGTACTAGATGAACAGTATAATCAAGGAGAAACTCATGTGGGGTTCCATTTTTGCACAAGCCATCTTTGTTTTAGTAAAACCCAATTGTAATACCCAAGTTTGAGCAAATAAATTTCAGCGAGCAAGTAGTTCTCTAAATCGGGCATTAATACATAGTATTGCTCATAATTACTTCTCACTTTGCGATACAGGGCAGCAAAGGAGCATAACATTCATAAATCATTCATCATTTGCCCTGTCGGGGCAGCAAAGAAAATAATTTAGAGAGCAAGAGATTTTGAATACTTTAGGTAAAGGAAATTGTGCAAATATTTATAAACACATGAAAACTATACCCACGACACATCCACACGACGCTCGTAATCATGAGCACGGCTAATCGATTAGTTTTAAACTCTGCAGTGTGTGTACACGTTACCCACATGATATGACATAATAATCATGCAAAGCATGGAACGCGATACATAAGTATCCGATTTATTATACACAACAAAGCCCTTCAACTATTCGTGATTTAGCCTTACACCAGCACAATATGTATTTACACCAGCACGATATGTATTCGTGAGTCGCCTAAATGCCACGCCGAGGCATTAGGAAGCTCCTCTGGGTTATACGAACCACTACACTTCGGCCTACCGAAATATGAGGCTAAACCACAAAATAGGGTACTAAGCTAGGGCTATCCCATACTAGCACATGTGGTTGTACTGTATTCGAGTTGAATAATTGTGGAGTGTAGTCCTTAGGGTAGGCTGGGCACACACTCCCCCCATCGGTATACTACTAAACACCATATGTATACCACTTGCGGCCCAAACTTGAAAACCAAGTTATACCATGTTTTTGTTTTTTACATACAGCTTAATTGTCATAACATAATTCTTGGAAATGGGAATTTTGTAAATAGAACATTGTTAGTTAGCCCGATGGGAAAATGTATACTACTAGCAAACTAAGCATGGGGATAAATAAGTCATACGACTTCAGTTGGGTTCACTATGATTTAGCTTATGATCTATTTCTAGGGTTTGGAATTGGCTAATGTGGGAGGTGGAGTGTTCAGGGTATGCAACATCGGTGTAGTATCTAACACGTTTGTATTAGGATTTTAGTTTTATACATCAAACATCATGCAAGTTCCCAACCATTTGAAATAACCTCCATAAAATTAGGATTAGTGTGCTCAAAGGGGGAGGTGAGACTTGCTTGGTTCTTCTTCTTCCGGTTCGTACGAGTATACGAGACCCTCGAACGATGCCGATGGTTCGTCTAGTGTAAATATGTAAAGTTATAGACTTTAGGCACTCATGAAAACTTTAATGTACTAACATGAATGCATATGAGATGCAAGTGTTTTAGTCTCTGATTTGTCGTGTTTGTGTGGTTTTTATTCTTTCTCAAAGTGAAAGGTTTATTTAGGGTTTTCTTGTTGTGTAAAGATTCGGCATTGTGTCATTCTAATTTGTTCTGGACCGAATATTCAGCTTTCTAGTAAGTGTGTTATTTTTAATTGGTATAACACAAAAGTATGGTCCTAACAAAATTTGGTTTGTATTTTTAGGAATTTTATTGGGCTCACTTTGATTTTTCATGGTGTTCCAGATATACTTCTTTTGCTAGATAAATCTATAAATGGTTTTTCTTCCACAGAAAACATATGGTCTCCTATTTTTATCTCGAAGTACATTTTACACAGTTTCTACAGAACCTTGTTTCACATTTTTCGGAGTTAACATGATTTTCCTATGATTTTTGTAAGTTCAATATTCCCTATGTGACAGTGTTTATAAGTGAGATTTTTCTAGCTAAATCTGCTACTGGAAGTAGCTATTTTTATTCTACAACATTAAAGTACATATCCTTGCGGTTCTAACAAAATTTGTTTCAAGACAAATGGTGTCGTTTTCTATTTTCTATAGGTTTTCAAAGTGTAGCTATTTCTCTATTGAAAAACCTATTTCCGGTTTTATTCTTTTACTGTGCGTGGGGCCTACATGTCTAGTTTTAAACAATCCATTAGCGCGCCTGCTAGGTGGGCCTCGGTGGTCAGTGGCTCATGTGGGGAAGAATAGAGCAGCAGTGCGCGGGCGAAGTTCTTGCCGGCGCCGGTGGCGAACGGTGGCCGGTGAGTGGTCGCAACCAATAGAGAAAGCATAGTGCAAGTCAAGGCAAATCTAATGGGGGTCGGTGCACCATCTACCGTGGCCAGAATAGTGGCCGACGACGGCCATGGCGGTGCTATGGTTTGGGTTCACCGTGCATGTGCATTTCTAGTGTTGGGTTGCCTTTGCATGCGATGAAAATGGCATCTAGGTGTATTAGAGGTGCTTACCGAGCAGTGAAGTAGCGTTGGCGAAGTCCGGGTTGCAGTGGCGCCGTGTGGGGTTCTTGGCGGTGGCGTCCTTCCGCTTCAGGTGATTGGTGTCAGCGGCTTTGGGTGCTTGGCTGGACAAATCGGGCACGGGACATTGTCAAGGGACTGCTAGAGATGCTCAGACCGAGAGGAATTAGAATATGGCTCATCGGAGTGGGAAGGAAGGAAGATCGACGGAGGCGGTCGGAGTTGGGGACGAAAAGGGGCGTTCCTTCTCTGGTGCTTCTCCGGTCGATTCCTTGCGTTTCAACCATTGTTAGGCATCGGTGTACGCGGTGGCGAAAAGGTTTGGACAGAGGCTCACCGTAGACGGCCGGCGATGAGCGGGTGGTTCGGTGGCGGTGGCACAGAGCGCTCTGTTCGCGTTCTCCATTCGACGGCGTTCCCGATCAACGGCTGCACGGTTGCGAGTGAAACTCGGGGTTTAGGGAGAACAAAAATTGTGGAGTTGAGGACGGGTGATGGTCAATGGATTTGCTCACCAGGGAGGCAATGCGGCTAGATCTCCACCCGGCGATGGAATGAGTTCACTGGCGTTTCTCAGCGCTTCCAGGGTGTTCTGCTAGGTTTCTCTCGTGGAACGTGCGTGGTCTGATGAGGTGAGCAGGGGCCGGTCGGGCGGTCGGCTTTTATCTGCATGCTGGCGACGCTGGGGTCGGCCGGGCTTTGGTGACGCATGTGCGGCGCGCTCTGCGCGCGCGACGCGTGTGCAAGTGCGTGGCGAAGGCGACGACGTGAATGGGACAAGCAAGAACACGTTGTGTCGCTGCCATGGTGGTCCCCTAGGTCGGTTTGGCCCGCTTGTCAGTGAAAGAGAGATGGAGAGACGAAGCTGGCTGAATTTTTCCAAGTCTGCTCCCTGTGCTAACATTCCGACTTTGGGCTCCATTCAAGTCGATTTCCATGCAGAATCATGGATGATGTTCCATGGCAAAGTTGTAAAGCTGGACTTGGGCTATAATACTGCCAAGTTTCGCCGTCTAAGGCCTGCTGGTTTGGTCGCTGCATGGGTCCAAAGTTGGCATCAGAGGACTGTGTCTGTTAGTCTCGACACTTACAAAAATTTACCATGGTCAAATCTAGTTGTTGTGAAAATTTACTATTATCAACTCTAATGATGTGTGCCAAGCTTTAGAGTTTGTTTGCTGAGGTGCTTTGCAAGTATTTGGGTATTTTTATTAATTTTTATTGGACTCCTTCCATTAGTATTCCAAATAAATGTTTTACCAAAATATGTATACACACTTTTATTCAAGTGAACCGTTTATCGCTCTCTGTTTAAAAAAAATTTTGGGTTCAAACTTTACACTATACCATCGTCTTGTTACATCCATTACAAGATTTTCAGGATGTGACAGCTCTATCCCCTTACAAAAGAATCTCGACCCCGAGATTCGTCCCAGCTAAAAGAAACTAGGGAATTCATCTCTAAGGCGATCTTCGTGTTCCCACGTGGCTTCGTCTTCAGTGTGATTGCTCCATTGTACTCGGAGCATTTTGATGGTCTTTCCTCGGATTCTTCGTTCCTTTTCTTCGAGGATTCTGATGGGATGCTCTTGGTACGAAAGATTCGGGTTCATATTTATAGCCTCCAAAGTAGTGTGCTCGATGGGTGTGCAAAGACACTTGCGGAGTTGAGATACATTAAACACGTTGTGTACGTTGGAGAGCTGTGGGGGCAATTCCAACTGATAGGCCACTTGCCCACATCTGGCAAGGATGTGGCAAGGTCCAATATAGCGCGGAGCAAGCTTGCCCTCGATTTGGAATCGTTGAGTACCCCGCAAAGGAGAGACTTTAAGATAAACATAGTCGTCTACATCAAAGCTTAACTCTCGTCGTATGCGATCGGAGTAGCTCTTTTGTCAGGTTTGAGCCTCCCTCAACCGATCTCTGATGAGAGTAACATTCTTTTCGGCCTCATTTATAACTGTAGGTCCGAAAAATTGTCTTTCTCCCACTTCTAACCAGTATAGCAGTGTCTGACACTTTCTCCCATAGAGTGCTTCAAATGGTGACATTTGAAGGCTAGATTGGAAGCTATTGATATAGGAGAATTCTGTTAGTGATATGCCCTAGAGGCAACATGGAGATGTTGGATATCATGTCAATGTTTATGTATTTATGAATAAAGTGTTATTCAGTTCCATGAAATAGACATCTTGTATTGATCAATAAGTACGTGACTTATTTATGAGACTCGATATGTATGAATCTATTTCTAAACGATCCCTGATCATATGTCATATTGTTGGAACAAATATGATTCTAAGATCGGCATGTTTATTGATTGATGATCATGTCCCATAGATCATGGGTATGGAGATACCAAATCAATAAACATGGACATATGTGTTAGAGAACACATTGTTGGATAGACCCACCATGAGACACTACAGAATTAATGTGCCATTAGTTGGTCTCGGGTAGTGTTGGTACAAAGTCCTTAGACCGAGATCACCATAGATTCCAACATGTGTAGTAGCCTACTTTGGGACTACCAAACGCTATTCCGTAATCGGGTAGTTATAAAGGTAGTTTTCGGGTTTGCTATGAAACATGGAGTGGGATGTGAGTGATCAAGATGGAATTTGCCCCTCCTTTGGAGAGATATCTCTGGGCCCCTCGAGGTAATGGATTATGGAAATGCATGGCCATGCTACGTTGATTGAGGAGTCAATCAATGACGAGATAATCCAATACGGTTCGAGTGAATGGTTAAGCTATTGAAGGGATGGCACACATCTTGCCTATAGCTTAATTGGTATCGTGAGGCAAAGGGATTTGTGTACACATTACAGGTTCGAGCCGATATTATATTCTTGTATACTATGGTGTCAATATGTGCTGCTAGGCGCCGCATTGATGTCAGTCGGCTGAGTTGGACTCGAGCCGACGATCGGCTAAGTTAGACTATAGCCGAAACCGAGTATACCGAACCTACGGGTCGCACGCTTAAGGGGATAGAATAGATATTCGAGTTGGACTCGGATACGGCTCGATCGGATAGGGATCCGATCGGATAGAGTCCTATGGGCTTACGACGTATGGGCGGCCAACTCTATGAGATACGGATGAGATCTGATTCAAAATAGAGTCCTAATCGGCCACTAGTCCCAGTCGGCCAACTCTATATAAAGGAGGGAGGGGTGGAGAGCTGATATATGTCAATTGCATCGCATGCAACAGAAGTCGCCGAGATCAATCTCCATGGAAACCCTCCCCACCTTCGAGCCAAACCCTAGCCTTGCATCGCGTGCTAGCACACGGGTGTACGACGTTCGTCCCCGGACGTGTGGATACCGGTAGAGGCGCTGCTACGTTGCAATCGGCTGCAATCGGAGCGATCGGCGTGGTGGAATCGCTGCGGTCGGGCGCATCGGAGCGAGGCGTGAGAACGCGGCCGGACGACTCGAATCGGCTGATTGGTGAATTGGCTGTCTCCGGGAATCGGCTACACTTCGGATCGGATTGCCCCGATTGGCTATTCCGCGCACTCTACTCCAATCGGTAACGATCTATCGGCCCTTACTTGCAAGTGTTCCTGGTTTGCGCGGTAGAAAATTTTTGTTTTCGGCTAGCGTAGCCTCCGCGTAACCCTTCGGTGGTATCGAGCTAATCTTGCTTAGTTCGGGTTTTAGATTGGATCGGAACAAGTTTTGCGCACGGGTTGATTAGATCAATCGGTTTTACGGGATCTGTTGAGGAGAGTTAATGGTAATTGCGTTCCTTGATAGTGTATCGGAACGGCGTAATGTGATTTACGTCGAAGCAATTTCCATATAACTCGGTTTGAGTCGGGTTCGAGATAGCGTTCCTTGATAGTGTATCGGAACGGTATAATGTGATTATGCCGAAGCTATCTCGTAGTCCGATCTTGTTAGCTGCCTCGCGCCTACGCAAACCATCTCCCTTGATAGTGTATCGGGACGGCATAATATGATTACACCGATATGGTTTCCGTAAGCGATTTCATAGATTAGATCTATGAATTTCGTGTGCGTACCCCCTTATAGGTCGTCTCGATGCCGTAGCTCGCGATAAGTAGAAAACGTTTCTACGCCTAACTTGTTTTTGCGAGAGAATGCTTTGAGATGGTATGGCCCTATTGTATGTATGAGATGCATGTGATGCATGTAATATTCTTTCATATGTGCAATCCCTGTAATATTCTTTCATACGTGCAATGCTTGTAATATTCTTTCACGACCTGCGAGTCGATGTAATCTTCAATTAGAGCTTCTATAGTAGTAGCTTAGTTTGAAGAAATCAAGCATTCGGCACTCGAAAGAACGGTGATGAAGATGGAGATCCCTACACCTCAGGCATGGAGATGGAGATCACCATGTGAAGGGGGCCATACTATTTCACTATATGCTATTCTTCTTGCTTTCATATGTGATATGTTTGTTTGATAGGATAGCATCCCTCGCAAAATTAAGTAGTAATGATGCCCTTCCAAATGTTGCACCGTCACCGTTATGCTCGTCAATGGTGGGTCCGCCAAAGCGAGTGCCATTCTCTATCATAACACGAGGGGGTATATGTCGACATATACATGCGGGAACATTTGGTTTACTTAACAAGGCTATCAAAACAGTTTTGGGCCTTGGGGCATAGGTTGGCGCCGGGCATGGAGATGCCACACCAACAACAAGAGTCACATAGAGATGTGATTAGCAAGGTGTTGCTTATCGATGTTACTAATTTTCTAGCGGTGATGCCAAAGCTCACTAGAAAATTAATTAACATGTGGATCTTGACCCAATACGTAACCTAGAGGGAAGGTGGAAAATACGTAATGAGAGTCTTATGTTAAATTGTTTAACAATAGACATAGCATAAACATTGTGCTAAACTTTGCTTTTTCGTTGTAGAATAAATGGCGGCTAATACTACACCCAGTACCTTTAATTTGCGATCTATTCTCGAAAAGGAAAAGTTAAATGGAACAAACTTTATGGATTGGTATCGCAACTTGAGAATTGTTCTCAAGCAAGAGCGTAAGGAGTACGTTCTTGAAGTACCCTATCCCGAGGATTTGCCAAATAATGCCACCGCAACGCACGGAGGGCTTATGAGAAGCACACTAATGATGCCCTAGATATAAGTTGTCTCATGCTTGCTACAATGTCCCCTGAGCTTCAGAAGCAATATGAGAGCAACGATGCTCACACTATTATTCGGGGCTGCGTGGCATGTTTGAGAACCAAGCTCGAGCCGAGAGGTTCAACACCTCAAAGTCCTTGTTTGCGTGCGAGCTTGTTGAGGGAATCCCATCCCCGCATGTGATAAAGATGATTGGCTATATCGAGAGTCTTGAGAAACTAGGTTTCCCTCTTAGCCAAGAGTTGGCTACAGACGTGATTCTCCAGTCGCTCCCTCCGAGCTTCGAGCCATTCATATTGAATTATCACATGAACAATATGGATAGAACCTTGGCTGAATTGCATGGGATGCTAAAAACAGTGAGGAGAGTATCCGAAGAATGGTCATCATGTGATGATGATGCGAAGGCTAAGCGCAAACCACCGTCAAGAAACTTTGCACCAAGAGGAAGTTAACTCCCGATGAGATCGCGAGTGCCTCCAATGCAAAGAAGGACAAGAAGGGGTCGGCGGCATCAGATGCCGTTTGCTTCTATTGCAAGGAGACAGGCCACTGGAAGAGGAACTGCAAGAAGTACATGGAGGATCTCAAAAAGAAGCAAAGTACGACTTCGCTCGGTATTAATGTTATAGACATTAATCTTGCTACTTCACCTACGACTCTTGGGTATTTGATACCGGATCGTAGCTCATATTTGCAAATCGTTGCGGGAATGAGAAGAAGTAGAGGATTGAGAAGGGGCGAGGTGAACTGCGCGTCGGCAATGGAGCAAGCGTTGCTACGCTTCTTGTCGGCACGATACCACTTCATCTACCTTCGGGATTAGTTTTGGAATTAAATAATTGTTATTGTGTTCCAACACTATGTCAAAACGTTATTTCGCTTCGTGTTTGCAAGCGGAAGGATATGATTTTAGATCAATGAACAATGGTTGTTCAATATATCTCGAGAGATATGTTCTATTTTCATGCTCCATTGGTGAATGGATTATACGTTTTGAATCTTGAAGCGTCTCCCATCTATAACATTAATACGAAAGGCACCTCTCTAATGATATAAACCCCACGTTTATCCGGCATTGTCGCTTAGGCCATATAAATAAGAAACGCATGGAGAAGCTCCATAAGGATGGATTGCTTCACTCTTTTGATTTTGAATCATTTGAGACATGTGAGTCTTGTTTACTTGGTAAGATGACAAAGGCACCTTTCACGGGACACGAGTGAAAGAGCAAGTGACTTGTTGGCACTCATACATACGATGTATGTGGACCAATGAGCTCAACGGCCGAGGTGGTTATCGTACTTCATTACCTTTACCGATGACTATAGTAGATATGGTTATATCTACTTAATGAGGCATAAGTCCGAATCCTTTGAAAATTTCAAAGAATTCCAGAATGAAGTACGAGAATCATTTAGGGAAAACAATCAAGTTTCTACGATCGGATCGTGGAGGGAATACTTGAGCCAAGAGTTTGGTAATCATCGAAAGATTGTGGAATTGTTCCACAGTTGACTCCGCCAGAACTCCACAATGGAACGGAGTGTCCGAACGGAGAAATCGCACCTTGTTGGACATGGTGCGGTCGATGATGAGCCAAAGTGATCTTCCGTTATCCTTCGGGGATATGCTCTTGAAACAATTGCGCTCACACTAAATATAGTTCCATCTAAGTCGGTTGAAAAGACACCATATGAGATATGGACAGGGCAACCCCCTAGTTTGTCTTTTCTCAAAATTTGGGGAGCGAAGCTTATGTAAAACGTTTACGATCGACAAGCTCACACCCAAATCGACAAGTGCTTCTTTGTGGGATATCCTAAGGAAACTAAGGGATATTACTTTTATAATCGGGAACAAGGCAAAGTGTTTGTCGCCCGACACGGTGTCTTCTTGGAGAAAGAGTTTCTTTCAAGAAGGGTTAGTGGGGAGCAGGGTGCATCTTGAAGAAGTTCAAGAAACACCGAAAACGTTTCGGCGACCACGGAACCACAACGGGAGGAGCAAAGTGTTGCGCCACCGGTTGTAGATACACCAGCCCCACGGAGGTCGAAAGATCACGTCGTGCGCCCGACAGTACACAGTGCGGAACAACGTGATATATTGTTGTTGGACAACGATGAACCTAAGACCTATGAGGAAGCGATGGTGGGACCCGATTCCAACAAGTGGCTTGGAGCCATGAAATCCGAAATAGAATCCATGTACGACAATCAAGTTTGGAACTTGGTTGATCCACTGATGGTGTCAAAACCATTGAGTGCAAATGGGTTTTTAAGAAAAGGCCGATATGGATGGAAATGTTCACATCTATTAGGCGCGATTGGTGGCGAAAGGTTTTAAACAGATTCAAGGAGTTGATTATGATGAAACCTTCTCGCCGTCGCAATGCTTAAATCTATTCGGATTATCCTAGCGATTGCTGCATATTTCTATTATGAGATATGGCGGATGGATGCTCAAAACGGCTTTCCTAAATGGAAACCTAAGCGAGGATGTATACATGATACAACCTCGGGTTTTGTCGATCCGAATCGCTGGAAAGATATGCAAGCTACGAAATCCATTTATGGATTGAAGCAAGCATCTCGGAGTTGGAATATTCGTTTTGATGAAGTAATCAAAGGGTTTGGTTTCATCAAAAACGAAAAAGAGGCCTGTGTTTACAATAAGGTCGAGTGGGAGCGCAATTGTATTTCTAATCTTATATGTGGATGACATATTGTTGATTGGAAATGATATCCCTATGCTAGAATCCGTCAAGTCTTCATTGAAAAATAGTTTTTCCATGAAAGACTTAGGGAGGCAGCATACATATTAGCATTCGGATCTATAGAGATAGATCCAAGAGGCTAATTGGATTAAGCCAAAGTACATACATTGACAAGGTGTTGAAAAGGTTCAACATGCATGATTCCAAAAAGGTTTCTTGCCCATGTCACATGGCATTAATCTTAGCAAGAATCGGTGTCCTCGGACACATGATGAGCGGAATAAGATGGGTATGGTTCCATATGCTTCGGCAATTGGATCCATCATGTATGCCATGCTTTGTACACGCCCGATGTCTCGTACGCTTTGAGTGCTACGAGCGAAGATACGCCAGATCCGGTGAAGGTCACTGGACTAGTAAAGAATATCCTTAAGTACTTGAGAAGAACTAAGGATATGTTCCTAGTCTATGGAGGTGAAGAAGAGCTCGTTGTAAGTGGTTACACCGATGCTAGCTTCCAAACGGACAAGGATGATTATAGATCGCAATCTGGGTTCGTGTTCTGCCTGAACGGAGGCGCAGTCAGCTGGAAGAGTTCCAAGCAGGATACTGTTGCTGATTCTACAACGGAGGCCGAGTACATTGCTGCTTCGGAAGCCGCAAAGGAGGCTGTTTGGATCAAGAAATTCGTTTCGAGCTTGGTGTGATGACTAGTACGACTGGTCCAATGTCTCTCTATTGTGATAATAGTGGAGCCATTGCGCAAGCCAAGGAGCCGAGGTCACATCAGAAGTCCAAACACATACTTCGGCGATATCATCTCATCCGTGAGATAGTGGACAGAGGTGATGTCAAGATATGCAAAGTGGGAGATTGTTAGTGATATGCCCTAGAGGCAACATGGAGATGTTGGATATCATGTCAATGTTTATGTATTTATGAATAAAGTGTTATTCACTTCCATGAAATAGACATCTTGTATTGATCAATAAGTACGTGACTTATTTATGAGACTCGATATGTATGAATCTATTTCTAAACGATCCTCGATCATATGTCATATTGTTGGAACAAATATGATTCTAAGATCGGCATGTTTATTGATTGATGATCATGTCTCATAGATCATGGGTATGGAGATACCAAATCAATAAACATGGACATATGTGTTAGAGAACACATTGTTGGATAGACCCACCATGAGACACTACAGAATTAATGTGCCATTAGTTGGTCTCGGGTAGTGTTGGTACAAAGTCCTTAGACCTGAGATCACCATAGATTCCAACACGTGTAGTAGCCTACTTTGGGACTACCAAACGCTATTCCGTAATCGGGTAGTTATAAAGGTAGTTTTCGGGTTTGCTATGAAACATGGAGTGGGATGTGAGTGATCAAGATGGAATTTGCCCCTCCTTTGGAGAGATATCTCTAGGCCTCTCGAGGTAATGGATTATGGAAATGCATGGCCATGCTAAGTTGATTGAGGAGTCAATCAGCAACGGATAATCCAATACGGTTCGAGTGAATGGTTAAGCTATTGAAGGGATGGCACACATCTTGCCTATAGCTTAATTGGTATCGTGAGGCAAAGGGATTTGTGTACACATTACAGGTTCGAGCCGATATTATATTCTTGTATACTATGATGTCAATATGTGCTGCTAGGCGCCGCTGATGTGCAGTCGGTGAGTTGGACTCGAGCCGACGATCGGCTAAGTTAGACTATAGCCGAAACCGAGTATACCTGAACCTACGGGGTCGCACGCTTAAGGGGATAGAATAGATATTCGAGTTGGACTCGGATACGGCTCGATCGGATAGGGATCCGATCGGATAGAGTCCTATGGGCTTACGTCGTATGGGCGGCCAACTCTATGAGATACGGATGAGATCGATTCAAAATAGAGTCCTAATCGGCCACTAGTCCCGTCGGCCAACTCTATATAAAGGAGGGAGGGGTGGAGAGCTGATATATGTCAATTGCATCGCATGCAACAGAAGTCGCCGAGATCAATCTCCACGGAAACCCTCCCCACCTTCGAGCCAAACCCTAGCCTTGCATCGCGTGCTAGCACACGGGTGTACGGCGTTGTCCCCGGACGTGTGGATACCGGAAGAGGCGCGCTACGTTGCGCTGCCGTTGATCGGCTTGGATCGGCTGCAATCGGAGCGATCGGCGTGGTGGAATCGGTGCGGTCGGGCGCATCGGAGCGAGGCGTGAGAACGCGGCCGGACGACTCGAATCGGCTGATTGGTGAATCGGCTGTCTCCGGGAATCGGCTACACTGTTCCGGATCGGATTGCCCTGATTGGCTATTCCGCTGCACTCTACTCCAATCGGTAATGATCTATCGACCCTTACTTGCAAGTGTTCCTGGTTTGCGCGGTAGAAAATTTTTGTTTTCGGCTAGCGTAGCCTCCGCGTAACCCTTCAAATTCTGCAAATGGTAAACATTTCTCCCAATTTGTGTTATGTTCAAGGACACAGGTTCGAAGCATATCCTCAAGGATTTGATTTGTCCTTTCCACCTGTCCTCTGGTTTGCGGGGGGAAGGCAGTGCTAAAGAACAATTTAGTTCCCAGGAGCTCGTGTAGATCCAGAATCTGGAGGTGAATTGAGTGCCACGGTCTGATACAATGATTTTTGGCACACCGTGGAGCCTCACAATGTGGGTTAAGTACAACTCGGCCAACTTGGCTCCACCATATGTCACATGTACTGGTATAAAATGGGCCACTTTCGTCAGTCGGTCCATAATAACCCAAATGGAGTCATGCCCACTAGGGGTCTTGGGTAAGCCTGTGATGAAATCCATTCCGATTTCATCAAATTTCCATTCTGGAACGTGTAAGGGCTGGAGCAGACCAACAGGCCATTGGTACTTAGCTTTGACCCGTTGGCAGGTCTCGCAAACGGCAACATAGGCAGCTATGTCTCGCCTTAGGCAGGGCCACCAATATTGGGTCCAAATGTCTTGGTACATTTTTGTACATCCTGGATGTATAGTTAAAGGAGTACAATGTGCTTCCGCAAGAATAGTCTCTCTAAGGCTTTGGTTGTCCGGAACACAAATTTTCTTCCCATGCATGACTACTCCCTCCGGATTAAGGGTGTACAAGGTCTGAGATTTTTTATTGATCTCCTTACGAATTTCTGCCACCTCTTTATTGGAGTTTTGGGCTGCTTTGATTTGGGAGTAGAGAGTAGGCTGTAACGCTAATGCAGCAACGTAGCCATCTTCCACTAACCCCAAATTTAACTTTTGGAACTCAGTTGATAGAGATGGCGGGACTATCGATTCAATATCATCTGGGTGCCATTGCTTTCAACTTGAAGCGTCTGCTACAACATTTGCTTTCCCAGGGTGATAATGAATACCGAGATCATAGTCTTTTATGAGTTCTATCCATCTTCTTTGCCTCAGGTTCAGATCTGATTGGGTGAAGAAATACTTCAGACTCTTGTAGTCAGTGAAGATTTCACATCGGTTCCCAACCAAATAGTGTCGCCAGATTTTTAGGGCATGCACGACCGCGGCTAGCTCTAGGTCATGGGTTGGATAGTTGAGCTCATGAGGTCGTAGCTTGTGTGCAGCGTAGGCCACAACCTTCCATTCTTGCATAAGCACACATCCCAGTCCTTGGCGCGATGCATCACAATAGACATGGAACGGCTTGCTGACATCTGGCATTACCAGTACTGGGGCAGTGGTAAGCCGTCTCTTCAATTCAAGGAAACTTGCTTCACAAGCTTCAGACCATATGAACTTAGTTTCCTTTTTGAGGAGTTGTGTCAAGGGCCTGGATATTTTAGAGAAGTTTTTGATGAATCGGCGATAATATCCGGCTAGACCGAGAAAACTCCTGACTTCAGAAACGTTTTGTGGTTGCTTCCAATTTAGTACATTCTGTACATTGCTTGGATTTACAGCAATACTACCCTCTGAGAGGACATGACCTAGAAATCCAACTTCTTTTAACCAAAATTCACATTTTGAGAATTTGGCGTAAAGTTGATGTTCCCGCAGCTTATCAAGTACCATGCGCAGATGCTGCGCATGCTCTTCCTCATCCTTGGAATAAATAAGGATGTCATCAATGAACACCACCATGAATTTATCAAGATACTCCATGAAGATTTTGTTCATCATATTCATGAAGGTGGCTGGCGCATTGGTTAAGCCAAAAGAAACCACGGTGTATTCAAATAGACCATAGCGAGTGGTGAAAGCCGTCTCCGGAATGTCTTCAGGTCGGATCTTGAGTTGAAAATATCCCAATCTCAGTTCAATTTTTTGAAAAGACACGAGAGCCGGTTAGTTTATCAAATAAATCATCGATTCTGGGCAGAGGATATTTGTTCTTGATGGTGACCTCATTTAGGGGTCGATTATCGACACACATTCGCATGGTTCCGTCCTTCTTTGGTGCGAATAGCACAGGACAACCCCATGGAGATGAGCTTGGGCGAATGAAGCCTTTGGCCAGTTGATCAATGTGTTCATTGATCTGCTTCTTTAATTCTTTCAGATTTTCCATGGTCATCCGATAAGGCCTCTTGGCAATGGGTGCCGTTCCAGGGATTAGATGGATTACAAATTCAATGTCTCGATCAGGTGGCATTCCTGGTAACTCTTGCGGAAACGCATCGGGATATTCATTTATGACGGGTACCATTTTTAATTTCGGTGTCGAGAGAGATTGAGTGGATGGCTGCTTGGAAGCGGAAGACTTTTCACAAGTGAACCTAACGACTTGTCCGTTAGTGCTAAGGAGTTCACCACCCCACGTGCACAATCAATAATACCTTTGTGTTTGGATAACCAATCCATTCCAAGTAAAATGTCCAATCCCAAGGTGTCTAATAATAAAACCGCCGTAAAGTTCACCTCATTCATATTAAATTCTACCCCTTTGCATAATAATTTAGTGGCCATGGTAGACCCAGGTGATTGTATGTGCATGGCGTTACTAAGAAATTCCGGTTTCAATTTAAGCTGTTTCGCTCTAGATGCTAACATGAATGAATGCGTTGCACCAGAGTCAAATAATACGGTGATAGGAGTGGAGTGTATGTAAACAGTACTGAGTACAACGCCGGGCACGTCAGTTGCTTCTTCCACGGTGACGTGGTTCAGCCGCCCTTTGCCGAAGGACGGGGCCGGCTTCTGACTCGTAGGAGTCCCTCGTTGTCCAGCCTGAGCGGGGCTTGGGGCTCGAGGTGGAGCTAGCATAGCTGGTGGGCGCGTGCCAACCCTCACAGTCTTCAGATAGGGGCATCTTGGTGAGACATGCCCCCTCTTGCCACATTTGTAACATATGACGTTAGCGGCACGAGGTGCATCCCAAACTGCCTGTACTGGCCGAGGATTTTGACGATATCCCGGAACTGGCGGTCGTGGTGAAGCATACATTGGCCTCAGTGGTTGCGGGAACATGGGCCTATTTGCTGGAGGATAAATTAGCCGAGGACGAGTGGAGCTGCTGCCACCCGCGAATTTCTTCGCGGCCCACTTGCGCTTGCGGTCCTCGACCACTTCCTTCTCGCTGGACTCGACCTGAAGGGCTTTATGCACCAAGGTCTTCATGCTATTGATTTCATGAGCAGCTAGGGCATGCTTAAGTTCAGGTGACAATTTGTCCCTACATGCTTCAACCCTTTTAGCCTCAGTGTTTATATCGGCGGTGGCATACCTGCCGAGATAGTTGTATTGCTCCATGAATTCCATGAAGGACATGCTTCCTTGTTTCAGGTTGAGGAACTCCTTCTTGATATCCATGAGACCGGCCGGAATATGGGCAGAGCGGAACCCTTCCCGGAATACGGTCCATGTGATGGGTTCATAAGAAGGAATCAATGTTTTGTAAGTCTCCCACCAGGCAGCAGCTGCACCTTGGAGATAGTAAGCGGCGAAGGTGGCCTTCTCAATAGGGTCACATCGGCAAAGATCCAACTTATTCTCAATATCCCGCAGCCAATCATCCGCAACAAGAGGATCGGTTGTCGAAGAGAAATGCGGCGGGTGGGTTCGTTGAACATCTGACAATCTGGAGGGCGCTTGATTAGCATGATGTGCCATTGCTGCCCCCATATTCTCAGAGTTTTTTACCATTCATTTTGTTGGGCCAACAGCTGTGTGAGAGTCGGATCATCATCACGCCGTTCAGACGAAGCAGCGCTGCAATTGTTTCCGACATGAGCCATGGAATATGCGCCCGAGCATGTATGTGTCATCCTGCACTTAGAGTACAACAGTACATGAGTCCCTGTGCAAAGAAATGACATATACATACCCCCGGTGCACAATATAGATTGGAATGTAGTACAATGAGTGAGTATGCAAGCTATTCTTTGTATATCCATATAGAGCAAGTCTTTGGACAGCAAGCAACTCATATAGAAAAAACATACATTCCATTCCAATACCTAAGTCTTAATGGAGGCAAGTGTTCAATACTTCGCATAGAGATGGGATAATGGTCGTAAGCACCAAGTGCACAACTAGGTATTACAAAATTTTGACCATGCAAGGATTACATTGTTGGATGTCATCTCATACATCTTGTGGAAAAACAAGAAATGAAAGTTACACCTGATACATTTTCCTTTTCCTTGATATCCCTTCTCCTACGAAGTCTGGGAGAATCCGATAGGAGGATCTGGCACCATGGTAGTTGGAGCGACCATAGTCAAACGATATCGCCTTCCATTCCGCTCGAACACATAGAATGGTCCTAGCAGCTCTGGATCTCCAACAAGTGCGGGGTCTGGCATGGTGCGTCGGTTGCGATGAAAACCAAGCCTCATACGGGCTCATGTGTTTATGTTTTGGTATATGCCCATTGGAGATGGCAAGGTCTCGGCAAGTGGCTGAAGATCTTGATCTCCATAAATGGTGGCGTTGTCAAAGTACTCTTGATGTCCAAATGGCTCTATACGCCTATCCAGCATTACTACTCTTGCTTGCAACCTATGCAATTCTGACATGGCGCTTGCAAGGTACCTGTCCATAGCTCGGACTAGGCCGGCTAAGAAGAGCTCTGGAGAGTTAATCTCTCTCTCTTGCCCCTCTAGACCTGGATAGTAATTGGCAAAAGCTTGGAGGGTACGTGCCAGAAAATACTGAAAAAATCCATCTATTCCGGGCCTATGGTGTCGAAGATACACAATTGCCTGAAATGCAGCCTCGTTCATTGCGGAGGGTGCATCCCAACCATAAGCCTAGAAGTAGAGAGAAGTGTCATGTGCCCAGTGTCCGGGTATATGTAACTCTGCCATGTATGCTCGGAGCGATGAGCTTCGTTCCAATACGAAGAAATGGTAGTCTGGAGGATGAATCAAACCGAGATGCTGCAGCATGAGCCTCAGGATGTGATGTAATGATCCTTCTTCATAACCTCCGGAATAACCTAGTGGTTGCCACATGGTAGTCACCTACAACAATTGAGAATGTATGGTTGCTGTTTAGAATTAATTTTTGGAAGGGCCGAACTGAAATCTGTCTTGGGTGCTAGAAGGGCGGTAGTGAGTTCTATTATGACGTATGGGGAACTCTCCTTTCTGCGGAATTTATACCTGGGGTTTCTCTAATTATAGTTCCACGTTTTAATCTTAGTTTTTGAAATTTTGAGTGCCTGTAATTCCCTGAAATGGCCGCCGGACCTAAGGGATGCAGTTCTGGAATTGCAGTTTGGAAAAATTTCTGGGTTTTCAGGATCAAGTTGAGTAGCCACTGGTAAATTTTCAGACTTTTTGCACAGTGACCCGGTCTGTATAAAATTGTGAAGGCAGACGGCTATGAGTTTCGGAATCTGCAGGGTTCCGAGTTTTCAGCTTTTTAAAACGTGATGCATGTATGCAAAAACTATCGTGCCCAGGTCAAGCTACAAAAATAGGCTTAATGCAATGGATTCACGACATCTGGTGGCCTCTATATGTCAAAGAATTTAGGGCTTTGTCACACAAATTTCGTTTCGATCCTGTTCTACCCCGTTTCTAGGCTCAATGTAGAAAACTCGGGTTTTTGAATTTCATCTTCAGAAGAGTGGGCATTCTTATTTTGTTAATCAGAGGTCTTTAGAAACTCCCCATGGCTGCCATTACTTCAAATTTTTGATTCCTTTTTTGCTAGCATCGGTCTACTATATTTCCGGGTTCTTTCCCGGCCTTTTAGAAGTAAGATGAGATATTTCAAACCAAAATATAGAATGAGTAGGTAAGATACCTTCCTAAAAAGGGATGCGGTGTAAGACTAGATTTCTTTTCAAAAATACCTTTGTAAGGGAGTGATTCTCCAAATTACCTTTTTATTGAAATCATTCTATCGCCCAGTTCATAAAAGGTTCCTACAGTCGGTCTCGGCTCTGATACCACTTGCTGTCGGGATGCCTTCAGACCTCTTGGTATAATTAAGAGCTGAATGGAATCCATCCATTCTTCTCCAAAGTATAGCAAGACATCCGATGCTCCGAGAGAGAGATAACTGAGACATCACTGGGCCTTTAGCTTGCCAGTCAACTTCAGCCTAGATTGTGCCCGTCAAACCACTCGATGGTGGCGACCAGATGTGTTACACAATCAGGAGACTTGACATCAAATGGCTAAAGATCTACGTTGTCTCAATTATCTTTAACTCATACTCGTGGTTAATACGTTCCTAACAAAAGGAATGAGCTAACCACTTTCATCCAAGCATATGGTATCGAAAACTGGTTCAACGACCCATTATGGATCATAAGGTATTACAATATAATAAGTCTTAGAGATACATATGGCCATCAGGCCTAATAGTTATATAGATAGCAGCGGTAGCATACGACAGTCCCGAGGACTTTTCTTTAACCGACTAGGGAGTGCCCTAGTATGTACCGTCCGGGTAGAAAGGTTGCATCTTCGGCATACACTCCCTCCTCGGGGAAGGTTTCTCCTGCAATCATATCTATGCACAAACAAAAATGCACGCACATAGCAATAATCAGTACAAGAAATTTTGTACTGGCAAGCACCCAATCAAGCCTAGTACTACATGAACGGTATAATCAACGAGAAACTCATGTGGGGCTCCATTTTTGCACAAAGCCATCTTTGTTTTAGTAAAACCCAATTGTAATACCCAAGTTTAGCAAATAAATTTCAGCGAGCAAGTAGTTCTTTAAATCGGGCATTAATACATAGTTTTGGTCATAATTACTTCTCACTTTGCGATACAGGGCAGCAAAGGAGCATAACATTCATAAACCATTCATCATTTGCCCTGTCGGGGCAGCAAAGAAAATAATTTAGAGAGCAAGAGATTTTGAATACTTTAGGTAAAGGAAATTGTGCAGATATTTATAAACACATGAAAACTATACCCACGACACATTCACAAGACGCTCGTAACCGTGAGCACAGCTAATCAATTAGTTTTAAACTCTGCAGAGTGTGTACACGTTACCCACATGATGTGACATAATAATCATGCAAAACATGGCACGTGATACAAAAGTATCCAATTTATTATAGACAACAAAGCCCTTCAACTATTCATGATTTAGCCTTACACCAACACGATATGTGTTTCCTCCATCGTATACCATTTTGGAGACACGGTATAGGATCGTTAAGTGGCGGGCCCACGCCTTGAACTTAACACCGTGGGGGCGAACACGACAGGGAACCCACCCACAGGGCACATTATCGTTGTATTGGACAGGCTTAGTCACCTAAATGCCACGCAGGGGCATTAGGAAGCTCCTCTGGGTTATGAAGGGTTACGCGGAAGCTACGCTAGCCAAAAACAAAAACTTTTCTACCGCGCAAACCTGGAACACTTGCAAGTAAGGGTCGATAGATCATTACCGATTGGAGTACGCAGCGGAAATAGCCAATCAGGACTATCCAATCCAGAACAGTGTATCCGATTCCCGCAAGCCGACAGCCGATTCCCGAGGACAGCCGATTCACCAATCAGCTGATTCACGGATGTAGCTGATTCGCCGAGTCGTCTGACCGTGTTCTCGCACCTCGCTCCGATGCGCTCGACCGCAGCCGATGAACAACGCGCAACGTAGCAGCGCCTCTATCGGTATCCACACATCCGGGGACAGAATGCCGAACACCCATGTGCTAGCACGCGATGCAAGGCTAGGGTTTGGCTCGAAAGTGGGGAGGGTTCCCATGGAGATTGATCTCGGCGACTTCTGTTGCGGATTCGATTCAAAGCGATGCAGCAACTCTCCACCCCTCGCCCCTTTATATAGAGTTGGCCAACTGGGACTAGTGGCCGATCAGGACTCTCTTTTGAATCGGATCCCATCCGAATCTCATAGAGTTGGCCGCCCATACGTCGTAAGCCCATAGGACTCTATCCGATCGGATCCCTATCCGATCGAGCCGTATCCGAGTCCAACTCGAATATCTATTCTATCCCCTTAAGCGTGCGACCCTGTAGGTTCAGGTATACTCGGTTTCGGCTATAGTCTAACTTAGCCGATCGTCGGCTCGAGTCCAACTGAGCCGACCTGTCAACAGCAGCGCCTAGCAGCACATATTGACACCATAGTATACAAGAATATAATATCGGCTCTGAACCTGTAATGTGTACACAAATCTCTTTGCCTCACGATACCAATTAAGCTATAGACAAGATGTGTGCCATTCCTTCAATAGCTTAACCATTCACTCGAACCGTATTGGATTATCTGTCTGTTGATTGACTCCTCAATCAACTTAGCATGGCCATGCATTTTCATAATCCATTACCTCGAGGGGCCCAGAGATATCTCTCCAAAGGAGGGGCAAATTCCATCTTGATCACTCACATCCCACTCCATGTTTCATAGCAAACCCGAAGACTACTTTTATAACTACCCAGTTACGGAATAGCGTTTGGTAGTCCCAAAGTAGGCTACTACACATGTTGGAATCCATGGTGATCTTAGGTCTAAGGACTTTGTACAAACACTACCTGAGACCAACTAATGACACATTAATTCCTGTAGTTTCTCATGGTGGGTCTATCCAACAATGTGTTCTCTAACACATATGTCCATGTTTATTGATTTGGTATCTCCATACCCATGATCTATGAGACATGATCATCAATCAATAAACATGCCGATCTTAGAATCATATTAGTTCCAATAATATGATATATGATCAGGGATCATTTAGAAATAGATTCATACATATAGAGTCTCATAAATAAGTCACGTACTTATTGATCAATACAAGATGTCTATTTCATGGAACTGAATAACACTTTATTCATAAATACATAAACATCTTCATGTTGCCTCTAGGGCATATCACTAACAGGTTATACGAACCAATACACTTCGGCCTACCGAAATATGAGGCTAAACCACAAATAGGGTACTAAGCTAGGGCTATCCCATACTAGCACATGTGGTTGTACTGTATTCGAGTTGAATAATCGTGGAGTGAAGTCCTTAGGGTAGTCTAGGCACACACTCCCCTATCGGTATACAACTAAACACCATATGTATACCACTTGCGGCCCAAACTTGAAAACCAAGTTATACCATGTTTTTATTTTTAAAATACAGCTTAATTATCATAATATAATTCTTGGAAATGGGAATTTTGTAAATAGAACTTTGTTACTTAGCCCGATGGGAAAATGTATACTACTAGCGAACTAAGCATGGGGATAAATAAGTCATACGACTTCAGTTGGGTTCACTATGATTTAGCTTATGATCTGTTTCTAGGGTTTGGAATTGGCTAATGTGGGAGGTGGAGTGTTCAGGGTATGCAACATCGGTGTAGTATCTAACACGTTTGTATCAAGATTTTTGTTTTATACATCAAACATCATGCAAGTTCCCAACATTTGAAATATCCTCCATAAAATAAGGATCAATGTGCTCAAAGGGGGAGGTGAGACTTGCCTGGTTCTTCTTCTTCTGGTTCATACGAGTATACGAGACCCTCGAACGATGCCGACGGTTCGTCTAGTGTAAATATGTAAAGTTTTAGACTTTAGGCACTCATGAAAACTTTAACGTATTAACATGAATGCATATGAGATTCAAGGGTTTTAGTCTCTGATTTGTTGTGTTTGTGTGGTGTTTATTAGGTTTTTATTCTTTCTCAAAGTGAAAGGTTTATTTAGGGTTTTGTTGTTGTGTAAAGATTCGGCATTATGTAATTCTAATTTGTTCTGGACCGAATCTTTTGCTTTCTGGTAAGTGTGTTATTTTTAGTTGGTAGAACACAAAAGAATGGTCCTAACAAACTTTGGTTTGTATTTTTAGGAATTTTATTGGGCTCACTGTGATTTTTGGAAATCAGGGTGTTCCAGATATACTTCTTTTGCTAGATAAACCTATAAATGGTTTTTCTTCCACAGAAAACATATGGTCTCCTATTTTTATCTCGAAGTACATTTTACACAGTTTATACAGAACCTTGTTTCACATTTTTCGGAGTTAAGGTGATTTTCCTATCTGACAGTGTTTGTAAGTGAGATTTTTCTAGCTAAATCTGCTACTGGAAGTAGCTATTTTTATTCTACAAAATTAAAGTACATAACCTTGCGGTTCTAACAAAATTTGTTTCAAGACAAATAGTGGCGTTTTCTATTTTCTACAGGTTTTCAAAGTGTAGCTATTTCTCTGTTGAAAAACCTATTTCTGGTTTTATTCTTTTACCGTGCGTGGGGCCTACATGTCAGTGGCAGCTAGTTTTAAACAATCCATTAGCGCGCCTGCTAGGTGGGCCTCGGTGGTCAGTGGCTCATGTGGGGAAGAACAGAGCAGCAGTGCGCGGGTGAAGTTCTCGTCGGCGCTGGCGGCGAATGGCGGCCGGTGAGTGGTCGCAACTAACAGAGAAAACATATTGCAAGTCAAGGGGAATGTAATGGGGGTCGGTGCACCATCTACCGTGGCCGGAATAGTGGCTGGCGACGGCGACGGCGGCGCTATGGTTCGGGTTCACCGTGCATGTGCATTTCTAGTGTTGGGTTGGCTTTGCATGCGATGAAAATGGCATCTAGGTGTATTAGAGGTGCTTACCAAGCATTGAACTAGCGCTGTGCGAAGTCCGGGTTGCAGTGGCACCGTGTGGGGTTCTTGGCGGCGGCGTCCTCCTGCTTCGGGTGATTGGCGTCAGCGGCTTTGGGTGCTTGGCTGGATAAATCGAGCACGGGACATTGTCATGGGACTGCTAGAGATGCTCAGACTGAGAGGAATTAGAATATGGCTCACCGGAGTGGGAAGGAAGGAAGATCAACGGTGGCGGTCGGAGTTGGGGACGAAAAGGGGCGTTCCTTCTCTGGTGCTTGTCCGGTCGATTCCTTGCATTTCAACCATTGTTAGGCATCGGTGTACGCGGTGGCGGAAGGGTTTGGACAGAGGCTCACGGTAGACGGTCGGCGACAAGTGGGTGGTTCGGCAGCGGTGGTGCAGAGCGCTCTGTTCGCGTTCTCCGTTCGATGGTGTTCCCGATCAACGGCTGCACGGATGCGAGTGAAACTCGGGGTTTAGGGAGAACAAAAATTGTGGAGTTGAGGACAGGTGATGGTCAATGGATTTGCTCACCAGGGAGGCAATGCGGCTGGATCTCCACCCGGCGGCGGAATGAGTTCACTGGCGTTTCTCAGCGCTTCGAGGGTGTTCTGCTCGGTTTCTCTCGTGGAACGTGCGTGGTCTGAGGAGGTGAGCATGGGCCGGTCGGGCGGTCAGCTTTTATCTGCATGGCGGCGACGCTGGGGTCGGCCGGGCTTAGGTGACGCGTGCGCGGCGCGCTTTGCGCGTGCGACGCGTGCGCGAGTGCGTGGCGAGGGCAGCGACGTGAAAGGGACAAGGTCAGAACATGTTGTGTCGCTGCCATGGTGGTCCCCTAGGTCGGTTTGGCCCGGTTGTCAGTGAAAGAGAGATGGAGAGACGAATCTGGCTGAATTTTTCTAAGTCTGCTCCCTGTGCTAACATTCCGACTTTGGGCTCCATTCAAGTCGATTTCCAGGCAGAATCAGGGATGAAGTTACATGGAAAAGTTGTAAATCTAGTCTTGGGCTATAATACTGCCATGTTTTGCCGTCTAAGGCCTGCTGGTTTGGTCGCTGCGTGGGTCCAAAGTTGGCATCAGAGGACTGTGTCTGTTAGTCTCGACACTTGGGAAAATTTACCATGGTCATATCTAGTTGTTGTGAAAATTTACTATTATCAACTCTAATGATGTGTGCCAAGCTTTAGAGTTTGTTTGCTGAGGTTCTTAGCAAGTATTTGGGTATTTTTTTATTTTTATTGGACTCCTTCCATTAGTATTCCAAATAAAAGTTTTACCAAAATATGTATACGCACTTTTATTCAAGTGAACCGTTTATCGCTCTCTGTTTAAAAAATTTTTTGGGTTCAAACTTTACACTATAGCATCATCTTTACATCCATTACAAGATTTTCAGGATGTGACAATTACTTTGTGCCAAATACAAGTAAAACTAGTATCATTTAAATAATGAGTTTTAGACAATCTGAACTTTAGAGATTTATATAAAATTCATTTTAACTCGTTTTTGAGTAAGCTTAAGTTCAGGAAAAATAATTACAAATTATAAAATAAAAGCATATGCTTACTGTATAGTAAAACCCCTTACATATTTATATAAGCAATAAACCACTGAGTGCACACTTCAACTTGAAAAATTTGTAGAAAATTCATCTTTAGTCCATTTTGAGTGAACTATGTTTCTATAGAACCAGCAAGTGATGAACTTCAATTAGGTAAAATAAAATATAACAACTCATGTACTAAATATGTCATTAAACTTTAAATAGATAACTTAAGTGCTAATCACATTAATAAATTAAGCACTAAATGTATGCATGTATAGATGTATATATATAATGTATCCTAGTTCTAAATAAATCAAAATAAAACTTGTTGGATCAGAGAAACACTAAGTTCCATCCTTAACCACCAAAACATGGCACATTTAGCTTATATGTCAATTTTTAGGTGGATATGTTGAATACCTAACATAGAACACTCCCCAGTTTAAAAAATATATATGTGATAGAGTAATATATACTCTAAAATTTTGAAGGATAGATTGGTTAACCAAATTATTATCTTTATATATCTCTATCAAATAAAACATGATCTGGATATAAAAACATCTAAGGCCATACAAGCTTAAGGACTATGTTCCTGGACCACGTTATAACTTGTAAAATGCATAAGAAATTCTTAGTAACTCTAAAAATTATGAAACCAAATGTGTTAGTCTTAGAAAATATATCTCCTCACCTCTGTGAAGTCAAAGTTAAAAAAATCAAATTATAGAAACATTTTAGAACACTACCTAGTTAAATACTACTTTATACCAAGTAAACTTCTAAAATCATAACTCCCAAATAAAAATATATAAAATGGAAATTATTTCACCTAAATTCACTTTAGACCAGTACCAACCAACTGTGCACAAATCATGCAATTTAGAGCATTTTGGATTTTTGTCTATTTCGATGTTTAATTGCATATTGTGTACTTTATTTAGATAATTGCATAAACGGTGAAGGAGTGAATTATGTGTAGACCCCCGTTTTTGCAAGAGGAATCGATCGTGTTCATAGTACCATTTTTCTGGATCGAGTAGTTTGGTACCCACGAATACATTGCTAAATCATCCAGTGCATGATACATTCATCGACACACACATAGGATCGAACGGTCCGGAATACAATCAAAAGTAGAAATTAGATAAGGTAGTGGAAAGAAGGCAGCGACACGCCATTGCCACAGGCAACGACCGGAGCTAAGGCCTACTGGACACCATCGTCTTCCACACCCTCTTGGTAGTATGCATACGGGTCTTCTGGGTCTTCATTATCCACATCTCAATGTTTGTGTGTATAGCAAGGGTGAGTACCAACCGTACTCAACAAGTCACCACAACAAGGATGCACATGATAGGGGATAACTAGAGAATGGCTGTGGTTCTTTTGCATAAAGCTAGTTTTGCAATTCTTTTCACAAACCTAAGACCTAAGCCTGCTCAAGTTTTATTTCCATGGTTCATTAAATCGGCGATGGTTCTGTCCACCATCCATTGTGATTCCAAGGATAGCTTCCCGCCACCGGATCGTCATGATTTTCTGAGGAGTCTACCCCTTCTCGCCTTTCGAGAAGTTGATCCACCAGCACATAAAAATTATCATGTAAACCCATCCCATCATTTTAAAATTTAGATTCTAGCCAAGAGAGAAACTTGTCACGCCGCTCCATATCCGCGAGCATGGCTATTCGAATAGATTGATTCATTCACACTGCAGTGGATGTATACTTTACCCGTACTCCATGACTGCCCAACAAATGAGCCTACGTCCAAACACATGAGACGGTCATGGCAAAGCTTTTCAATAACCTCACTTTGGCAGTACCCGCTCCATGAACTTAAATCCTCTTGCACTCTAGCCGTCATTTTCTAGCAGTGTGAGGAGTTCTGGCGCTCCCGGGGTAAGGGAAAACTCACTCAATCTTTAAGTTATAATTAATTTCCGATTTCGATTCATCACTTCAACACTTAGGCTGCAGCCCCATCTCAATCACACTAATCACATATCAACACTGGAATCACTACGCAAGGATACTGCCACCGCTTGGCTATCTAATCCGCTAGGTCTATACCCATTCGAGAAGTACGGTTGTACTGGCTCGTTTCATGTTTAAGTCTTGGGGCTCGGACCTTAATTGACCAGGGTCGGCACTTGCCTTTTTTGGAATCCACCCAAATCATCCAGCCGCCCTAGTCTAAAACATTTGTTGGTTTTAGTTTTTTTATCGAAGAATCATTTCATCATTGTCATGGCAATGTGACGCTCATGTCTCCACATGCCGTACATCAACCACCTTTCCTAAGGTTGTGCCCAAGCATATAGCATTTGATAAACATGATTGTGCATGAATCTAAAATAGCAGGGGCTAAGCATTGTCGAAGAACGACTTGATCGCATGATACTGTAGGGTACAAAGTATAAACGGGTATTCAATATCAAGGTAGGGCATATAACAAGTATGGGAGATTACATGTGTATAGCATGCATATTTGATTTTAAACAAACATAAGTTCACGAAAAGGTTCAACATGCTCAAAGGTAGTGATGACTTGCCTTGCTCGCACCCTTGTTGACCGGGGTCTTCGGCGTAATCAACCGCTCCTTCGGACACTATACGTACGTGCGAGAAATCCAATTGAATCCGATTAGAATTCAAATAAAAATCACCAAAAGACAAATAAATCGCAAAAACAGCTCCTAAAACTAGTCTACGATTTTAGACGAATTTAGGTTCGAGTTTCGATGAAATCCGAGTTAAAACGAGCGAGTTATAGTAATTTGAAGTTTTGTGATTCACCAATTTAATTTATTATGTGGTGACTTTATTTCAATCTTATTCATTTTAAATTGTAAAAATATTATGGTCGATGATTCGAAAATGTAATACAGAGAAAAGAATGGTTAATTCAAAATTTTATCGCCAAATTAATCGGGCCGACACACCCTAGAGTTAAAATAATCGGATATGCGAATAATTAACCCTAAAGCTCGACACTATTTGGAATTTTAAATTTTTGAAAATCCATATGTTAAAATTAATTTTTAATAACAAACTAAATTATAATAAATTCCTAAAGTGATAATTAATAAATCGATTTATGCGATAATTAATATCTTTAGTTTTTAATTAATTCCAAAATAAACGATATAATCCAAGAAAAGGACATATATTTTTACTAAAAATTTCCCAAACAATTTTCCAAAATATTTTCTTATTTTCTTATTATTTTATTATTTTTTCTTCCCTTTCTTTTTCTTTTTCTTAATATCTTTGTTTTCTTTTTCTTTTTCTTTTTTTCTTTCCCTCTTTCTTTCTTCTTCCTCCTCTGCTCCGTTTCCTCTCCTCTCTCTTCTTCGGCTTGGCCAAGCGGTGCGGGGCAAGGCGCAAGGGGAAGGGGGGGCGGCTTACCCGGCGACGGCGGCGGTGGCACGAGGACGACACGAGCGAGCGGCTTAGCGCGGCGGCCTCGGCCATGGGCGCGGCCACGGTGCGGTGGGCATGGGCGCGGCCACGTGCGGCGGGCATAGGCGCGGTACGGCGGCGTGGCCGACGCATGGCAAAGGCGGTCAACGCGATGGCACGGCGTGGGCGATGCGATGGCGGGCATGACGCGGTGGCGAGGGTGGAGGGCGGAGGCGCGCGCGGGTGGCGACACGGGGCGCAACGCGGCATGCGCGTGGGGACGGCTGGGCGCGGCGTGGCGCGTGGCGCGTGGCGGCGTGGGCATCATGCACGCAACGTGCGTGCGTGCGCGGCCGAGGGGACGGGGCCGGGCGCTAGGTCGAACGCCGGCGCCGGTGAGCAGTGATTTTCCGATTTTTTTGATTTTTCTTTTTTATTATTTTTTTTACTTTTGCATTTATCCCATGTAAATAGAAATATAATTTTGGTCCCAATTATAAATTTAATTTAATTCTATATTATCAATCTTTCATCTAACTTTATTATTATATTATATATATATATTCTTTTTATTTATACCATTACATTTGATTTTATTCTATTTTATTTTATTATTGTATTTTCCAACAATACAGCTTTGATCCAAAAATAAATTTTTATCAACCCTATCTTTTCCCAATTTTCATTTCTAATATTTATTTTGGAATTTCCTTTTCGTTTAGGGTTTCAGAACCTTTTCGACATTTCCGCCTTTTAAATATTTCTTTATTTATAACACACGGTAAAACTTGCAGAATAAGAGGCAAATAAATACGACGAGATGCAACAATCCAAAGGTTTTTGTAAGTTCCAAATTTTAGATTTTGATTTTTAGACCTCCGATTTTCAGGGTTTTACATTAGGTGCTAACACTTCTCAAGATCAATGCAAGTTATTCACCTTCCATCCTTTGAACACATTGAATCCCATGATTTGAGGAATGAAAATGTTTGTTTGCAAAGTTGCTTATGAACTTAGACTATATCAATATTTAAAATTTGGTTAAGGTAGTTATGACCTATTTGCTGCATTTCCTACCTTGAGTAATTGAATCCTTGCTGTTTGTACCCCTAGAAATGGTTAGAGTACGTTACTTGTGCTCAAATGGGTTTTTATATGCTTTATGCAACTACTTGCTTAGCCTTGCTTAGAATTATGCAAATGCTCAATCGATCGATAACTAAAATGTGATTTTGATATGTGAACCCTTGCTGGGGTAATATAAATATGATGAGTATTTGCGAACTAAAACATGAAAAAATGTGATTTCGACTTGGGCGGCAAGTGGCATGCATATGGTGTTAGTTGTATGCCCGAAGAGGGAGAGATGTTTGCCCAAGTCCGTAAGGACCAAACTTGTGTCACCAACTTAAAGTTATCTGTACATCCACATGTGCTAGTTTGGGATGGCCTAAGCTAACTAATCTACTTAGCACCTAGCCTTGCACTATGGTAGGCTGGTGTGTATGAGTTCGTACAACTCAAAGGAACTTCCTATTTACCCCGATGTGGTAGTTTAGGTGACTAAGTCTGTCCAATACAACGATATTGTGCCACGTGGGTGGGTTCCTATCGTGTTCGCCACCACGACGTTAAGTTTAAGGCATGGGCCCATCACTTAACAGTTCTAGGTTATATTTCCAGTATGCCTAGGATGGAGGAACACATAATGTGCTGGTGCAAGGCTAAATATTAAGTAGTGTAACGACTTCGTTATGACCTCTAGACCACATTCAACATGAAGAGTGTGGTAGAGTCTTGCAAACTCAAAACAAACTAGAGTGTTCATATCATGTGGGTAAAGCTGTACGAACTCTGCAGAGTTCTCTAAACTAATCGATTAGTTGTGCTCATGGTCAAGAGCGCTTTGGTGATGTGTCACGAGTATAGACCCAATTGTTTTAAAAATGGGAACATGTGACTTGGTTTGAAATGAATAAAAGTGTTGAGTTGTCTAAGTGTGATGTTATATTTTGACTTGTAGTCAAGGATGACAACAAGATATTGATTATGATGAAATCATGATGGAATTAAAGATGAAACTAAACAGTTGATTTTGTTAATTGAATTGTCAACTCCTTTATAAAAGGATTGTGAAATAAAACTTGCTTTATGCTTAAAATGAACTACTCATATAGCCCTCCCTTGAATATATGCCTCACATGTAGTATGTTAGGTTTGACTTGTGTTTGCCAGTACATTAACTCATTTAATGTACTGACTCTTGTTGTTGGAATAACCTTTGCTTGTAGGTTTTAGACTTAGCCTTTGATTGATGCGGGTTTCGATTCGCTTCTTCTAGGATTTGAACTTAAAGGGGTAAACCCCTAGTCGGTGTGCTTGTGTTTGGGTAGTCAAGCTTCCGCTGTTCTCTGATATATTTATTTGGTCGGTCGGCCTATGTAATTATTAAATTGATGTAAGTCGTTAAGTTTCTTTCATCTTAAATGTGTTTGCTATGTATATCCATACTTAGGATGAAAGTGTGAATCTAGTGCACATCTTGGGAAATAGATTCAAATGAGTATGAGTTAGGAATATTAGAGATGTTGTAGATCTTTAGCCATTTTTGTTAAGTCTCCTGAATGTGTAACATATTTCATCGCCGCCTTCGAGTGGTTTGACAGGCACATCTCAGGCTGAAGTTGACTGGCAGGCTAAAGGCCCACCAAGGTCTCCAATATCTTTCTCTCGAGGATCCGGACATTCCGTTATGTTTGTTAGATGAGTGGAAGCGTTTCACTTCATCGTGCAAATATAATGGGAGGTCCGGGGTGTCTCCGATAGGAGCACAACGAAATGAGCCTGCGAATAGGAGGCTCAATCAGGCACAACTCTTTTCTTGCCTATTGTGCCAGCGCCTGACAACCTTCCTTCGTGACGAGACGCTGGTACTCCGATAGGATCGACCTTGGCCATATAATCAACGCAAAATTCAATAACCTCTTCAGTCGTATAACCTTCAATGATGCTCCCCTTGGTTTTGCTCTGTTTCTCACGTAAGACTTTAGAACTCCCATGTACCTCTCGAACGGATACATTTCTCTTAGAAATGCAGGGCCACATAATTTTGTTTGTTTTACGAGATGTACAGGGAGATAAGTCATGATATCAAAGAAAGATAGAGGAAGAAACATTTCCATGTGACAGAGGGTATTAACAATATCAGTCTACAATCCGTCTAAGTTTTCAGGATCTATAAGCTTTTGACCGATTGCATTAAAGAAGGCACACAGACATTGGATTGTGTGGCGAACTTTGGGTGGTAGAATGCCTCTGATAGCAATTGGCAAGATTTGCGTTATGAGTACATGACAATCGTGAGACTTCATTCCATCCAGTTTTAGCTCATCCAATTTCACATATTTACTTATCCTTGCTGCATAGCCTGATGGAACTTTAATATCTCTAAGACATGATAGCATTGCGATCTTCTCATCCTTGGACAATGTGTGGCAAGCTGGAGGGAGGTACACTCTGCCTGTCTCTGCATCTGTTATAGGCAGGAGTTCACTACGAATATTCATCTCCTGTAGATCAAGGCGTGCGTCCAACCCGTCCTTTGTCTTTCTGGGAATATTCAACAGCAACCCTACTAGACTCTCACACACATTCTTCTCGACGTGCATCAGATCAATGCAATGACAAACCTCGATATCTTTCCAGTAAGGAAATCGCCAAAATATGGACTTTTTCTTCCACATACCCTTGTCCGTTGCCTTACTTTGTTTTCTTTTCTTGCCAAACTCATTAGTTAGGTCCTTGACCATGTTCTTTTTCTTTCTAAATGCGTGTTGGAGAGGGAGCAATCTCCTATGACCCATGTAAACTATCTTTTTGGATTTCTTCAGCCACCTGCTACGTGTATGTTCCATATAGTCGGAGCAGGCCTTCTTTCCTTTCACAGTTTATCCGAAAAGATTGCCCAGTGCGGGATAGTCATTACTGGTACAGAACAATAGAATGCGTAGGTTGAAGTTCTCCTGGCCGTACACATCCCATGTTTCCACACCTTCTTTCTAGAGAGTCTCAAGGTCATCGATCACAGGCTCCAAGAACACATCAATGTCATTGCTGGGCTGTTTCGGTCCTTGGATTAACAGGCGTAGCATAATGTATTTCCTTTTGAAGCACAACCATGGCTGTAGGTTATAGTTTGCAATCAAAACTAGCCATGTGCTATGAGAACTGCTCATGTCTCTGAAAGGATTCATGCCATCCGTACACAAACATACTCTTATGTTTCTAGGGTCTGCTGTGAAATCTGGGTATTTTTGATCAATATTCCTTCATTGAATGGAATCTGCGGAGTGTCTTAGCATACCATCGTTCCTTCTCTCCATGGCATGCCAACGTACTAACTTTGCTTTATTGGGGTTGGCAAATATTCTCTTGAAACGATTGATGATAGGTAGGTACCAAATGGCCTTCGCCGGACCACCCCGCTTTGACTTCATTCTTTCGTCAGCACTTTTCATTCTCTTGTATCGAGAAGCCTTACAGATAGGACAAGCATCTAGGTCAGCATATTGCTTGGTACAGTATGCAGTCATTTGGACAAGAGTGAATTCTACAGACTTCTAACCCCAGGGGACACAAAACCTGTTTTGCTTCATATGTCGTCTCGGGCAATGTGTTCTCATTTGGAAACATGGTCTTCAGAATTCTCAAAAGTTTGTGAAACTCTTGTCTGTCCATTCTCTGCTTACCTTCAGCTTCATTAGCTCCAAGGTAGCTGACAATTTTATGTGTTTTCCTTGCATCCGGCGTATAGAGGCTTCTCCGAATCACTGACCAACCTGCTGAACTTCAGGGAATCTCTCTCGTTGTAGGCTGGGTCCTCAATGTCACGTAACATGTCTTGCAGCATTTCGTGATCCACATCAACCCTTTCACTGCCTAGTGGAGAAGGTACAAACATGTCAAGTTCATCTTCATCTTCTTGATTTTGTGCATCATTTCTGTCTGCAGCTGCACCACTGCCTGATTCTTGCTTTCCATGTTTCACCCAACAAGTATACCCCTGCATGAATCCACGTTGTATCAGATGAGAGTGTACGTCCACTCTGCTATGAAACATAGTCTCATTTTTGCAATCTGAACATGGACAACACATGTAATCACTCTTTTTTTCTTTTCCTATCCTCCTCTGCGGCGTTTATAAAATTTACCACGCCATTTCGATACTCTTCGCTATAACGCCGCACGTTTTTCCCATACATTCAACTTCGATCCATCGCTAAGCTGCAAAAAAGTATCTACTAGATTTATGAGAAATGACTACTATTTTTAATTACTTTTACACTTTCTTATTTCCTGGAAAAATGACAAAAATCGCCCCTCCTCCCACCAAGACAGTGAACAGTGGGATAACCACTCCAACTGTCTGGTTGGGGTATTTATAAAGCGCAATAAATATCTATAACGACCAACGAACTAACAACTGTGATAGATATTACAGTTATCTTTGTCAAGCCTAACTTCAAGCCCGTCACCGAAGGCAATCATTGGTGACGGGCCTAATTGTTATCTCAATCGGGCCATGACCTAGAGCCCGTCACTGATGTTTGTCATCGGTAACGGGCTTATATTGGGGCCCGACAAAGATAACATTTATTATCTTTGTCGGGCTATTAGTTTGGCCTATCACGGATGTGTGTCATCCTTGACGGGCTGTAAAATTATGCACATATGACATGTCTGTGCGACTATATCTTTGTTGGTCTCTTTTTAGGCCCGTTTGAGATAAGTTGTGACGACTCGCAAAACTCAGGTATATTATAGGCCATCACAGATAAAAGGATTTGTAGTAGTGACTAATTGTTTTATCTGTGCATACTAATATATCTCTGATTCACAATAATCATAGTGAAGCAAATCAAAGGCCTGAAGTAGCATTGAGTGTTATTATAGTGCATGCCAAACTTTTAATATATAAAAAAGGCACAAAGATGATTCAGCGGCCAGCAGAGATCAAAAGACAAACCAAAGTAACTAACAATACTCCAGAAGTCACCAGAAGTCTAGTATGAACGTTACCATTTCTGCCTTGATGGCTGCTAGAGGAAACCAAGTGGAAGTATGAGAAACGAAATTAGACCTGATATTTTAGAAATAAATATTGAAATGTAGAAATTAAAACAAGGATGGAACAAATTACGTGTGGGCTGTTACATATAGTTGCATTAACTCGAGCATTTTGGGATCATCAAACCCAAGCATGTAGTCATCCGCTATAGCTTTCCCATCCTTGAAGATTCTTCAAACAACCAGAAAATAGGATTGTTGCTATTGTTGTTAAAATAATTCACATATTGCTGGTAATTAAAGACGATGAATGTGATGGTAAAAAGCTACCTCCGACAAACATATGGATCTACTGGTGGAAGACGAGCTAATACTAAAACAATCTTCATAGGTATGCTCCCAGAACCTATTAAAATAGTAGCAAGCAGTAATGAGCAATTGAATAACAAGTGCAATTTTGGAGGCAGCATAAATTCCAAGCATACTTTGATTTTGGCATTCCTCAGTCATAAGCTTTTCTAAAACTCACTCTCAAGCTGCAAATAAGAGTTACAATAGAAAATCTAAATTATTGAACTGTGGAGGGCCTAGAACAAATACAAACGACAGGGAATTACAAGGGTTTTGTTAATGGATTTTTTTATTATTATATATATTCACCTGCATATATTTTTTAGCATTTATTCTATATAGTTTATATGGTTAATCAGAAATGTGGAAGACACAAACATAACTATTGAAGCACAAAAGAAGCTCCTAAAGAAGATGTCACTACAACGTTCATCCTCATCTCAATCGGACACACTAGTACAGATCCTCTCATCTGTGATGGTCTCTCACATGCCAGGGTTTTGTGGCCGTCACAACAAAGTCATCTCAAATGGACCTAAAAAGAGGCCGGCAAAGAAATACTCGCACATGTGCTGCCGTGCTCCAGGTAAGTCCATCTCCCTCATGTGTTGTCGTGCTCCCTCATATATATCTGAGATGAATGTCACGCCATGTATTAAATCTAAGATGAATGTCATGCCATGTATTTACATCAAACCCTAGCCGTCGCATCTAGTTTGTACGCGTGTAACAAGTTTTTGCGCGTATTGTTCCCGTTTTGTCCTCTAACTCGGAGTCGGTTTTTAAAACAACCATAACTTCCGCATACGGACCCCGATTGAGACGTTCCATATATGAAAATCGATCAAAAAAATTTTGGATGCATTCGTCCCTAGCTTTGCTTGGTTTGGCAATTTTATTTTCCCCAAAAACTGCTCAGAAGATTGTCTTTTCGAGCCCAGAAGCTTTTTTTCAATTCTAAGCGTGTCTTCTGAATTTTTCACTGCCCATGTCTTTCACTTGTTTAGGCTCAAATTTTCTATGGGTACCTCTTGTGTTCTCCTAAGTTAATAAAAAATATAAAAAATAAAAATAAAAAGTCAAATTTTTCCAAAAAAAGGTCAACAACATATCAAAAGAAGAAATAGAGAGGGGCAAAAGAGCAACAATATCTAGAGGAGCACATAGAGAGCTGTAATGTATAGATCTGAGATAATGTCACTTTTGTTTTGGTTGTATACTCGAACATGTATGGATCTGAGATAAATTCAAATTATTTTTTTGTTTGAAAAACACTCATCGTTGACGAGCCTAAACTTAAGCCCATCACAGATGACACTCATCGATGATAGGCCTAAACTTAAGCCCATCACAGATGACACTCATCTGTATGCGAAAGTTATGAGTGTCATCTGTGACGGGCTTAAGTTTATGCCCGTCACCGATGAGTGTCATCTGTAACGGGCTTAAGTTTAGGCCTGACAAAGATAAGTGCATTGGTGACGGGCTTGTGCTCGATACATATGACTTCTCACATCACTGACTGCAACACCGTGATGGGTGTGTACCCGACATAGATGAGGGTTGTCGCTCGACACAGATGAAGGTTCCCATTGTAGTGGCGTCAACCCTCATCTGTGTCGGGTATGGCGCCCGTCATGACGAAAAGATCACCGATGTGAGAAATCATCTCTATCGGACAAAAGCCCGTCATCGATTTTAATTATCTTTATCGAGCCTAAACTTATGCCCATCACCGATGGGTTTGACCCGTAAGACCAGTCAAACAAGGGCCCGACACCGATGATATAATCTCAAACGGGCCTTAATTAGTGTTCGTCACTGATGACTAACATCTCAATTGGGCTTTAACTTAAGCCCATCACTGATGACCAACATCTCCATCGGGCTTAATTTAAAGCCCGTCACCGATGAGTTTTTCCCCCCAAAAATTTATTCTCTTTTTTGGCTAGCCCCAGGCCTTGGCTATCGATGCCCCCTACAAAAATGATAGAAACCGAGATATATTACATCTAATATTCACATACATTCACATACATCTGACAACATATATTCACATACACATTCATTATTCACATATTTCACATTGCAAGTATAAAGCACATTTGACAATTTTAATTTAATAATATCATAAGTGTTACATATTTACATGTCTTTGACATTAATTTTAAAATGTTAAAAAAAGTTCATCCTCTCACTGACTTTAACCCTGTAATCTACATATTCCTTTGGGATGTATTATGTCGCGGACAATAAATTCTGTTATCTCTTCTCTAATCCCATCGAAGCTTTTAGGCACATAATTGGATATAGCATCCTACATGTACATAGTTCGAAATTAGTCAAACGATATATATATATATATATAAAATTCAAACTAGGTAGACAATTGAGATCACATACCTCAAATTCGGCCATAGTCCTGAACTTCTTGTTGTAAAGAATTCGCATGTTGTAGCACACATGGAATCCACACTGGTCGCCTCTTTGTTGTTTGACGGGGAAGTCCATTTTGTGGATGAGGCTTTTTTGGTAATTGTTTATGCCGGCCTTCTTTCTCCACATATGTTCCCCACGCTTCGTTGATTGCTTCTTGGATCAGGGTCCAGTCATACGTCTTAGTGATTTTGGAGTTTATGTAATGACATGCACTCCACTTTGGCATAATGACCAGAAGGATCTAATGGGCACTGCGTCATTAATGTAGTGAAAGTTAAATTCTAAAGCACTACATGTCATGCAATTGCATATATTTAGGGTACACACTTACTATTAATTATAGGTGCATAGAAAGTGTTGGTATTTCTTACGACCACAGATTAAATCCGTAAGCACACGGAATACCGTTGTAGCACTTCACCCAAGGGAGTATTCCAAAGGGATATCGAATCCAAGGAATGGTAGGGACTATCTAAGAGAAAGGATTCATCCAAGGACATCCAAGATTAGGTAGGCGATAGTATAGAGAGGATTACTATGGTTGCAGCTCTAATAAGTAGGTAAATTACTTTAGCTTTTCTCTTGCTTGCTTTGGGCGTCGGCTTACACTCGGTCTGCCGAGTGACTCTGGCCTAGAGCTCTACGTCATTCCCGAATGTGGAGGAATACTAAGGACGGATAGGGCTGTCACCACTTGCCGCCTACCTCTCACCCGTGGAGTACGAGGCAAACAAAGGTAATCTCGAGCCTAGACACCATGTCTAAACTATTGAATACTACTCTAGCCTCGGCCAAGATCATCCGTCTTTATCAGGGGTCTTAGACTAGAGCACCCAAATTAGGGCGGTGATCCCACAAGAAAAACTAAAGTAAAGTAAAGTACTCAATGTAAATGCTTAACAACCAAAGTAAACACGAACACTTACTTTATTGAAGAAAGCATTCGTCGAGGTACAAGGCCGAAGGTCGGCACCGGGACTCCCGGCACTCCTCCGCACTACCCCTCGGAGAAAACTACGACATTTGGGGCACTCCTTTCGGAGCTTCCCCTCACTCTCTATCCTATCTTCTATGTACTAGGAAGCTAGCACTAAAACCTTTGGCATTGAAGCTTTGATCTTCTTGGAGGTGTGTTGAAGTGAGTGATGAGCTCCTCCATTTATAGCTTGGTATGACGGTTGTATGGCGGTTAGAAACCGACATACCCACCTAACCGTCATTGGGGATGCTTGAGATGGCGCCACGTGAAGGGTGGAGATGGGGGGCACCACCACTGGCTTGGTCGAACTAGGGTTTGGCCGAACCCTGGTCAGCTCCCTTCTCCATCGACTTTTGCCAGTGACTGACAAGTAGGCCCTAGGGTCTGTTCCTAGGTGTTTGCTGTTGTTGTAAGTCGGTTTCACGTGACTTGTGGGCCCTCCGATCCGTGGGAAGCTGACGTGGCGATCACTGATTGGTTGGAGTTGTTTTCATCGCTATGAAAGCACTCTTTTCACTTTGATTTGGTACAAAAGTCACCTGCATATATTAATTTACCAACACTAGTGGAAAAGGATAGTTTATAACCCCTACCACTATGTTGATATGCTTACTTTGTTCCTCTTATGCAGGAATTGACGGTCTGAATTAAGGTGATAACGACCATCAACAAATTCCCCCACACTTAGTCTTTTCTTGTCCTCGAGTAAAGGTCGAGACTAAGGTGGATGATACATTATTGGCATGATGGGAACATACAGATTATTCCTAGACATACTCAATATTGTGAATCTGTATGTGTCTACCATGAAATTCCAAGTATTGAAAGATTGAACAATCTAAGTATGAAATACCATAATTTCTACTACACTAAATAACTTGGGGGTTTTGATAAGTTTTCAAAAGATGAAAATCATGACTTTACTCCTCTCATGATTCTCTCATATCACTCAAAAGTGTTTGATTCCTCACCAAGGCAATGTTCACCCAAAATTCTCCTACTACTAATAGGCTTATGTGGAGCTCAAGGTAGGGAAATTCGTGCGGCATACTTGCATCAAATATTTTGCAAAGTCAAATACACGATCCAAGAAGAAAACTAATCATGTACTCCTGACCAAGCTTGTGCATATTATTTGGAGTGGAATATGCGGATGAAAAAAAGTGGAAAAGAAAAATATTTTGGTAGCTCCTATTTGTTTATGATCCTCCTCCTACTTTATTTTAGAGAGCATAGCTATGATTTTCTTTCTTCTTTTTTTAGCATAATCATTCTGCTCGAGAAGATTTCTCTTCTTCCTTTTTCATGAGCATCGTGAATCTTTTATTTCTTTCTTTTTTTAGCTCATGCCTCATTTTTCATGAGTAGGAGGATCACTAAGTTGTTGGAACATTTATTTTGTGGAGAACTATAGTGGATGCAAATTCCCGGAGTAGAAATCCACATATATGAGGATGTGGATGCTGTAGAAATATATTTTTTAGCTAAACCTCCAGTGTAGAGAGAGAGCAAATTTTATATGGTGGATATGCACAAGACTTTAGTCAAGGAGAACATGAAAGGTTTCTACCGAGGGTCCAAATATTTGACAAAACTCAAAATGATGGCAAGTAGCATATGTATAAAGTTTAAACCATGTCATTCAACATATGACCTTGGTAGGAAGAAAACATCATCGAGGAGTTAAAGTTATGGTTTTTGAATTTTGCAAAATAAATTCCCAAGTATTTGTATGTAGCATGAAATATAGTTGCTCATTACTAGACTATCTCACATAGATCAATATCCCGAATAACATGTTGTCCCTAAGTAAATGATTTCACAGCATATGAGTGCAAGTCATGGAATAAAATGTATGTAATCCAACCAAACATGTGTCATGTCTCCATGTTCATGTAGGTTCATGCTAAAATACTAGCACAATTTATTAGTATGCATGGTGCAAAAATAAGACTGCAAACCTGTGCAATGGTAGAGCATGACGAAGATGTCTTGCACCGCCATTGTGCTAGAGTGTGCAAAGTGTAGAAGTAGTCCAAGGGATGTGAGTGTTAGAACGAGTAACTCCCCCACACTTATTTTTGTACCTGCAGCTTATTAGACACAACACAAGTGGAGATGAGCAACTAATCCTAACGACATAGATCGCCGCAATTTATTCCATTAAAATGATCGCGCTTACATAAAAAGGGAAATTTAAATCCTAACAATCAAGCAAAGCAAAATATTTAATCCTACGAATTTAAACTAGATTTAAACCTAATTTAAGCGCCATGTCCTAAAATCTACGATACACGGGAAGGTCTTCAAGGATTTTCAGCGAAATAAAGATCTTCCTTCCCTACGGCTTTGAAAAGTCTCTTTAGTTTAGCACCAAAGCCACGGCGAAGAATATCCATGTTTCCCTTGAGATCAAGGATCTCAATGGTGTTCTCCAAATTTTGCTCGCGCAGCACGTGATTCTCTGCTTGGAGCTCCTGGATCATGGTCAACATCTGTTCCTGGGTAGGAGCGGCTGGGGGCTTCTCCTCGTCACTCTCATACATCCCAGGCGGCTCCGGATGGGTGGTGGCGAAGTGAATCGCCTAACCTTGTTGGCTGTGGGCGAGGATTTGACTGATGGAACCGGTAGCTTCTTCTCTGGAACGGGGGGTGACTTCAAAGCTTTACTGCAGCCTCTAGGAGTTCACACTCCAACGAACTGGAAGCGAGGCGGCGACGGCGGACTCTCCGGAGAAAAAGACACCGCATTGGATGGCTCCGAAGGTGGTCCCAATTCCTTGTCTTGGAAAAGATGAGCTTTCGATGACCGTTTTGGTCCTGGGGTGAAGGAGTAGTAGGACGTCTGTAGGGAGACGAACGGGACTGTCCTCTTGGTGATGGAGTACGTAGGACCAAATGAGATGACGGGGGGTGATGGCTGTGACTAGGCTGAACCGATGGTCCAACTAGATCATCGCCGTGACCTCCGTTTCTGGGCGGCAACATGGCAATGGGCTCGACAAAATAGGTGTCTTCCAATAGGTAATCGTCAGTGTCTATCCGGTTGGCAGCTGACAGTTCTCCTTCTAAGTCGAAAGTTGAAGACGACAGCACGATTCCTTTGCCTTTGCTAGCCATGGGAGAGAATTTTTGAGATTTTGGCTAGATGGAAAGTTGGTGGAGTTTTCGATATGGAAAGTGGCGAGATCGGCCAGGTATTTATAAGGAAAATCATGAGTATTGAGGCCCAAACAACATTGGACAAGTCCTAACGTGTGGGGATTGGACTTCTAAAGAGATAAGAGAAATTGGAGATAAATCGGACTCGGCACTGGTTCGGCCGAACTGGGGTTCGGCTGAACCCTACTTGGGCCCAAATTATCTCTAATGTCGCTGGATGGAACTTTAGCCTAATTGGATAAGGAAAAGGTAGGTCCAGCTATGGATAAACTAGAGCACTCGGGCAAAGCTTCTAGATCAATCAAGTTTATAGCATCTACCTCGGACTCTAAATTATCTACCGGATCAAGAAAAACTTTTAAACGATGACCATTTACCTTAAAAATGTTACCTTCGTCATTTTGTAGTGTGATTTCCCCATGCGATGACGAGTTGATGACGGTGAACGGTCCTTCCCATTTGCTTCGAAGTTTTCCATGCCCGAATAGCTTGACCCTGGAATTAAAAAGTAATACCTTGTCCCAAGGCTTGAACTCCTTCGGCTCGATTCTCTTGTTGTGCCATCACTTCGATCTTTCCTTGTAAATCATGGCACTATGATAGGCCTTGTCTCTCCATTCTTCTAACTCCAAAAGTTGCATCTTTCTATGGGCTCCGGCTTGTTGAAAGTTCATATTCCATTTCTGAATTGCCCAGTACGCCCTATGCTCCAGCTCGACCGGTAGATGACATGTTTTTCCATAAACGAGTTGATAGGGTGACATGCTGAGGGGTGTCTTGTACGCAGTTCGATATGCCCAAAGTGCATCAGGTAGTTTCAACTTCCATGATTTCCCCTTCTCATGAACGGTCTTCTGCAGAATATTCTTGATCTGCTTGTTAGATGTTTTTGCCTGACCGCTGGTCTGAGGGTGATATGGAGTCACTATGTTGTGCTAGGCTCCAAGCTCCTTCAAGAAGTTCCAGAAAGTCTTGTCGATACCCTCCGTCACTTATCACCATCCTCGGTGTTCCGTACCGAGGGAAGATGATCTCATGAAACATCTTCTGGCATGCTTGGCATCAGCAGCTTGGCAAGGCATTGCTTCTACCCATTTGGACACATAGTTGACAGCCACCAGGATGTACTCGCAATCATAGGACCTTGGGAAAGGTCCCATGAAGTCAATACCCCATACATCAAAAAGTTCCACTTGAAGATTGTATATAAGGGGCATTGCATCTCGAGCAGTGATCCTGCCATGTTTCTGGCATTTATGACACCTCCGAATGAATTCCTTGGTGTCTTCATACATGGTTGGCCAAAAAACCCACTTTGCCAAATTTTGGCCTGCGTCCGGAATGCACCATAGTGTCCTCCATATGGGCCACATGACCTATGATTTGGGTGGCTTCGGCAGTCGGGATGCATCTTCTTAATAGTCATTTGAGCACATGTAAAGGTACGATTCATCCCACAAGTGACGTCAACTCTCATAAATGAGTTTTCTTTTGTTCTCCCCTGGTGGGACATATCCAGTGACTATAAAGTTCACTCTGTCTGCATACCAAGGACTAGAGTCCGTCACTTTAAGTAGCATATCGTCTCATAGAAAGTTATTTATGGGCAGTTCCTACACGTTAGTATAATGCATACGAGACAAATGGTTTGCTACTGAATTCTCTACTCCCTTTTATTTTTAATTTCAATATCAAATTCTTGGATCAAGAGAATCCATCGTATTAGCCTTGGTTTAGCATCCTTCTTAGTGAGCAGATATTTTAATGCAGCATGATCAGTGTAAATTATTACCTTGGCTCCAACCAAGTAGGATCTAAACTTATCAATAGCAAAAACCACAGCTAGGAGCTCTTTTTCAATGGTAGCATAATTAAGCTGGGCTCCAGTTAAGGTTTTGCTAGCATAGGCTATAGCATTATGCTTTTTATCCTTGGTCTGGCCCAGGACTGCTCCTACAGCATAGTCGCAAGCATTACACATTATTTCAAATGGCAGCGACCAATCTGGCGGTTGAATTATAGGAGCAGAGATGAGTGCTTCCTTAAGGATGTTGAAGGAACGCAAGCACTTATCATCGAAGTCGAAGGGAGCGTCTTTGGCTAACATGTTTGTGAGGGGTCTAGCGATCTGAGAGAAATCCTTAATGAAGCTACGATATAAGAACGCATGACCCAGGAAGCTACGGATTCCCTTGACATTGATAGGAGGTGGAAGCTTTTCTATGACATCAATCTTAGCCTTGTCTACCTCTATCCCTCTTTCGGACACAAGGTGCCCAAGAATGGTGCCTTCACGGACCATGAAATGACACTTTTCCCAATTAAGCACCAGGTCCTTTTCTTGACATCTTTGTAAGACCTTGTCTAAATTCTCAAGACAATAATCAAAAGTTTTTCCATAGACTGAGAAGTTGTCCTGAAAAATTGTATGATTTGCTCAATCATGTCCAAGAAAATAGACATCATACTCCTTTGGAACGATGCGGGTGCGTTGCACAACCCGAATGACATCCTACGATAGGCATACGTTCCATTGGGGCATGTGAATGTGGTCTTACTTTGATCATCAGGATGGATAGGAATTTGATGATATCCGGAATACCCATCAAGGAAACAGAAGAAAGAATGATTCGCTAACCGTTCCAACATCTCATCGATGAAAGGCAGCAAAAAGTGATCTTTCTTTGTTGCTTTGTTAAGATTCCGATAATCTATGCACATTCTCCATCCTATGACAGTGCGTTGCGGAATTAATTCATTTTGGGAATTGGCAATGACCATCATTCCTCCCTTCTTTGACACTACCTGAACTGGACTGACCCACTCACTATAGGGAACATGATAAATTATCCCAGCATAAAGGAGCTTTAAGACCTGCTTTTTCACCACCTCTCTTATCGCATTGTTTAACCTCCCTTGAGGCTCCCTAGAAGGTGTAAGACTTGGATCTGTAGGGATGCGATGTGTGCAGAGAGTGGGACTGATTCCCTTGAGGTCTTGGAGTGAGTAGCCTAGAAATTATCGTGCTTTTCTAAGATGGAGATAAGTTTGGAAGTTTCATCCTCAGAAAGCTTGTCACTGATGATGATAGGCGATTACACATCTCCATGAAGAAAAGCGTGTCGAAGGCCGGAAGGTAGAGGTTTGAGCTCTATAGTGGGTCGTGATGGCGGTTCTGACATGGGTAGCTCAATTGTCTCTCCAGAGTCATCTGTTTCTTGAGTAAAGAGGTGAGCTTCTTTCTCAAGGACGGACTCTGGGGATTCAAAAGGAGAAACCTCCAACACTTCCTCCCTAGGTTCATACTCAGGTGAGGGCTCAGCTATGGAGTTCATAGCTCTAGATATAGGAATTGAGAACGAATCCCTCCCGAGTTTGAGATTGAGGACTCCTGGAGTTGGTGCATCTAAGAAAAGTTTTTCAAGCGGATGCCCAACTAAAATGTCAAAGTCTAAGACTTCGAACACATGAAAATCTAGGATCGCCTCAAGCTTTTCATGACTTAAAGTTACGTTCTACAAAATCCCATAACTTTCTAAGATATCTCCATCAGGAGTCTTGAAAGTTTTAAGAGGGGTCAAAGGTTCGTCACTAAGAAGTGCGAATGCAAGGGAATCAGAAATGATATTTGCCCCGACTGTGGGATTGTAAAGGGCCTTGACCGTTGTTCCCCTTATGTTGCAATGAATGGTTGACGAAGGTGAACAAATCCGAATTACTTCAGACGATAGTTCACACTCTTTCAATCACTCATGGCTCAAAATGGACGTTAATCTCTTCATGGTCTCTCTAAGGAATTTATCCTCGAGAGGCACAGGAGGGGGAATTTTAATGGGTGGTCTCTTTTTGCAGAAGAAATTCGAGGTATTTCGATAATCTTCAAAAAGAACATCCTCGAAATTAAAAAGAAACTCTGAAGTTTGAATTTCTTCATCCTTCGGTGTTTCTGGTTTGGATGAGGTTTCTACAGCCGTGTCTTGAGATTTGCATGTTAAAGCATTGGACTCGGCTGGAGGGTGATCCTTAGCGCTTTTCCTTGTTTGCCGGTAGTGATTCACGAAAATCTTCGACGAAGGAGGTGTTCTCCAAGATATGACTTAGGATTTCCCTTCCTTTCGCCGGAGTTTTGTGTGAAAACAAACCACCGGATGCGATATCAAGGTATAGGGCAGACTCTTTGCCAAGACCCGACCAAAAGTGTTGCAACAACACGTGGTCGGGTAAAGACATGTCGGGGCCGGAATGAACGAGCGTTGAGAACCTGGCCCAAGCTTCACCTATAGTTTCCTTCTTAGTCTGCTGAAAGCTGAGAACTTCTACGCGTAGAGATGTAATACGGGTTAGCGGGAAAAAAGCGGGACAAAACTTGTCTCCGAGTTTTTCCCACTCACCGTGCGTTTTCTCTATGGTAGGAATGTACCATTGCTTCACCCTTTCGGTAAGCGAAAAGGGAAACAATTTCCACTTCGAAGTTCTTTGTATCATGCCTGGAATTGCCATACATGAACACAATTGCTCAAACTCCCATAGATGATGGTATGAAATCTCATGGTCTTTCCTAGAGAAGGATTGCTCCCGAACCATGGCTATAAAGCCTGGGCAGAGTTCAAAGCCAGTGGAAAGAATTGGCTCACAAGAAGGTGGTGGCTCTAAAAACTCGCCATTCAGAGCGGATAAACTTTGGATAGATTGCTCCATAATCTAGGGGGTAAAAAGAAAAATAAAAAGATACGAGGATGACGTAAGCTCTAGGATAAATCATCAACCGTTCCTTGGCAACAGCGCCAGAAATGCTTGTTGGTATTTCTTATGACCACAAATTAAATCCGCAAGCGCACGGAATACCGTTGTAGCACTTCACCCAAGAGAGTATTCCAAGGGATATCGAATCCAAGGAATGTTAGAGACTATCTAAGAGAAAGGATTCATCCAAGGACATCCAAGATTAGGTAGGCGAAAGTTATGAGTGTCATCTGTGACGGGCTTAATTTTAGCCCTGACAAAGATAAGTGCATCGGTGACGGCCTTGTACCCGATACAGACGACTTCTCACATCACTGACCGCAACACCGTGATGGGCGTGTACCCGACACAAATGAGGGTTGCCACCCGACACAAATGAGGGTTGCCACCCGACACTAATGAAGGTTCCCATTGTAGTGGCGGCAACCCTCATCTGTGTCGGGTATGGCGCCCGTCATGACGAAAAGACCATCGATGTGACAAATTATCTGTATCGGGCAAAAGCCCATCATCGATTTTAATTATCTTTGTCGAGCCTAAACTTATGCCCGTCACCGATAGGTTTGACCCAGAAGACAAGTCAAACAAGTACCCGACACCAATGATATAATCTCAAACTGGCCTTAATTAGTGCCCGTCACTGATGACTAACATCTCAATCGGGCTTTAACTTAAGCCCGTCACTGATGACTAACATCTCCATCAGGCTTAATTTAAAGCCCGTCACCTGATGAGTTTTTCCCCCAAAAAAATTATTCTCTTTTTTGGCTAACCCCAGGCCTTGGTTAGCGATGCCCCCTGCAAAAATGATAGAAACCGAGATATACTACATCTGAGATTCACATACATTCACATACATCTGACAACATATATTCACATACATATCCATTATTCACATATTACACATTGCAAGTATAAAGCACATTTGACAATTTTAATTTAATAATATCATAAGTGTTACATATTTACATATTTACTGGTCGCCTATTTGTTGTTTGACAGGGAAGTCCATTTTGTGGATGAGGCTTTTTTGGTAAATGTTTATGCCGGCCTCCTTTCTCCACATATGTTCCCCATGCTTCGTTGATTGCTTCTTGGATCAGGGTCCAGTCATACGTCTTAGTGATTTTGGAGTTTATGTAATGACATGGACTCCACTTTGGCATAATGACCAGAAGGATCTAATGGGCACTGCATCATTAGTGTAGTGAAAATTAAATTTTAAAGCACTACGTGTCATGCAATTGCATATGTTTAGGGTACACACTTACTATTGATTATAGGTGCATAGAAAGTGTTGGTATTTCTAACGACCACAGATTAAATCTGCAAGCGCATGGAATACCGTTGTAGCACTTCACCCAAGGGAGTATTCCAAAGGGATATCGAATCCAAGGAACGGTAGGGACTATCTAAGAGAAAGGATTCATCCAAGGACATCCAAGATTAGGTAGGCGATAGTATAGAGAGGATTACTATGGTTGCAGCTCTAATAAGTAGGTAAATTACTTTAGCTTTTCTCTTGCTTGCTTTGGGCGCCGGCTTACACTCGGTCTGCCGAGTGACTCTGGCCTAGAGCTCTACGTCATACCCGAATGTGGAGGAATACTAAGGACGGACAGGGCTGTCACCACCTGCCGCCTACCTCTCACCCGTGGAGTACGAGGCAAACAAAGGTAATCTCTAGCCTAGACACCACGTCTAAACTATTGAATACTACTCTAGCCTCGGCCAAGAACACCCGTCTTTATCAGGGGTCTTAGACTAGAGCACCCAAATTAGGGCGGTGATCCCACAAGAAAAACTAAAAAAAGTAAAGTACTCAATGTAAATGCTTAACAACCAAAGTAAACATGAACACTTACTTTATTGAAGAAAGCATTCGTCGAGGTACAAGGCCGAAGGTCGGCACCGGGACTCCTGGCACTCCTCCGCACTACCCCTCAGAGAAAATTACGACATTTGGGGCACTCCTTCCGGAGCTTCCCCTTACTCTCTAACCTATCTTCTAAGTACTAGGAAGCTAGCACTAAAACCTTTGGCATTGAAGCTTTGATGTTCTTGCAGGTGTGTTGAAGTGAGTGATGAGCTCCTCCTTTTTATAGCTTGGTATGACGGTTGTATGGCGGTTAAAAATCGACATACCCACCTAACCGTCATTGGGGATGCTTGAGATGGCGCCACGTGAAGGGTGGAGATGGGGGGCACCACCACTGGCTCGGCTGAACCAGGGTTTGGCCGAACCCTGGTCAACTCCCTTCTCCACCGACTTTTGCCAGTGACTGACAAGTAGGCCCTAGGGTCTGTTCCCAGGTGTTTGCTGTTGTTGTAAGTCAGTTTCACGTGACTTGTGGGCCCTTCGATTCGTGGGAGGCTGACGTGGCGATCGCTGATTGGTTGGAGTTGTGTTCATCGCTATGAAAGCACTCTTTTTACTTCGATTTGGTACAAAAGTCACCTGCATATATTAATTTACCAACACTAGTGGAAAAGGTTAGTTTATAACCCCTACCGCTACGTTGATATGCTTAGTTTGTTCCTCTTATGCAGGAATTGATGGTCTGAATTAAGATGATAACGACTGTCAATAGAAAGTACTCCTTGTTTTGGTTGAGCAACAATTTCTCAACTATGTAGTCCATCATGGCCTTCCTGTCGTGATGAAGATTGGCGACCGTGACCAATTCTGGATCCAGGAAGGCCATTTCCAGTGCATATATCTCGCACCACTTCCAACTATGCCTGCACAAGGCAATGTCACTTATAAGCGTGTTATAAGACTATTGGGCTAAATAAACTATCAAGACAAACATGGGCTCTATCTAGAAGCTCAAACCTAAATGGGCTAGGCCTACTATTTTTAATTTTTCTAAAAAATAGATCTTTAAATGGGCTTAGCTCAATCTAAAATGGACTTTTACATGACCTAGGCCCAAAAACAGCCCATGAATATAGTGGGTTTTTTTGCTAGTCCATGAATTATGACGATTACATTCGTCACAAAATTATCGCTACGTCACCCGCCACGTCCTTCACCACGTGGCACGACACATGGCAGCATGCCCTTTCCACATATTATGACATTTTCATCATAGTTTATGATGTTTTCGATTGTCACTAAATCTATGACGTTTTCATCAGTTCGTCATTGAAGGTGTTTAGATACGCACCTTCCATGACGACACGATATTCATCATTAACCTGTTACTAATTAAAAACAATGACGAAAATACCAATAATTTATGACATAATTCAATCATCGCATAAGGCTAGATCTCTATAGTGTTAAGTCTTCCCATGCTGCTTCAAGATGCATATAATCACTAAACTGATCCCGTTAAGATACGAAGAGAAACAACAATAAAAAAATTGCAGAAGTTGATATTTTTGTTTGTGGAGATACTTGCAAAGGTAGAAGTCATTATCGCTTATGTAAACCATGAGCAACCAAAGGCTCTCATGCACACAAGGAAACAAAACCAGTAAGATCCCCCACACGAATGCAAGCAAAGCTATAAATAAATTTTCCCGTTACAAACCAGGAAACATATAGATTTTTCCTAACTTCTATGTTAAAATGTTATAAGTTATTTAGTCAAAAGAAATTACCAGGATGCCATCTGGTATGTACATTTCTGGTTTTAAGGGAAACATATTGTGGAGAGCACTGGCAATGTAACATACTGACTTAAATGAAGCATCAAAACACTTTTTCATTATAAACCTTTTTTATTTCTTTTTCAAAAAATTCAAAATAAGGTTTAACTAGCCAAATTATTCTGATAAATGAGCTAAATTAAAACTAATCTCGTCTTAAAATAAAAACTTTCTAAACTCTTTTATTTCACCTAACAAATTTTTTACCACATTTAATTTTGGCAATAAAAGATGTTACACAAACACATCATGACCTAATGCCTCTAATATGTAAGTTTTCAAAACCTACAATTTAAGTTGGAGCTTAGCAAATAAAATCTATTTTTGTTTAACCAAACCACAAACTACATTAATATCAAACATGTTTTTATTGTAATAAAGGAATCACAAAACTAAAATTCATGGGCATGATATGGTATGCATTGCATGCTTGTTCTTGATTGAGTTTGCTTTGCCATGATTATAATCTTGGAACTTTCATGCAGAATACACATATGCAATAAAAAATAGAAATTTATTACAAGACATTTAAATAAATAAACCCTAAATAAGAGAGATGAAGTTTATTAAAGCTATATAAATAAAGGTCATCTAAATTAATATGTAAACACGAAATATAATAAATCTTGTTGTGCATATTTTATTTTTATTGTTTTTGGCTTTTAAATGCATTTTCATAATAGGTTTCATATGAATTTGCAAGCTAATGCAATAGTCTAAATATATTTAATGAAATATAAAAATCTTGAGAACATTCTCACAAATACTACTCAACACCATAAGCTCACAATGATTTTAGTTTGAATTTATCATATCATTTGGTACCTCAATTAAATGACACAATTCAGCAAAATTCTGGAAAAACAGAGTAACAGTTAGCCTACTTAGCACACTCCCCAAATTAAATCCATTACTCTAATCCCAGAGGGCTTATACCAAATAGTAAACCAAATCGTACTTAACCATTTGTGAGAAGGGCCTAAGCAAATCCCTAATTTAACCACACTATATGGTAGACTCAAAACCCCATCACTGTTCTGATCTATTGTGAACAATGCTGCTGTACCACTTTTACAATTTAACCATGGTAAAACCACAACACATCTAGCCTTTTACTTTTGCGCAGTAAAAGAACACATTCTTCTACTCCCAGTAATTTTTATTCACCACAAAATCCTGTAGAAGAAGAGAGGATTGCTAATGCAAAACAGCTAAGCGTAATAGTGCCAACACTTGGAAAAGTTGGAGCTCCTGAGCCTCCAACTCCTTTTCTCTCTATGCCATGTGGGGTCCAGCTCCTGTGACTCACCTGTCAGCCTCATCACCGCCCTTGACACCCCCGCTAGCTCAGGAGACACGTGGAAGCCCAGGAACATGCCAGCATGCCTTGGACTTGGCCACCTCTAGCTTGATCCGGCAACATCGAGAATATCCTCAAATCTTCACTCTAACCTATGTGACCATCGTCTCTAATTGCGTTCAGGCCATTTTCAGCTGGGAGAAATCCCCTAACTCCATTTTCGCATTCAGCTATTTTTTGGCCGTAAAGAAGACGATGTTCTCAAGTGCAGATTAGTCAAGTTCTTCTCTATTTATTTCGCGTTCCCTTTTCTCCATACCACGCGTAACAACTTTTGTTTTTTTCTAACTTCCATTTGACTAGCGGATCGACGGGAACACGATAGTGTCAACCGGCGTTCTAGCACGCAAACAGCGTGACCGCGGGCGTCCACTCTCTACTGAGACCTCCTCTGGCCAGACCGCTGCGCCATCATCATCGCCTGGCCATGTTCTATGAGCCCTCAAGGAATCCTTCTCGGTTATACTGTGAGCAAGGAGAACGGCCATCGTCTTTCTTAACTGCGGCCATCAAGCTTCGCCGTCGATTTCTCCGCAACCGGTGAAAAATAGATCGATTACTTGCACGTGTAGCTTTCTAGTAGCCCCAGTAACACTATGCATGCGCACTCTTTCCAGTTTGACGGCTGTTTCTCACCATCGCCATTCGTGCGAAGCCGCCGACCATCGCAGTTGCCGTTGCCGCGGCAGCTCGGCGGCGTGTACACTCTTTCACTTGAGATGACTCTAATACGAATTGTTAGGAATCAAAGCAACTCGCACGAACGCAGTGGACACAACTTCACTTTCACATGGAGACACAATGGAGAAGAACACACACGACACACACAATTTTGGTGGCACCGCACATAACTTAGTGCCTTTTCTCTTTCTTTTGTTCTCAACTAAACATGCTGATTACAATGCTTTAAATAGAACACAAACACACACACGATGGGCAACAACCCAACTACTCTCGCTCACACGACACAGCCGTGCACGCCATAAGCGGGAGCAAGTTGCTAATGCATATCACTGCTGGAGAACATCATAACTGCTGGAGAACATCATAATAGTCTCGATTCGTAACCCTATGTAGTCCTGGTTTTCAAACCGAGACTATGAAAACGAGACTAAAGATCGGTATCTTTAGTCCTGGGTAAAATAACCGGGACTAAAGATGCATCTTTAGTCCCGGTTGGTAACACCAACCGGGACTAAAGATAACGGTGCCACGTGGCTGGCTTCATCTTTAGTCCCGGTTGGTAACAGGTTGGTGTTACCAACTGGGACTAAAGGTTTTTTAATTTTCTTTTAAAATTTTTCCTGCTAGATGCTAGCTTGTTAATTATATATTATGCATACATATTTTACACCCAATTATATCTATACATATATATGTAACATGCATATATATGTATAAATATATATTTTACACATATAAATGAACTTAGTAAAGGAAATATATACATATATTACAAAAATATGTACAAACATACAATATCCACATATATTTCGTATGTTACAGAAAATTGTCTACTTTCTGGATCTAGTGGTAAAGTTACTCAAACTAAAGTAGAACTCTCCGACGGGATCAATGATCTGCTCGTTTATAAATCCCATCAATTCCTTTTGAGCAGCTTGTACGAAAGTCGCGTGGGGGAGGTTGTCTCTTGATTGCATAAGCTATCATTAATTCGAATAAACGAGAAATAAATATATGAAATGAATAAAAAATTGAGACATAATATATGAATGGCTGTCATACGTTTATCTATATCGTCGAGACTTGTCACTTCGATAACAAAGCAGTGAATGTATCCGGAGACGTAATAGCCGCATAAGTTGGTCCCCTGCGCCTGTTTTGCCACTAAAAGAGAAACGACAACAGATTGAATATACATTTCATATTTTACAACAAATTAATGATTCAATACAACTTTGAAGTATGTTACTCACTGGAAAATTTATCCTCACAGTGAGCTTATCTTTTCAATTTCTATGAACATTCACCCGGAGCCGTGCCCATGCCCTACGTGTAGTTAAAAGATAGCTAGTAATTATCCGATAACCGCATATATACAATAGCAAGTAAGATGACATTACCTATTTAACAGTTCAAAGATCTTTACGTACATGGACTTTGGTTTATCCATTGAGTCAAAGATATGGATCCATGAGTGATCCATGTCAATTACGAACAGAGCCCAATGGAATCTGCAAATTGTGTGAGATGGCACATATGAAAGTTTATGTATGCACGGGTTGAAATTGGTATGGAAGGTAGAAAAACTCACGCTGTGTTGTAGGGCAGAAGGATAAAGGTCTTGTAGTGGTGCTGCACCATCACATTGTATATCTTATCCTCTGTTTGCTCCGGATATTGATCAACCATCACGGTGTTGATTTTTCGTGGGTCCATGAATCCATGTTTGGGAGATTCCTGCTTGTTGCAATATTGAATCGTCATTCTACAACGGTTAAAACAAAGTCAGCTAAATACAACGAGCTAAGGAATAAAATAAATATAACTGAACGATACTTATAAAACCCGCATGGCTAGAAGAGAGACGTCGAGGACATCCAGCTGGTACAGGTCGAATATGTCTTCGAATCGGATAAAGAATTGGTCACCTCCATCGAAGAAATAGTCCATTAAGTATTTGCCCATGACCATCTCAGTACCTGTCACGCCCAAAAATTCAGACCCGAATTTCCAAAGCTATATGTGTAATAAAATCCCTGTCCAGGACCAGCCAGGGTACACATACGACAATTGTTGATATTACAGTTCCACGTCTTAGAAACAATACAAAAAGATTACAAAAGAGCAGCGGAAAAAGAAAAAGGGCCTAAGCCTAAGCTTGACGCTGGCCACGCGGCTTCGACCATTCCAAAGGCAGCTTCCAGAGCGCAGGACAAAGCCTACTCCACTTCATCTTCGTCTTCAACCTCTGGCTCAGGTTCTGGTGAAGAAGCAAGGATGAGTACTTCCACGTACTCAACAAGTCACGCCGGAAGAGGAGAAGAATGAATGCAGGGGAGACAAAGGTCTGGCTAAGGTTTGCTTTTGCGCAAACGGCAGGAGTTTTTCCAAATAATACGAATTTGAACAAAGCCAAAACAACAAGTAAATTGAGTAAGTAAAGCATTTTTACTCCAACACCGTCCAACGTTATCCCCACGTTGTGACAGGCCCAAACCATCCACCTATACTAATCATGGTCCAAAACTTAGGGTGTAAAAGTGTGAGACTAATCACGGAGAGCTCGGTTGATCGCCCCATCACCGCGGGCACGGCTATTCGAATAGATTTACTCTAATCAGAGGTGTACAACTGTACCCATAAGACACAGCCCCACAACACGGTTTCCCGTGTGCCGGAATACCACCGCGGTACCCCGAAAGGAACCGTGATAGGACCTTTCGTATAACCCTCTTCTAACCAAGCGAACCCCACCACGGTTTCGCCCCCACTCCGGACCACGGGAGTGGGCAGCCCCGAGTGCCTCGGTGAATCCGGCACCCAAGAACCCTTATACCGGGCCGATGAAACTCCATCCCGCTCACCCTTGCCGATTGGTTCGTCAGCTAGGAGAGGCTACACTACGGGACCTACCTTACCCATTTCGGCTTGTGGTTTAAACGGTCATTCTCCCGAGGGGTCCCGTGAACAGTCCTTAATCGCTATGGCGCCGCCGGCCAAAACCATAGCGCCCACACCCACCATTTGTCATATTTGAGTTATTAGTCCGGTTCACTGAATCTTTAATCATTAATCCTCCGAACATAAGTCCGGAGATATATATTAAGTGAGAAAATGACCCATTTAGTGAGCTAGTGAAACTAAGCCAGCTAAGCATAACCTAGTCCTGAAATCTAATCACATTATTTTCCCAAGTTTTATCAAAGGGTTTGGGGTGTCAAACCTAAGGCATAAACTAAGCATAGGGTGTATTATTTCCCATGAAATGACAACATAAAATACATGCAATTTCATAGAGTAAAACAGGTGTTTTATCAAAATGGGAGCAATATGATCAATAATATAGCATGACTTGCCTTGCTCTTCGGTTTGGGGGACTTCTGCGACGACTTCGAAGTAAACCGGGACGGAGGGACTACCGGGATCTACACGGTAAACAAGCACTTCAACAAAACAAGCTAAAAAGCTACTAAAACAGGAAACAAAATCATTTTTAATGGATTCTTGGCATTTTTACGGATTTAATGAAATTTGAATGGGCTAAAACGGAGGTCGGGTTGAAAAGATATGATTTTTAGAAGATTATCTCTGTTTTTACTAAAAACGAGAAAAATCCTTAATAATTTATTGCGCAATAAATCCCGGAATTGCGTCGCGCTAGGGCTGACGTCGCGGCGATGACGTCATCGGCCACGGGAGCATCGGTCCAGGGTGGACCGAGTCCACGGGCCGAGAGGGAGAGCGGCGCACCACGTGGCGCACACGGGCGCTGACTCGGCGGCCACGCGGTGTGCCACACGGGCTAGGGACGGACAGCCCCGATCCGTTGAGGCAGACGGACGGCCGGGAAGGGGTCGGCGGCGCGATCGGCCGACGATGGCGCACGGTGGTCGGAGATCGACCGGCGCCACTCGGGCGGCGGGCGAGCGGTGGAATACCGCGACTCTTGCGTGGGCGGAAGGCGCACTGGGACGGCGGCGCGCACTCGGCCGAGAGGGGAAATAGGGACGGGTGCTCACCGCGGTGTGACCGGAGTCGAAGGGGACGACGGCGCGGACAGTGAGGGAGGCGACGGAACCACTCGGGAAGGGGTGGCCGAAGTAGCGGGGGCACCGGCGACGAGGAGGAGGAGTCGGCGGAGCTCGGAGTGTCTCTGAGCGGGAACACACGGCCGAACCTCGCGACGAAGTCCGAAATAGGGCGCACGACGCGGGAACGACGGAGAGAGAGATAGGCTTGAGTGAAGGTGCGAGGAGCTCGGGAGGGTGAGGGGTGCTTAAATAGGGGATGGGGAGGTCGGCGCCGACCGGATAAGGGCGCAATTCCTCGCCGGCGCGATTTGGGGGAAATAATGACCGGTGATTAAATCCGACCATTAAGGGGACGCGGGAGGGGCGGCCGGGGCGATTGAAGGCGACGGGGAAGACGGGGAAGTTAAGGCGGTGCCTTTAGGGCACGCGGGAGGGACGGCGGCCGAGATCCGCGCGGGGCAGAGGCAGCGTCAATGGCGGCGGGCAGCCGGAGGTACGGGACGGGCCGACAGGTGGCCCCACTTGCCGTTGTCCCGGCAAGAAGGGGGAGACGAACTGGACTTAGCCGCGGCGCGAGGGTTCTGCGGGTCGTAGCCTTCAGTCGGCCCGCGAGAGAGAGGAGGACGCACGTAGGCTGGGGGGAAACTGAAGGGTTACGCGGAAGCTACGCTAGCCGAAAACAAAAATTTTCTACCGCGCAAACCAGGAACACTTGCAAGTAAGGGCCGATAGATCGTTACCGATTGGAGTGTGCAGCGGAAACATCCAATCAGGGCTATCCGATCCGGAACAGTGTAGCCGATTCTTGCAAGCCGACAGCCGATACCCGGGGACAGCCGATTCGCCAATCAGCCGATTCGCAGATGCCGTAGCCGATTCGAATCCGATCAACAGCGCGCAATGTAGCAACGCCTCTACCGGTATCCACACGTCCGGGGACAAAACGCCGTACACCCGTGTGCTAGCACGCGATGCAAGGCTAGGGTTTGGCTCGAAAGTGGGGAGGGTTTCCGTGGAGATTGATCTCGGTGACTTCTGTTGCACACGATGCAATTTACGTGCCGCAGCTCTCCACCCCTCCCTCCTTTATATAGAGTTGGCCGACTGGAACTAGTGGCCGATCAGGACTCTATTTTGAATCGGATCTCATCCGTATCTCATAGAGTTGGCCACCCACACGTCGTAAGCCCATAGGACTCTATCCGATCGGATCCCTATCCGGATCGAGCCGTATCCGAGTCCAACTCGAATGCCCTGTTCTTATCCCCTTAAGCGTGCGACCCGTAGGTTCGGTATACTCGGTTTCGGCTATAGTCTAACTTAGCCGATCGTCGCTCGAGTCCAACTCAGCCGACTGCCAACAAGCGGTGCCTAGCAGCACATATTGACACCATAGTATACAAGAATATAATATCGGTCTCGAACTGTAATGTGTACACAAATCCCTTTGCCTCACGATACCGCTTAAGCTATAGGCAAGATATGTGCCATCCCTTCAATAGCTTAACCATTCACTCGAACCGTATAGGATTATCGTCCGTTGATTGACTCCTCAATCAACTTAGCATGGCCATGCATTTCCATAATCCATTACCTCGAGGGCCCAGAGATATCTCTCCAAAGGAGGGGCAAATTCCATCTTGATCACTCATATCCCACTCCATGTTTCATAGCAAATCCGAAAACTACCTTTATAACTACCCCATTACGGAATAGCGTTTGGTAGTCCCAAAGTAGGCTACTACACATGTTGGAATCCATGGTGATCTCGGTCTAAGGACTTTGTACCAACACTACCGAGACCAACTAATGGCACATTAATTCTGTAGTGTCTCATGGTGGGTCTATCCAACAATGTGTTCTCCAACACATATGTCCATGTTTATTGATTTGTTATCTTCATACCCATGATCTATGAGACATGATCATCAATCAATAAACATGCCGATCTTAGAATCATATTTGTTCCAACAATATGACATATGATCGGGGATCGTTTAGAAATAGATTCATACATAAAGAGTCTCATAAATAAGTCACGTACTTATTGATCAATACAAGATGTCTATTTCATGGAACCGAATAACACTTTATTCATAAATACATAAACATTGACGTGATATCCAACATCTCCATGTTGCCTCTAGGGCATATCACTAACAATCTCCCACTTGCACTAGAGTCAATCATGTAAGTATCTAATACCCATTGCTCTTGTGTGCGCCTCATGCTTCGGCTGAGGGAGAGGTTTTGTCAGCGGATCGGCTATGTTGAGATCCGTGTGCACTTTGCATATCTTGACATCACCTCTGTCCACAATCTCGCGGATGAGATGATATCGCCGAAGTATGTGTTTGGACTTCTGATGTGACCTCGGCTCCTTGGCTTGCGCAATGGCTCCACTATTGTCACAATAGAGAGACATTGGACCAGTCGTACTAGTCATCACACCAAGCTCAGAAACGAATTTCTTGATCCAAACAGCCTCCTTTGCAGCTTCCGAAGCAGCAATGTACTCGGCCTCCGTTGTAGAATCAGCAACGTATCCCGCTTGGAACTCTTCCAGTGATCGCGCCTCCGTTAGTAACACGAACCCATTGCGATCTATAATCATCCTTGTCTGTTTGGAAGCTAGCATCGGTGTAACCACTTACAACGAGCTCTTCTTCACCTCCATAGACTAGGAACATATCCTTAGTTCTTCTCAAGTACTTAAGGATAATCTTTACGATCCAGTGACCTTCACCTGGATCTCGATCCGGTATCCGCTCGTAGCACTCAAAGCGTACGAGACATCTGGGCGTGTACAAAGCATGGCATACATGATGGATCCAATTGCCGAAGCATATGGAACCATACCCATCTTATTCCGCTCATCATGTGTCTAAGGACACCGATTCTTGCTAAGATTAATGCCATGTGACATGGGCAAGAAACCTTTCTTGGAATCATGCATGTTGAACCTTTTCAACACCTTGTCAATGTATGTACTTTGGCTTAATCCAATTAGCCTCTTGGATCTATCTCTATAGATCCGAATGCTAATATATATGTTGCCTCCCTAAGTCTTTCATGGAAAAACTATTTTTCAATGAAGACTTGATGATTCAAGCATAGGGATATCATTTCCAATCGTAATATGTCATCCACATATAAGATTAGAAATACAATTGCGCTCCCACCGACCTTTTTTAAACACAGGCCTCTTCTTCATTTTTGATGAAACCAAACCCTTTGATTACTTCATCAAAACGAATATTCCAACTCCGAGATGCTTACTTCAATCCATAAATGGATTTCGTAGCTTGCATATCTTTCCAGGTAATTCGGATCGACAAAACCCTAAGGTTGTATCATGTATACATCCTCACTTAGGTTTCCATTTAGGAAAGCCGTTTTGACATCCATCTGCCATATCTCATAATCGAAATATGCAGCAATCGCTAGGATAATCCGAATAGATTTAAGCATTGCGACGGGCGAGAAGGTTTCATCATAATCAACTCCTTGAATCTGTTTAAAACCTTTCGCCACCAATCGCGCCTTATAGTTGTGAACATTTCCATCCATATCGGCCTTTTCTTAAAAACCCATTTACACTCAATGGTTTTGACACCATCGAGTGGATCAACCAAGTTCCAAACTTGATTGTCGTACATGGATTCTATTTCGGATTTCATGGCTCCAAGCCACTTATTGGAATCGGGTCCCACCATCGCTTCCTCATAGGTCTCATGTTCATCGTTGTCCAACAACAATATATCACGTTGTTCCGCACTGTACTGTCGGCGCACGACGTGATCTTTCGTACCTCCGTGGGGCGGTGTATTTACAACGGTGGCGCAACACTTTGTTCCTCCTGTTGTGGTTCCGCGGTCGCCGAAACGTTTTTTGGTGTTTCTTGAACTTCTTCAAGATGCACCCCGCTTCCACTAACCCTTCTTGAAAGAAACTCTTTCTCCAAGAAGACACCATGTAGGGCGACAAACACTTTGCCTTGTTCCCGATTATAAAAGTAATATCCCTTAGTTTCCTTAGGATATCCCACAAAGAAGCACTTGTCGATTTGGGTGTGAGCTTGTCGATTGTAAACGTTTTACATAAGCCTCACATCCCCAAATTTTGAGAAAAGACAAACTAGGGGTTGCCCCTGTCCATATCTCATATGGTGTCTTTTCAACCGACTTAGATGGAACTCTATTTAGTGTGAGCGCATGTTTCAAGAGCATATCCCGAAGGATAACGGAAGATCACTTTGGCTCATCATCGATCGCACCATGTCCAACAAGGTGCGATTTCTCCGTTCGGACACTCCGTTCCATTGTGGAGTTCTGGCGGAGTCAACTATGGAACAATTCCACAATCTTTCGATGATTACCAAACTCTTGGCTCAAGTATTCCCCTCCACGATCCGATCGTAGAAACTTGATTGTTTTCCCTAAATGATTCTGTACTTCATTCTGGAATTCTTTGAACTTTTCAAAGGATTCGGACTTATGCCTCATTAAGTAGATATAGCCATATCTACTAAAGTCATCGGTAAAGGTAATGAAGTACGATAACCACCTCCGGCCGTTGAGCTCATTGGTCCACATACATCGCATGTACGAGTGCCAACAAGTCACTTGTTCTCTCACCGTGCCCCGTGAAAGGTGCCTTTGTCATCTTACCAAGTAAACAAGACTCACATGTCTCAAATGATTCAAAATCAAAAGAGTGAAGCAATCCATCCTTATGGAGCTTCTCCATGCGTTTCTTATTTATATGGCCTAAGCGACAATGCCGATAAACGTGGGGTTTATATCGTTAGAGAGTTGCCTTTTTGTATTAATGTTATTGATGGGAGACGCTTCAAGATTCAAAACGTATAATCCATTCACCAATGGAGCATGAAAATAGAACATATCTCTCGAGATATATTGAACAACCATTGTCCATTGATCTAAAATCATATCCTTCCGCTTGCAAAAATGAAGCGGAAAAAACGTTTTGACATAGTGTTGGAACACAATAACAATTATTCAATTCCAAAACTAATCCCGAAGGTAGATGAAGTGGTATCGTGCCGACAAAGAATCGTAGCAACGCTTGCTCCATTGCCGACGTGTTCACCTCGCCCCTTCTCAATCCTCTACTTCTTCTCATTCCCCGCAACGATTTGCAAATATGAGTTACCGATCCGGTATCAAATACCCAAGAGTCAGAGGGTGAAGTAGCAAGATTAATGTCTATAACATTAATACCGAAGCGTAAGTCGTACTTTGCTTCTTTTTGAGATCCTCCATGTACTTCTTGCAGTTCCTCTTCCAATGGCCTGTCTCCTTGCAATAGAAGCAAACATCATCCGATGCCGCCGACCCCTTCTTGCCCTTCTTTGCATTGGAGGCACTCGCGATCTCATCGGGAGTTAACTTCCTCTTGGTGCAAAGTTTCTTGACAGTGGTTTGCGCTTTGCCTTCTCGCATCATCATCACATGATGACCGTTTTTTGGATACTCTCCTCACTGTCTTTAGCATCCCATGCAATTCAGCCAAGGTTCTATCCATATTGTTCATGTGATAGTTTAATATGAATGGCTCGAAGCTCGGAGGGAGCGACTGGAGAATCACATCAGTAGCCACCAGAACTCTGCTATTTCTCTTTTCATGCTAACCCACCAGAACTTTTCCTTAAGATCCTGGTACATTTTGGTACTTCCCGGATGGATAGAGTACTGACTCTGATGTGCTTCAGTAAGGATTAACTTTTTCAATTCCTTATCTTATGGCACACATATCCTGTTGCCCATCCATATGGTTCCATGCTCATCTTCCGTGAAGTCACGAGCTTTTCCCACTCTCATATTACTCTTAAGCTCAACTATGTCCGGATCTGAGGCTTGAGCTATGCGAATTTGATCTAAGAGTGTGGGTTGGGCCTCAAGAGCGGCCACAAATCCGAGTTCAACAATTTCCAGGTTGAGGTGCTCTAAATCTTGTAGTAGCTGTTCACATCTTCCTTTTATGTGAATAGAGTTGCAATAACTCTTTCGGCTCAGAGCATCAGCTACCACGTTAGCTTTGCCGGGATGGTAGTGTATACTGAGATCATAATCCTTGCTCAACTCCAACCATCGTCGCTGACGGAGGTTCAAATCCGGTTGGGTGAAGATGTATTTCAGGCTCTTATGATCATTATATATTTCACAGCGATTACCGACGAGGTAATGTCGCCATATTTTCAGAGCATGGACGACTGCTGCTAGCTCCAAGTCATGTGTTGGGTAATTAGACTCATGAGGTCTCAACTGGCGGGAAGCATACGCGACCACCTTTCCATCTTGCATCAACACACAGCCTAACCCCTGGTTGAGATGCATCGCAATAGACTTGGAAATCCTTGGTTTGATCTGGCAAGATCAACACGGGTGCTGACACCAGTTTTCTCTTGAGTGTTTCAAAACTCTGGTTGTGCTCGGCAGTCCATATAAACTTTTCATCCTTCTTTAACAACCGTGTCAAAGGCTTGGCAATTCTAGAGAAGTTTTCGATGAACCGACGATAATAACCCGCAAGTCCTAGAAAACTTCTGACCTAGGTGACGGTTTTAGGTTGAGTCCATTTGGTCACCGCTTCTACATTGGAAGGGTCCACTGCGACGCCTTGGGCATTCACGATATGGCCGAGGAATTGCACTTCCTTCAACCAGAAAGCACATTTGCTAAACTTAGCATAGAGTTGGTGGTCTCTTAACTTTTCAAGTACCAACCGGAGATGGTGCTCATGTTCCTCTTCCGATGCGAATAGATCAAGATGTCATCGATGAACACCACGACAAACTTGTCTAGGAATTCCATGAACACTTTGTTCATCAAATTCATGAAAAAGGTGGGCATTTGTAAGTCCGAAGGACATGACCGTGCACTCATACGTGCCGCACCGAGTGACGAAGGCGCCTTGGGAATATCTTTTCTCGGATTCTTAGCCGATGATAGCTCGACCGCAGTCTATCTTGGAGAACACCTTTGCTCCCTTTAATTGATCGAACAGGTCGTCAATCCTAGGGAGAGGGTATTTATTCTTAATAGTGACCTCGTTGAGTGCGCGATAGTCGACGCACATCCTTTTGGTCTTATCCTTTTCTCCACAAAATGACTCGGTGCACCCTGGCGATGTGCTCGGCGGATATAACCTTTCAGAATCGTTCATCTACTTGCTTCTCGACCTCTCGCCAACTCATTGGCTCCCATTCTATAAGGTCTCTTATGGATCGGAGCAGTGCCAGGGACTAGGTCAATCCGAAACTCTATTTCTCTTTCAGGTGGCATTGTGGTTAGGTCTTCCGGGTACTCACAAACCACATGAATATCTTCTAGCTTCGCCTGATCCTTTCCTTTCTCTTCGGGCTTCTCCTTAGCCGAGATCCAATTCAGACTTGCTACTACCCCTAGTGATTTAGGGGAGCAGTAAATTACTTTCTTCCCCTCGTCATTGGTTAAAGAGATCGTGCGGCTTGCGCAATCGATCAGACCTTTCTGACGGGTTAACCATCCATCCCAAGGATGACATCCAGCCTTTTGATTCTAGAAGGATAAGATTGGCTAGAAAGGGAATCCTTGGATTTTTATTGCCACCGAAGGGCAAAAAGTGGGCGGTGTTCAAACGGTTCCCGGGTGTTTGGACCCGCATGGGTATCTTAAGTTTTAGCACCGACAACCCATGTTTCCCCACGAATGCTTTTGATATGAAAGAATGGGTTGCACCCGAATCAAACAGGACTGATGCATTAAAGGAGTTCACCGAGAACATACCTAGTATGACATCCGGTGCGTCCTGTGCCTCCTCTGCTGAAGCATGATTCACTCTTGCTTGGATGAACCTGGGTGCGCGTTTTGGTCTTGGACATTTGTCTGCGAAATGTCCAGGTTCTCCACAGTTGAAACAGTTACCCGGTTTGAATCCCGAGTCCTTCTTTGGTGGCATTGGCTTGGACTGCGGTGGCGGCTGCGCTGTTGGCGGACGTGGGGCCGGATTCCGCTGCGGCTGTACGGGACGGCTTCCGCTGGGTTGGAAATTCTCGGGATGGTACGGGAGATGCTGACGAACGATCATAGTGGTAGGCCCATTCGACCACCCGGAGTGAAGCACGGCCGCTGGGAATTCCCTTGCTGGGGATGTGTCCTAAACGGGTAGCTTTCCGTTTTCGAGCATTTTATTGCGTTGGTCTTCTTGACGGATGGCTTTGTCGACCAACTTCTCAAAATCGGCATACTCACCGGAGATGAGTTTGTCCGTCAACTCATCGTCCGCCCGGCCAAGAACTTCTCTTGACGCTCGGCTCGTACGTACGTCCTTCCGGACCATATCGCGCTAAGCGATTAAATTCGTGCGATATTCGGTGACGGTTCGAGTGCCTTGCTCCAAGGATCTCGAACTCCCTCTTTTTCGGGCTACTATCCCTCCGGGATGTGAGCCTTCCGGAATTGGTGGCAAAACTCGCCCAAGTACTCGCGGGTGCGTCCGCCCGACGGTGACGAAGAAATTGTCCCACCAGCCGAGGCGGGACCTTGGAGTTGGTGAGCGGCGAAAGACACCCTTTCTTGGTCCGTGTAATCGGAGAAGGTCCAACTTCTTTTCTATGGCAATGATCCAGTCATTAGCCTCCATGGGGTTGGTGGTGCTGGAGAAAGTTGGGGGTCGGACTCGAAGAAATTCTGATAGTGTGTTTTGTGGGGGAGGGGGTGGTGCGAAATGGTCGTGGCCGATGCTGGTTCTACCGTTGAAACCGTTGCATCATTTGCAACCGCATCCGCCGATGTCTCGTTGCATTAGCCGCATCATTGCAGCCATCATCCGGTCTGTTGGCCGAACTTGTGCCAAAGTGATGTTCTCAGGGGGAGGAGGTGGGTTGTTGGTATTAGCACGGGTGTTGTTCTCAGCTGACTCATTGCTGTTGCTACCATTCCTGGTGTTCACCATCTGAAGGAGCGGAACAAACAAGGCGGGGAGAAGGAGTAAAATAGATTGATCAGAGAAGTTGGTCTTTATTACTTGTTTAGATCTGTTCTTGACTTAAAACACTTAAAACACACCCAACATCCTTAATTGGGCAACCCATATCAAAACTTGATATAGGTTGACCACTACCCACGCACAAGCACACCTAACACACAGCAACTAGGCAAACAGAAAAACTAGGAAAACGGTAAAATAAGGGTGGCGACGTTCTAAGGGTCGAAAACGGCATCCACGGTCGGAGGAGTCGAAACCACTTCCAAGGGAGTTCCCGTCTTCTTTTTCCTTTGAGCGGCTTCGAGAGCTGGCTAACTCGCCTTTCCGTCTGGGACTCCTGGAGCTGCCGTTGCTACTGGACACCGAGATCCATCCTCCTCCTCCGCTTGGGGCAGGCACCAGAGCAAGAGCAGGATCTGGTACTGGGACTGGGGAAGGCGGTGGTGCAGGAGGTGGAACCCTGGGTGCCAGTTGCATCCGTACCGGAGCCTTGGTGTTCTTCCGTGGCGTGATCCTTATCCGAAGGATGTTGGGAGGTGGAAGCCCCTTCAGACTGGCGATCTCTCTCTTGAGTCGATCCACCTCATCCTTCAAACTCTTGATCTTTAAGATCTTCTGGTCATTCAGGGCCTTTGCCGCCATGCGAAGCTCTGTATGCATCTTATCCAGCCCTTCAATCACCGTCCTCATGTGGGAGAAGGTGGTGTCGTTCTCCCCCTTAGCAGACTGGAAGGTGTTGATTGCTGATAAAGTTCCCCGCCGAGGATGGTACCGGTAGGCAGAGTGGCGGAGATGGTAGTCATGCATCTCCCTCATCCGAGCCAGCATTAGATAAGCCGCCTCTTGGCAGACATGCTCATCTGTTCCTCCTGACGCCGTGACCACCATGTTCGGGATATTGGTGCCTACGAACCCGTGCACCTCCAGGTGGACATGGTGAGGCAACTCACTGCCAAAAGGTGAGATGACCGTGTACTCAGGTGCATCCTGATAGCCCACTGCCAAGGCCATTCTTGCCAGCTCCGCGGCGAACCCTTTCAGACCCTGACCGTTGTGGGTGACTGGACGGCCTGCCATCTAGAGAAGACAAGGTAGGGGATCAATGCATGCTCAAACCCAAGTTAGACAAACGATAAAGGACTCAAGTAAAGTAAACGAGAAAAACAGGGTTTTTGAGAAACATTTTTATGAGGCTAAGTAAAACTTCTAAGGACATCCCCTAAATGATGCTGAAAAATAGATGCTTAGTTATAATATAAAATTGGCGACCGTTCCCTCCTATCTCGACTTAGGACATTGACCCCTTAGAAAATCCCAACTTGGCGGCTGAATAAGAGATCAAATGATTTTTCCAAATTTTAACTCTAGAATCCTGTCACTTAGACTTGACCAGGCTTTCAAAATGCTTTGAGAGAAACTTAAAATTTTTCCCCAATCCCGAGGAAACAAGTCCCATTTTCCCGAATCCATTTTCAAAAGCCAGGGCTTATGCATATGAAAAGATTCGAGAGGGCTCCTAAGGTTTTTCTCGTTTGGCTTTTCCTACGGTCCGGAAATTGGCTCGATACCAACTTGTCACGCCTGAAATTCAGACCGAATTTCCAAAGCTATATGTGTAATAAAATCCCCGTCCAGACCAGCCAGGGTACACATACGACAATTGTTGATATTACAGTTCCACGTCTTAGAAACAATACAAAAAGATTACAAAAGAGCAGCAGAAAAAGAAAAAGGGCCTAAGCCTAAGCTTGACGCTGGCCACGCGGCTTCGACCATTCCACAGGCAGCTTCCAGAGTGCAGGACAAAGCCTACTCCACTTCATCTTTGTCTTCAACCTCTGGCTCAGGTTCTGGTGAAGAAGCAAGGATGAGTACTTCCACGTACTCAACAAGTCACGCCGGAAGAGGAGAAGAATGAATGCAGGGGATACAAAGGTCTGGCTAAGGTTTGCTTTTGCGCAAACGGCAGGAGTTTTTCCAAACAATACGAATTTGAACAAAGCCAAAACAACAGTAAATTGAGTAAGTAAAGCATTTTTACTCCAACACCGTCCAACGTTATCCCCACGTTGTGACAGGCCCAAACCATCCACCTATACTAGTCATGGTCCAAAACTTAGGGTGTAAAAGTGTGAGACTAATCACGGAGAGCTCGGTTGATCACCCCATCACCGCGGGCACGGCTATTCGAATAGATTTACTCTGATCAGAGGTGTACAACTGTACCCACAAGACACAGCCCCACAACACGGTTTCCCGTATGCCGGAATACCACCGCGGTACCCCGGAAAGGGAACTGTGATAGGACCTTTCGTATAACCCCTCTTCTAACCAAGCGAACCCCACCAAGGTTTCGCCCCCACTCCCGGACCCTGGGAGTGGGCAGCCCCCCGAGTGCCTCGGTGAATCCGGCAGCCCAGCACCCTTATACCGTGGCCGACTGAAACTCCATCCCGCTCACCCTTGCCGATGGGTTCGTCAGCTAGGAGAGGCTACACTACGGGACCTACCTTACCCATTTCGGCTTGTGGTTTAAACGGTCATTCTCCCGAGGGGTCCCGTGAGCCGGTCCTTAATCGCTATGGATGCCGCTAGCCAAAACCATAGCGCCCACAGCCCACCATTTGTCATATTTGAGTTATTAGTCCGGTTCACCTGAATCTTTAATCATTAATCCTCCGAACATAAGTCTGGCAGATATATATTAAGTGAGAAAATGACCCATTTAGTGAGCTAGAGAAACTAAGCCAGGCTAAGCATAACCTAGTCCTGAAATCTAATCACATTATTTTCCCAAGTTTTATCAAAGGGTTTGGGGTGTCAAACCTAAGGCATAAACTAAGCATAGGGTGTATTATTTCCCATGAAATGACAACATAAAATACATGCAATTTCATAGAGTAAAACATGTGTTTTAGCAAAATGGGAGCAACATGATCAATAATATAGCATGACTTGCCTTGCTCTTCGGTTTGGGGGACTTCTGCGACGACTTCGAAGTAAACCGGGACGGAGGGACTACCGGGATCTACACGGTAAACAAGCACTTCAACAAAACAAGCTAAAAAGCTACTAAAACAGGAAACAAAACCATTTTTAATGGATTCTTGGAATTTTTACGAATTTAATGAAATTTGAATGGGCTAAAACGGAGGTCGGGTTGAAAAGATATGATTTTTAGAAGATTATCTGTGTTTTTACTAAAACAGAAAAATTCTTAATAATTTATTGCGCAATAAATCCCGGAATTGCGTCAGCGCTAGGGCTGACGTCAGTGATGGCGTCATCGGCCACGGGAGCACCGGTCCAGGGTGGACCGAGTCCACGGGCCGAGAGGGAGAGCGGCGCACCATGTGGCGCACACGGCGCGACTCGGCAGCCACGCGGTGTGCCACGCGGGCTGGGCGGGGACAGACAGCCCGATCCGCGAGGCAGACGGACGGCCGGAAGGGGTTCGGGCGACGCGATCGGCGGCGATGGCGCACATGGCGGAGACCGACCGGCGCCACTCGGCGGCGCGCGAGCGGTGGAATACCGCGGCTCTTGCGTGGGCGGAGCTGTGCGCACTCGGGGACGGCGGCGCGCACTCGGCCGAGAGGGGAAATAGGGACGGGTGCTCAGCGCGGTGCGACCGGAGTCGAAGGGGACGATGGCGCGGACAGTGAGGGAGGCGACGGAACCACTCGGGAAGGGGTGGTCGAAGTAGCGGGGGCACCGTCGACGAGGAGGGAGGAGTCGGCGGAGCTCTGAGTGTCTCTGAGCAGCGGGAACACACGGCCGAACCTCGGCGACGAAGTCCGAAACAGGGCGCACGGCGCGGGAACGACGGAGAGAGAGAGAGGCTTGAGTGAAGGTTCGAGGAGCTTGAGGAGGACGAGAGGGTGCTTAAATAGGGGATGGGGAGGTCGGCGGCGACCGGATAAGGACGCAATTCCACGCGCGGCGCGATTTGGGGGAAATAATGACCGGTGATTAAATCCGACCATTAAGGGGACGCGGGAGCGGCGGCCGGGGCGATTGAAGGCGGCGGGGAAGACGGGGAAGTTAAGGCGGTGCCTTTATGGCACGCGGGAGGGACGGGCGGCCGAGATCCGCGCGGGGCAGAGGCGGCGTCAATGGCGGCGGGGCAGCCGGAGGTAGGGGACGGGGCTGACAGGTGGGCCCCACCTGCAAGTGTCCCGGCAAGAAGGGGGAGACGAATTTGACTTAGCTGCGGGCGCGAGGGTTTGGCGGGCCGTAGCCTTCAGTCGGCCCGCGAGAGAGAGGAGGACGAGCGTAGGGGAAATGGCCCGGTCGGCTGGGCCGATCGGCTGGGCGCGCGTGGGAGAGGATGGGCCGTCGACTCGGGCCGGCGGCCCACAGCCGGAAAAAGAGCGGGAAAGGACGGAGGAGAGAGAAATTGATTTTCCCGGGATTTATTAATTCCAAAATTGATTTTAATTGGTTAAAAAATTATTTCTAGTGCTCTGAAAATTCCACTAAAAATCCTGTTAGCGTATTTTGACATGTAGAATTTAGGAAAAATCCTACCATGCCATTTCCATTTATCGCTTGGATTTTAAAATTATTAATTCCCTCAAGTTAATTCCAACGATTTTCTTTTACGATTTTCTTTTGGATTTTTAAAAGGGGAAAACACCTCAGGTGTTACAGTACCTCTGCTAGATTCTTCATGTACAACCTATACAAGCGGTGCATCTGTGTAGGTAGATGTTTGAGTTGATTCGGCTTTACAAGAGGCTTTTCAAGTTTGAACTTGAACTTCAGCGGAGCCTTCGCAAGAGGTGAACGCCCGGATAATTGGTCCATTGATATTCCAGAAGATTTCATAAATTGTCTTAACTTGGTTCGAACAGTTGGAATCGTGCTGAACTCCAGGGGTTTTGAGGCTGCATGCCGAGCTGCGGTACATCTTTGCCCTTTGTTTGCACCTTCCTAGAAGCCTTCCTGATAGTCCTGCCATAGTCGAACTATGGTTGCGGTTGCGGTTTAGGCTGTGGCGTTAGGTACGTCTCCTTAAAAAAGGCCTTTATCTCCGGGGCAACTTCAGGAGGCTTCTCAGGAGACTTCTTCTTGAAATGTGCCTTGACCTCGGCTCGGACGGGCCCGTGCAACTCCTTCGGAGTCATGTCGTATGATGTTTTCTTTGGGCAAGCAGGAGCGGGTCAAGTTGAGGCCTCTTGCTTCTTGGTCCACTGGTTTTAGCGTTCGGCGGATTTAGGGTTCGGCGACGGCGACGAAGACGAAGAGCGTGGATGCAAAAAACGCCTTAGTGTTGGATCCCCCGTGGCCCCTGCTATATATAGTCATCGGACTCTTTTGTCCCGGTTTAAGCCACGAACCAGGACTAAAGATACATTAGTCCCGATTGGTGGCTCCAACCGGGACTAAAGATGGCGGAGCAGCCACGTCTCCCTTGGTAGGTGAGCATCTTTAGTCTCGGTTGAAGCCACCAACCAGAATAAAGGTGTTTTCCCGCTCTTTTCAATTTTTTTATCCCAATTTATGTTAAAAACTGAGATTAAATATTTAAATTGTGCCCTATTATAATGTATTTTAAATTATAATAATCACGTAGAATTAACATTTGCCCTATTCAAAAATATTTTCAATTCATATATAATTAACATTTGCCTTATTTCAAAACTATTTTGAATTCTACCAATCATATATAACATTTGCCTTATTCAAAAATATTTTAAATTCATATATAATTAACATATGACCTATTTGAAAAATATTTTAAATTTAAATAATAATATGTTATTGACATTTGCCCTATTCAAAACTATTTTAAATTCTAACAATCATATGTAATTAACATTTGACCTATTCAAAAGTATTTTAAATTGTAACAATCATCTATAATTTACAATAAATTCAAATGGTTACAATAAATTCAATAATTCAATCTAATTTACATCGTCCATACAAAAAATTAGCTAAGTGATGGTTGTCCTCACATACTTTCTCCACACAATTATTCCTTTGTTATGATCATTGTGTGAGTAAGGGGTGTCCTCATTTGATAGGAGGATGCTCGGGTCAACCGCCACCGCGAACGGAGGTTGCCCGTCAAATTGATCGTAATCTTCGTCAGTTCTATCCTCGACTCCCACGATTTTTCTTTTGCCTGAGAGAACCACGTGGCGCTTTGGCTCGTCGGACCCTTTCCCCTTCTTTGCTTTGCTAGCCATGTCCTTGACATAGAAAACTTGTCATATATCATTGGTAAGGACGAAGGGTTCGTCTGAGTATCCAACCTTGATCAGGTCGACCGTTGTCGTCCCACTTGTATCAATGGTTATGCCTCCACCACTAAGCCTAACCCACTGGCACTGAAACAAAGGGACCTTCAGAGGTCTATAGTCCAACTCCCATATGTCATCGATGCTGCGTAATATGTGCTAGCCGTACCATCGTATCCCACGGCATTGATGTGGACAACGTTGTTCTGATTCGTGCTCTTTATGTCTTGGGCCCTTGTGTAAAATGTGTACCCATTGATTTCATATGCCTGGAATGTGGAGATCGAGCAAGATGGTCCCCTCGCCAAGAAGGCTAGTTGTTGATCAATGCTCGCGTTGCCCATGAGACGTTGTCACAGCTAAGCAGGGAATGCATCAATGTGATGGCATGTATTCCAGGCATCCGTCTTACCAATGTTTTCCGAGCAAACAATCGCCAAGTGCTCCTCGATGTAAGGAGCCACCAAGGAAGATTGTTGCAACACGGTCCAATGTGCTTTCTTGAAACAAGTCATTGCCTATGGTCATTATTACTTTCCTTCAAGAGTTCCCTTCCCCCATAGTCTACCTTCATGGCTTGATTCAGGCACCTGATGGGACGAAGGTCTTCAATAAAGTCGACGCAAAACTCAATCACCTCCTTTGTTCCATATCCCTTGGTGTTGCTGGCCTCCGGACGAGAACGGTTATGGATGTACTTCTTTAGAACGCCTATATACTATCACGCTCTGCTTTTCTCTCTAGGTTAAAAAATCATCGGTGAAAAATCGTAAAGAAGAAATTGCCGGGAAAAGCTAAAGAAAATCAAAATCCTAAATTTTAAAAAAATCCATTTAATAATTGGAAATGATGTGGTGGAATTTTTCCTAAATTCCCCGTGTCAAAATACGCTAACAGGATTTTTATCGGAATTTTCAAAGCATCGGAAGCAATTTTAAAAATTAAATTAGGCTAATTGGAATTATTTTCCTTAAGGAAAAGGGCATTCCCGTTGCTTTTACCCCAATTCTTGATCGCCGATTCGCGTCGTTGCCGTCATCTTCTCCGCCTCCGACCGACGGTGAGAAGCGCCATCTCTATCTTTCCTTTTCCCCCTTGCCGAGTTGGCTCCGTCGTTGTGCCGTCGCCTCGCGCGTGTGGTCGCCGCCACCGACGCAAGCTGCGCCGCCGCCCGCCGCCACCTAGCATCGTCGCCGTCGACTGCTACCGACGCCGCTTAGCGTTGCCCCGCCGCGCCGCGCTAGCGTCGCCCGCGCGCCGCAGCCGCTGTGCATCGCCGCCGCCGCCGGTGTGCTGCCACCGCGGCGAGGCCGCCGTCATCGCGGGCGCAAGCCGCCGCGCCGGCGCAAGCCGCCGCCGCCCGGCCGCCGGTCGGCCAAGCCGTGCGCCTCTGTAGCCGCCAAGCCGGCCAATCCGGTGCCGCCACGTGGCGCGCCCAAGCCGATGGACTCGGTCCACCGTGCACCCACTGTTCTCTCTCTTGCATCACTGTTCAGTGGGTCCCGCAGTGATGTCAGCCCTAAGACGCTTGCGTCATTAATCGTTTTTCTTTTTCTTAACTAGTAAAAAGGCTGAAACTTGTAAAATTCACAGAAAATTCATCCAAACTCCGTTTGAGTCCGTTCAAGTTGCAGAGGATTCATAAAAATGTCAAGAATATATTAAAAATGGTTTAATTGTCTGTTTTAGCTGTCTAATAGCCTGTTTTTGCCGTGCTTTGTTTGTCGGTAGATTCTGGTTCCGAGGACGCTCCGGTTTACTTTGAGGTTGTCGCTGAGGTTCCGTTGGATCAAGATCAAGGCAAGTCATTTTCCTTTGAACATATTGTACCTATTCTGCAAATTCCTATTGTTTTATCTATTGCATTACATTATTTTATAATGCAATCGGGACATGACCTATAGTATTAAGCCTAGGTTGTTTACCCTGTTTATTTGATCACCTGGGAATCAATTTGACTAGAATCAGGGTTAGGGCATGCTTATTATGCCTAGTACAACTAGATCATAAAAGGGAGAATTAATTTACTAGAATTAATTCACATCAAATGTCGGTCTCCGACCGGATGTACCGTTGGTACTGTTAATCGGTAAATTAAAACTTGACTAATATGGTGGGCAGTGGGTGCCCGGTTTTGCAAGTCACACCCATGGCAGTTAAGGACTGGTTCACGGGAAACCCTGGAAGAATTATTAGTGCGTATCACAAGCCAGTATGAGCAACGGCTGGACTTGTAGTGTAGCTTTTCCTGGCCGACGCATCCAGGCGAGGGTGAGCGTGATGGAGTGCAGATGGACCGGGAAAGGTCTAAGCGGCTGCCGGATTCACCTAGGCACGAGAGGGGGCCGCCTACCCGGATTCCGGGTAGGGGTGAAACCCGAGGTGTGGTGTCGCTTGGTCGTGGAGGGTTATGCGAATGGTCCCGTCACGACCCTTTTCGATATGCCATGGTGGTATGTCGACGCACGGACACGTGTTGTGGGGCCGTGTCTTGTGGGCTGTACGTACACCTCGGCTAGAGTGAAAAACTATTCGAATAGTCGTGCCGCGGTTATGGGCGATCATCCAGATTCACCGTGATTAGTCTCACTAAAATAATAACTTGATTCAGTGGAAATGAGATAGAATAGTTGGAAGGGTTGGGCCTGACTCAACGTGGTGTAGCGTTGAGCAGAGTGTTAAAATATTGTTTAATTACTTTAAATTACTGCTTTTACTGCTTTCAACTTAATTCTGTGAAATGCCTGCTTTATGCAAAAGTTAAACCTAGCCTATCCTTGGAATTTAACCTTGCATTCATACCTTCTTTCGGTATGACTTGCTGAGTACGTGGTTGTACTCAGTCTTGCTTCCCTTTTCCCCCACCTCAGAGCTAGAGGATGAAGCTGCCGATGGGTTTGCTGCTGTGTAGGCTCGTCGCTGCCATCAAGGGTTGCCTGTGGAGTGGAGTCGCTGCCTCGCAAGAGTCGAAGTCTAGTTCATAAGTTTATTTTATCTTTTTGCTATATATGTAAGACTTTTTAATGTTTTAAGACGTGGTTCTGTAAATACAATTTGTCGTTTGTGTATCCCTGGCTGGTCCTGGACAGGGTATTTTTATATACACATTCAGCTTCGAAAATTCTGGTGTGAATTTCTGGGCGTGACAAGTTGGTATCAGAGCCGACCTTGACTGTAGGATGAGCCCACTGGTTAACCCTAAGAGCCTTCTGAAACTTTTTCATCTGCATGTCCCTCTTGCATTTGGATCTGTTTCGGGAAAATTTGGGAATTCTCATTTTGAAAAAAAATGGACCTTCTGAATTGGATTTTCCGAGTGTGATTAGACTAGGGTTTTAGAAATTTTTGCAGTTAGAGTTGGAGTCGAATTGACTTTTATTCGACTGTCGTTTGGGAATAGTCGGGATTATGCATTAAGTCGCGTCTAGAATTGGTGGGATGCAATATTTCATGCGTCTTATTATTAATATGTAATTATTTCGCTCATTAATTATTGCTTAGTAGAGTCTGTAGTATTTTATTTGCTCTCATCTAAAATTATTTCATGCATAAAAATATGCTTCTTAATTGGTTATTCCTTTGAGTCCCTTTTTGACTTATTTAATCTAGATCTGAGCATGCATTGATTTCCCCTCCTTTGTCTTCTATAGATGGCAGACCTTCCCCCGACGCACTACGGCCAGAAACTGGGTGACTTTGTGGCAGAACTGAGCAAGATGGCGTTTTTAGTCGGATACCCCAGTCTTCCGGAGTACACGAAGATTCGCCACCTCAACGGCGAGTTCCCGCACCGAGTTCGCTTGGAGGAGCATGGCATCCCCACCGTGTTGCCCAACATGTTGGTGGAATCCTCTGGAGGCACCTATGAGCACGCTTGTCAAGAGGCAGCCTACCTAATTCTTTCTAGACTCCGGGAGCGTCACGACGTCGTCTTCCGCTATACCGCTTACCGCTACCACCCCAGCCGTGGCGACTACGACGACACCAGCTCCTTCCGCTCAGCCGTGTCGGAGAATGACACAACCTTCGGGCGAATGACCGCAGTCATGCAGGGGTTGGACACCTTGCATGCTAATCTGCACAGGGCAGCCAAGGCCCTGAACGACCAGAAGTTGGTGGAGATCAACACGTTGAAGGGTGAGGTGGCCCGCCTCAAGAGGGAGAATGCCATTCTCCAGGGCCGCTCGCCTTCCAGGGGTGCCAGGATCCGCATCACTCCGAGGAAGACCACCACCGCTCCTGTGCGTATCCAGCTTGCACACCGGAACCCTCCTCCAGCTCCAGAGCCGCTCCCGGTGTTCGTGCCGCTGCGCCTCCGCCGTCTCCCGTTCAATTTCCGCTGGCGACCTCGCCCAGTGCGGAGCCGTTGCGGCAGCAGTAGCGGAGGATGGTTGTCCGTGACGTCCGGCTCCTCCGACGAGATCCTCGACCTCTCCAAGCGCGGCTCGAGCAGCCGGCTCCGATAGCGTTCGAGCAATGGCAGTGAGCCTGGCAGTGGTGGGACGTACCTGCAGGACTCCCGCAGCCGATCAGAGGAGGTTGGAGATGAGGCTAAGTCCGACTTCGACTCCACCAACCACAGGAGCCATTCCGAGCACTAGACCGTTTCCCCTTGTTCCTCGTGGTCTAGTCTTTGTCTGGTAGTTGTGTGTTCAGGTGTGTTGTTTGGGGTAGTTGGCAGACCATACCAGTTGGTTGTGGTATGGTTGTCCTTAATTAGGAGTTGAACTGTTTACTTTCCGTAATGTCAACTATCAGATCAGTTAATCAATAATAAATTCTGGGTTTCTGAGCAGCCTGTTTTTCTTCTTGTCTTTGTTTCTTTCTGTTCGCTCTCTCAAGATGATGAGCACCAGGTCATCCAGTCAGAACAACAGTGAGGGCAACAACACAACCAATCAGAATCAGGAAACCATTCCCAATACCGCTACAAACAGTGGTCCCCCTCCGCCGCCAGAGAATCGGACGCTCGCCCAAGTCTTGACGAGTCAAACTCAGATGATGGCCGCAATGATGCAGCAGATGCAGCAGCAGCACCAGCAGATGGAACAGCAAATGCTTCAGCAGTTGCAACAAGCACAGCTTCATGCCGCACCTGGTCCAGCCCACCCACCCGTACCCAAGCGTCGGAATTTCTACGCGTTCGCCCTCCCACCTTCTCAAGCACCACCAATCCCATGGAGGCAAACGACCGGCTCCATGCAATTGAAAAGAAGCTCAATCTTCGCAGCAATGACCAGGGAAAAGGTGGCGTTCGCCACTCATCACCTGTGGTCCCGCTTTAGCATGGTGGGACAATTTCTTGGTGACTCGTCCGGCAGGGACAGAAGTTTCTTGGGAACAATTCTGCTACAACTTCCGCAAGGCAAAAGTTCCTGATGGCATTGTGGCATAGAAGAAGAGGGAGTTCCGAGCTCTGGAACAGGGCAACAGGACTGTTATTGAATACCTCCACGAGTTCAACCGCCTCGCACGCTACGCACCAGAGGATGTGCGCACTGACTCCGAGAGGCAGGACAAGATCTTGGCTGGCCTTGATGATGAACTCACCAATCAGCTGATCTCAGGTGATTATGCTGACTTCGAGAAGCTGGTGGATAAAGCCATTCGCCAGGAGGATCAGAGGAACAAGATGGTCTGTAAGAGAAAGGCGGCCTAGTTCCGGATGAATCAGGGAAATGTTCAAAGACCTCGCTTCATGTCTGGACAACAAGGTGGACCCTCCACTATGGTTGTCCATCAGCACCGTCCCTTTCACCCTAGGAATTCCAACTCACGTCCCAACCCCAACTTTAACCGTGGCAACATCAGCAACAACGGTGGTCAGTCTCACCGCAATCCTGCTCCGCGCCCATCGATGGCACCAGTTCAGTCTGTTCAACCCAAGAAAGACGCTGTAGGAAAATCGTTGGTTTCTTTCAATTGCAACGAGCCTGGTCACTTCGCTAATAAGTGTCCGAAGCCCAAGCGCAATGCACCCAGGTTTGTTTAGGCCAGGGTCAACCATGCTTCAGTTGAAGAGGCTCAGGATGCACCGAACATCATTTTGGGTTCGTTCCTAGTAAACTCAGTTCCTGCTACAGTTTTGTTTGATTCTGGTGCAACTCATTCGTTCATATCAAAAAGATTTGTTGGGGAACATGGGTTAAGAAGAGAGAAACTTGTCACACCGATGCGGGTTCACACCCCAGGAAATAGCCTGAAGTCAGTCAGCTATAGTCCTTCGGTGACAATAGAAATTCAAAGATCACGATTTGTAGCCAATCTCATCCTTCTTGAATCCAAAGACCTAGATGTCATCCTAGGGATGGATTGGTTGACAAGACATAAAGGAGTGATAAACTGCGCAGCACGCACCATCAACCTAACCAGTCTGGAAGGAGAAGTGGTTACTTTCCAGTCTCCATTGTCTGTAAAGCAAGGGGTTAGTCTGAATCAAATTACTGGTCAGGATGAGTCAATGTCAGAGAAACCAGAATCCAAGAAACTTGAGGATATACCTATAGTTCGGGAGTACCCGTAAGTTTTTCCAGATGATCTCATAGCCATGCCACCCAAGAGGGAGATTAAGTTCCGTATCGACTTGGTACCAGGAACCGCTCCGATCTACAAGAGACCTTACAGAATGGCTGCTAATGAGATGGCTGAGGTCAAGAAGCAGGTTGATGAGCAATTACAGAGGGGATACGTTCGCCCGAGCACGCCGCCTTGGGGTGCCCCGGTGATATTTGTGGAGAAGAAAGATAAGACAAAGAGGCTGTGTGTGGATTACCGCGCACTCAACGAGGTCACTATCAAGAATAAGTACCCGTTAGCTCGAATTGACGACCTGTTCGATCAACTTGAAGGAGCCAAGGTGTTATCCAAGACAGACCTGCGGTCAGGCTATCATCAGTTGAGAATCAGAGAAGAAGATATTCCAAAGACAGCATTCACTACTCGATATGGATTGTTCGAGTCCACCGTCATGTCCTTCGGACTTACTAATGCATCGGCTTTCTTCATGAACCTGATGAACAAGGTGTTCATGGATTTCTAGGATAAGTTTGTTGTGGTCTTCATAGATGACATTCTTATCTATTCAAAGTCTGAAGAAGACCATGAACAACACCTTCGTCAAGTACTTGAGAGATTGAAGGAACATCAGTTGCACGCCAAGTTCAGTAAATGTGATTTCTGGCTCAAGAAAGTTTAGTTTCTTGGTCATATTATAACCGCTCAAGGAGTAGCTGTTGATCCGTCAAATGTGGAGTCAGTTACTAAGTGGACCCCACCAAAGACTATTTCTCAGATACGAAGTTTCCTTGGACTCGCGGGTTATTACCGCCGATTCATCGAGAATTTCTCCAGAATCGCAAGGACAATGACACAGTTGTTAAAGAAAGAGGAAAAGTTTAAGTGGTCTGCCGAGTGCAACAGAAGCTTTGAAGAGCTCAAGCAGAAATTGGTAGCTGCACCGGTCTTAATCTTGCTGGATCAGACCAAGGATTTCCAAGTTTACTGTGATGCATCTCGTCACGGGTTAGGATGTGTGCTGATTCAAGACGGAAAAGTGGTTGCATACGCTTCACGCCAGTTGCGACCTCATGACACTAACTATCCTACTCGAGCTAGCAACAAAGTGGTTCACGCCCGAAGATTTGGCGGCATTATCTCATCGAACCGTTGTGAAGTTTACACCGATCACAAGAGTCCAAGTATATCTTCACCCAGCCAGATCTAAACCTTCGTCAGCGAAGATGGTTGGAGTTGATCAAAGACTATGACATGGGGATACACTATCATCCCGGCAAAGCCAATGTGCTAGCAGATGCTTTGAGTCGAAAGAATTACTGCAACGCCACTCATACGAAAGAACTATGCAGTAAACTACAACGAGAGTTTGAATATCTGAACTTGGGAATTGTCAATCATGGTTATGTGACGCTCTCGAGACATAGCCGACACTCGTGGAGCAAGTTCGTCGGGCTCAAGCTAATGACCCCGACATAGCTGAGTGAAAGAAAAACATGAGGACTGGCAGAGCCAAGGATTTCTCTGAAGACGAACATGGAACAATCTGGATGGTAGAAATATTGTGTGTACCTGAGAACAAGGAGTTGAAAGATCTGATTCTTAGCGAAGCTCATCAATCCCAGTACTCAATTCACCCCGGAAGCACGAAAATGTATCAAGATCTTAAGGAAAAATTCGGTGGGTTAGCATGAGGAGAGAAATCGCCGAGTTCGTTGCTTTGTGTGATGTCTCGTCGCCAAGTCAAGGCGTAACATCGCCGACCTGCAGGATTGTTACAACCTCTCAAGATTCCAGAATGGAAATGGGAAGAAATTGGAATGGACTTCATCACTGGTCTGCCCAGAACTTCCGTTGGTCATGATTCTGTTTGGATAATTGTGGACCGACTCACAAAAGTCGCTCACTTCATACCCGTGCATACAACTTACTCGGGGAAGAAATTGCGCGAGCTCTACTTGGCAAAGATCATGTGTTTACATGGGGTACCGAAAAGATTGTATCGATCGAGGGAGTCGGTTTACCTCAAAACCCGCGAAGTTGCAAGAAGAATTGGGAACTCGTTTGAACTTCAAGCACCGCTTACCATCCTCACATTGATGGTAAGACGAAAGAGTTAATCAGATCTTGGAGGATATGTTGAGAGCTTGTGCGCTTGATTTCGGTGGAGCCGGGATAAGAGTCTACCTTATGCTAAGTTTTCGTACAACAACAGTTATCGCGAGTCTTCAAATGGCTCCATTCGAAGCATTGTATGGCGAAAGTGCCGCACGCCACTTTTCTAGGATCGACCGGAGAACGCCGCTTGTTTGGGACCGATGTCTTGAATGAAGCCGAAGAAAAGTCAGGCTGATCCGTGAAAGATTGAAAACTGCTCAGTCTCGTCAGAAAAGTTACGCTGACAACCGTCGAAGGGAGTTAAGCTTCGAGGTTGGAGATCATGTGTACCTTCGCGTCACTCCACTTCGGGGAGTGCACCATTTCCAGACGAAAGGGAAGTTGGCACCACGTTTTGTGGGACAGAAGTTTCTTGGGAACAATTCTGCTACAACTTCCGCAAGGCAAAAGTTCCTGATGGCATTGTGGCATAGAAGAAGAGGGAGTTCCGAGCTCTGGAACAGGGCAACAGGACTGTTATTGAATACCTCCACGAGTTCAACCGCCTCGCACGCTACGCACCAGAGGATGTGCGCACTGACTCCGAGAGGCAGGACAAGATCTTGGCTGGCCTTGATGATGAACTCACCAATCAGCTGATCTCAGGTGATTATGCTGACTTCGAGAAGCTGGTGGATAAAGCCATTCGCCAGAGGATCGGAGGAACAAGATGGTCTCGTAAGAGAAAGGCGGCCTAGTTCCGGATGAATCGTGGAAATGTTCAAAGACCTCGCTTCATGTCTCGGACAACAAGGTGGACCCTCCACTATGGTTGTCCATCAGCACCGCCCCTTTCACCCTAGGAATTCCAACTCACGTCCCAACCCCAACTTTAACCGTGGCAACATCAGCAACAACGGTGGTCGGCCTCACCGCAATCCTCGCTCCGCGCCCATCGATGGCACCCGCTTCCACTGTTCAACCCAAGAAAGACGCCGTAGGAAAATCGTTGGTTTCTTTCAATTGCAACGAGCCTGGTCACTTCGCTAATAAGTGTCCGAAGCCCAAGCGCAATGCACCCGTTTGTTTAGGCGTGGTCAACCATGCTTCGCTTGAAGAGGCTCGGGATGCACCGAACATCATTTTGGGTTCGTTCCTAGTAAACTCGGCTCCGCTACGCTTTGTTTGATTCGGTGCAACTCATTCGTTCATATCAAAAAGATTTGTTGGGGAACATGGGTTAAGAAGAGAGAAACTTGTCACACCGATGCGGGTTCACACCCCAGGAAATAGCCTGAAGTCAGTCAGCTATAGTCCTTCGGTGACAATAGAAATTCAAAGATCACGATTTGTAGCCAATCTCATCCTTCTTGAATCCAAAGACCTAGATGTCATCCTAGGGATGGATTGGTTGACAAGACATAAAGGAGTGATAAATCGCAGAAGACGCACCATCAACCTAACCCTGGAAGGAGAAGTGGTTACTTTCCGCCCATTGTCTCGTAAAGCAAGGGGTTAGTCTCGAATCAAATTATCGGTCGATGAGTCAATGTCGAGAAACCGTAATCCAAGAAACTTGAGGATATACCTATAGTTCGGGAGTACCCGTAAGTTTTTCCAGATGATCTCATAGCCATGCCACCCAAGAGGGAGATTAAGTTCCGTATCGACTTGGTACCAGGAACCGCTCCGATCTACAAGAGACCTTACGTAATGGCGCTAATGAGATGGCCGAGGTCAAGAAGGTGTTGATGAGCAATTACGAGGGATACGTTCGCCCGAGCACGCCGCCTTGGGGTGCCCCGTGATATTTGTGGAGAAGAAAGATAAGACAAAGAGGCCGTGTGTGGATTACCGCGCACTCAACGAGGTCACTATCAAGAATAAGTACCCGTTAGCTCGAATTGACGACTGTTCGATCAACTTGAAGGAGCCAAGGTGTTATCCAAGACAGACTCGCTGGCCGGCTATCATCGCTGAGAATCGAGAAGAAGATATTCCAAAGACAAAGATTCACTACTCGATATGGATTGTTCGAGTCCACCGTCATGTCCTTCGGACTTACTAATGCATCGGCTTTCTTCATGAACCCGATGAACAAGGTGTTCATGGATTTCTAGGATAAGTTTGTTGTGGTCTTCATAGATGACATTCTTATCTATTCAAAGTCCGAAGAAGACCATGAACAACACCTTCGTCAAGTACTTGAGAGATTGAAGGAACATCGTTGCACGCCAAGTTCGAAATGTGATTTCGGCTCAAGAAAGTTTAGTTTCTTGGTCATATTATAACCGCTCAAGGAGTAGCCGTTGATCCGTCAAATGTGGAGTCGGTTACTAAGTGGACCCCACCAAAGACTATTTCTCGATACGAAGTTTCCTTGGACTCGCGGTTATTACCGCGATTCATCGAGAATTTCTCCGTAATCGCAAGGACAATGACACAGCTTGTTAAAGAAAGAGGAAAAGTTTAAGTGGTCTCGCGAGTGCAACGAAGCTTTGAAGAGCTCAAGCGAAATTGGTAGCCGCTCCGGTCTTAATCTTGCCGGATCGACCAAGGATTTCCAAGTTTACCGTGATGCATCTCGTCACGGGTTAGGATGTGCTGATTCAAGACGGAAAAGTGGTTGCATACGCTTCACGCCAGTTGCGACCTCATGACACTAACTATCCTACTCGAGCTAGCAACAAGTGGTTCACGCCCGAAGATTTGGCGGCATTATCTCATCAGAACCGTTGTGAAGTTTACACCGATCACAAGAGTCCAAGTATATCTTCACCCAGCCAGATCTAAACCTTCGTCAGCGAAGATGGTTGGAGTTGATCAAAGACTATGACATGGGGATACACTATCATCCCGGCAAAGCCAATGTGCTAGCAGATGCTTTGAGTCGAAAGAATTACTGCAACGCCACTCATACGAAAGAACTATGCAGTAAACTACAACGAGAGTTTGAATATCTGAACTTGGGAATTGTCAATCATGGTTATGTGACTGCTCTCGAGACATAGCCGACACTCGTGGAGCAAGTTCGTCGGGCTCAAGCTAATGACCCCGACATAGCTGAGTGAAAGAAAAACATGAGGACTGGCAGAGCCAAGGATTTCTCTGAAGACGAACATGGAACAACTGGATGGTAGAAATATTGTGTGTACCGAGAACAAGGAGTTGAAAGATCTGATTCTTAGCGAAGCTCATCAATCCCGCACTCAATTCACCCCTAAGCACGAAAATGTATCAAGATCTTAAGGAAAATTCTCGGTGGGTTAGCATGAGGAGAGAAATCGCCGAGTTCGTTGCTTTGTGTGATGTCTCGCCAAGTCAAGGCGTAACATCGCGACTGCAGGATTGTTACAACCTCTCAAGATTCCAGAATGGAAATGGGAAGAAATTGGAATGGACTTCATCACTGGTCTGCCCAGAACTTCCGTTGGTCATGATTCTGTTTGGATAATTGTGGACCGACTCACAAAAGTCGCTCACTTCATACCCGTGCATACAACTTACTCAGGGAAGAAACCGGCGAGCTCTACTTGGCAAAGATCATGTGTTTACATGGGGTACCGAAAAGATTGTATCGATCGAGGGAGCCGGCTTACCTCAAAATTCGGCGAAGTTGCAAGAAGAATTGGGAACTCGTTTGAACTTCAAGACCGCTTACCATCCTCACATTGATGGTAAGACAGAAAGAGTTAATCAGATCTTGGAGGATATGTTGAGAGCTTGTGCGCTTGATTTCGGTGGAGCCTGGGATAAGAGTCTACCTTATGCTAAGTTTTCGTACAACAACAGTTATCAGGCGAGTCTTCAAATGGCTCCATTCGAAGCATTGTATGGCAGAAAGTGCCGCACGCCACTTTTCTAGGATCAGACTGGAGAACGCCAGTTGTTTGGGACTGATGTCTTGAATGAAGCCGAAGAAAAAGTCAGCCGATCCGTGAAAGATTGAAAACCGCTCGCCTCGTCGAAAAGTTACGCCGACAACCGTCGAAGGGAGTTAAGCTTCGAGGTTGGAGATCATGTGTACCTTCGCGTCACTCCACTTCGGGAGTGCACCATTTCCGCACGAAAGGGAAGTTGGCACCACGTTTGTGGGACGAAGTTTCTTGGGAACAATTTCGCTACAACTTCCGCAAGGCAAAAGTTCCCGATGGCATTGTGGCATAGAAGAAGAGGGAGTTCCGAGCTCGGAACAGGCAACAGGACTGTTATTGAATACCTCCACGAGTTCAACCGCCTCGCACGCTACGCACTGCAGGATGTGCGCACCGACTCCGAGAGGCGTGACAAGATCTTGGCCGGCCTTGATGATGAACTCACCAATCAGCTGATCTCAGGTGATTATGCTGACTTCGAGAAGCTGGTGGATAAAGCCATTCGCCAGGAGGATCAGAGGAACAAGATGGTCTGTAAGAGAAAGGCGGCCTAGTTCCGGATGAATCAGGGAAATGTTCAAAGACCTCGCTTCATGTCTGGACAACAAGGTGGACCCTCCACTATGGTTGTCCATCAGCACCGTCCCTTTCACCCTAGGAATTCCAACTCACGTCCCAACCCCAACTTTAACCGTGGCAACATCAGCAACAACGGTGGTCAGTCTCACCGCAATCCTGCTCCGCGCCCATCGATGGCACCAGTTCAGTCTGTTCAACCCAAGAAAGACGCTGTAGGAAAATCGTTGGTTTCTTTCAATTGCAACGAGCCTGGTCACTTCGCTAATAAGTGTCCGAAGCCCAAGCGCAATGCACCCAGGTTTGTTTAGGCCAGGGTCAACCATGCTTCAGTTGAAGAGGCTCAGGATGCACCGAACATCATTTTGGGTTCGTTCCTAGTAAACTGCCTCCCGCTACGCTTTGTTTGATTCTCGGTGCAACTCATTCGCTCATATCAAAAAGATTTGTTGGGGAACATGGGTTAAGAAGAGAGAAACTTGTCACACCGATGCGGGTTCACACCCCAGAAATAGCCCGAAGTCGCCGCCTATAGTCCTTCGTGACAATAGAAATTCAAAGATCACGATTTGTAGCCAATCTCATCCTTCTTGAATCCAAAGACCTAGATGTCATCCTAGGGATGGATTGGTTGACAAGACATAAAGGAGTGATAAACTGCGCAGCACGCACCATCAACCTAACCACCGAAGGAGAAGTGGTTACTTTCCGCCCATTGTCTCGAAAGCAAGGGGTTAGTCCGAATCAAATTATCGGTCGATGAGTCAATGTCGAGAAACCGTAATCCAAGAAACTTGAGGATATACCTATAGTTCGGGAGTACCCGTAAGTTTTTCCAGATGATCTCATAGCCATGCCACCCAAGAGGGAGATTAAGTTCCGTATCGACTTGGTACCAGGAACCGCTCCGATCTACAAGAGACCTTACAGAATGGCTGCTAATGAGATGGCCGAGGTCAAGAAGCAGTTGATGAGCAATTACAGAGGGATACGTTCGCCCGAGCACGCCGCCTTGGGGTGCCCTTGATATTTGTGGAGAAGAAAGATAAGACAAAGAGGCTGTGTGTGGATTACCGCGCACTCAACGAGGTCACTATCAAGAATAAGTACCCGTTAGCTCGAATTGACGACCTGTTCGATCAACTTGAAGGAGCCAAGGTGTTATCCAAGACAGGACTGCGGTCAGCTATCATCGCTGAGAATCGTAGAAGAAGATATTCCAAAGACAAAGATTCACTACTCGATATGGATTGTTCGAGTCCACCGTCATGTCCTTCGGACTTACTAATGCATCGGCTTTCTTCATGAACCCGATGAACAAGGTGTTCATGGATTTCTAGGATAAGTTTGTTGTGGTCTTCATAGATGACATTCTTATCTATTCAAAGTCCGAAGAAGACCATGAACAACACCTTCGTCAAGTACTTGAGAGATTGAAGGAACATCGTTGCACGCCAAGTTCAAGAAATGTGATTTCGGCTCAAGAAAGTTTAGTTTCTTGGTCATATTATAACCGCTCAAGGAGTAGCTGTTGATCCGTCAAATGTGGAGTCAGTTACTAAGTGGACCCCACCAAAGACTATTTCTCAGATACGAAGTTTCCTTGGACTCGCGGGTTATTACCGCCGATTCATCGAGAATTTCTCCGTAATCGCAAGGACAATGACACAGCTTGTTAAAGAAAGAGGAAAAGTTTAAGTGGTCTCGCCGAGTGCAATGAAGCTTTGAAGAGCTCAAGCGAAATTGGTAGCCGCACCGGTCTTAATCTTGCCGGATCGTACCAAGGATTTCCAAGTTTACCGTGATGCATCTCGTCACGGTTAGGATGTGTGCCGATTCAAGACGGAAAAGTGGTTGCATACGCTTCACGCCAGTTGCGACCTCATGACACTAACTATCCTACTCAGAGCTAGCAACAGTGGTTCACGCCCTGAAGATTTGGCGGCATTATCTCATCAGTAACCGTTGTGAAGTTTACACCGATCACAAGAGTCCGAAGTATATCTTCACCCAGCTGATCTAAACCTTCGTCGCCGAAGATGGTTGGAGTTGATCAAAGACTATGACATGGGGATACACTATCATCCCAAGCAAAGCCAATGTGCTAGCAGATGCTTTGAGTCGAAAGAATTACCGCAACGCCACTCATACGAAAGAACTATGCAAGAAACTACAACGAGAGTTTGAATATCCGAACTTGGGAATTGTCAATCATGGTTATGTGACTCGCTCTCGAGACATAGCCGACACTCGTGGAGCAAGTTCGCCGGGCTCAAGCTAATGACCCCGACATAGCCGAGTGAAAGAAAAACATGAGGATCGGCAGAGCCAAGGATTTCTCTCGAAGACGAACATGGAACAACTGGATGGTAGAAATATTGTGTGTACCGAGAACAAGGAGTTGAAAGATCCGATTCTTAGCGAAGCTCATCAATCCCGCACTCAATTCACCCGAAGCACGAAAATGTATCAAGATCTTAAGGAAAATTTCGTGGGTTAGCATGAGGAGAGAAATCGCCGAGTTCGTTGCTTTGTGTGATGTCGCCGCAAGTCAAGGCGTAACATCGCGACTCCGCAGGATTGTTACAACCTCTCAAGATTCCGTAATGGAAATGGGAAGAAATTGGAATGGACTTCATCACCGGTCCGCCGTAACTTCCGTTGGTCATGATTCTGTTTGGATAATTGTGGACCGACTCACAAAAGTCGCTCACTTCATACCCGTGCATACAACTTACTCAGGGAAGAAACGCAGAGCTCTACTTGGCAAAGATCATGTGTTTACATGGGGTACCGAAAAGATTGTATCGATCGAGGAGGAGTCTTACTCAAAATTCGCGTGTTGCAAGAAGAATTGGGAACTCGTTTGAACTCAAGCACCGCTTACCATCCTCACATTGATGGTAAGACAGAAAGAGTTAATCAGATCTTGGAGGATATGTTGAGAGCTTGTGCGCTTGATTTCGGTGGAGCCCGGGATAAGAGTCTACCTTATGCCGAGTTTTCGTACAACAACAGCTTATCGCGAGTCTTCAAATGGCTCCATTCGAAGCATTGTATGGCGTAAAGTGCCGCACGCCACTTTTCTAGGATCAGACTGGAGAACGCCAGTTGTTTGGGACTGATGTCTTGAATGAAGCCGAAGAAAAAGTCAGGCTGATCCGTGAAAGGTTGAAAACTGCTCAGTCTCGTCAGAAAAGTTACGCTGACAACCGTCGAAGGGAGTTAAGCTTCGAGGTTGGAGATCATGTGTACCTTCGCGTCACTCCACTTCGGGGAGTGCACCATTTCCAGACGAAAGGGAAGTTGGCACCACGTTTTGTGGGACCATACCGAATTTTAGAACACCGCGGGGAGGTTGCCTATCGGTTGGAACTTCCTCCTTCCATGGCAAGCATTCATGATGTGTTTCATGTGTCTCAGTTGAAGAAATGCTTAAGAGTGCCTGAGGAGCAAGCAAGTCCTGATCACCTTAACATTCAAGAGGACTTGACTTATGTTGAGAAACCAGTTCGTATCCTCGACATGGTGAAAAGAGAACCAGGAACCGAGTTACCAAGTTTTGTCGTGTGCGGTGGAGTCACCACTCGAAGAAGAGGCAACTTGGGAAAGAGAAGATGAGCCGAAAGCCGCTCACCCGCACCTCTTCGCAGCACCTCCGAATCTCTGGGTCAAGATTCCGTTTAAGGAGGGTAGGTTTGTCACGCTCGCTTTTCTCTCTAGGTTAAAAAATCACCAGTGAAAAATCGTAAAGAAGAAATTGCCTTGAAAAGCTAAAGAAAATCAAAATCCTAAATTAAAAAAATCCATTTAATAATTGGAAATGGCTTGGTGGAATTTTTCTTAAATTCCCGTGTCAAAATACGCTAATGTAATTTTTATCGGAATTTTCAAAGCATCTAAGCAATTTTAAAAATTAAATTAGGCTAATCTGGAATTATTTTCCTTAAGGAAAAGGGCTTTTCTTTTCTTTTCTTTTTTTCTTTTCCATGTGGCCTTCGCCCACTTTCAATCCCCTTTGCTCCCGCGGCCCAAGCCTCCTCCCCTGGCCCAAGCCGCCGCCCAACCACCCCCCTTCTTTCTTCTTCTCTCTCTTTCTTTTCTTTTTTTGGGTCGGTCCAGCACTATTCCTCACGCTAGTGCAAGTCCGCTTTTGCCCCTTCCGGCCTGAGGCGATGACAAGCGGGGCCTGCTTGTCATCCTCAAGCTTTAGCCGCCCCAAGCAGCAGCCGCGCATGCCATGCGAGCCGCCGCATTTCCGGCCATGTTCCCGCGTCTCCCGGCCACGTTCTCCCACATTTAACCGCGTCATAATGTGTTCCCGGCTTTACTCCGCCGTTTCCCCCGCTTTCCCAATTCCTCCGTTCATCATGTGCGCCGAAACGGCCGAGTTAAACTCCATTATTCGCAGCCGCCATTAATGCCGCACCTCGATGGTTTTCGTCCGTTCCCCGCTTCTCCCGGCCATGCCCGAACTCCCTTGCCGGTCTATTAGTTTCCCCGCACCCCGGAACACGTCCCACACTCACACTCGCTCGCGTTCGCTCACTCCCGTGCTCCCGCACCGTGCGCCGTTCTTTTTCCTCCGCCGAGCTCACTGTTTCCGTCCGTTCCCGCTAAACCGTCGCTCATCTCGTCAAACCACCACCACCTCCACCTTCGCAATCACCGGGAACACATTCCCATTGCTTTTTCCCCAATTCTTGATCGCCGATTCGCGCCGTTGCCGTCATCTTCTCCGCCTCCGACCGATGGTGAGAAGCGCCATCTCTATCTTTCCTTTTCCCCCTTGCCGAGCCGACTCCGTCGTTGTGCCATCGCCTCGCGCGTGTGGTCGCCGCCACTGCTGGCGCAAGCCGCGCCGCCCCCCGCCGCCACCTAGCGTCGTCGCCGTCGGCTGCTACCGCCGCTGCTTAGCATCACATCGCCGCGCCGCCGCTGCCAGGCATCGCCGCCGCTCGCCGGTGCGCTGCCACTACCGGCGAGGCCGCCACCGCCGGCGCAAGCCGCCGCCGCCCGGCCACCGCCGCCAAGCCGTGCGCTTCCGTGCAGCCGCCTGCCGGCTAATCCGGTGCCGCCACGTGAGCGCCCAAGCCGGGTGGACTCTGGTCCACGGTGCACCCAGGGTTCTCTCCCTTGCGTCACTGTTCAGTGGGTCCCGCAGTGATGTCAGCCTATAGTATTAAGCCTAGGTTGTTTACCCTGTTTATTTGATCACCTGGGAATCAATTTGACTAGAATCAGGGTTAGGACATGCTTATTATGCCTAGTACAACTAGATCATAAAAGGGAGAATTAATTTACTAGAATTAGTTCACATCAAATGTCGGTCTCCGACCGGATGTACCGTTGGTACTGTTAATCGGTAAATTAAAACTTGACTAATATGGTGGGCCGTGGGTGCCCGGTTTTGCAAGTCACACCCATGGCAGTTAAGGACCGATTTGCGGGAAACCCTGGAAGAATTATTAGTGCGTACCACAAGCTAGTATGGGCAACGGCTGGGCTTGTAGTGTAGCTTTTCCTGGCCGACGCATCCAGGCGAGGGTGAGCGTGATGGAGTGCGGATGGACCGAGAAAGTTCTATGCGGCTGCCGGATTCACCTCGGCACGAGAGGGGGCTGCCTACCCTGGATTCTGGGTAGGGGCGAAACCTGAGGTGTGGTGTCGCTTGGTCAAGGAGGTTTATGCGAATGGTCATGTCACAGACCCCTTTTCGATATGCCATGGTGGTATGTCGATGCACGGACACGTGTTGTGGAGCTGTGTCTTGTGGGTACAGACGTACACCTCTGGCCAAAGTGAAAAACTATTCGAATAGTCGTGCCCGCGGTTATGGGCGATCATCCAGATTCACCGTGATTAGTCTCACTAAAATAATAACTTGATTCAGTGGAAATGAGATAGAATAGTTGGAAGGGTTGCGCCTGACTCAACGTGGTGTAGCGTTGAGCAGAGTGTTAAAATATTATTTAATTACTTTAAATTACTGCTTTTACTGCTTTCAACTTAATTCTGTGAAATGCCTGCTTTATGCAAAAGTTAAACCTAGCCTATCCTTGGAATTTAACCTTGCATTCATACCTTCTTTCGGTATGACTTGCCGAGTACGTGGTTGTACTCGCCTTGCTTCCCTTTTTCCCCCACCTCGAGCTAGAGGATGAAGCCGCGATTGGTTTGTCGCCGTGTAGACTCGTCGCCGCCGTCAAGGGTTGCCTGTGGAGTGGAGTCGCTGCTCCGCAAGAGTCGAAGCCTAGTTCATAAGTTTATTTTATCTTTCCGCTGCATATGTAAGACTTTTTAATGTTTTAAGACGTGGTTCTGTAAATACAATTTGTCGTTTGTGTATCCCTGGCTGGTCCTGGATAGGGTACTTTTATATACACATTCAGCTTCAGAAATTCTGGTGTGAATTTCTGGGCATGACATATACCTCTTGAAAGGGAACATGTTTTGTAGGAATATCGGACCGAGGATACGGATCTCTTTGACAAGGTGGCATAGTAGATGCGTCATGATATTGAAGAAGGAAGGCGGAAAAATCATCTCAAAGCTGACAAGACATTGGACCACATCATTTTGAAAGTCTTCTAGTTTGTCTGGATCGATGATCTTCTGTGAAATTGCGTTCAGGAAAGCACATAGCTTTGTTATTGTTGCCAGACATTATCGGGTAGGATACCCCGAATTATAACGAGAAACAGCTGTGTCATCCGCACGTAACAGTCATGGGACTTTAGATGTGCTAACTTCTTATCCTTCGTGCTTATTATTCCCTTTATATTCGAGGAGTATCCAGACGGTACCTTGATGCTCTCCAAGCATTCAAACATTATTTCCTTCTCTGCCTTGCTCAGACTGTAGCTGGCTGGACTTAGGTACTGGGATCCTTTCTCCTTTTGTTGCAGGTGAAGGCCGTCGCGTTGTGCCATATGTTTCGGATCGTTACGTGCCTTAAGTGTATCTTTTGATTTTCCATATACACCTAGGAAAACCAGTAGGTTTACGCAAAGATTCTTAGTGAGGTGCATCACGTCGATTACGTGACGGACGTCCAAGACTTCCCAATAGGGCAACTCCCAAAAAATTGACTTCTTCTTCCACATCGCCGCATGACCACCTTCACTTGCTATAGGTTGGCTGCCAGGTCCCTTTTCAAATACTACGTTGAGGTCTTTCACCATGGCAAACACGACCTTTCCGTTGCAATGCTTTGGCTTAGTACAATGATATGCCTTTTTGATCAAAATTTTTGCCTTCTCTCCGGACAGGGTGGCTTGCAACAAGAAAGCGACGATGGCCCATGTACACTACCTTCTCATAGTGTTTCAGGTACGTACATTCGGTCTCATCCATACAATGGGTGCAAGCGTTGTACCCCTTTTTTGACTGTCCGAATAGGTTGCCAAGTGCAGGCCAATCGTTGATGCTAACAAACAGTAAACCCTCCTAGGTTAAATTGCTCCTATTTATCCTCATCCCACACGGGGACACCTTCTTTCTTCCACAGCAGTTTTAGATCTTCAATCAGCGGTCTCAGGTACATATCGATGTCATTACCAGGTTGCTTCGGGCCTTGAATAATAACCAGCATATGAATTTACTTCTGCTTCATGCATAGCCAAGGCGGGAGGTTGTAGATACACATCGTTACAGGCCAAGTGCTATGCCCGCTGCTCATCTCTCCAAAAGGATTCATGTCGTCCGTACTTAAGCCGAACCTTAGGTTTCTTGCATCCTCTCCGAAGTCTTTAAATGTTCTGTCGATGTTTCGCCACTGCGACCCATCGGCGGGATGTCTCATCCTGTCGTCTTTTAGGCGTTCTTTCGTGTGCCAGCGCATTATCCTTGCATGCTCTTTGTTCCAGAATAGATGCTTCAGCCGTGGTATTATAGGAAAATACCACATCACCTTAGCAGGAACCCTTTTCTTTGAAGGCCGTCTGTCAACTTTGCCTGGATCATCTCGTCTGATCTTGTATCGAAGTGCTTTACAAACCGGACATGATTTTAGGTTCTCATACTCCTCACCGTGATAGAGGATACAATCGTTAGGATATGCGTGTATCTTCTGTACCTCCAGTCCTAGAGGGCAGACTAACTTCTTAGCTTCGTACGTTGATTTTCGATAATTCGTTTCCCTCTGGAAGAATGTTCTTCATGAGTTTTAGTAACTCGCCAAATGCCTTGTCACTGACACCATTTTGGCCTTCCATTGCAAGAATTACAGCGTGGTACCTAACTTTTTGTGCCCCTGTTCATAGCCTGGGTGCAAGGACGTTTTGTGGTCCACCAACATACGCTCCAATTTATGCACCTCCTTTTCACCTTCGCAGTCCCCCTGTACGTCGCGCAACATCTGACCAAGGTCATCGACACCGTCATCGACACCGTCGTTTTCTTCAGCATCCCCGCCCGCCTTGCCTGCTGTATTCTCTTCAAACCCACCGTATTGACCACAGTCCAGAATGTTGTCGTCATCTTCTTCCATTGCAACCCCCACCTCTCCATGCGATGTCCAGTAATTGTAGTGAGGCATGAATCCCAACTGAAACAAGTGGGCATAAACAATTCTTGATGTAGAATACTCCTTCTCGTTTTTGCACTTTTTGCATGGACAACGTATGAAACCCTTCTGCTTATTGGCATCGGCCACACTCAAAAAATAATGCACGCCTTGAATAAACTCTATCGACCGTCGATCTGCGTTGTACATCCATTGCCGATCCATCTACATGGAATGAAAAAATCATAAGAAAAATACAGGAAAATCAAACTATTTAAATATTATTACAATAATTATATACTAATCCAACATATGTAATGTGTTGTACTAAAAATTATCTTTTAAAGTTGTAAACATAAAATTAATACATTATTTTAAAAGTTCTAACTATTTTAACGATATTTAAATTACCTTATTTTTCTAATCTACTATCAAATTTTCTATATTTCTTCCTTTGTCATCCATTTTATAACTTTTTGTCCAAATGTTTCTCTCTCATCATTTTTCATAAATATTTTTTGAGATAAAATTGTTACGTAATAAATCCTACAAATATAATGTGCTAAGCATACTTTTTTCTTTTCATTTTCCAAAACAATTTTCTTGTAATGTGCTTGTAAAATAATTAGTCGCAAACAAATTTTATTTTTCTTTATTTTTTCATAGCATATCTAAAGATAAAAATATATAGAAAACAACCGTAAAAAGCAAATATCTAAGCATAGATCATAAGAGGAAGAAGTTGCTAACCTAGTAGATAGCAAAGATTTGTGTATTATCACCAAAACAAAATCACAAAAAGTTTTGGCAGCACCTCCCCTCTAACTAGAGCAAAAGTTTGAAGATAAATGCAACGGCTCGAACCGAAGGAGTAAGAAGAAGTATAAAAAGCAACTCCATCTTTAGTCCTTGTTGGTGTTACCTAGGAGGACTAAAGATCTCCGGTGCTATGACATGTTCTGACAGAAATATAACCAGGACTAAAGATTATCTTTAGTCCCGGTTCGTGTCACGAACCGGGACTAAACATCTTAGAGAGCCGTTGTCTTTTTAAACCGGCCCCGGGTATAACTCTAACCGGAACTATTGTGGATTTTGGCGCTTCAACTAAAGATCGTTTCTCCAGTAGTATAGGCAACCACACACACGAATCCAAAGCTAACTAACTCTGCATGCATCCACTGCCTGGACCTCTTCTTGCTCCAAACGTGCATATCCTAAGACTTGGATAAATGCATGGCCGCTAATAACCTACATGCATGGCTAATCAATTCCACCTACACTTGTATGAGTAGACACTCAACTCTTGGCTGTTGATCTGCCCGCTTTGCACCACATATGCTTCTGCTGATCAACTCACTACGCCATGATGCTAGACATACAGTTAACTGAAAATGCACTTCCGCCTTGTCCCAAAATACAAATACTAAAAAACTAAACAACAAGATTAATCTCCAACAGAGGTCACTGTCCAAGCTTCACCAAGCCCCACGTAACCCTCGGTGGATCTCCTAGTATACCCCATTCGGCTCATGCCTGCACTGTTTTGGCTCCATTTGAGCCGGAGCTCAACATGCATGTGCGTGCCATGGGACCCCGCCGCTCGCGCTGCTGCGGCTTTCCCTGGCCACCTATGTCTTTAAAATGACCACTGACGTGTGCGCAAGATCTTTACGCATCTTTATAATTTTGTCCGTGATCACATCGGAGGTACCGTTCGTCGTCGACGAGGGCAAACACGGCCACTGGCCTTAACTCAGCTCGCTGGGGACCATACTATATAAATTCGATTAAATCCAGGGATCAATTCACAAAACATTCTTCTCATATAGAGCAGTCCTCAGACCGTGGGTTGGTTTCCAGAAAGAATAGGATCCTTATTGAAAGCTCTCCAGTTTTAAATCTATTAAATAAAAGGAAAATGATTAAAATGGTTTTCTATTAAACTAAGGATGCTAACTTATAAATTCCATAGTAAATTCATTTTAATTCATTTTGGTGTGAAGTAGATTAAAAAAATATTCTCTAAACTGGTATAAAATAAAAGATGGCACTTTTTGTGTAGTAAATAACTCCAAAGTTTTGAATAGATATAAATTCCACCATATGTATTATAGTTTCTAAAATGCATACAAAAACCATCTTAAGTGAAAATAATGTGAAATAAATTTGTTAGGATCACAAAATGACGGACCTTATTTCTGTAAATTAGAATCTAAAAAATTAGTATATAAAACACCTTTAAATTATATATAACATGTATATGCTCATAATTAGCATAAGAACTTCCAAAATTCAAATAGAATTAGTTATAACTCCAAATAAAGTGTTTCTAGTTTTGTTAAAACTCATAACTTTATGACCTTAATTACTGCAAATAGAAATGTGAAGCATACAGTACCTTAAAACAATTGTAAAATATGGATGTAGCAAATTATTAACATAGTATGTAATATAACTAAAATTTCATACAAGCACTAAGTTACTGGAAGCTAAAACATAACATATTATCGATATAAAGTACCTTTAAAAGTTTATATACCATATAGTTAACTATATATACCCTGTAACTTGTAAAATTTGTAACATATTCATGCTAGCTCTAAAAATAGAGAAGTCAACTTTGTTGGACTTAGAAGATCATGCGCTTTACTGCTGTAACCAGGAACTTACTACAACTTAAATAAAATTTCATCTAACCTACTCCTAATATGACAATTAGAAAATTCGTAACTCATAAATGCTAAGAGATAAAAATAGAAATTGTTTCACCATAAATCATGTTTAATTAGTAACTAATCAAAGTAGAGAATTCATGAATATTAGAGTCATTTTGGATTTTTGCTTGATTTGGTGTTTATACCGTTACTGTTATTGTACGCGTATTACTGTTATTTTGTGTAGTGAATGAATCTCCTATCGGTGAGGAGTATGGGTTTATTGCTGACCATGGTGAAGATTCTATATACGCTAACGTAGGCAAGTGCCCCTTTCTTTGAACACTTTGTATCCTATATTTTATGGGCAAATGTTTTATTTATAACTTTACATGCGCTATTTGGTAGAAAACTATACCTAGGTAGTTCCATTCTATTTGTTGCATGAACCACCTTGACATAATTTCTGCAATTTGTAACCCTAGAAATGATTGGAATAGAAATGATTGGAGTACATTGGTAGTACTCTAATGGACCTAATTATGCTTATTATATGTCATATGCTTATCTATGCCTAGCTCCAAACTATTAAAATCGTAATGGATCAAATCCCTTCTATATTTTGAACTCCTTTTGAACTTATCAACAGATGTGCAGCCCTATATATTTGTGAACTAAAATAATGAAAATGATGAATTTTAGACTTGGATGACAAGCGGTGCACATATGGTGTTAGTTGCGCATTGATATGGGGAGTGTTTACCCGGGTCTATTAAGGACCGAACTTTGTGTCACTCACTGTTGTTTACCGTACATCCATTGATGTGACCATGGCTACTATGGATACAACCATTGTTTACATCAGATGTGTTGATGAGAAATTCGATTCTCATGTACTGGCTTGAGTGATTTGCTTTACTCTAGTGCAGGTCCAAATTGGTCGCCTTTGGTAAATTTAGGGCGTGCCATTTGGTTTGATCCTGTAACCAACAAAAAACAAGAAATAGGCATTAAGTTAGAATTAGATCCTACTGGATCGGCTGAAGACATCAATAAACACATAATTGTTATTCCAAAGCATACTTATACTAAGTGATTGAGATAGATCGGTAGTATACCGAGATAGTATAAATCACTTAGGCTAAAGGCACATTAGGATAATAATTATCTGCATTGATAACCTAACCGATACTACAGGTCTAATGTGAATCAGCTAATACTCCGATACATTTTATAAAAAGATATTGATCTAATCTTGTTGATGAGAAATTTCTCTCACGCGTCGGCTGGGAGATCCGCTAACTCAGCAGTGCAGTCCTTCTCGCCGCCTATGCCGTGAGGCGTGCGCTGATTTGATCTCGTTAATCAATAAGAAAAACAATAGAATATGCGTTAAGTGTTAGGTTAGATCCCCACTGGATCGACTAAGAGAACCCATAAACATATATATGCTATTCTAAACTATATTTAAGCCAAGTGACTGGAATGGATCGGCTATATCGAGACAGCATTAGCCGCTTAACCTAAATACAGTAAAGAATAATAAATATATGAATCGATAACCTAGCCGATACTGGAAAGCTAACAATGAATCGGCTAGTACTCCGATAAATCTTATAAAAAGATATCATTCTTGAAACATGCATAGCTCGAAAATCGGCCATCAATGCCGATGATAGGCCGATTTGGCCGCCGACGTCCAACAAGAATGTGATCTTAACATAAGAGGCAGCCCTAATATAAATCTAATAATAAACATATTAAAAGAAATATATCAGGGCAGATAAGGCCGGCTGAAACCCGGCGCTGTCTCTAAACATTATAAATCTAAGCCGAACATATCATTGGTAGTTCTAAGAACGACTTAGTAGTTTGAATCCGATGCAACATTTAGTATAAAAAGAAAAACCTGATCTGTTGTAGCCGATTTATATCTCTCGAGACGGTGGATACCGCATATAAACCAGCCAAACTTTAGATCTAGCCCTATTGGCTGTAAGTTCTTACTAGAACTAGCCAATGACAGGATAGATCTAAACAATAGTCTAATTTATATGCGTTATATGATAAATAGCGTAGTACAAACTCCTGAATCTAATGTGTCATTACGATGGAAGCACTAGAAATAGTAGATCATACCACTAATGACAAGCATTTACCTAGATCTGGGGATCGAAACGATGCAGCCCGTAGCAAAACAAAGTGCTCGTCTGAAGAAAAAGGTTGGCGATGCGCCGAAGGTTTGATTGATTGTGATTGATTGATCTTTCATTACAGGATGTCTCGGGTCCTATTTATACCCAAGATACAATTATCTGTACAAACCCCGAACTCTATCTAAACTACTATTTAAAACACAACATTATCCCGAGCGAGACCCACGCCGTGTTACAACTAACAGTTTAAACAAACCCCTAAATTACAGATATAATTGCCGTTACATGACTCTATCCATAAGTGGCAATATCGTTTAACGCGCAATTAACAACCGAATCTTCTATTTATCTTCAAACCGCTGCATCAGAAACGGTTTCATCTCTTCTGGACTTGGAATCGGCTATCGGCTGCCCCTGTCCGATCCAACCTTAGCCGATTGGCCTCTCAGCCGATCACTTCCTCAGCCGATGCGACCCCTGTCTCCAGCCGATTCGATTCTGCTTCGCCTTCGCAGACTTAGGAATTCGATTACCAAATTTCAGTGTTAACACATGCCCCCCAAGTCCGTGATACGAAGTGTTGCGGATTTGCTTGCATGTTCAAACTCCCGCTCTCTTCTTGACCTAAACCGCTTCGGCTTCCCTCCAAGTGCCCTTTAAATATGCACTCTCCTCGGTCGAACCGCCTACGCCTTCAAAGCGCACTCAGCCTCCTTTGCACGCAAGCTTCTTGCCTTCTCTCTCCTCTTCGGCGATCCCATCGGCGCTCGTCAAACTTCATCGCGCTCTTCAGACCAGACCCATCTTCGCCCTCAAGCATTCCGATGGCCTCCACCGTCGTTGCATCGAGCACCTCCGTCGCGCCGGCCACCGCCGCCACGCCAGTCGCAGCCGCTGCGCCAACCGTTGGTGCTGTTCCGGCCGCCGCCATGGCCGAGTTCCCTGAGGTACTCCCTTTCGATCCAAAACTTTCTTTTTCTTTCGAACCTGATCTTTTGAACACATTGCATCAATATTACGTTCAGCCATTTTTTTAAGTAGCACTTTCCTTCGTTTTTATCAATTAGTACTTTTTCCTTCCTCGAACCGTAATATGCAACCATTCTTGATTAGCGCTCCTCTTCTCTTTTTCGAACCGTAGCACTGTCACGTCAAGTGCTTATCCCCAATCGACACAAGCGCAAAGGTACTTTTCGACCACATCGGCAACACGGGTCCAGCCGATGCAATTATAGCCGAAACCAACCGGATCCCTTTGAACACTGCCAAACCATCCCTCGCCCACTGGAACGGAACGTTCAAATCATGGCCGACCACCGACACAGCCTGGGTTGAGTGGTACAAAAGGGTGCGATCGGCCAAATATACGCAGTGGGAGGAGGCCGGGATAGCCCAAGGCTTGGCTCTGTCTATTGCCAACATGGAGAAGGACGAGCCACTTCTGTCGGCCGCAACGTATTTTTGGAATGACAGCTTCAACGCCTTCATCTTTCGTCAAGGGCCGATGACTGTCACGCTAGCCGACGTGTACATGACAACCGGTTTGGACATTGAGTCATCGGCCAACCCCAGCAACTTGAACCGAAAGGGGCAGCACCAATTCAATACCAAGGCCATCGGCGGGTGGAGTGGCTTCATTGCCCAAAACATGAAGGATGGACCTGTCGGCCACAGGGAGCATGCCGCATTCTTGATCGAGTTGCGGGCCGACCGCCAACTGGCAGGTCATGGCCGAGGTTTTGGCCGACGGGGGAAAACTCGCGCTGGGGAAGTACCTCCTCGGCTACTTATATCAGATGTTGCATCAAGCCGCCGCAAAAATAGCCGCCAACGCCCCCATCACCACTGGCGGCCCTTGGTGGTTCCTTCAAATCTGGTTAGTGCTGGCGACCCAAAAGATAGCCGGTCGGCTCCCTCTGACAGCAGCTGTATACCCAAGGCTGGAGCCGATCGAGGATGAAGATGGCAACCAGATCACCACCACCAGGTGCATGAGCTACGAAGAGGCAGCAGCCGCCCACGTAGGCTCAAAGCAATCGGCCGAGCTGCTGGCCGAATGGTTCATAGCCCTCTACGACGGGTTGTCTCGCGAGAACCGCACCTGGTACTTTTACCGGGACCGAGGGCTGTTCGAGTTGCCGGCCGACTTCAATTGGGAAGACGTCAACTCAGCCGACAACTCGAGGTGCAGGGAACTGTTCATCACCACCCCGTCCCCGCATCTTGCCGACCGGGATCCACCAGTGGCCGATCGCTGGCCAAGAGCTACGAATTCTACTACCCGTGTCGGCAGCGAGACAGTTTGGTCTTGGGCGCTGCCCATCGGCTTCTTTTATGCCGATAAGATCGAAACGAGGGAGTGGTCGCCAAGACCTGATAATGGATCGGCTGTTGAACATAGCCGGCCCTCCCCTCGACGATGTCGGCATGATGACACTGGCGCTAAGGAAAAGCGCCGCTTATGACTGATGGTGGACTGAAATCAAGCGCCATATATTCCACCAACGGTCGTCTTGTTACGTCGACCTGCTCCTGCCTGACGAGATCCGTCGGTAAGCTTTAAGTTCCAAATAATTTTCTCCTTCTCATCATCGGCTGACATAGCCGATTAACATTTGCCCTTTGGTCTGCAGGAGACGGAGACGGAGCGGCTGACGGTAAGCGACTCCGGGCGCCCCATCGAATACCGTTTAGGTGTTCTGGATGGGGGCAGCCTCGCTCCGTCGGCCATCGGCTGGGTGGCGCTGAAGCTGGCTTCGTTGCTATGAGGGCAGGTGCGCCAGCCGATCGCCCAGAAGAAAAGGGCTGCACCACCTCCACGACCGTCGGCTGCGCCTGCTCCCAAGAGGCTAAAAGAGAAGAAGCCGGCAACGCCAGCCGATAGCCTCGCCCCCCTTGGATCGGGCTGTCGCGCAGTTCCTCAACACCATCGCCAGCGAGGAAATGCCGGCGGCTGTTGGAGTGGCGGCCGAACCCGGGGTTTTGAGTCCCGAGTCGGTCAACGCTCCAGCCGATGTCCCGCCGGTCCCAAGTCCCCCAGCAAAACATCGGCCGGTAAGCCTTCACTTCGCCAGATTTGGCTTCGCGATGGTCACTTGCATCTGATCGAACCATTCTTTTCAGGTCAAGAAATTGGCGAGCCGCACTTCACGCCCCGCGCCATCGGTAATCACCTCTTGCCATTTGACCTGTAGTAATTCGTCGATTTGTCCGGTAACTCTTTCTTTTGTAGCCCCTGCGATCTCCATCGGCTGCCCCCCAGGCGTCCAGCGAGCATGCTGCGCCTGCCGCAGGTGGCGGCGATGACGTCGACGAAGAGGCGCCGATGGCCGCAGGCAGCGATCCAGCCGAGCTGACTGCTTCGACCCTGGTGCCAACGGTAAGCCGACTGAAACAGATGATCGGCTTCTGTCAACTTAATGTCTTCTGATCATCTCTCTTTTCTTTGCTGCAGAACATAGCCGACCTCCTCGATTTTGACTTGTCGGAGTTCGAGGAGTCCTGCGAAATCGGTGAGGAGGCATCGGTGACGCCGGCTGAGGACCTGAGGGCCACCCTAGCCGACATTGGCAACCGGCAGGAGGCCTCGCTGGACGCGCTGGTGGTCGACAGTGGGTTGATACGCGCGTGATTCAAGGAGATTCAAGGCCAGCTGTCGGAAGCCCTAGCCGACGCTATTGATGGGTTACGCGGAGGCTACGCTAGCCAAAAACAAAAACTTTTACCGCGCAAACCAGGAACACTTGCAAGTAAGGGCCGATAGATCGTTACCGATTGGAGTAGAGTGCAGCGGAATAACCAATCGGGCAATCCGATCCGGAACGGTGTAGCCGATTTCCGGAGAGCCGATTTGCCAATCAGCCGATTCGAGTCGTCCGGCCGCGCTCTCACGCCTCGCTCCGATGCGCCCGACCGCAGCCGATTCCACCACGCCCGATCGCTCCGATTGCAGCCGATCCGAAGCCGATCAACGGCGCGCAACGTAGCAGCGCCTCTACCGGTATCCACACGTCCGGGGACAGTAACGCCGTACACCCGTGTGCTAGCACGCGATGCAAGGCTAGGGTTTGGCTCGAAAGTGGGGAGGGTTTCCGTGGAGATTGATCGCGGCGACTTCTGTTGCACGCGATGCAATTGATGTCTATTCAGCTCTCCACCCCTCCCTCATTTATATAGAGTTGGCCGACTGGGACTAGTGGCCGATTAGGACTCTATTTTTGAATCGGATCTCATCCGTATCTCATAGAGTTGGCCACCCGTACGTCGTAAGCCCATAGGACTCTATCCGATCGAATCCCTATCCGATCGAGCCGTATCCGAGTCCAACTCGAATATCTATTCTATCCCCTTAAGCGTGCGACCCGTAGGTTCGGTATACTCGGTTTCGGCTATAGTCTAACTTAGCCGATCGTCGACTCGAGTCCAACTCAGCCGACTGTCAATAGCGGCGCCTAGCAGCACATATTGACACCATAGTATACAAGAATATAATATCGGCTCTGAACCTATAATGTGTACACAAATCCCTTTGCCTCACGATACCAGTTAAGCTATAGGCAAGATGTGTGCCATCCCTTCAATAGCTTAACCATTCACTCGAACCGTATTGGATTATCCGTCCGTTGATTGACTCCTCAATCAACTTAGCATGGCCATGCATTTCCATAATCCATTACCTCGAGGGGCCCAGAGATATCTCTCCAAAGGAGGGGCAAATTCCATCTTGATCACTCACATCCCACTCCATGTTTCATAGCAAACCCGAAAACTACCTTTATAACTATCCAGTACGAATAGCGTTTGGTAGTCCCAAAGTAGGCTACTACACATGTTGGAATCCATGGTGATCTCAGTGTCTAAGGACTTTGTACCAACACTACTCGAGACCAACTAATGGCACATTAATTCCCGTAGTGTCTCATGGTGGGTCTATCCAACAATGTGTTCTCTAACACATATGTCCATGTTTATTGATTTGGTATCTCCATACCCATGATCTATGAGACATGATCATCAATCAATAAACATGCCGATCTTAGAATCATATTTGTTCCAACAATATGACATATGATCAGGGATCGTTTAGAAATAGATTCATACATATCGAGTCTCATAAATAAGTCACGTACTTATTGATCAATACAAGATGTCTATTTCATGGAACTGAATAACACTTTATTCATTTATACATAAACATTGACGTGATATCCAACATCTCCATGTTGCCTCTAGGGCATATCACTAACAGCTATTGTGCCGACGACCTTCATGGAAGCCCATCAGCTCAAGTACGAACGGGCACGGCATCGGATAGCCAATCTTCGTGAGAACCAGGCGTGGTCTGCCACCCTCCAGTTGGCCAAGGACACCATCAAGAGCCGGAAGGCCGCCTTCGACCGCCTGAAGACTGAGCCGGTGGCCAAGCTCGAGCAGCTCCTCACACGCCAAGAACAGCTGATGGCCGATCTCGTTCAAGTCACGAACGAGATCGATGTTCACAAGGAGTACATGGCTAGTTTGCCGGCCAAGATCAAAGCTGAACGCCAAGGCATCAAGGCGGCTGTGGCACATCTGCGCAACCTAGTGAAGGGCATCCGGCTAGTGGCGGGGTCTGAGGCCGACCACATCAAAGCCATCGAAGAGATAGACCAGATCAGGCGGAAGGCGCTGTCGGCCATAGCCGATTTTTTGAAACAATGAGTGTAATATTCTGATATTCTAAAATCGGCTAATGCCTTCTGTATTGTACTTGTCATACTTTTGTGATGGGATTGGGTGATCATTTTAATCGTGCTCGTGATCGGCTTCGAATCGTGTAATATAATTTATCAATCTTCTGCCACTATGCTTCTAGATAAGATCGGGTTTACTTGTAGATAAGATTGGCTTTTGGACGTGCGCAGTGTCTTGAATTACTTACGCTAAAATTGGCTCCAGCCGCCCGCATCGCTTTACGTTGCTGATTTCGAGACCGCGCCACGACAGTTAGTGTCAGCGCTTGAATATGTCTCACTGGTTATCGGCCGATAATATTTAAATGCACTGCCGATTTGGCTTCACAGTCTGACTCATCCGAACATGTATTTTAAAAACCCGTGAGTCCTGAACGATAGGTATCCGGTCTTGAGTAGTCACCAACCGTTCAACGATTCCCAATGCTTTTAATGATGACCTCTTCGACTTTTGTATCTGCACCAATCTTTCACATCCGAGTCCGCATCTTTTCTTTCTATAAATGGACCCCTTCAGGCCTTCCCGAACACATCACCGCCGAAGAAGAAATTCCCTCACTCTTCAGGCGTACAAATTCCAGGTTTCCAAGCTTTCAGCAAGACTTCTCATGGCATCCTCAAGCTCATCGGTGAAGCAGGTGATTTTCCAACCCATCCGTCCTCACCATTTCTTTTCTTAAGTACTCACGAGTTAATCTTCTCGCAGCCGCCCCATCCCCTACGGGTGATTCTAGAGATCATGAACACCCCGTATGAACTGACGGTTAGCCAAGACCAACAAGTGAGAACAAACTTGCGGCGCTTTAGGGAACAAGATGCTCATCATCCGGCGACTGCACCTCCAATAAATCTCGGTAGTGTTCGGCAGCTAATCGTTCGGCGTCTGCAACACTCATTCGTCACGACAGGCTGGTAGCAAGGCGAACACAACTTGCCAATGAACTGTTGATCACAACCACTGATGTAAGAGTCATTAGGCTAGAGTATTTGATCTTGGACGCTTTAGAGATAGAATCTCCAGAGGCTGTCGACCGGGCCCCGACGGCCATCAGAGACTATCTAGGAGACATGTGATCGAAATCGGCTTCATGCCGATTATGAATAAAAATCGGCGACTGTCACACCGATTCAAGCATCGACCCAAATACTGGGGTAATATTTCTTCAGATATTTGCAATTGGCCCGATTTTGCAATCGGCTCGTGTACGTATATGCCCCCCAAGTTTTGTTGATAGCTTCGGTGTCGACAAAATTGTGAGTTCGAGCCTTTCGCGCATCGTTGCCGTCCCTATCGGCCAATCATGAGCTGATCGTAGAAAACTGAGAAAAAAAAGATTGCATAAAAATGCCTAAAGGCGATGCCTTGTTAATGTAAGACATCGGCTGTCGTAAATCGGCTTGAAATAACCATAGCCGAATCACGAGTTGATCCATACGCTTGGGTAATATTTCTTTAGGTATTTTCCATTAAGAGCCCTTTCAAATACTTATCCGTCCAGTCCTTGTAGCATGTAAGCCCCTTTAGAGACGCATTTGTGGATCTTGAAAGGCCCTTCCCAATTTGGTGACCACTTGCCAAACTTGTTGTCCCTAGATCCGATCGGCAGTATCAATTTTCAGACGAGTTCGCCTTCCTCGAGAGATTGAGGCACCACCTTTTTATTATAATGTCTAGCTACTCGTTCTTTATCCTTTGTGACTTTTTCCAGGGCCCTCATCCTGGATAAAACTAAATCTTCCGATTCGTCCACCATCAAGTGATAATAATCGTCGGCTGTGAGTTGATCCTGTAGCTGAATGCGCCTTGAGCTGACGACACTTTCCCAAGGCAGTACTGCTTCATGTCTGTAGACCAGCTTGTATGGAGGGACTTGAATTGACCCGTGGCATGCCATCCGATATGCCCACAGTGATTCGGCTAACCGGCTGTGCCACTGTTTAGGGTACTCAGAGATCTTTCTCTTAATCAGCTTGATCAAACTTTTGTTTGAGGCCTCGGCTTGCCTGTTGGCTTGTGCGTAGTACGGCGAAGAATTAAGCAGCTTGATCCCCATGCTGTCGGCAAACTGAACAAATTTGTCCGATACGAAGATAGATCCTTGGTCTGTTGTTATCGTTTGTGGAACGCCAAATTGGTAGATGATGTGTTCTTTGACAAACTCGATTGCATCCTTAGAATCCACTTTTCTGAGGGGAATCGCCTCCACCCACTTTGTGAAGTAATCTGTTGCCACCAGGATAAACTTATGTCCTTTGCTTGAGGGTGGATTGATCTGGCCGATCATATCAATGCCCCATCCTTTAAACGACCATGGTTTAATAATTGGGTTCATAGCCGACACTGGTGCTCGTTGTATAGCACCAAACTTCTGGCAATCTTGGCACCCCTTGTAATACTTGAAACAATCCTCCAGCATCGTCGCCCAGAAATATCCTGCTCGGCGAAGCAGCCACTTCATTTTGTGAGCCGATTGATGTGTGCCACAGATTTCTTCTTGTACTTCTCCGATGGCCACTGTTGCCTGATCGGCTCCCAAACACTTGAGTAGCACGCCATCAATCGTTCGATAGTACAGATCTTCATCGAGCAACACGTATCGTAATGTCTTGTATCGGAACTTCCTTGTGGCCGATTGAGAGGGGTTTTTGAGATAGTTGTAAACTTCAAACCTCCAATCATCGGCTGTAATGGCGGCAACGTCCATGTCAACTTCTTTCAGCATCGGCCGAAAGCCCGATGCCCCCTTGAGCCAAGTCATTGGCCTCTGTGTTCTGCTCTCTGGGGATATGTTTCAAAGTAACTAGCCGAAAACCGTCCATTAATTCTCGGCATTGCCGATAATAGACCATCAGCGTGTCATTTTTGCATTCATATTCTCCTGATAATTGGCTGATGACCAATAATGAATCTCCCATTATTTCGATGGCATCGACTTCAACTTCTTTGAGCAGGTGCAATCCTTTAAGGACGGCTTCGTATTCAGCTTGGTTGTTTGTAGCGTGGGGTTTGATGGCAAAAGCAAACTCGAAGCTTGCCCCCCTAGCGTAATAATGACCAAGCCGATGCCACAGCCATTGGTGCAAACCGAGCCATCGAACGTCAAAGTCCAAGGCATAATTTCCACTGAGCCGATTGAATCGTTTCAGTGCTCCACAATGAAATCTGCTATGGCTTGCCCTTTAACTGCCCTTGGTGCCTGATACCTCAGATCGAATTCTGTTAGTGTGAAAATCCACTTCCCAATTCTTCCATTGAGCACTGGAGCCGATAGCATATACTTAACTACATCGACTTTGCAGCTTACTGTGCACTCGTTGGACAGTAGATAGTGCCTTAACTTTGTACATGAAAAATAGAGGCATAGGCATAACTTCTCCACATGTGAATATCTCGTTTCCGCGTCTAGCAACCGTCGGCTGAGATAGAAAATGGCTTTTTCTTTGTCGTCGACCTCCTGGATTAGGACGGAGCCGATTGATTTGTCATCGGCTGATAGGTACAGCTTGAACGGTATTCCCTTTTGTGGAGGCATTAAAACTGGAGGGGAGCCTAGATAATCTTTTATGTTGTATAACGCCTTCTGCTGCTCTGCCCCCCATGTGAACGTCTGGTCAGCTTTCAGCCGAAGCAGTGGTGTGAACGGCTCCATCTTTTCCGAGAGATTGGCTATGAACCGTCTGATGAAGTTTATCATGCCGATCAATGACTGGAGTTGCTTTTTGTCCTTCGGAGGTTGAATTGTCTTGATGGCATTTATGCTCCTTGGTGTAACTTCAATTCCTCTTTCATGAACGAGAAATCCCAAGAATTGCCTGGCCGATACGCCGAACGCGCACTTAAGCGGATTCATCTTCAGACCGTATTTCCTGGTCCGTTCTAACACATGTCTCAGATCGGCTATGTGGCCTTCTATTTTCCTTGACTTGACAACCACGTCGTCAATGTATATCTCTACCAGCGAGCCGATCATATCGTGAAAGATGTAATTCATGGCCCGTTGATATGTTGCCCCAGCATTCTTCAAGCCGAACGTCATTACTACCCATTTGTACAAGCTGATTGCGCTGGGACACCAAAAATCGGTCTTGTGGATGTCCTCATTGGCCATGAATATTTGGTTATACCCTGCATTGCCATCCATGAAACTGATAATTTTGTGGCCCGAAGCAGCATCGACAAGCATATCGGCTATCGGCATTGGGTATTCGTCTTTAGGGGTTGCTTTGTTTAGATCTCTGAAATCGATGCACACCCTAAGTTTACCGTTTTTCTTCAACACTGGGACGATGTTAGAGACCCACTCGGCGTATCGGCAAGGCCGAATGAATGCCGCGTCGTATGGCCGAGTGATTTCAGCTTTAATTGCATCGTACATATCGGCCTTGAACCTCCTGGGAGGCTGTTTAAACGGCCGATAGCCTGCCTTAATCGGCAGCTGATGGACCACTATTGATCGGCTGAGGCCGGACATCTCAAAGTACTCCCAAGCTAAACAATCTTTATATTCTTTTAATAATTCAATAAGCTGGGATCTACAATGGGGAGACAGATTTTTGCTAATATACGTCGGCCTCGGCTTATTACCAGAGCCGATGTCAATTTCCTCTAATTCATCGGTCGACGTGAAACCTTGCCCTAGCTTGCCATCATCCTCGTCCGCGGTGTCCATGCCAAGAACGCTCGAGCCCTCCACCATGTCTTGTTCAAAGCAGCAGCTACGGCTCGTCATTTCCAATCGGCTGTATTGTTGAATTGGACACATTTAGAAAATCGGCTTGCCGATTTTCCGGATAAACAATCAATGCCCTCGATTTCCCAAAGCGGCAAATCGGCACTTACAACACTAACCGACTGTCGGCTGATACGATCTTGATCTTGTCGCCGTCCCATTGATCAGCTCGATGCATTGTAGAAGGGATGCAACAGCGTGTATCCAGTCCCTTCCGAGTAGCAGGCTGTAAGACCCCTTCCCGTCGAAGACAAAGAATGTTGTGGGCACGGTCTTGTTGCCGATGGTCAGTTCAACGTTGAGGATGCCCTTGGTTTCCGATGTGTTGCCGCCGAAGTCTTTAAGCACCATGTTGGTTTTTATTAGTTCCTCGGCTCCCTTGCCTAGCTTTCTAAACGTTGCGTAAGGCATGAGGTTGACTGCAGCTCCCCCATCAACTAGCATTTTGGAAATCGGCTTGCCGTTGATGAATCCTTTAACGTACAACGGCTTTAAGTGCCGATTTTCGGTTCCTTCGGGTTTGTTGAAGACAACTTGGTCTCGGTGAGATTGCTAGTTTTGCCAGTCATCCTCAACATTGTCTCGCATCGGCTTCAGAGCGCCGAACTCGGCTAGCAAGCACGAACACCATGTTGACCGATGCAGAAATCTTGCCTTTTCCTTTGGCCGCTCTCCTGGCTTGATCGGCTGGGATTTCCTCGGCTTGTTCTTCGTTGGCTTTGGCAGCTTTCTTTTTGGGTACCCACCATCTTTTGATTTTGCCTAGCCGACGGCGTTGTTCGTGGATCATTTGCTGGACTTCGTCTTCTCTCCCTTCACGCTTGAGCCGTTGAACCCTTCTTTTTTGCGTCTTCGTGAAGAGATCGGACGGGCACCATTGGGGGTTCGCCTCTTCATCGGCCTCTTCGTCGTCATGGATGTTCCCATCGCGGTTTTCGTCGACGAAGAAGTCCTGGTGGATCGGGCCGAGCCGATCATGGACAGACCGCCGCCTTTGGTTTAGCTGAACGGCTCTGGGGACGAACCGATTTGGACTTGCAGCCAATGAGCTCCTGTGCTTGTCGTCACGGCGATCGTTGCATGCTGGGCAATCGTCCAATGTTGGCAGTCTCATGCCGGATTCCTAGCAGTACCTGAAAAAATCACAATGCCAATGCGGATCGGCATTGTCGTGGTTTACCTCATATCGTCGGCTTTGGGTGGTCGGTTCGCGCCGACGTGATGCTCCATTGTAAGTTTCTTCCTGCCGAGACCAGTACTGATGACGGTATCGACTACGTTCATGGATCGGCTGTCGGTCAGCCGATCTGATGACTGGGCGGACCATATTAATTGGCGCGGCGTGACATCCAATCTGATCGCCTTCTGCCTCGGCCCCGATCAATGTGTTGACTAAGCCGTGCGCCATTCTGTCCTGTCGATCAGCTTGCCTGGGGCCGGCTTGGACCGTGTTGACCGGGAAGGGATTGCCATCTACCTTCATCGGCCGATTTGAATCGGCGAACTTCAGCTTCCCGGCCTCAATTGCCGACTGGATTTGCTGCCTGAAGACCTTGCAATCATTGGTGGCGTGGGATGTGGAGTTGTGTCACTTGCAATATTTCTTTTTCTTCAATTCTTCGGCCGACGGGATCAAGTGATTTTCGGGCAACTGAATCTGCTTCTCCTTGAGCAGCAAGTCAAAAATCTTGTCAGCCTTGGTAATGTCGAAATCGTATCTTTCTTCCTTAGCCGTCTTTAGCAGCCATTGGCAGACGACGGCTCTTTGTTCTTGGCCCATTCGGCCGCCGCCACTTTGCGTCGTCGTCGTTGCACCGTAGTTCGATTCAACGACGACCTGGGTTATATTTTTGACGGCCTTCCTAGTGTCTTGGAATCGCTGCTCGTGGGCCGTCACCTTCTGCGCCAAGTGGGCTAAGCTGTCAAAGTCCTACGCAGAGAATCGCTCTCGGATCAGCGCGATCAGACCATGAAAGGCCAAATCGGCCAGCTGGGCGTCTAATAGCACCAGGCTGTAACATCGGTTCCTCATCTCCCCAAAGCGTTGGATGTATTCTTGGACCGATTCGTCGTGTTTCTGCCTGATGCTGGTGAGGTCCGACAACTTCATCTCGTAGTTGCCGGAGTAGAAGTAGCTGTGGAATTGTTTTTCAAGATCGGCCCAGCTCTGAATTGAGTTGTAGGGCAATGAGGAGAACCAAGTAAAAGCCGATCCTGAAATGGAAAGAGGGAACAACCGGACTCTCAAGGCATCTGTAGCCAATGCTTCGCCGCACTGTGCCAAGAATCGGCTAATATGCTCGTAGGTGGAAACGTTGTCCTGCCCTGAGAACTTCGAAAAATCTAGGATATTGTATCGGTTGGGCAACGGGATCCGTTCGAAGTGCTCTGGATAGGGATACCAATACATGTTCCCTGAGTCTTTCGGCTTGAGGCCGAATTGATCGCGCATGACATCTGTGATCAGATCAGCCCATGTCCGGTTGTCTTGGTGTATTTGCTCATATGGGTCATACGGCGCGGGTGCTTGCCGATACAGTGGTGGTGGCGTCTGAGGCCTGTAATGATGATCTTGACGACCTCCTTGGTACTGGTAATGATGATCAGCAGGAGGTGGCCGATGCGCCGGGTGGAGATGGTGGTCCTAGAAACAACTGTCGGCCACCGGCGTTGTACCGCCTGTTTGGATCAATCGGCTCTAACTGCCGATTGTCGTTGTAGATGTTAGCGACGTGATTTTGGGGCAGCGGCTGTTGTCGGTTCAGCATAGTAATTGCTGGTCTTATGGTCGATTCACCTGGATTTGGCTGACCGAGGACTCCTCCCGGCAGCCCTTGTTGCGCTAGCGGTGGGATCGGCCGATTCTGCGTGACCAGCGTCCTGTAACCAGGAAATTGGCCGTCTGTGAAGTACGTTGGTCCCCGTTGCAGCTGGTCGGCTATCTTGCCATCGACCACAGTAGCGATCATGTTATTGAGAATGTTGACCATTATGCTACTCTGGTTGACCAACGCGTGGTGGACAGCCGAGTCGATCCGGTCTTGTAGAGAATATACAGCCGAATCATCCTGTTCCTGGGTTGGCTCCTCCATGTTCTGTTTGCCTTTGGTCTCACCAGAGGAGGATGCCTTAGTATCATTCATGCTGAACTTATATTTCTGATGCATGGCCCCGAATCTTGTTTGGGTGAAAGACTGCAAACAGTTAGCCTGGAACTCTTCCACCATATTCTTATAATCAGCTTGCTGTTCAGCCGATAACTGTTCCATCTTCATAAGCACGATGTTGTCCTGGGAAATGCCGGGGCTCTTGGAGTCGACCATCTTGCCGGCTGAATCTATGCGTCCGAATCGAGCCGACAAAGAAAGTCCCACCGGCGTGCCAAGAAGCGTGTTGATGAGAAATTTCTCTCACGCGCCGGCTCAGGAGATCGCTTAACTCCGCGGAGTCCTTCTCGGCTGCTGTCTTGTGCGGGCGTGCAAGTTGATTTGATCTGTTAATCAACAAGAAAAACAAGAGAATATGCATTAAGTGTTAGGTTAGATCCCCACTGGATCGGCTAAGGGAACCCATAAACATATATATGCTATTCTAAACTATATTTAAGCCAAGTGACTGGAATGGATCGGCTAAACCAAGACAGCATCAGCCGCTTAACCCAAATACAGTAAAGAATAATAAATATATGAATTGATAACCTAGCCGATACTGGAAAGCTAGCAATGAATCGGCTAGTACTCCGTTGAATCTTATAAAAAGATATCATTCTTGAAACATGCACAGCCTGGAAATCGGCCATCGGCTGTCGATGATAGGCCGATTTCGGCTGGCGACGTCCAACAAGAATGTGATCTTAACATAAGAGGTAGTCCTAATATAAATCTAATAATAAACATATTAAAAGAAACATATCAGGGCAGATAAGGCCGGCTAAAACCCCGGCGCTGTGTCTAAACAATATAAATCTAAGCCGAACAGATCATTGGTAGTTCTAAGAACGACTTAATAGTTTGAATCCGATGCAGCATTAAGTATAAGAAGAAAAACCTGATCTGTTGTAGCCAATTTATATCTCTCGAGACGGTGGATACCGCATATAAACCAGCCAACCTTTAGATCTAGCCCTATTGGCTGTAAGTTCTTGCTAGAACTAGCCAATGGCAGGATAGATCTAAACATTAGTCTAATTTATATGCGTTATATGATAAATAGCGCAGTACAAACTTTTGAATCTAATGTGTCATTACGATGGAAGCGCTAGAAACAGTAGATCATACCACTAATGACTAGCATTTACCTTGATGTGGGGATCGAAACGATGCAGCCCGTAGCCAAACAAAGTGCTCGTCTGAAGAAAAAGGTTGGCGATGCGCCGAAGGTTTGATTGATTGTGATTGATTGATCTTTCATTACAGGAGGTCTCGGGTCCTATTTATACCCAAGATACAATTATCTGTACAAACCCCGGACTCTATCTAAACTACTATTTAAAACACAACGTTATCCCGAGCGGGACACACGCCGTGTTACGACTAACAGTTTAAACAAACCACTAAATTACAGATACAATTGCTGTTACAGGACTCTATCCATAAGTGGCAATATCGTTTAACGCGCAATTAACAACCAAATCTTCTATTTATCTTTAAACCGCTACATTAGAAATAGTTCATCTCTTTCGGACTTGGAATCGGCTATCGGCTGCCCCTGTCCGATCCAACCTTAGCCGATTGGCCTCTCAGCTGATCACTTCCTCAGCCGATGCGACCCCTGTCTCCAGCCGATCCGATTCTGCTTCGCTTTCACAGACTTAGGAATTTGATTACCAAATTTCAGTGTTAACAAATCTAAATGCGCTAAACCTAGATCAATCGGCTGTCAGCGTAACTTGACAGATTGAGATCTTATATAAAAGGCAGTTTTAATATATCTAATAGCAATTAAAACCAATAGATAACAAAAATAGATAAGGCTTGCTGAAACTCGAGCGCTGTCTCTAATGATAAATATTAAACCAAACAGATCTAGATAGTTCTAAAAGTGACTTAACAAGTCGATTAGATGCAGCATTAAGTACGAAAAGAAATAACAGATCTGTATAAGCTAATGGGAACCCCTTGAAACGGTAGATATGACGTATAACCTAATTCAACCTCTAGATATAACTCTACCGGCTACTGTCTTCAAAGAGAAATCAGTCGATTGCGAGACAGATCTAGACATTGCTCTAGATTATATACCGCATATGTTAGAGTATCATTGCGATGGAAGCACTAACCCCGACGATACAAACCACTTGTGACAAGGAATTACCTTGTTCGGAGATCAAAATCGATGCAGCCCGAGCGAAAGCAAGAAATTGTCAAAAAGAGAATAAAAAGGGTGGCGATGTACCAAAGTTGATTGATTGTGTGTTGTGTTGATATCTTTACAAAGAGCCCTGGGGTCTTATTTATACCCAGGCATAACAACATCCGTGTGAAACACGGTTTCTACCTTATCTACTATTCACAGTACGACAATATCTCGGGACGCAGTCCCATACCGCATTACAAAAGGAATATCTAATAACTTCCTAATTTACAGATACAATTGCCATTACAGGACCTTATCCATAGATGGCAACATCTTTAACGCACAACTTGGAGATGAATACAATACTTTTTCTTCAAATTTCCTCTCGGGACTGGCTCCACTTCTATCTCAACTCAGAATCGGCTATTGGCTGTCTTGGTCCGACTCGGACTTAGCCGACGGGCTCCACAGCCAATTCGGACTCAGCCGACGCGGCCTCTGTTTCTCCGCAGATCGCACATCTCCTCTGATTCCGCTGCAATCTCTGCTTCAAACCCGGGAATTTGGTTACCAAATTTGGTCGTTAACACATGCCCCCCAAGTTCGCGATATGAAAATGTTGCGGATTTTGTGCAATCCGAATTCCAAGTGCAACCCTAAATCGACTTTGTTTCAGCCATTATGATAACTCTTTAAATGACGCCAGCCGCCCACCGAACAAGTCACGACCGTAGCCAGATAATCACTCCAGCGAACATCTTCGAGCTCTCCGGCGAGCGGCTCCCCAAGCTCGCGGCGGCGATTTCTTCCTTCGACGACCCCAGCGCATCCCAATGGCTTCTTCCGCTGCTCCGTCGGCCGCATCCCCTGCCGAGTATCCTGAGGTGTGCCCTAATCGGCTAGAACTCCCTTTCTTGCTTGTTCCCCTTTGTAGATCTGAATTCTAGGGTTTATGATTCTAAAATCCACATTTTTCCGATTGTAGCATCTCGTTCATCAAGTAGCAATCCCCAGCCTTCTACAGAATGAAAGATATTTCCTAGGGCCAATCGGCAATAAGGATCCCACAGAGTTCATAGTAGCCGAAACCAATAGAATGCCCTATAGGATGAAAAACCCAAATCTTAGCCACTGGGCAGGCACCTTCAAGTCTTGGCTGTCAATGGACAAGTCTTGGCCGGCATGGTACAAGAGGATGGAGATGCCCAAGCGCAGCCACTGGGAGGAAATCGGGATAGCCCAATGTTTAGCCCTATCTGTAGCTGATATGACAAAGGATGAACCACTGATGGCAGCTGCAACATACTTCTGGAACAACACATGGAACACTTTTGTCTTCCAACAGGGCCCAATGACTATTACCTTAGCCGATCTAGTGATGATAACCGGACTAGATGTCTTGTCATCGGCTAACCCCAATAGATTTGTTGGCAAGGGCCAATTCCAGTTTAGGACTAAGGCCATAGGGGGTTGGAACGGCTTCGTGGCCACAAACATGCAGGAAGGGCCGATCAGTGCTAGAGAGCATGCATCATTCTTGATGATGTGGCTGGAGAAATTCTTCTTTTCCGGATCTAGCTGCGGGCCAACGGCAAATTGGCAAGTAATAGCCGAAGCCCTAGTGGACAAGAAGAAAATCCCATTAGGCAAGTTCTTGCTCGGCTACTTGTACCAAACCTTGAACCAAGCCATTTCCAAGATCACCTCCAAGGCCAACATCAATACTGGGGGCCCCTAGTGGTTTCTCCAACTGTGGCTGGTGTTGATGACACTGAAGATAGCTGGTCGGTCACAATTGACTGAGGCCCGCTTCCCCTTGTTAGAGCTGACCGAAGATGATGTAGATGACGAGGTGACCACCAGGAGATGTCTGAGCTGTGGCGAAGCAGCAGCTACGCACATTGGATCTAAGCAATCGGTCGAACCGCTGGCCCGAATGGTTCATGTCCCTATATGATGGTTTCGCCAAGGACAACCAATGCTGGTACTTTTACAGGGACATAACACTCTTCGAGCTGCCGATCGAGCTAAACTTTGAAGAAGTCAACTCGGAAGATTATCCCAAATACCGAGAGATCTTTACCACAACACTTGTGCCATGCATTCTGCCGACAGGGATCCAACAAGGCTGAAACATGGCAAAGACTTATGAATTTTATTAGCCAATGTCGGCTACTCGGCAATTTGGTCTTGGGCAACTGCCCATCGGCTACTTCTTTGCCGATAATATTGAAACTCGACGGGTGGTGGATGAGCCGCTGATCAGGAACAAACTAATGGAAATAGAAGGCCTCTTGGCAGCATCAACACCTTGGGGCTATCTTACAAGAAGAGCACAACATATGACAAATGGTGGGTAGAGATCAAGAAACGCCTGTTCCATCAACGATCCTCCTACTACATCATCTCCCTACTGTCGGACGAGATCCCCTCGGTAAGCTTTAAGCTTTAAACATTTTCCCTTCTTCGAGTGATCGGCCGATCTGGCTTGCTAACAATTGAGTCTTTTCCTCCTTTGCAGATGACAGAAACGGACCCGCCGAAGGTGAGCAATTTCGGGGTCACCATCGAGTATCACCTAGGCGTTCTACCTGGTGGCTGTGGATTAGCCCCTTCGGTGATTGGCTGGGAAGTGCCAAAGCTAAAGACATTGCTGTACGGGCGCACGCGTGAGCCGCTGGCGCGAAAGAAGAGGACTGCTCCTATTGCGAAGCCGTCGGCTCCACCCGCCAAGAAGCAGAAGAAAAAGAAACCGACTGCACCAGCCGACAGCCTCCCACCATCGACCCAAGTGTTGACTAGTTCCTCAATGAAGAAGTGATGGATGAGGAAATGTCTCAAGCCGTTGAGGAGGCGGCCAGATCAAGTGATTCGAGCCACAACTCAATGAGCCCGCCAGCCGACGACCTGTCTCTTCCAAGCCCTCCCCGCCAAGAAACGGCGCAAGTCCTTCTCTCGTCAAATCTGATTTATGAGCCTCGATCACCTTAATCCTTAACCGAACGTTCCTCTGTAGTTCAAAAGGCTAGTTGGTCCCCCTTCACGTCCTGCCTCACTGGTAAGTTTCTAACCTTGTTTTTTTCTTTGCTTTGCTTTCCTTGGCCGATTTTAACTAACACTTGGTCTCTTGTGCAGCCTCCGTGGTCTCCATCGGCTGCCCCCAAGTCTCAAGCGAGCACACTCGGTCGGCTATGGGCAGTCGCAATGCCGAAGACGTTACGGGGCCGACCAGCGAGCACACTGAGGAGGTGGCCACATTGGCCAGCGATCATGATGAGGAGGCCGTTGCTCCAACCAGTCTGGCTGCCGAAGAAGCGGTTGCCCCAGTCGTTGCAGCAACAGTAAGCCTTGTTCCAATCCTCTTTTTAGCCCTTGAATAATCGGCTACTTTCTGACTTGTGATCTGTTCTCTCCATCTCCTTTGCAGACCCTGTCCGATCTGATGTCTTTTGACATCAAGGAATTCCTTGGTGATGAAGAAGGCGAAGCGACCAGTCCAGACAAAACTATAGCTTATGAACTTAAGAGCAAACTTCAAGACATTCGCAACCGGCTAGATATTAACGTGGACCGCCTGGTTGTGGAATGCGGATCGGCCAGGTCACGGTTCTGAAGGGTTACGCGGAGGCCACGCTAGCCGAAAACAAAAACTTTTAACCGCACAAACAAGGAACACTTGCAAGTAAGGGCCGATAGATCGTTATCGATTGGAGTGTGCAGCGGAAACAGCCAATCAGGACAATCCGATCTAGAACTGTGCTGGCCGATGACAGCCGATTCCTGGGGACAGCCGATTCACCAATCAGCCGATTCGCCGATGTAGCCGATTCACCGAGTCGTCTGACCGCGTTCTCGCGCCTCGCTCCGATGCACTCGACCGCAGCCGATTCCACCACAGCCGATTCGTAGCCGATCAACAGCACACAACGTAGCAGCGCCTCTACCGGTATCCACACGTTCGGGAACAAAACGCCGAACACCCGTGTGCTAGCACACGATGCAAGGCTAGGTTTGGCTCGAAAGTGTGAAGGGTTTCCGTGGAGATTGATCTCGGCGACTTTTGTTGCGGATTCGGTTCAATGCGATACAATTGACGTGCCACAGCTCTCCACCCCTCCCTCCTTTATATAGAGTTGGCTGACTGGGACTAGTGGCCGATCAGGACTCTATTTTGAATCGGATCTCATCCGAATCTCATAGAGTTGGCCGCCCATACGTCGTAAGATCATAGGACTCTATCCGATCGGATCCCTATCCGATCGAGCCGTATTCGAGTCCAACTCGAATTCCTGTTCTTATCCCCTTAAGCGTGCGACCCTGTAGGTTCAGGTATACTCGGTCTCGGCTATAGTCTAACTTAGCCGATCGTCGGCTCGAGTCCAACTCAGCGGGCCTGTCAATAGCGGCGCCTAGCAGCACATATTGACACCATAGTATACAAGAATATAATATCGGCTCGAACCTGTAATGTGTACACAAATCCCTTTGCCTCACGATACCAATTAAGCTATAGGCAAGATGTGTGCCATCCCTTCAATAGCTTAACCATTCACTCGAACCGTATTGGATTATCGTCCGTTGATTGACTCCTCAATCAACTTAGCATGGCCATGCATTTCATAATCCATTACCTCGAGGGCCCGAGATATCTCTCCAAAGGAGGGGCAAATTCCATCTTGATCACTCACATCCCACTCCATGTTTCATAGCAAACCCGAAAACTACCTTTATAACTACCCGATACGGAATAGCGTTTGGTAGTCCCAAAGTAGGCTACTACACATGTTGGAATCCATGGTGATCTCAGGTCTAAGGACTTTGTACCAACACTACTTGAGACCAACTAATGGCACATTGATTCTGTAGTGTCTCATGGTGGCTCTATCCAACAATGTGTTCTCCAACACATGTGTCCATGTTTATTGATTTGGTATCTCCATACCCATGATCTCTCGAGACATGATCATCAATCAATAAACATGCCGATCTTAGAATCATATTTGTTCCAACAATATGACATATGATCGGGATCGTTTAGAAATAGAGTCATACATAAAGAGTCTCATAAATAAGTCACGTACTTATTGATCAATACAAGATGTCTATTTCATGGAACCGAATAACACTTTATTCATAAATACATAAAAATTGACCATGATATCCAACATCTCCATGTTGCCTCTAGGGCATATCACTAACAATCTCCCACTTGCACTAGAGTAAATCATGTAAGTATCTAATACCCATTGCTCTTGTGTGCGCCTCATGTTTGGTGAGGGAGAGGTTTTGTCGGCGGATCGGCTATGTTGAGATCCGTGTGCACTTTGCATATCTTGACATCACCTGTCCACTATCTCGCGGATGAGATGATATCACCAAAGTATGTGTTCGGACTTCGATGTGACCTCGGCTCCTTGGCTTGCGCAATGGCTCCACTATTATCACAATAGAGAGACATTGGACCGTCGTACTAGTCATCACATCAAGTTCGAAACGAAATTCTTGATCCAAACAGCCTCCTTGCAGCTTCCGAAGCAGCAATGTACTCGGCTTCCGTTGTAGAATCAGCAACAGTATCCCGCTTGGAACTCTTCCGTGACTCGCGCCTCCGTTCGGGCGTAACACAAACCCATTGCGATCTATAATCATCCTTGTCCGTTTGGAAGCTAGCATCGGTGTAACCACTTACAACGAGTTCTTCTTCACCTCCATAGACTAGGAACATATCCTTAGTTCTTCTCATGTACTTAAGGATATTCTTTACTGCACTGTGACATTCACTGGATCTCGACGGTATCTGCTCGTAGCACTCAAAGCGTACGAGACATGCGGGCGTGTATAAAGCATGGCATACATGATGGATCCAATTGCCGAAGCATATGGAACCATACCCATCTTATTCCGCTCATCATGTGTCCGAGGACACCGATTCTTGCTAAGATTAATGCCATGTGACATGGGCAAGAAACCTTTCTTGGAATCATGCATGTTGAACCTTTTCAACACCTTGTCGATGTATGTACTTTGGCTTAATCCAATTAGCCTCTTGGATCTATCTCTATAGATCCGAATGCCTAATATGTATGCTGCCTCCCTAAGTCTTTCATGGAAAAACTATTTTTCAATGAAGACTTGACGGATTCTAGCATAGGGATATCATTTCCAATCAACAATATGTCATCCGCATATAAGATTAGAAATACAATTGCGCTCCCACCGACCTTTTGTAAACACAGGCCTCCTCTTCGTTTTTGATGAAACCAAACCCTTTGATTACTTCATCAAAACGAATATTCAAACTCCGAGATACTTGCTTCAATCCATAAATGGATTTCGTAGCTTGCATATCTTTCCAGCGATTCGGATCGACAAAACCCCGAGGTTGTATCATGTATACATCCTCGCTTAGGTTTCCATTTAGGAAAGCCGTTTTGACATCCATCGCCATATCTCATAATCGAAATATGCAGCAATCGCTAGGATAATCCAAATAGATTTTAGCATTGCGACGGGCGAGAAGGTTTCATCATAATCAACTCCTTGAATCTGTTTAAAACCTTTCGCCACCAATCGCGCCTTATGGATGTGAACATTTCCATCCATATCGTCCTTTTCTTAAAAACCCATTTACACTCAATGGTTTTGACACCATCAGTGGATCAACCAAGTTCCAAACTTGATTGTCGTACATGGATTCTATTTCGGATTTCATGGCTCCAAGCCACTTGTTGAAATTGGGTCCCACCATCGCTTCCTCATAGGTCTTAGGCTCATCGTTCTCCAACAACAATATATCATGTTGTTCCGCACTGTGTACTGTCGGGCGCACGACGTGATCTTTCGGACCTCCGTGGGGGGTGTAACTACAACCGGTGGCGCAACATTTTGCTCCTCTGTTGTGGTTCTCGTGGTTGCTTAAACATTTTCGGTGTTTCTTGAACTTCTTCAAGATGCACTCTGCTCCCACTAACCCTTCTTGAAAGAAACTCTTTCTCCAAGAAGACACCGTGTCGGGCGACAAACACTTTGCCTTGTTCCCGATTATAAAAGTAATATCCCTTAGTTTCCTTAGGATATCCCACAAAGAAGCACTTGTCGATTTGGGTGTGAGCTTGTCGATCGTAAACGTTTTACATAAGCTTCGCATCCCCAAATTTTGAGAAAAGACAACCTAGGGGTTTCTGTCCATATCTCATATGGTGCCTTTTCAACGACTTAGATGGAACTCTATTTAGTGTGAGCACAACTGCTTTCAAGAGCATATCCCCGAAGGATAACGAAAGGTCACTTTGGCTCATCATCGACCGTACCATGTCCAACAAGGTGCAATTTCTCCGTTCGGACACTCCGTTCCATTGTGGAGTTCCTGGCGGAGTCAACTCGTGGAACAATTCCACAATCTTTCATATGATTACCAAACTCTTGGCTCAAGTATTCCCCTCCACGATCCGATCGTAGAAACTTGATTGTTTTCCCTAAATGATTCGTACTTCATTCTGGAATTCTTTGAACTTTTCAAAGGATTCGGACTTATGCCTCATTAAGTAGATATAACCATATCTACTAAAGTCATCGATAAAGGTAATGAAGTCGATAACCACCTCGGCCGTTGAGCTCACTTGGTCCACATACATCGGTATGTACGAGTGCCGCAAGTCACTTGCTCTCTCACCGTGTCCCGTGAAAGGTGCCTTTGTCATCTTACCAAGTAAACAAGACTCACATGTCTCAAATGATTCAAAATCAAAAGAGTGAAGCAATCCATCCTTACGGAGCTTCTCCAAGCGTTTATTATTTATATGGCCTAAGGGACAATGCCGATAAACGTGGGGTTTATATCATTAGAGAGTTGTCTTTCGTATTAATGTTATAGATGGGAGACGCTTCAAGATTCAAAACGTATAATCCATTCACCAATGGAGCATGAAAATAGAACATATCTCTAAGATATATTGAACAACCATTGTCCATTGATCTAAAATCATATCCTTCCGCTTGCAAACATGAAGCGGAAATAACATTTTGACATTGTGTTGGAACACAATAATAATTATTCAATTCCAAAACTAATCCCGAAGGTAGATGAAGTGGTACGTGCCGACAAGATCGTAGCAACGCTTGCTCCATTGCCGACGCACGTTCACCTCGCCCCTTCTCAATCCTCTACTTCTTCTCATTCCCTGCAACGATTTGCAAATATGAGCTACCGATCCGGTATCAAATACCCGAGTCGTAGGTGAAGTAGCAAGATTAATGTCTATAACATTAATACCAGAAGCAGAAGTCGTATTTTGCTTCTTTTTGAGATCCTCCATGTACTTCTTGCAGTTCCTTTTCCAAAGTGGCATGTCTCCTTGCAGTAGAAGCAAACGGCATCCGATGCCGCCGACCCCTTCTTGCCCTTCTTTGCATTAGAGGCACTCGCGATCTCATCGGGAGTTAGCTTCCTCTTGGTGCAAAGTTTCTTGACAGTGGTTTGCGCTTAGCCTTCGGATCATCATCACATGATGACCGTTTTCTGGATACTCTCCTCACTGTCTTTAGCATCCCATGCAATTCAGCCAAGGTTCTATCCATATTGTTCATGTGATAGTTTAATATCAATGGCTCGAAGCTCGGAGGGAGCGACCGGAGAATCACATCGTAGCCAACTCTTGGCTAAGGGAAAACCTAGTTTTTCCGGACACTCAATGTAGCCAATCATTTTTATCACATGCGGATGACGGGATTCCCTCAACAAGATCGCACGCAAACAAGGACTTCGAGGTGTTGAACCTCTCGGCCCGAGCTTGGTTCTCAAACATGCCACGAAGTCCCCGAATAATAGTGTGAGCATCGCTGCTCTCACATTGCTTCGAAGCTCGGGGGACATTGTAGCTAGCATGAGACGCTTATATCTAGGGCATCATTAGTGTGCTTCTCGTAAGCCCTCCGTGCGGTTGCGGTGGCATTATTAGGCAAATCCTCGGGATAGGGTACTTCAAGAACGTACTCCTTACGCTCTTGCTTGAGAACAATTCTCAAGTTGCGATACCAATCCATAAAGTTTGTTCCGTTTAATTTTTCCTTTTCAGAGAATAGATCACAAATTAAAAGCACCGGGTGTAGTATTAGCCGCCATTTATTCTACAAATGAAAAAGTAAAGTTTAGCACAATGTTTATGCTATGTATTTTGTTAAACAATTTAATATAAGACTCCCATTAAGTATTTTCCACCTTCCCTCTAGGTTACGTATTGGGTCAAGATCCACATGTTAATTAATTTTCTAGTGAGCTTTGGCATCACCGCTAGAAAATTAGTAACATTGGTAAGCAACACCTTGCTAATCACATCTCTATGTGACTCTTGTTGTTGGTGTGGCATCTCCATGCCCCGGCGCCAACCTATGCCCCAAGGCCCAAAACTGTTTTGATAGCCTTGTTAAGTAAACCAAATGCTCTCGCGTATATGTCCCACATATACCCCCTCGTGTTATGATAGAGAATGGCACTCGCTTTGGCGGACCCACCATTGACGAGCATAACGGTGAGTCCAACATTTGGAAGGGCATCATTACTACTTAATTTTGTGAGGGATGCTATCCTATCAAACAAACATATCACATATGAAAGCAAGTAGAATAGCATATAATGAAATAGTATGGCCCCCTTCACATGGTGATCTCCATCTCCATGTCGCCGCCGAGGATCTCCATCTTCGGCACCATCTTCCAATGTGCATGATGCTTGATTTCTTCAAACTAAGCTACTACTATAGAAGCTCTAATTGAAGATTACATCGACTCGCAGGTCGTGAAAGAATATTACAAGCATTGCACGTATGAAAGAATATTACAGGGATTGCACATATGAAAGAATATTACATGCATCACATGCATCTCATACATACAATAGGGCCATACCATCTCAAAGCATTCTCTGCAAAAACAAGTTAGGCGTAGAAACGTTTTCTACCTATCGCAGAGATTCGGCATCGAGACGACCTATAAGGGGTATGCACACGGCGGTCCGCGGGCGGGGGTCGAGGGGAAGCCGCTCGCGGGCTTCGGGCAGCGCCCGAAACACCACACAAAATTCATAGATCCAATCTATGAAATCGCTTACGGAAACCATGTCGGCATAATCACATTATGCCGTCCCGATACACTATCAAGGGAGATGGTTTGCGTAGGCGCGAGGCAGCTAACAAGATCGGACTACGAGATAGCTTCGGCATAATCACATTATACCGTTCCGATACACTATCAAGGAACGCTATCTCGAAGCCGACTCAAACTGAGTTCTATGGATATTGCTTCGACGTAATCACATTACGCCGTTCTCATACACTATCAAGGAACGCAATTACCATGAACTCTCCTCAACAAATCCCGTAAAACCGATTGATCTAATCAACCCGTGCACAAAACTTGTTCCGGATCCAATCTAAAACCCAAACTAAGCAAGATTAGCTCGATACCACCGAAGGGTTACGCGGAGGCTACGCTAGCCGAAAACAAAAACTTTTAACCACGCAAACCAGAACACTTGCAAGTAAGGGCCGATAGATCGTTACCGATTGGAGTGTGCATGAAAAGCCAATCGGTGGCTATCCGATCTCGGAACCGCTTGCCAATGACAGCCGATTCGGGGACACCGATTCACCAATCGCCCGATTTGCCGATGTAGCCGATTTGCTGAGTCGTTTGACCGCGTTCTCACGCTTCGCTCCGATGCACTCAACCGCAGCCAATTCCACCACAGCCGATTCGTAGCCGATCAACAGCGCGCAACGTAGTAGCGCCTCTACCGGTATCCACACGTCCGGGAACGAACACCGAACACCCGTGTGCTAGCACGCGATGCAAGGCTAGGGTTTGGCTCGAAAGTGGGGAGGGTTTCCGTGGAGATTGATCTCGGCGACTTTTGTTGCGGATTCGGTTCAATGCAATACAATTGACGTGCCACGCCTCTCCACCCCTCCCTCCTTTATATAGAGTTGGCCGACTGGGACTAGTGGCCGATCAGGACTCTATTTTGAATCGGATCTCATCCGAATCTCATAGAGTTGGCCGCCCATACGTCGTAAGACCATAGGACTCTATCCGATCGGATCCCTATCCGATCGAGCCGTATTCGAGTCCAACTCGAACCCTGTTCTTATCCCCTTAAGCGTGCGACCCGTAGGTTCAGGTATACTCGGTCTCGGCTATAGTCCAACTTAGCCGATCGTCGGCTCGAGTCCAACTCGCGGACTCGTCAATAGCGGCGCCTAGCAGCACATATTGACACCATAGTATACAAGAATATAATATCAGCTCGAACCTGTAATGTGTACACAAATCCCTTTGCCTCACGATACCAATTAAGCTCTAGGCAAGATGTGTGCCATCCCTTCAATAGCTTAACCATTCACTCGAACCGTATTGGATTATCCGTCCGTTGATTGACTCCTCAATCAACTTAGCATGGCCATGCATTTCATAATCCATTACCTTGAGGGGCCCAGAGATATCTCTCCAAAGGAGGGGCAAATTCCATCTTGCTCACTCACATCCCACTCCATGTCTCATAGCAAACCCGAAAACTACCTTTATAACTACCCGATACGGAATAGCGTTTGGTAGTCCCAAAGTAGGCTACTACACATGTTGGAATCCATGGTGATCTCGGTCTAAGGACTTTGTACCAACACTACCTCGAGACCAACTAATGGCACATTGATTCCTGTAGTGTCTCATGGTGGCTCTATCCAACAATGTGTTCTCCAACACATGTGTCCATGTTTATTGATTTGGTATCTCCATACCCATGATCTATGAGACATGATCATCAATCAATAAACATGCCGATCTTAGAATCATATTTGTTCCAACAATATGACATATGATCGAGGATCGTTTAGAAATAGAGTCATACATAAAGAGTCTCATAAATAAGTCACGTACTTATTGATCAATACAAGATGTCTATTTCATGGAACTGAATAACACTTTATTCATATATACATAAACATTGACCATGATATCCAACATCTCCATGTTGCCTCTAGGGCATATCACTAACAGGTTCCTCGAGATTGAGGGCCAACTCCCGGAAGATCTAGCCACCAAAGTCTCGGAAGCCGTCTACATCGACCTGCATCGGCCTAAGTTAGGGCGTTCAATGCAAAGGATGATAAAGAGAGCCGACCAGGCCGATGTAATAGCTAGGATCAAAGAAACGGTTAAGAATGTGGAAGCCGAAAAGGCGAAGCTAAACAAACTAACTGCCGGTCCATCAACCTCACAAGCCAGGATTGCCGATCTCAAGCTCGAAGAAGCCGGTTTGCTGCTGCAGTTGGAATAATGCTGAAGAAAGATCGCTGCCGAAGAACAGCTGCTAGCTGATCTGCCCAAAGCCACCGAAGACCAAAAGAGCAGATTGACGGCCACCATCAAGCATTTGAAGGAACTGCAAAAGTCAGCTAAAGTGGTCCCCGGCTCTAATGCAGAAGATCTGGCTTTGGTTGACAAAGTGAACGCCATCAAGACTTCAGCGATCTCGGCCATAGATGCATTCTTGGGCATGTAATAGGACTTAGTTTTCGAAACTTGCATTAACTTTGGTTAAACAATCTTTTGTAATTGGCTCGTTGACCGTAATCTGCCGATCTAAGCTTTGAATGCCTTGAAAAATTTGGAAATCTTGCTACGTCTGATTCCTAATGTTGTATATGTATATGCCCCCTAGTTTTGTCGATGATGACTGCAACATTGATAAAATTAGTGTTTCAAACACACCAAGGAGTGTCGGCTATATCGAGTCGATTTAGGAAAACCAGAGGGGAAAAACTTAGAAAAAATGGTCTAAAGGCAATGCGTGTATCCCACCACATCGGCTAATATGAATCGGCCACGCATTAGCCGAATCTGTTGATGAGGAATCTTTCCCACGCGCTGACCTGGGAGATCTGCTTAACTCCAGTGCAGGTTCGTCCTTGGCTACCTGTGATGAACTAGGCATGCCAATTTGTTTGATCTGCTAACCAATAAGAAATAATAAACAGATACATGTGTTAAGGTTAAAGTTAGGTCCTACCGGATCGGCTCAGGGAATCAAATTACATATATTGCCTATCCCGAAGCACATTTAAACTAAGTGACTGGGATAGATCGGCTATGCCAAGACAGTACAAATCACTTAATCTAAATATCCATCAAGGTGACAAATATATGTATTTATAACCTAGCCGATGCTGCAGATCTAATGTGTATCGGCTATTACTCCGATGTATCTTATGAAAAGTTATCAATCTAACCTAAATGCGTTAAACCTAGATAACACTAAAAGACAATTAAAATAGGTAAGGCCGGCTGAAACTCCGGCACTGTCTCTAATGATAAACATCAAGCCGAATAGATCTCAATAATTCTAAAAGCAACTTAATAGGTCATGATGATGCAGCATTAAGTACAAAAAGAAGTATTAGATCTATATGAACCGATGTAAACCCTTCGAGACGGGTGATACAACATATAAACTAGTTTAACATCTAGATCTAGCTCTATCGGCTACTGTCTCCCGAGAGAAACTTGCCGACGGTAAGATGGATCTAGATATTAATCTAGTTTATATATCATATATGATAAATTGCGCAACTTATAACATTAAACCTAGAGTGTCATGACAATGTAAGCACTAGATTTGATGATACAAACTACTAATGACAAGCATTTACCTTATTCGGGGGTCGAGATCGATGCAGCCCGAAGCGGGATCAAGAACTCGTCTAAAAGAAAAAGGTTTGGCGATGCGCCGAGATTGTATTGATGTGTCTTGTTTACAAAGAACCCTCGGGTCTTATTTATACCCAGAAATAACACCATCCGTGTAAGACACGATTTCTATCTAATCTACTATTTAAAATATGACAATATCTCGGGATATAGCCCCAATGTCGTATCACAAAAGGAATATCTAAACAAAACCCTATTTTACAGATACAATTGTCGTTACATGACCCTATTCATAGATGGCAATAATCTTAATGAACGTTTAGGAACCGAATCTTCCTTTTATCTTTAAGCTTCTTTATCGGAAACGGTTCCATCTTCTTCTCTTAATCGAAATCAGCTATCGGCCGTCCTATCTGATTTGGCCTCAGCCGACTGGTTTCCCAGCCGATTTGATTGTGGCCGATGCGGTCTCTGCTTTCCCCGTAGATCACTTTTCCAATCCGATTCCGCTTCAAATCCAATCTTGAACTTAGGGATTTGGTTACCAAATTTGGTCATTAACACATGCCTCCCAAGTCCGTGATAAGATAATATCGCGGATTTGTCAGTTTTCAAATTCCCGCGCAACTCCTGTCCGATTCTGTCTCGGCTGTCAAGAAATTTCCTTTAAATAGCACCTGCCTTGCGTCGAAACAAGCTACGCTGTTGCTTTCATCTCTCAAGCCCTAGCCAAAAACTCTTCATCTCCTCGGCGACCTCGTCGGAACCCGAAGCGCGACCTCATCAACAAACCCTTCCGTGGCGACGATCCCACTCATCAATGGCGTCCTAAAGCACTTTTCGGCCAGTCGTTACATGACCCTATTCATAGATGGCAATAATATTAACGAACATTTAGGAACCGAATCTTTCTTTTATCTTTAAGGTTCTTTATCGAAAATGGTTCCATCTTCTTCTCTGAATTGGAATCAGCTATCGGTCGTCCTATCTGATTCGCAGCCGACTGGTTTCCCAGCTGATTTGGTCGTGGCCGATGCGGTCTCTGCTTTCCCCGTAGATCACTATCCCAATCCGATTCCGCTTCAAATCCAATCTTGAACTTAGGGATTTGGTTACCAAATTTGGTCGTTAACACATGCCCCCAAGTCCATGATAAGATAATATCGCGGATTGTCACTTTTTGAATTCCAGCGCAACTCTTGTCCGATTCTGTCTCGGCTATCAAGAAATTTCCTTTAAATAGCACCTGCCTTGCGCCGAAACAAGCCACGCTGTTACTTTCATCTCTCAAGCCCTAGCCAAAAACTCTTCGTCTCCTCGGCGACCTCGTCGAAACCCGAAGCGCGAACTCATCAACAAACCCTTCCGCGGCGACGATCCCACTCATCAATGGCGTCCTAAAGCACTCGTTCCGACACGGCCCAAGCGGAATACCCGGAGGCAAGTTTCATCGGCTACTGCCCTTTACTCCTGGCAACTTGGCTTTTATCTTTTGTAATCTTGTTTTTCCATCCTTCAAATCGCAGCAGCACGCCCACGAAATCGCCATTCTAGACCTTGTTTGCCCTAATCAGTTCTTGTTAGGGCCGATCGGCAATGTAGACCCTAGCGAGTTTATTAATGCCGAAACAAACCGGACTCCCTTCAGATTTTCCACTCCTGACCTAGCCCACTGGTCTGGTGCCTTCAAGTCTTGGCCCTCAACAGATATATCTTGGCTAGCTTGGTATTCACGGATGTCGTCTAGGCAGCAAACCCACTGGACTGAACTAGGCATAAGCAAATGCCTAGCCCTGACAATAGCCAACATATCAAAGGACGAACCCCTCCTATCGGCTGCCACTTACTTTACTTATAGTCGGACACGCTAAATGCGTTTCTATTTAGACAAGGGCCGATGACACCAACCCTTTTGGACGTAGTGATGATCACAGGATTGGACATAACATCCACAGTCGACCCAGCCGGCCTCAACATCAAGTGCTCCCACAATTTTAAGACCAAAAGCATAGGGGGCTGGAGCGGCTTCATATCAATGAACATGAAAGACGACCCAATTTCTGAGAGAGAACACACTGCTTTCCTTTTAATGTGGCTAGAGAAATATGTTTTCTACGGATCGAGCTGCGGCCCGACTAGCAACTGGCAGCACATAGCCGAAGCCTTGGTGAGCAAAAAACAAGTCCCTTTGGGAAAATACTTGCTCGGCTATCTATACCAAATGCTAAGTAATGCATCGGCTCGGCTAGCTTCAAAACAAGCCATCAACACCAGAGGGCCCTGGTGGCTGCTGCAGTTGTGGCTAAATCTACACCTCTATCGGGTTGCAGAAAGGCCGACTCCATTAGAAGCCGATTTCCCTTTAATCGAGCCAAGATTCGAAGATAATGAAGAAGTGACCACCCGCCGATGCCTGTCATATGGGGAAGCAGCAACAACCTATCCTGGATCCAAGCTAAGAGCTGACCATTTCAAAAACTGGTTCGGCAACCTGTACAGCGGTCTCCCAAGCAGTTCGAGAATATGGTTTGCTTATGAAGACTTTGACAGATTCGAACTACCAGATGATCTCCGGCTGGATGAGCTTAACTCCGAAGGATATGAAAAACCAAGGGAGATCTATATATCGGCCATCACACTTTGCATCCTGCCTGTCGGCATCCACCCAGGACACAATGTTCAAAAAACTTACGAATTTTACCATCCTATGGTAGCCGCAAGACAACTTGGCATGGGTCAGCTGCCAATCGACCTCTATTACTCAGATAAAATCCAATCCAGGAGCAAAATCGAAGGAGATATTATGATGAATCGGCTGCTCAGCATCCCTGGTCCCCCTCTAGGCAGTATTGACAACATCGACCTGGCGGTGACAAGGACGACCATCTTCACCCGATGGTGGAATGAATGGAAGCGGCATCTGTTCCATCAATCGGCCTCGATGTACTTGACCATCATCGACCCAGAGATGACCCCATCGGTAAGTGTCCCTTTTTTTGTCTTAGCTTTATTCGGCCACTTCTTGTATTATTGACTAATCATGCCTTATTCCTTTGCAGACAACCGATGCTTCCCCTCCCCACACAAGTAACATGGGAGTGGCAATCCTTTATGCCCCAGTGTGCTGTCCGACAGCTGCGGGCTGGCCCCGTCCATCATCGGCTTCCATGCGCCGAAGGTGGCCACTCTGCTTCACGGCCAAACCCGTGCGCCATTGCATCGGCTAAAAAGGGCGACACCGTTGGCTGCTGCTATTTCGGCTGCAGAGAAAGGAAAACGAGCTTCAAAGAAACCAAAACCAACTCCAGCCGATGACTTGCCCCTAGTCGATCCGGATGTTGACGCAGCCCTTGAAGAAGAAATTAGGGATGAGGAAATGGAGCAAGCCATCAACGCTGCCGCAGCCGAAACGAGCTCTTCAGACAAGTATGCTTGGACTCCATCGACTGAGCAGACCACCGCACAAACTCCAAGCACTCCGAAACGCGTCCCTCGCTCCCAGCCGGTAAGCATTTTTCATCGTTTGGTCTCATCATTTCTTCCATTATGATTCATCGGCTTTCTGTGTCTGCAGGCAAAGAAACTGGCCGCCAAGAAGAAAATGGCTCCTCCTCCTTCGGTAAGTTCTATTACCCTTCATCTCCTTCTTACTAGCACAACCGATCTCTGACTTGCATCTTTTTCAGCCTCCCCGTGCTCAACCACCTGCCCCCCATGCATCAAGCGAGCCGACGCCGACGGCCGCAGGTGATGGTGATGCGAGGATGTGGCTACCTCGGTTCCAGCTATCCGAGTAAGTCTGTTCGGTTTTATAAACCGGCTCATCAATTTTGTCGGCTCTCTTAACCACCTTCTAACTTGCAATCTGTAGCTGATCTTCTGGATTTTGGCCTCTCGGAATTCCTTGATCCAAACGGCTAGAGTGCTCCCTTGATTTCTTGGTCACCAACTACAGTTCCATCCGTAGTCGGTTTGAGGACATCCAAAATGGGCTGCCGGACCAGCTGGCTGACATTATTCCACCGATGACATTTATGGAGCCGCATCGCCACAAGTTCGAACGAGCTAAACAGAGAATAGCCGATCACCATGAAAACCAAGCATTGGAGGCCACCATCAAAGCCAGTCAACAAGAAATTACTGCCGAGAAGGCTAAGTTTGATGCTTTGAAGACCGAGCCGATTGCCGTACTTGATCGGCTTTGCAAGCGTCGGGAGGAGCTGATAGCCAAACTCGCCAACGTTGAAGCCGATATCGTGGCCAAGGAACAATGGGTGGCCGGCCTGCCGAATGAGATCGAGGACCAGCGAGCGAAGATTAAGGCGGCCATGTCACATCTGTCCGACATGGCCAGGGCGATGAAGCCGATTCTAGGGAACGATGCAGGCGACGCGAAGGAAATCGAAGAGATAGACGGGATCCGTCGCAGGGCAATATCGGCCATAACCGCCTTCCTTTCGCGCTGAGCTACTTGTAATAGTTGGCTAGGCATTCTTGTACTTAAACTTTTTATGCGTTTTGTGATCGACTCAAACTTTCTCTGTAATCGGCTGGTCACAACTTATTCATATATATACTTGCCGATCACTTCGAACTCATTTGACGGCTTCAGAAATTTGGCTTCGCAAAATTTGAAAAATTTGGCTAAAAAATCGTTCTGCCTTCTTGATATCATATTGTATATGCCTCCTAATTTTGTTGATGGTGTTCCCATCATGGACAAAATTATCTAGTCAGACATCTTGTCGCTGTCAGCCAAGCTGAGCCGATGTAGAAAAAGTAGGGGAAAAACTTGGCGTAAAAACATCCAAAAGGCAATGCATGCGTTATAACGCATCGGCTAACATGAATCAGCGCAACCATAGCCGAATCATGAGTTGATCCATACACTTGGGTAATATTTCTTCAAATATTTGCCGTTCAGAGCTCTCCCAAACAATTCTCCATCCAAGCCTTCTAGCATATAAGCTCCTTTAGAAATGCATTTGTGGATCCTGAACGGCCCCTCCCAATTTGGTGACCATTTGCCGAACTTATTGTCTCTTGATCCGATCGGCAATATCAATTTCCAAACAAGTTCGCCCTCTTCGAACGACTTAGGCACAACCTTCTTGTTATAATGACGGGCTACTCGTTCCTTATCCTTTGTTATTTTTTCCAAGGCCCTCATCCGTGATAAAACCAGGTCTTCTGATTCATCTATCATCAAGTTGTAGTAATCATCGGCTGTAAGTTGATCTTGTAACTGAATTCTCCTAGAGCCGATGATGTTTTCCCATGGCAAGACTGCTTCGTGCCCATAGACTAGTTTATATGGACGAACTTGGATAGATCCATGGCAAGCCATCCGATAGGACCAAAGTGATTCGGCTAATCGGCTATGTCATTGCTTGGGATATTCAGAAATCTTCCTCTTTATCAACTTAATCAAGCTCTTGTTTGAAGCCTCTGCTTGCCCGTTGGCCTGAGCATAATACGGCGAAGAATTGAGTAACTTGATTCCCATGCCGTCGGCAAACTGAACAAACTCATCCGGTACGAAGATAGATCCCTAATCTGTTGTTATTGTTTGAGGGACGCCGAATCGGTACACGATGTGTTCTTTAACAAACTCGATTGCGTCCTTTGAATCAACCTTCTTTAAAGCAATTGCTTCCACCCACTTCGTGAAATAATATGTTGCCACCAGTATGAATTTATGTCCCTTGCTCGAGGGTGGATTGATCTGGCCAATCATATCAATTCCCCAACCTCTGAACGACCAAGGCTTTATGATCGGGTTCATAGCCGATGCTGGTGCCCTTTGTATAGCTCGAAATTTTGATAGTCCTGGCAGCCCTTGTAGTACTTGAAACAATCTTCCAGCATCGTTGGCCAAAAATACCCTGCTCTCCTAAGTAGCCACTTCATCTTGTGAGCTGATTGATGGGTGCCGCATATCCCTTCATGCACTTCTCCGATAGCCACCTTGGCTTGATCGGTACTGAGGCATTTGAGGAGCACTCATCAATTGTCCGATAGTATAAATCTTCATCGAGCAAGACATATCTCAAAGCCTTGTAGCGCAATTTCCTTGAAGCCGACTGGGAAGGGTTTTGCAGATAGTTGTAGACCTCAAATCTCTAGTCGTCGGCTGTGATGGTGGCAATCTCTATCTCAACGTCTTTTGTCATCGGCCTGTAGATCGTCCAAGGCATGATCTCCACCGAGACGATTGAACCATCTCTGTGTTCTACGATGAAATCGGCTATGGCTTGCCCTTTAACTACTCTGGGTGCCTGGTATCTTAAGTCGAACTCCGTTAAAGCAAAAATGCACTTCCCAACTCGTCCCTTGAGTGCTGGAGCCGATAGCATGTATTTGACTACATCGGCTTTGCATACCACTGTGCACTCGTTGGATAATAAATAATGCCTCAACTTTGTACATGAAAAATGCAGGCAAAGACATAATTTCTCCACTGGTGAATACCTTGTCTCTGCATCCAGCAGCCGTTGGCTGAGATAAAAGATGGTTTTTTTTGTTTTGATCTCTTGTATCAGGCTGAGCTGATGGACTTGTCGTCGGCTGGCAGATACAGTTTGAATGGTACCCCTTTTTGTGGAGAAATCAAGACTTGGGGTGAGCTTAAGTAATTCTTGATATTATCTAATGCCCTTTGCTGCTCTGCCCCCCCAAATGAATGCTTTATCGGCCTTCAGCCGAAGCAGTGGTGTGAACGGCTCTATTTTTTCTGAAAGATTGGCTATGAATCGCCTGATGAAGTTGATTTTGCCGATCAAAGATTGTAATTAGTTCTAGTCCTTTGGAGGTTGTATTGTTTTGATGGCATTAATGCTCCTCGATGTAACCTCAATGCCTCTCTCGTGAACAAGAAACACCAAAAATTGCCCGGCCGACACGCCGAACGAGCATTTCAGTGGATTCATCTTCAGGCCATATTTCTTTGTCCGCTCCAGAACCTGTCTTAGATCGGCTATATGGTTTTCTATTTTCCTGGATTTGACAATAACATCATTAATGTAAATTTCAACCAGAGAGCCGATCATGTCATGGAAAATGTAATTCATTGCCCTTTGATAAGTTGCTCCAGCATTCTTTAAGCCAAACGTCATGACGACCCATTCATACAAGCCGATTGCCCCTGGGCACCTAAAAGCCGTGTGGACCCCGTTTTTGGAACGGGAATCTTTCGTGTTCATAGTACCATTTCCCTGGATCGAGTAGTTTGGTACCCACGAAATACAGTACTGAATAATCAGGTGCAAATGCACGAATAGTCTTACATCAAAATTATTACAATAATAGGCCTGAAGGCAATGTCCAACACATAGGACCTCATGGTCCAGATACAACCGAAAAGTAGAAATTAGATAAGGTAGCGGAATAAAGGTAGCGGCTTATCAATTGCCACAGGCAATGATCGGAGACTAAGACCTAGCAAGCGCCATCAGCTTCTTCGCCCTTCTGGTAGTAGGCATATGGATCCTCCAAGTCTTCATTACCACCATCTGAAGGTTTGTGCGTATAGCAAGGGTGAGTACCAACCGTACTCAGCATGCCAACACGGAAGTGATGCATATGATAGGGTCATTCAAGGAATGGATGGTGTTCTTTTGCATAAAGCCAATTTTCATAACTCTTTTCACAAGCCTAACAACTGGCCAAGTCAAGTTTTAGTTCCATAGTTCATTAAGTCGGCGACGGTTCTGTCTACCATCCGTCATGATTCCAAGGATGGTTTCCTGTCTTCGGTTCGTCATGGTTTTCTGGGGAGTCCACCCCTTCTCGCCTCTCGAGAAGTTGGTCCACCAATGAATAAAAGTCATCATGCAAACCCATCCCATCATTTTAAAGTTTAAAGTCTAGCCAAGCGAAAGTCTTGTCACGATGCTCAATATCCGCGAGCATGACTATTCGAATAGATTGATTCATTCACACTGTAGTGGATGTACACATTACCCGTACTCCACGACAGCCCACCAAATGAGCCTACGTCCCAACACATGAGACGGTCACGGCAAAACCTTTCGATAACCTCAATTTGGCAGTACCCGCTCCATGAACTTAAGCCCTCATGCACTCTAGCCGTCATTTTCTAGCAGTGAGAGGAGTTCTGGCGCACCTGGGGTAAGGGAAGACTTCATTCATCACGTTATAATAAATTCCAATTTCCCATCATCCCTGTCAATCTCATTTCATACATAAGAACCACTATGCAAGGGTACCGCCTCCGCTCGGCTATCTACTCCGCTAGGTCTATACCCATTCGAGAAGTACGGTTGTACTGGCTCGTTTCCTAGTTATCTCATGGCTCGGTCCTTAATTGACCAGGGTCGGCACTTGCCTTTTCCGGAATCCACCCAAATCATCCAGCCGCCCTAGTCTAAAACATTTGTTTAGTACTTTCAATTTTCATCAAAACTCATTGCATCATTCTCATGGCAATGTGGCGCTCATGTCTCCACATGCCGTATCTCAATTACCTTCCCTAAGGTAGTTACCCAAGCATAAAGCTCTTCATAAAATCATGAGTATGCATGAATCTAAGTATAGCATGGCTAAGTAGTTTACCGAAGATATTCTCCGGTTGTATGTATCACATCGAGGGTTACAAGGAATAATTCTAAAGGTAATCAATAACAAGGTATGGCATAACAAGTATAGGTAATTCTCTATGTATAGCATGCATGTTTAAAGTTTAGAATAACATCATTTCGCAATTGGGATCAATATGTTCAAAGAGTATGATGACTTGCCTTGCTCGCACACTTGTTGAGCGGGGTCTTCAACGGAGTCGATGCCTGCTTCTTCAGGTGCTAGCCGTACGTGCGAAAGATCAATTGAATTCAATTAGAATTCAATAAATACCGAGAGATCGAAAAGAACCATAAAACCATGAAAACTACACCAAATGTTTAGCATAGAATTCTACTCGGGTTCGTACGAGGATTGCCGAAAAATTCCAAGTTTTGAAATCGAGTCGATGCCCTAGGGTTTTCGCAAAACGACGATCATAATTATTTGAGAAAATTAGATTTAGAAATATCAGTGGAGGGATTTGTGCTCGAGGTTTTGAAGGTTCGAGCACAAAAGAGAAACATATTTAAATGGCGAGGAAGAATTAAACGAAATCCGGATTTAAAAACGACGCGAAACGAAATCTCGGAAAAAGTCCGATTTCGATTTTTAAATTTTGCCCCGAGAAAATATACAAGAAAATAATTTATTTTTGTCCAAAATTTCACTCAAGTCCTTTCAAAATATTTTTCCAAATTTTCCAGAACTTTTCCTAATTTTTTCTATTTTTTCTTTTCTTTTTCCCTTTTCTCTCTTTTCTTTTGTCTCCACTATTCATTGCCCACAAGGTGTTCGAGAACACCTCTTCCTCTGCTCTCGTTATGGCCGGCGGCCGGCGCTAGCACGAGGGGTGGCGGCTCGGGGCTTACCGGCGGCGGCGGCGACGGCGAGGAGAGACGGCGGCGCACCGGTGCATAGCGGCGACGGCCCGCGGTGGCTTCGGCGCACGACTGCGACGGCAGCGGCTTGCGGCGCTAGGGTTGCGGCAACGGGGAGACAACGAGAGAAAGGGGAGGTGGAGGACGGCGGCGAGGTGGAAAAATGGGGATTGGCTTCAGCCTATTTATAGGCACGGCCGGAGAGGGAATGGGAGAAAGGGGGCCGGCGCGGCGGATACGGCGATGGACGCGCGGCGCGCGGGTGGCGAGGCGGCGCGGCGAACGCGGGCGACGCGCGGGGCCGGAGCGCAGGGCAAGCGACGTGATGTGTGAGCACGGGCGGGGCCGAGTACGGCGGCGAGCACGTGGCTGGGCGAGCGGGGTTCGGCGCGCGGCGGCGCGCGGCGCGAGTGCGGGCGGGGACCGTGCACGGCGAGTGCGGCGCGCGGGCCGAGGCGGGCGCGGGCGCTTGCGCACGGCGCGTGGCGTGCGCGGGGCTGGGGGCCGGACGCGGGCGAGCGTGGCGCGGCGCGTGTCACACGTGCGGGCAGGGCGCGGTACGACCGTACGGCGTCGAACACTTGGCGCATGATGACGCAGTGCTGATTTTTAATTTTCCGATTTAAAATCCTATTTTCCCCATTTCTATTTTCTTCCACTCTAAAAATTCAAAATAAATTCTAATATTCCCAGAAAATTTTTCATATTATATTTTCAACTTTTTCCCCACTTTTATTTTTCCAAATATATTTTTCATATTTATTTAAATCCCTTTTTCCTAATTTCCTAATTCACTATTTCTAATTCCAAAATTTCCTAGATTTCATGTAAATCCCCTAAAATATTTTATTGTCTATTTTTTTCCTAATTAATCTTTCATAATTACCAATTAATATTTTTATCTATCAAATACATATTTTCATAAGTCCGCATCCCTTTTTCGATTTTATTTTAAAAATTCCTAACCCTATATTTCGAGATTTTCTTCCCAACAAAATCCAAACCATTCACAAACATCGTGAGGAATTGTTCACAGCTAAATTTATGCAACTGAGCTGGCAAATAAGAAGCAACAAACACGAGAGAAAGGCAACAAGCAAAAGTTTTTGTATGTTCCGATTTCTACGTTCCGATTTTAATTTCTTCGATTTTCAGGATGTTACAAGCAGTCTTGTGGATATCCTCTTCAGCCATAAAAATTTGATTATATCCCGCATTACCATCCATAAAACTTATGATCTTGTGGCCAGAAGCAGCATCCATGAACAAATCGGCTATGGGCATTGGATATTCGTCCTTAGGGGTAGCTTTGTTGAGGTCTCTGAAATCAATACACACCCTAAGTTTACCGTTCTTCTTCATCACTGAAACGAAATTCGAAACCCACTCTGCATATCGGCAAGGCCGAATGAACCCAGCATTATATAGCCGAGTGATTTCGGCTTTAATCACATCATACATATCGGCCTTAATCCTCCTAGGAGATTGTTTGTATGACCGATACCCTGGCTTGATAGACAGTCGATGCACAACAATAGACGGGCTAAGACCAGGCATCTCGAAATACTCCCAAGCAAAACAATCTTTATATTCCTTTAACAATTCAATAAGCTGGGATCTACAATGAGAAGACAAATTTTTACTAATATATGTCGGCCTAGGCCTATCTCCAGGACCAATATCAATTTCTTCGAGCTCGTCGGCCAACATGAAACCTTGCCCAAGCTTGCCATCATCGTCCTCCGCGGTGTCCTTGCTGTAGATGTTCGAGCCCTCCACGACTCCCTCAAAGTAATAATTGGGGCTCTTCGTCTCCAATAGGCTGTATGGCAGAATCGGACACCTTTAGAAAATTGGCTTGCTAGACTTTGTCGGACAGACAATCAATACCGTCGATTTCCCAAAGTGGCAAATCGGCGTTAGCAACGCTCACTGACCTGTCGGCTGGAATGATTTCAATCTTATCGCCTTGCCATTGGATCAGACTTTGATGCATTGTGGAAGGGATGCAGTAGTTTGCATGGATCTAGTCCTCCCAAGTAGCAGGCTGTAAGATCCCTTCCCGTCGATGACAAAGAATGTTGTGGGCACGGTTTTACTGCCGACGGTTAGTTCGACGTTCAGCATGCCCTTGGCTTCCGATGGATTGTCGCCGAAGTCTTTGAGCACCATGTTCATCTTGATCAGATCTTCGGTTCCATTGCCCAACTTTCGAAAAGTGGCATAGGGCATGAGATTGACTGCTGCCCCTCCATCGACTAACATTTTTGACATCGGCTTCCCGTTAACAAATCCTTTCACGTACAGTGGTTTGAGGTGCCGATTGTCATTTCCCTCTGGTTTTTCAAAAACGGCTTGTTCCCGGGAGAATGCTATTTTTGCCAAGGCGTCTTCTACGCTATCTCGCATCGGCCTCTGTGGCACGAATTCTACGGTAGTATAAATACCATGTTAACCGATGCGGTAGCTTTTCCTTTTACTTTTGCCGCACACTTTGCTTGGTCGGCTGGGCTTTCATCAGACGGACTTTCATCGGCAGTCGGCGCCTGTCTCTTGATGCGCCATTGTTTCACGCCTTGCCGACGCTGTTGCTGCCGAATCATCCGCCGTACTTCTTCCTCTCGCCCTTCGCTCGTGAGCCGCTAGATGGTCCTCTTTTGTGTTTTAGTGAAGAGGTTTGAAGGGCACCATTAGGAGTTAGCCAATTACTCATCTTCAGCTTTTTCTTCATAATATTCATCTTCGTCTTCGTCTTCGAAGAAGTCTTGGTGGATCGGCCCAAGTTGATCATGTACCGATTGTCGCCTTTGGTTAAGCTGCATGGCCCTAGGGACGAAATGGGTAGGGCTTTGCATCAGATGATCCCTGTATTCGTCTTCATGATATTCGATGCAAGCCGGGCAGTTGTCTATCGTTGGCAGCTTCATCCATGATTCCCAACAAATCGAAAAACTCACAACGCCAGTGCGGGTCGTAACCACTATGGTTCCTGACGAATTGTAGTCCCCTGACCTCAGGCTCCCTCACGTAAGGCTTGCCACGCCGGGCCTCCACTTCCTCACGAAAGCGTTGTTGAAAACAGGGCATGGGGTCCATGCGCCTGGGTCGCCGATCGGCCGATCGACCGGTGGAATGCACCATATTGACTGGCGCAGCTTGGTCTCCAGTCGATTTCTTTTTGGCCTTAACCCCTTTGAGAGTTTTGGCTAAGTCGTGTGTCACTCTGTGCTACCGATCAGCTCGCCTGGGGCCGGCCTGAACCATATTGACCGGGAAGGGATTGCCATCGACTTTCATTGGCCGAGGTGAATCGGTGAACTTCAACTTTTCGGCCTCAATAGCCGACAGGATTTTTGCTGAAAACTTTATAGTCGTTAGTGCTATGAGAGGTGGAGTTGTATCACTTGCAGTACTTCTTCTTTTTGAGTTTTTCAGCCGATGGGATCGTATGGTTGGGCGGAAGCTGAATTTGCTTCTCCTTAAGTAATAAATCAAAGATCATATCGGCCTTGGTAATGTCAAAGTCGTACTTCTCTTCCTTAGCCGTTTTCAGTAGCCATTGGCAGATGATGGCCTTTTTGTTTTTGGTCCATTCGACTGCAGCAACTTCTGCATCATCATCACTTGTTTCTGAATCAGATTCGACGATGACGTGGGCAACGTTCTTGATGGCCTTCCTTGATTCCTAAAATCGTTGCTCGTGGGCCGTTACCCTCTGCGCCAGGTGGGCTAGGCTGTCGAAGTCTTGAGCTGAAAACCTTTCACGGATCGGCGATAGTAGTCCATGGAAAGCCAAATCGGCTAATTGGGAATCGGACAACACCAGGCTGTAACAGCGGTTCCTCATCTCCCTGAACCTCTGGATGTAGTCTTGAACCGATTCCTCGTGTTTCTGCCATATGCTTGTCAGGTCCGACAACTTCATCTCATGGTTGCCGGTATAGAAGTAGCTATGGAACTGCTTCTTGAGATCGGCCCAGCTTTGGATGGAATTGAAGGGCAATGAAGAAAACCATGTAAAGGTCGATCTCGATAGCGAGAGCGGGAACAAGCGAACCCTCAGGGCGTCTGTAGCCGATGCCTCTCCGCATTGCGCCAGGAATCGGCTGACGTGTTCATATGTAGAAATATTGTCTTGCCTTGAGAACTTGGAAAAATCTGGGACTTTGTATTGGCTGGGCAGTGGCACCCTCTCAAAATGTTCTGGATATGGATACCGATACATGTTGCCAGAATCTTTTGGTTTGAGGCCGAATTGATCGCCCATGACGTCGGCAATCAAATCGGCCCAAGTCCTGTTATCTTGAGCGTGTCGTATCGGCTCATATTGATCGTATTGCACGGGTGCTTGCTGATACAGAGGTGGCGGTGTTTGCGGGTCGGTGATGTTGGTCATGCTGGCCTCCCTGGTACTGATATTGAGGTGGGTCGACAGCGGGAGGCAACCGATTCACCGGCGGTGGTGATTGATCAGGGAAGAGCCAACGGCCACCAGTATTGTATTGTGCCCCTTGAATGGGGTTGGCGACCGGTTCTTGCCGTCGGTTGACGTCGAACATGCCGACTAGTCGTTCCAGGGAGGGAGGTTGCTGCCAGTTCAGAACAACTGGCGGTGGCCCTGAAGCCGATGTAGATGAATTCGGCTAACTGAGGATTTCTCCTGGTGGCCCCGGCTGAGGTGATGGCGGGATCGGTCGATTCTGTGTTCCCAAGACCCTGTAGTTGGGGAACTGGTCGTCAATGAAATAAGTCAGCCCCCGCTGAAGCTGATCGGCAATCTTCGAGTCAACCACAGTGGCAATCATGTTGTTGAGAGTGTTGACTAGGATGCCACTCAGATTGACGAGAGCGTGGTGCACAGCCGAGTCGATTCAGTCTTGCAAAGTGTGCAGTTCCGAATCGTCTTGTTCTTTCTTTGGCTCCTCCACCTTGTGTTTTCCTTTTATATCATCTGAGGAGGATACCTTAAAGTCGCCCATGCTGAATTTGTACTTCTGGTGGACGGCCCCAGACCTGGTCTGGACAAAAGATTGCAGATAGTTGGCCTGCAGTTCCTCCACTATCTTCTTGTAGTCGGCCAATTGGTCAGCCGACAGTTGTTCCATCTTGGTAGGAACCGTGTTTTCCTAACGGATTTCGGGGCTCTTGACGTTAACCATCACGTCGACTTTGTTGCTGCTTTCTACCCGAGTTGATGGTCCCACCGGGCGTGCCAAGAAGCGTGTTGATGAGAAATCTTTCCCACGTGCTAGCCTGGGAGATCTGCTTAACTCCAGTGCAGGTCCGTCCTTGGCTACCTATGATGAACTAGGCGTGCCAATTGGTTTGATCTGCTAACCAATAAGAAATAATAAACAGATACATGTGTTAAGGTTAAAGTTAGGTCCTACCGGATCGGCTCAGGGAATCATTTTACATATATTGGCTATCCCGAAGCACATTTAAACAAACTGACTGGGATAGATCGGCTATGCCGAGACAATATAAATCACTTAATCTAAATATCCATCAAGGTGACAAATATATGTATTTATAACCTAGCAGATGTTGCAGATCTAATGTGTATCAGGTATTACTCCGATGTATCTTATGAAAAGATATCAATCTAACCTAAATGCGTTAAACCTAGATCAATCAGCTATCGGTTGATGCCAACAGACTGATACTGGCTTAAGGCATTTAACCAAATTTAGATCTTAATATAAGAGGCAGCTTTAATATATCTAATAGTAAATAACACTAAAAGACAATTAAAATAGGTAAGGCCGGCTGAAACTCCGACATTATCTCTAATGATAAACATCCAGCCAAATATATTTCAATAATTCTAAAAGCGACTTAATAGGTCATGATGATGCAACATTAAGTACAAAAGAAGTATTAGATCTATGTGAACCGATGTAAACCCTTCGAGATGGTGGATACAGCATATATACTAGTTTAACATCTAGATCTAGCTCTCAGCCGACGGTAAGATAGATCCAAATATTAATCTAGTTTATATACCATATATGATAAATTACGCAGCTTATAACATTAAATCTAGAGTGTCATGACGATGTAAGCACTAGATTTGATGATACAAACTACTAATGACAAGCATTTACCTTATTCGGGGGTCAAGATCGATGCAGCCCGAAGCGGGATCAAGAACTCATCTAAAAGAAAAAGGTTTAGCGATTGCGCCGAGATTGTATTGGTGTGTCTTGTTTACAAAGAACCCTCGGGTCTTATTTATACCCTGGAATAACACTATCCGTGTAAGACATGGTTTCTATCTAATCTACTATTTAAAATATGACAATATCTCGGGATACAGCCCCAATGTCGTATCACAAAAGGAATATATAAACAAAACCCTATTTTACAGATACAATTGTCATTACATGACCCTATTCATAGATGGAAATAATCTTAACGAACATTTAGGAACCGATCCTTTTATCTTTAAGCTTCTTTATTGGAAACGGTTCCATCTTCTTCTCTGAATCAGAATCGACTATCGGCCGTCCTATCCGATTCGGCCTCAACCGACTGGTTTCCCAGCCGATTTGATCGTGGCCGATGTGGTCTCTGCTTTCCCCACAGATCACTTTCCCAATCCGATTCCACTTCAAGTCCAATCTTGAACTTAGGGATTTGGTTACCAAATTTGGTTGTTAACCAAATCATGAGTTGATCCAAACGCCGGGGGGATGTTTCTTCAAATATTTGCCATTGAGAGCCCTTCCAAATACTTCTCCGTCCAATCCTTCCAGCATATAGGCTCCTTTAGAGACGCACTTGTGGATCTTGAAAGACCCTCCCCAGTTAGGTGACCACTTGCCGAATTTTTTATCTCTTGATCCAATCAGCAATATTAACTTCAAAACGAGCTCGCCCTCTTCAAAAGACTTAGGCACGACTTTCTTATTATAATGTCGGGCTACTCGCTCCTTGTCCTTCGTCACTTTTTCCAAGGCATGCATCCTTGACAAAACTAGGTCTTTCGATTCATCCACCATTAAGTTATGATAATCATCGGCTATCAACTGATCTTGTAGTTGAATCCTTCTTGAGCCGATGATGTTTTCCCATGGCAGAACTGATTCATGTCCGTAGACCAGTTTATATGGAGGCACCTGGATCGATCCGTGGCAAGCCATCCGATAGGCCCACAATGATTCGACTAATCGGTTGTGTCATTGCTTCAGTGCTCGGTGATCTTTCGTTTTATTAATTTGATTACACTCTTATTTGAGGCCTCTGCTTGCCCGTTGGCCTGAGCATAATATGGTGAAGAATTGAGCAACTTGATCCCCATGCCGTCGGCAAACTGAAAAGACTCATCTATGATAAAAATATATCCCTGATCTGTAGTTATAGTTTGACGGAGGCCGAATCAGTATATAATGTGTTCCTTAACAAACTCGATGGCATCCCCTGAGTCAACCTTATTCAAAGGAATTGTTTCCACCCAATTGGTAAAATAATCGGTTGCCACCAATATGAACTTGTGTCCTTTGCTTGAGGGTGGATTAATTTGGCCGATCATGTCGATTCCCCAACCTCTGAACGGCCACAGCTTGATGATAGGGTTCATAGCCGATGCTGGTGCTCTCTGGATGGCTCCAAATTTCTGACAGTCCTAGCGTCCCTTGTAGTATTTAAAACAGTCTTTCAGCATCGTCGGCCAAAAGTATCCTGCTCTTCAAAGTAGCCATTTCATCTTGTGCGCCGATTGATGTGTGCCACAAATCCCTTCATGTACTTCCTCGATAGCAACCTTCGCTTTATCGGCACTAAGACATTTGAGTAGCACACCATTGATCGTCCGATAGTATAGTTCTTTGTCAAGCAGAACATACCTCAAAGCCTTGTAGTGCAATTTCCTTGAAGCCAACTGGGACGAATTTTGCAGGTAGTTGTGGACTTCGAACCTGCAGTCGTCGGCTGTCATGGTGGCGATCTCTACTTCAACATCATTTGTCATCGGCCTGTAGCCTGATGCCCCCTGAGCTAGATTGTTGGCTTCTGTGTTTTGTTCCCAGGGGATATGCTTCAATGTCACTAGCCGAAAGCTGTCCATTAATTCTCGGCACTTTTGATAGTAAACCATCACCACGTCGTTCTTGCATTCAAATTCTCCTGACAACTGGCTGATGACTAGCAGTGAATCTCCTATTATTTTGATGGCGTCGGCTTCAACCTCCTTGAGCAGTTTTAGTCCTTTGAGCATGGCTTCATACTTGGCTTGGTTGTTTATGGCATGGGGCGTGATTGAAAAAGCGAACTCGAAGCTTGCCCCCCTTGGAGAAATTAGTATCAAGCCGATTCCGCATCCATTGGTGCAAACCGATCCATCGAAAGTTAACGTCCAAGGCATGATTTCTACTGAGCCGATTGAATCATCTTTGTGTTCCACTATGAAATCGGCTATAGATTGTCCTTTCACTGCCTTGGGTGTCTGATAGCGTAGATCAAATTTGGTAAAGGCAAATATCCATTTTTCCAATCCGTCCTTTTAGCACTGGAGCCGATAGAATATATTCGACTACGTCGGCTTTCCATACCACGGTGCACTCATTGGATAATAGATAATGCATCAACTTTGTGCATGAAAAATACAGGTAAAGGCATAATTTCTCCATGGGTGAATACCTTGTTTCAGCGTCCAGAAGCCGTCGACTGAGGTAGAATATAGCCTTTTCTTTCCCTTCGACCTCCTAAATTAAAACTGAGCCGATGGACTTCTCGTCGGCTGACAGATATAACTTGAATGGTATCCCTTTTTGTGGACGAATCAAGACTGGAGCCGAGCTTAAATAATCCTTGATATTGTACAACGCTTTCTGTTGCTCTGCCCCCAAGGCGAATGCTTGATCGGCCTTCAGCCGAAGCAATGGTATGAACGGCTCCATCTTTTCTAACAGATTGGCTATGAATCGCCTGATGAAATTGATTTTGTCGATCAGAGACTGTAGATCCTTCTTGTTCTTGGGAGGTTGAATTGTTTTGATTGCGTTAACGCTCCTGGGTGTAATTTCAATTCCTCTTTCGTGAACAAGAAATACTAAAAATTGCCCGGCCGATACCCCGAACGCGCATTTCAAAGGGTTCATCTTCAGGCCATATTTTCTCGTTCTCTCCAAAACCTGTCTTAGATCGGCTATATGGTCTTCCATTTCCCTAGATTTAACAACGACGTCATCAATGTAAATTTCTACCAGGGAGCCGATCATGTCATGGAAAATGTAGTTCATGGCCCTTCGATACGTAGCTCCAACGTTTTTCAAGCCGAACGTCATGACGACCCATTCATATAGGTCGATTGCCCCTGGGCATCTGAAAGCTGTTTTTGTGGATGTCTTCCTCGGCCATGAAGATTTGGTTGTAACTTGCGTTGCCATCAATGAAACTAATAACTTTGTGGCCAGAGGCGGCCAGAGGTGGCTATGGGCATCGGTTACTCGTCCTTGGGGGTAGCCTTGTTCAAATCCCTAAATTCGATACATACCCTAAGCTTGCCATTTTTCTTTAACACTGGAACTATGTTGGAGACCCACTCTACATATCGGCAGGGCCGAATAAATCCGACGTCGTACAGCCGAGTGATTTTGGGTTTGATCGCATCATACATATCGTCTTTAAACCTCCTGGGAGGCTGCTTGTACTGCCGATATCCAGGCTTTATAGGCAGCGGATGCACAACAATGGATGGGCTAAGACCAGACATCTCACAATAATCCCAAGCAAAACAGTCTTTGTATTCCTTTAATAAATTGATGAGCTTGGACCTAAAATGAGAAGACAAATTTTTGCTAATGTATGTCGGCCTAGGCCTATCTCCTGTTCCTATATCAACTTCTTCTAGCTCATCGGCCAACATAAAATCTTGCCCAAGTTTGCCGTCGTTGTCGTCCATGGTGTCCTCGCTATAGACGCTTGAGCCCTCCACGACACCTTCAAAGTAGTAATTGAGGCTCGTCATCTGCAATGGGTTGTATATCGGAATCGAACACCTTTAGAAAATCGGCTTGCCAGATTTTGCCGGACAGGCAATCAATACCATCGATTTCCCAGAGTGGCAAATTGGTATTAGCAACGTTAACTGACCTGTCAGCTGGCAGGATCTCTATCTTGTCGCCTTGCCACTGGATCAGACTTTGGTGCATTGTAGAAGGGATGCAGCAGTTGGCGTGAATCCAATCCCTTCCTAGTAGCAGACTATATGACCCGTTCCCGTCGATGACGAAAAACGTGGTGGGCATGGTCTTGTTGCCGACTGTCAGCTCAACATTTAAAACTCCCTTGGCCTCTGAAGGGTTGCCGCCGAAGTCCATGAGAATCATATTTGTCTTGATCAAGTCTTCGGTTCCTTTCCCCAGTTTCCTAAAACTTGCATAGGGCATTAGGTTGACAGCAGCCCCTCCATCGACTAGCATCTTAGACATCGGCTTGCTATTGACGAATCCTTTGACGTATAGTGGCTTCAAGTGCCGATTTTCGGTCCCCTCAGGTTTTTCAAAAATAGCTTGTTATAGGGACAGAACCAGGCTAGCCATGGTCTCCTCCACTATGTCTGTGTGGGCCTCGGCAACCTCAAACTCGGCTGGTAGAATGAAAACCATGTTGAGCAATGCTGAGACCACTGTTTTGCCTTTCGCCGCCCTTCTGGCTTTGTTGGCTGGGCTTTCGTCGGCTGGGGCCACTTGTTTCTTGGCACACCATCGTTTTGTGCCCTGCCGACGCTGTTGCTATTGGATCATCCGCCGGACTTCTTCCTCCTACCCCTCGCTCTTGAGCCTCTGAATTTTCCTTTTATGTGTTTTGGTAAAGAGGTCTGAAGGGCACCATTGGGGGTTGACCGATTGCTTTTTGTCGGCCTCTTCTTGGTCTTCTTCCTGGAAGAAGTCTTGGTGAATGGGGCCGAGCCGATCATGAACGAAAGGTTTACACTGGTTAAGTTGAACGGCTCGGGGGACGAATTGGCTAGAACTCTCCAGTTGTGGTCCATTGTATTCATCCTCCATGTAGTCATTGCACACTGGGAAATTTTCGAGGGTTGGCAACCTCATTCCTTGCTCCCAGCAGAACCTGAAGAACTCGCAGTGCCAATGTAGGTCACAACCGTCGTGGCGGCGGTAGTATGCCACGCCCAGTCGATCAGGTGCTCTCTGGTATGGCTCGTCGCGCCGGCTTTCTTCTTCCTCCTGGATCCTGCGTTGGAACCACAGCCGGCTGTCCTGCCTGGGCCGATGATCGACCGATCGTCCGTTGGTGTGCACCATGTTGATTGATGCAGCTATACCCTCAGTCGGCTCTTTATGGGGTGGTCCTGAGTCAGCACTAACTGATTTATCGTTTTGGCTAAGCTGTACGTCATTCGGTGCTGCCGATCAGCTCGCTTGTGACCGGCTTGGACCATGTTGACCGGGAAGGGGTTGCCATCGACCTTCATCGGCTTAGCCGATTCATCGAATTTTATCTTCCCGGCTTCGATGGCCGACTGGATTTGCTATCTGAATACCTTGCAATTGTTTGTGCTATGGGAGGTGGTGTTATGCCACTTGCAGTATTTTTTCTTTTTGAGTTCATCGGCTGATGGGATAGCATGGTTGTCCGGCAGTCGAATTTGCTTCTCCTTTTGCAGAAGATCGAAGATCCTGTCGGCCTTAGTGATATCAAAGTCATATTTCTCTTCCTTGGCCGACCTTTTCAACCATTGGCAGGTTATTGCTTTCTTGTTCCTAGTCCACTCGGCTGCTGCCACCTCCGCATCGCTATCGCTTGAATCTGAGTCCATTGCGTAGGCGACATGGGCGACTTTCTTGAAGGCCTTTTTAGATTCTTGAAATCTCTATTCGTGAGCCGTCACTTTCTAGGCCAAGTGGGCCAGGCTCTCAAAGTCTTGAGCCGAAAACCTTTCACGGATCGATGGCAAGAGGCCGTGAAAAGCTAAATCAGCTAGCTGCGAATCCGATAACACCAAGCTGTAGCATCGGTTCCTCATGTCCCTGAAGCATTGGATGTAACCTTGGACCGATTCCTCATGCTTCTGCCTGATGCCGGTGAGGTCCGACAACTTCATCTCGTGGGTGCTGAAATAGTAGTAGCTGTGGAATTGTTTCTCAAGATCGGCCCAGCTTTGACCTGAGTTATATGGCAATGATGAGAACCAGATGAAAGCCGATCCTGAGAGAGAGAGCGGGAATAGACGCACTCTGAGCGCATCCGTAGCCGATGCTTCTCCTCATTGAGCCAAGAATTAGCTGACGTGCTCATAAGTGGAGACGTTGTCCTGCCCAGAGAACTTGGAGAAGTCTGGCACTTTGTATTGGTTTGGTAGTGGTCCCCTCTCGAAGTGCTCTGGATACGGGTACTGGTACATATGGCCGGAGTCCTTTGGCTTGAGGCCGAACTGATCGCGCATCACCTCGGCAATCAGATCGGCCCAAGGTCTGTTGTCTTGAGCTTGGGGTATCGGCTTGTGTTGTTCATACGGTATGGGTCCTTACCGATACTGGAGTGGCGGTGGCGTCTGTGGCCGATACTGCTGCTCAAGGTGGCATCCCAGATATTGATACTGGAAATGATTCGTAGCGGGAGGTGCCCGAGACACGATCGGCAGTGACTGCTCAGGAAGTAGCTGATTGCCGATAGGACTCTGATGTGGCGTTCGGGGAATACTGCCAATTGGCTCATTGGGTATGATTGGCCGCTGATTAGTGTTGAACATGTTCTCCATCTGCTCCTGCATCACTGTCGGGGCACCGCGGCCCTGATGCTGAGGTTGCTGTCACACTAGAATCCTGGGATGTGGCTCTGAAGTCGATGCCTGCGCGTTTGGTTGAATCAGAGCTCCTCCTTGAGGATTCGGCTATCCCAGTGGCGGGATTGGTAAGCCTTGAGTTGACAGCGTCCTGTAACCCAGGAATTGGCCGTCAGCGAAATAGGTCGGCCCCCTTGGTAGTTGCTCGGCTATATTTGAGTCGACCATAGTGGTTATCATGTTATTGAGTGTATTAACCAGTATGCCACTCTGGTTGATGAGGGCGTGGTGCACCGCCAAGTCGATTCGGTCTTGTAGATTGTGAAGTCCCGAATCATCTTGTTCCTGTTTAACATCCTCCATTTTCTTTCTTTCCTTTCCTATCCTCCTAGGAGGACGTGTTGAGGTCTTCGAGCTTGAATTTAAACTTCTGGAGGACAGCCCTAGATTTGGTCTGGGTAAAGGACTGCAGGTAATTAGCCTACAGTTGCTCAACCATCTATTTGTAGTCGGCTAGTTGTTCAGCCGACAGTTGTTCAATTGTCACCTGGATGACGTTTTCCTCATTGATTTCTAGGTTCTTGACACCAGACATTGTGTTGAACCTGGAAGTCTGCACTTGGTCCCACCGGGCGTGCCAAAAGCGTGTTGATGAGAAATTCGATTCTCACCCACTGGCCTGAGAGATTTTCTTTACTCTAATGCAGGTCCAAATTGGTCGCCTTTGGTGAATTTAGGGCGTGCCAGTTGGTTTGATCCTGTAACCAACAAGAAACAAGAAATAGACATTAAGTTAGAATTAGATCCTACCGGATCGGCTAAAGACATCAATAAACACATAATTGTTATTCCAAAGCACACTTATACTAAGTGATTGGGATAGGTCGGTAGTATACCAAGACAGTATAATTCACTTAGGCTAAATGCACATTAGGATAATAATTATCTGCATTGATAACCTAGCCAATACTGTAGGTCTAATGTGAATCGGCTAATACTCCGATACATTTTATAAAAAGATATTGATCTAATCTAAATGTGCTAAACCTAGATCAATCGGCTGTCAACGTAACTTGATAGATTGATACTGGCTTAGGGCATTTAAACATATTGAGATCTTAATATAAAAGGCAGTTCTAATATATCTAATAGCAATTAAAACCAAAAGATAACTAAAACAGATAAGGCTGGCTGAAACTCCAGCACTGTCTTTAATGATAAACATTAAACCAAACAGATCTAGATTATTCTAAAAGCGACTTAATAGGTCGATTAGGTGCAGCATTAAGTACGAAAAGAAATAACATATCTGTATAAGCTAATGGGAACCCCTCGAAAAGGTGGATACGATGTATAACCTAATTCAACCTCTAGATCTAACTCTACCGGCTATTGTCTTCAAAGAGAAATCAGCCGTTTGCGAGACAGATCTAGACATTGCTCTAGATTATATGTCGCATATGATAGATTAAGAAGTTTATAGCATTAAAGTTAGAGTATCATTGCGATGGAAGCACTAACCCCGACGATACAAACCACTTGTGACAAGGAATTACCTTGTTCGGAGATCGAAATCGATGCAGCCCAAGCGAAAGCAAGAACTTGTCGAAAAGAGAATAAAATGGTGGCGATGCGCCGAAGTTGATTGATTGTGTGTTGGTTGATATCTTTACAAAGAGCCCTCGGGTCTTATTTATACCCAGGCATAACGACATCCATGTGGGACATGGTTTCTACCTTATATACTATTCAAAGTACGACAATATCTCGGGACACAGTCCCATATCGCATTACAAAAGGAATATCTAATAACTTCCTAATTTAGAAATACAATTGCCGTTACACGACCTTGTCCATAGATGGCAACATTTTTAACGCCCAACTTGGAGACTGAATCCAATACTTTATCTTCAAATTTCCTCTCGGGACTGGCTCCACTTCTATCTCAACTCGAAATCGGCTATCGAGTATCTTGGTCCGACTCGGACTTAGCCGACGGGCTCCACAGCCGATTCGGACTCAGCCGATGCGGCCTCTGTTTCTCCGCAGATCGCACATCTCCTCCAATTCTTCTTCAATCTCTGCTTCAAACCCAGGAATTTGGTTACCAAATTTGGTCGTTAACAATATGTCAATAGGAAGACATCAAGATCAAGCTTCAAAAAATTCTGGAATCCAATTTGTCCTGCTCTAACAACGCTAAATTCAAACGGCCATGAAATATGCATACGTGCTCCGATTTGGTCCATGAGTACTTGATGGAAAGCTCTCGGAGTCCTCTTTCCAACCGATTCATCGTCATCTCCAAATTCCCTCCCAATCAGCCGCAATCACAAAAACAAGGTGTTGCATCACCTATAATGGGTCTATGAGTTTGTAACTTCATCTGGGACCTCGGCCTAATTGGGGCCCAAGTGGGGTGCGTCCCAACCTGGTGAAGCACGACTCTAAGGAGCCCGAGGTCATCCTCTCACCTATATATATCTCCTAGCCGCCATAGAACAACTTAGGGGTTTTGTTTATATAAGTTTACCTCTTGCTACTTTCTTATAGACGCGTGTGTTAGCTAGACAATCCGTTCTATTTGTTTCAAAACCTCACCTTTTTCATGTGTATCAGATCTGAAATTAGTATTTGCAATTTGAGTTATTGTCCATCTTGTTCTTACGAGTTCTTCGGTTGTTTGCAGGAATAACCCTAGTGGTTTGGTTGATCGGGCTCCGCCAGATTGCATCAACCAGTGTAGTTGGTGTATCGGTCGCTAAGGCGCAAATACTTCGAGGAGTATTTGTAGTCGGGCCGTAAACGTCGCTTCATTAAATTGAAGTTATCGTCTTCACCAAAAGATCAGGACACCCTAGTGTACATCAGGTGGTATCAGAGCTTTTGATGCTCGGTGAGTTTTTTATCTACCTATAACCTAAAAAAGCCTAAAAAATTGCATCCATTACCTAGCCATATTTGTGCCGCTGCATTGTTCTTTTCAGTTTTTGCTTTGTTGAGTTTTACGTTACATTGTCCCGTCGTGTTGTTGGTCTTAGCGTCTAGTTCGTTTAGAGTTTCGAGTTCTTGTCACGTCTAGTACCACAGTTGTTGTCGCCACCATCATGTCTTTTTTGTCGTCGGGACCTAAAAAACAGAATCACACCACTGTGAGGTTTCGATTGTTATAGTTTTCAGAAGATTTTGATGGTCAATTTTGAAGTTGCATCTAGGGTTTGATTGCGCTCTGCGTGTGACGAAGATGGAAGGAGGATATTAGATTAGATTAGATTTGTTTCTCTTTACTTCAAGAAAGAAATAGTGGATTGGATTGGTTAAATATTAGTTTTTTTATCTCATGGACCAATTTCGGACACCTGGCCATTCACCTCCACGTGATAGTGAGTACGACTCCCACTTCCTCTCCTAATCACGTACATATAAGTTTTGTATCGTGTCAAATGCCTTGTAATTTTTTTGTTTTAAGTCAGATTCGAGATATGTTTGGAAAAACGGAACCGACATAACATCAACATTCCATTTTTGTATAGTCTTAATTTTAGGGTTTTGACTTTTACATTTGAGTCCCTCTAATTTTTTATTTATGTTTGAGTCCCTGTAATTTTACGTTAAAGTCCTCAAGTTGGTTTCATTGAAAAAAAGAAAAAAAGGCAGAAAGGTGCTTCAAAAAAGGGGGAAAAAGTTGCACCAAATAAAAAAAGAAGAAAAGAGAAGAAAGGAAAAAACAAAAATAAAAAATAAAAGAAGAACAAATAAAAGAAAAAAAGAAATCTTTCATATATCAGAGTATGCTTGAGTTGTTTCTAGTGCTATTTTGTTGTACCGTTTGTGTCTAGGCTCGTGTCTCTAGTACGTTCTATCTTATGACCAGCATGATACTTGACTTTAAACGGTTATTTAACTTTGCATTTCTGATTTGAGCATTTGCTATTTCTTTGCTACATATTTAAGCTTACCCAAAGCTTCATAGATTTGATTGCAGTCGTACAGTAGGTGTTTGCCGAGGCATCGATACATCCAACCTCCATTGGGGTGTTTTGGTTGAGTCGATGTATGTCACCATTCAGCCTGCTTTGGTAAGAACTTGTAAGAGCTTGGCAAAAAGCTTGAGAGTGTGTGATATTTGAGCCTCCACTACCTAGTAGTTGATAGGAGCATACATATATTTTTGTGTATGTTTCTTGTTTTCTACTAACAATGGCAGGAACACACATAACAAATGGGGATAACTGTGCTCAACATCGACATCTTCGTCAAGACATGAGGAGTGATCAATATGACGTATATGAGGTAAGTGACATTGTTATTGCTAAGATCAAATTTGCTCTATCTTATTTTGAAGGAAATTATAATCCTCATGCTTATATTAAATAGGAGCTAATGGTTGATAGAGAATTTAAAAAGCATGGTTTGTCTAAGAAACATATGGTTATCTGTGCTTCTAGTGTTTTAATTAAAAATGCTTTTATTAATTGGAAACATCTTTGTAGGCATAACAAAATACCTCAATCTTGGAAATGCTTGAAACGATATTTGAGACAATGTTATGTTCCTGTGTATTGTGTTGATATTCTACTTAGTAAATTGCAATGTTTAAAACAAGATAACAGAACTATAACTTTGTAATATCATGATATGCATGATTTTTTATTTCGTTGTGGTTTAGATGAATGCGAAGAAGCTACAGAATTGAGGTTTTTACATGGGCTTAAAAAGAAATTCAGGATATGCTTGCTTATCAAAGTTATATTTCTCTCTCTTATTTGTTAGAACTTGCTTATAATGCTGAATGTAAAATAGAGGACATGAAAAAGCAACAAAGTGTGCTTGTACATCTTATTTTCCCATGTAATGATGACGTGTAAACTTGGGAGGAATTGAGTGTTAGTGATATGCCCTAGAGGCAACATGGAGATGTTGGATATCACGTCAATGTTTATGTATAAATGAATAAAGTGTTATTCAGTTCCATGAAATAGACATCTTGTATTGATCAATAAGTACGTGACTTATTTATGAGACTCGATATGTATGAATCTATTTCTAAACGATCTCGATCATATGTCATATTGTTGGAACAAATATGATTCTAAGATCGGCATGTTTATTGATTGATGATCATGTCTCATAGATCATGGGTATGGTGATACCAAATCAATAAACATGGACACATGTGTTGGAGAACACATTGTTGGATAGACCCACCATGAGACACTACGGGAATTAATGTGCCATTAGTTGGTCTCGGGTAGTGTTGGTACAAAGTCCTTAGACCGAGATCACCATGGATTCCAACATGTGTAGTAGCCTACTTTGGGACTACCAAACGCTATTCCGTAATGGGTAGTTATAAAGGTAGTTTTCGGGTTTGCTATGAAACATGGAGTGGGATGTGAGTGATCAAGATGGAATTTGCCCCTCCTTTGGAGAGATATCTCTGGGCCCCTCGAGGTAATGGATTATGGAAATGCATGGCCATGCTAAGTTGATTGAGGAGTCAATCAATGACGGATAATCCAATACGGTTCGAGTGAATGGTTAAGCTATTGAAGGGATGGCACACATCTTGCCTATAGCTTAACGGTATCGTGAGGCAAAGGGATTTGTGTACACATTACGGTTCGAGCCGATATTATATTCTTGTATACTATGGTGTCAATATGTGCTTGCTAGGCGCCTTTGTGCGAGTCGGGTGAGTTGGACTCGAGCCGACGATCGGCTAAGTTAGACTATAGCCGAAACCGAGTATACCTGAACCTACGGGTCGCACGCTTAAGGGGATAAGAACGGCATTCGAGTTGGACTCGGATACGGCTCGATCGGATAGGGATCCGATCGGATAGAGTCCTATGGGCTTACGACGTGTGGGCGGCCAACTCTATATGAGATACGGATGAGATCCAATTCAAAATAGAGTCCTATGGGCTTACGACGTGTGGCGGCCAAACTCTATATGAGATACGGATGAGATCCAATTCAAAATAGAGTCCTATGGGCTTACGACGTGTGAGCGGCCAAACTCTATATGAGATACGGATGAGATCCAATTCAAAATAGAGTCCGAGCGGCTACTAATCCCGTCGGCCAACTCTATATAAAGGAGGGAGGGTGGAGAGCTGCCATATATCAATTGCATCGCGTGCAACGAAGTCGCCGAGATCAATCTCCACGGAAACCCTCCCCACTTTCGAGCCAAACCCTAGCCTTGCATCGCGTGCTAGCACACGGGTGTAGGGCGTTACGTCCCCGGACGTGTGGATACGGTAGAGGCGCTCGCTGCGTTGCGTGTTGATCGGCGTTGTCTCAGGAATCGGCTCTTGTTCAGATTGGATTGCCACGATTGGCTATTCCGCTGCACTCTACTCCAATCGGTAACGATCTATCGGCCCTTACTTGCAAGTGTTCTGGTTTGCGCGGTAGAAAATTTTGTTTTCGGCTAGCGTAGCTTCCGCGTAACCCTTCGGTGGTATCGAGCTAATCTTGCTTAGTTCGGGTTTTAGATTGGATCGGAACAAGTTTTGCGCACGGGTTGATTAGATCAATCGGTTTTACGGGAATTGTTGAGGAGAGTTCATGGTAATTGCGTTCCTTGATAGTGTATCGGAACGGCGTAATGTGATTACGTCGAAGCAATATCCATAGAACTCGGTTTGAGTCGGCTTCGAGATAGCGTTCCTTGATAGTGTATCGGAACGGTATAATGTGATTATGCCGAAGCTATCTCGTAGTCCGATCTTGTTTGCCCTCGCGCCTGCGCAAACCATCTCCCTTGATAGTGTATCGGGACGGCATAATGTGATTATGCCGATATGGTTTCGTAGCGAATTCATAGATTGGATCTATGAATTTCGTGTGGTGTTCGGCGCTGCCCGGAAGCCCGCGAGGGCGGCTTCCCCTCGACCCCCGCCCGCTAACCGGCTAGCGGGACCGCCGTGTGCGTACCCTCCTTATAGGTCGTCTCGATGCCGTAGCTCTGCGATAAGTAGAAAACGTTTCTACGCCTAACTTGTTTTTGCAGAGAATGCTTTGAGATGGTATGGCCCTATTGTATGTATGAGATGCATGTGATGCATGTAATATTCTTTCATATGTGCAATCCCTGTAATATTCTTTCATACGTGCAATGCTTGTAATATTCTTTCACGACTGCGAGTCGATGTAATCTTCAATTAGAGCTTCTATAGTAGTAGCTTAGTTTGAAGATATCAAGCATTCGACACTTGGAAGATGGTGCCGAAGATGGAGATCCTCGGCGCCGACATGGAGATGGAGATCACCATGTGAAGGGGGCCATACTATTTCACTATATGCTATTCTTCTTGCTTTCATATGTGATATGTTTGTTTGATAGGATAGCATCCCTCGCAAAATTAAGTAGTAATGATGCCCTTCCAAATGTTGCACCGTCACCGTTATGCTCATCAATGGTGGGTGCGCAAAGCGAGTGCCATTCTCTATCATAACACGAGGGGTATATGTCGGACATATACGGCAGGAGCATTTGGTTTACTTAACAAGGCTATCAAAACAGTTTTGGGCCTTGGGGCATAGGTTGGGGCCGGGGCATGGAGATGCCACACCAACAACAAGAGTCACATAGAGATGTGATTAGCAAGGTGTTGCTTACCGATGTTACTAATTTTCTAGCAGTGATGCCAAAGCTCACTAGAAAATTAATTAACATGTGGATCTTGACCCAATACGTAACCTAGAGGGAAGGTGGAAAATACGTAATGGGAGTCTTATGTTAAATTGTTTAACAAAGGACATAGCATAAACATTGTGCTAAACTTTGCTTTTCTGTTGTAGAATAAATGGCGGTTAATACTACCCGGTACCTTTAATTTGCGATCTATTCTCGAAAAGGAAAAATTAAATGGAACAAACTTTATGGATTGGTATCGCAACTTGAGAATTGTTCTCAAGCAAGAGCGTAAGGAGTACGTTCTTGAAGTACCCTATCCCGAGGATTTGCCAAATAATGCCCTTTGCAACGCACGGAGGGCTTACGAGAAGCACACTAATGATGCCCTAGACATAAGCTGTCTCATGCTTGCTACAATGTCCCCGAGCTTGAAGCAATATGAGAGCGGCGATGCTCATACTATTATTCGGGGACTGCGTGGCATGTTTGAGAACCAAGCTCGGGCCGAGAGGTTCAACACCTCAAAGTCCTTGTTTGCGTGCGGAGCTTGTTGAGGGGAATCCCGTCGATCCGCATGTGATAAAAATGATTGGCTACATTGAGAGTCTGGAAAAACTGGGTTTTCCCCTTAGCCAAGAGTTGGCTACTGATGTGATTCTCCAGTCGCTCCCTCCGAGCTTCGAGCCATTCATATTGAATTATCACATGAACAATATGGATAGGACCTTGGCTGAATTGCATGGGATGCTAAAGACAGTGAGGAGAGTATCCGAGAAAACGGTCATCATGTGATGATGATGCGAAGGCAAAGCGCAAACCACTGTCAAGAAACTTTGTACCAAGAGGAAGTTAACTCCCGATGAGATCGCGAGTGCCTCTAATGCAAAGAAGGGCAAGAAGGGGTCGGCGGCATCAGATGCCGTTTGCTTCTATTGCAAGGAGACAGGCCACTGGAAGAGGAACTGCAAGAAGTACATGGAGGATCTCAAAAAGAAGCAAAGTACGACTTACTTCAGGTATTAATGTTATAGACATTAATCTTGCTACTTCACCTACGACTCTTGGGTATTTGATACCGGATCAGTAGCTCATATTTGCAAATCGTTGCGGGAATGAGAAGAAGTAGAGGATTGAGAAGGGGCGAGGTGAACTGCGCGTCGGCAATGGAGCAAGCGTTGCTACGTTCTTGTCGGCAGCATACCACTTCATCTACCTTCAGGATTAGTTTTGGAATTGAATAATTGTTATTGTGTTCCAACACTATGTCAAAACGTTATTTCCGCTTCATGTTTGCAAGCGGAAGGATATGATTTTAGATCAATGGACAATGGTTGTTCAATATATCTTAGAGATATGTTCTATTTTCATGCTCCATTGGTGAATGGATTGTGCGTTTTGAATCTTGAAGCGTCTCCCATCTATAACATTAATACGAAAGGCAACTCTCTAATGATATAAACCCCACATTTACGGCATTGTCGCTTAGGCCATATAAATAAGAAACGCATGGAGAAGCTCCATAAGGATGGATTGCTTCACTCTTTTGATTTTGAATCATTTGAGACATGTGAGTCTTGTTTACTTGGTAAGATGACAAAGGCACCTTTCACGGGACATAGTGAGAGAGCAAGTGACTTATTGGCACTCGTACATACCGATGTATGTGGACCAATGAGCTCAACGGCCGAGGAGGTTATCAATACTTCATTACCTTTACGATGACTTTAGTAGATATGGTTATATCTACTTAATGAGGCATAAGTCCGAATCCTTTGAAAAGTTCAAAGAATTCCAGAATGAAGTACGAGAATCATTTAGGGAAAACAATCAAGTTTCTACGATCGGATCGTGGAGGGAATACTTGAGCCAAGAGTTTGGTAATCATCGAAAGATTGTGGAATTGTTCCACGATTGACTCCGCCAGAACTCCGCAATGGAACGGAGTGTCCGAACGGAGAAATCGCACCTTGTTGGACATGGTTCGGTCGATGATGAGCCAAAGTGATCTTCCGTTATCCTTCGGGGATATGCTCTTGAAACAACTTGCGCTCACACTAAATAGAGTTCCATCTAAGTCGGTTGAAAAGACACCATATGAGATATGGACAGGGCAACCCCCTAGTTTGTCTTTTCTCAAAATTTGGGGATGTGAGGCTTATGTAAAACGTTTACGGTCGACAAGCTCACACCCAAATCGACAAGTGCTTCTTTGTGGGATATCCTAAGGAAACCAAGGGATATTACTTTTATAATCGGGAACAAGGCAAAGTGTTTGTCGCCCGACACGGTGTCTTCTTGGAGAAAGAGTTTCTTTCAAGAAGGGTTAGTGGGAGCAGGGTGCATCTTGAAGAAGTTCAAGAAACACCGAAAACGTTTCGGCGACCACGTAACCACAACGGAGGAGCAAAGTGTTGCGCCACCGGTTGTAGATACACCAGCCCACTGAGGCGAAAGATCACGTCGTGCACCGCGTGTACACAGTGCGGAACAACGTGATATATTGTTGTTGGACAACGATGAACCTAAGACCTATGAGGAAGCGATGGTGGGACCCGATTCCAACAAGTGGCTTGGAGCCATGAAATCCGAAATAGAATCCATGTACGACAATCAAGTTTGGAACTTGGTTGATCCACTGATGGTGTCAAAACCATTGAGTGTAAATGGGTTTTTAAGAAAAGGCCGATATGGATGGAAATGTTCACATCTATAAGGCGCGATTGGTGGCGAAAGGTTTTAAACAGATTCAAGGAGTTGATTATGATGAAACCTTCTCGCCCGTCGCAATGCTTAAATCTATTCGGATTATCCTAGCGATTGCTGCATATTTCGATTATGAGATATGGCGAGATGGATGTCAAAACGGCTTTCCTAAATGGAAACCTAAGCGAGGATGTATACATGATACAACCTCGGGGTTTTGTCGATCCAGAATCGCTCGGAAAGATATGCAAGCTACGAAATCCATTTATGGATTGAAGCAAGCATCTCGGAGTTGGAATATTCGTTTTGATGAAGTAATCAAAGGGTTTGGTTTCATCAAAAACGAAGAAGAGGCCTGTGTTTACAAAAGGTCAGTGGGAGCGCAATTGTATTTCTAATCTTATATGTGGATGACATATTACCGATTGGAAATGATATCCCTATGCTAGAATCCGTCAAGTCTTCATTGAAAAATAGTTTTTCCATGAAAGACTTAGGGAGGCAAGCATATATATTAGCATTCGGATCTATAGAGATAGATCCAAGAGGCTAATTGGATTAAGCCAAAGTACATACATTGACAAGGTGTTGAAAAGGTTCAACATGCATGATTCCAAGAAAGGTTTCTTGCCCATGTCACATGGCATTAATCTTAGCAAGAATCGGTGTCCTCGGACACATGATGAGCGGAATAAGATGGGTATGGTTCCATATGCTTCGGCAATTGGATCCATCATGTATGTCATGCTTTGTACACGCCCGGATGTCTCGTACGCTTTGAGTGCTACGAGCGAGATACCGTCCGATCCAGGTGAAGGTCACTGGACTGCCGTAAAGAATATCCTTAAGTACTTGAGAAGAACTAAGGATATGTTCCTAGTCTATGGAGGTGAAGAAGAGCTCGTTGTAAGTGGTTACACCGATGCTAGCTTCCAAACAGACAAGGATGATTATAGATCGCAATGGGTTCGTGTTCCGCCCGAACGGAGCGCGTCATGGAAGAGTTCCAAGCGGGATACGTTGCTGATTCTACAACGGAGGCCGAGTACATTGCCGCTTCGGAAGCGCAAAGGAGGCTGTTTGGATCAAGAAATTCGTTTCGAGCTTGGTGTGATGACTAGTACTGGTCCAATGTCTCTCTATTGTGACAATAGTGGAGCCATTGCGCAAGCCAAGGAGCCGAGGTCACATCGAAGTCCAAACACATACTTCGGCGATATCATCTCATCCGCGAGATTGTGGACGAGGTGATGTCAAGATATGCAAAGTGCACACGGATCTCAACATAGCCGATCCGCCGACAAAACCTCTCCCTCACCGAAGCATGAGGCGCACACAAGAGCAATGGGTATTAGATACTTACATGATTGACTCTAGTGCAAGTGGGAGATTGTTAGTGATATGCCCTAGAGGCAACATGGAGATGTTGGATATCACGTCAATGTTTATGTATAAATGAATAAAGTGTTATTGGTTCCATGAAATAGACATCTTGTATTGATCAATAAGTACGTGACTTATTTATGAGACTTGATATGTATGAATCTATTTCTAAACGATCTCGATCATATGTCATATTGTTGGAACAAATATGATTCTAAGATCGGCATGTTTATTGATTGATGATCATGTCTCATAGATCATGGGTATGGTGATACCAAATCAATAAACATGGACACATGTGTTGGAGAACACATTGTTGGATAGACCCACCATGAGACACTACGGGAATTAATGTGCCATTAGTTGGTCTCGGGTAGTGTTGGTACAAAGTCCTTAGACCGAGATCACCATGGATTCCAACATGTGTAGTAGCCTACTTTGGGACTACCAAACGCTATTCAGTGCGGGTAGTTATAAAGGTAGTTTTCGGGTTTGCTATGAAACATGGAGTGGGATGTGAGTGATCAAGATGGAATTTGCCCCTCCTTTGGAGAGATATCTCTGGCCCCTCGAGGTAATGGATTATGGAAATGCATGGCCATGCTAAGTTGATTGAGGAGTCAATCAATAGACGAGATAATCCAATACGGTTCGAGTGAATGGTTAAGCTATTGAAGGGATGGCACACATCTTGCCTATAGCTTAAGCGGTATCGTGAGGCAAAGGGATTTGTGTACACATTACAGGTTCGAGCCGATATTATATTCTTGTATACTATGGTGTCAATATGTCTTGCTAGGCGCCGCTGTTGACAGTCGGCTGAGTTGGACTCGAGCCGACGATCGGCTAAGTTAGACTATAGCCGAAACCGAGTATACCTGAACCTACGTGGTCGCACGCTTAAGGGGATAAGAATGAGGCATTCGAGTTGGACTCGGATACGGCTCGATCGGATAGGGATCCGATCGGATAGAGTCCTATGGGCTTACGACGTGTGGGCGGCCAACTCTATATGAGATACGGATGAGATCCAATTCAAAATAGAGTCCTATGGGCTTACGACGTGTGAGCGGCCAAACTCTATATGAGATACGGATGAGATCCAATTCAAAATAGAGTCCTATGGGCTTACGACGTGTGAGCGGCCAAACTCTATATGAGATACGGATGAGATCCAATTCAAAATAGAGTCCCGAGCGGCTACTAATCCCGTCGGCCAACTCTATATAAAGGAGGGAGGGGTGGAGAGCTGCCATATATCAATTGCATCGCGTGCAATGAAGTCGCCGAGATCAATCTCCACGGAAACCCTCCCCACTTTCGAGCCAAACCCTAGCCTTGCATCGCGTGCTAGCACACGGGTGTAGGGCGTTCTGTCCCCGGACGTGTGGACTACCGGTAGAGCGCTGCTACGTTGCGCGGCGTTGATCGGCATTGTCTCTCAGGAATCGGCTACACATTCCGGATCGGATTGCCACGATTGGCTATTCCGCTGCACTCTACTCCAATCGGTAACGATCTATCGGCCCTTACTTGCAAGTGTTCCTGGTTTGCGCGGTAGAAAATTTTGTTTTCGGCTAGCGTAGCTTCCGCGTAACCCTTCATTGAGCAATTGAGATATTGTAGAGTTCTAGCAAATTGAGCCATAGAAAATATCTATATAACCACATAAGTCTCCTGGGATGTGTAACACATTTGGTTACCGCCTTCATGTGGTTTGACGGGCACGTCTCAGGCTAAAGTTAACTGGCACGCTGAGTTCCAGCAATATCTCCTTTGCTCATTATTCGGCACTATGTAAATTATATTGAACGACGTTTAATATTAGACGTGATCTCCTTAGAAGAAGCTAGAAATAAACAAATTCAACAATTTTCCTACTCTTTAACTTTTTGGTGAACACCTGGAAAAGTTTTAGAACAATGTGGAAATGAAAAAAGAGAACTAGAACATCTTTGAATATAACTACCAAGAGTTCTTTTGAAAACAACTCATGAGTTCTTGAATTTGCAGTAAGCTTGTTTCCCTAGCTAGTATCATGTTATTTTTACCCGAATAGCTAGCATCATGTCTCTTGAAATAAAAAAAATTAGCAAGAATGGAGAGATATGAATGGAAAGTGGCTCAGAGGAGATCAGCAAGCAAAACAGAGGGGCATGACCAAGGAGGCCAATTGGAGAAAAATGTAGTATCTGACGATGAAGAAAATAATAGCCGTCGAGCGCCAGGATGAGGTGGCTGCATCTGTCGGCACTACTGGAGAAACGATTTTTGCATGTGGCCCGAAAGGTATCTTCCCGTGCGGAAGGCCTGCCCGCATGCGCAAAAAGGTCTGCAAAAATACCATTTTCGCGTGCGGGCGGCCCAACCGCACAGGAAGATCTATTATCCCATGCGGTCGGCTTAAGTGGCCCACACGGGAAGATCGATTATCCCGTGCGGGCCACTTTACAGGACCGCACAGGATAATGGATCTTCCCGTGCGGTCCGCTAAGTCGACCGCACGGGAAGATGATGTACATTATTTTATGTACATTAGCTATTGTCCTCTCTCTCTCTCCCCTCTCCTCTCCTCTCTCTGATCCTCTCCTCTCCTCTATGTCCTCTCCTCTACGATTAGGAAAATTACACAAGATCGATAACGTGTAGAAAAATATATTTTCTCTAAACTTACGTGTTCTAACTTAATAGAGTATCTCCCGTAGATTCTGAGCATCTCGCACACGTAGTAGCCGCAAAGGTTAGTGCCCGCTGGTTGCTTATAACACTGTGTTGAATAAAATTTATTATGTGCGTCAGTAATTTGAAATTAAACACAATATAAAATCTTGGCATATAGCGAGCATATAATTACTGGAAAATTTGTCCTCACAAGAAGCTTCTTCTTTTGTGGATCATTCACCAGTCCACCGTTTCTTATATAATGATGGTGTGCTCTATAGATAAAATAATTGCATGTTTCACTGATCAATTGTATATTCGATAGTAAAAACAGACAAAACGTATTAAAAGGTGCATGATAGTACTTACAAATTTAAAATGACGAGGAACTCTTTGAATGTTTCCTGGCTGTAGTGTGTCGGATCAAGCACTACGGCCACGTGGTCCCACGGATATACCAGAAATAGTATGTAGTGATCGCTGCAAAAGAAAAGATATGTTAATTGTAGGTGATATCGTAGTAAAATATCGGTTTTATGGATAAATATTACGTACCGCAACGCATAAGGGACCATGAGGATATTTTTGTCTCTGTGCTCCAACATAGCCTTGCCCAAGTAGAATGATACTACGATCATCTTGTCCTTGTGCATTTGTTTGATGATCGCGGCTTTTTGTTTCTTTGTTTTGCCTTTGAGCTCATCGGAATCTTCACGAACATGAACCTCGTGTTCCGTCCAGCATATCCTTGTTGGGTTAATGTATGCAGCTAGATAATTGGTCTTTTTCGCGTCTGCGTATTGCATCCTAAGTAATGCAGCGAGTAATTAATTATTCACAAGTTAGTTTGCAAATGAATTTATTAATGACATTAAGTTAGTCTGATACTTACAGGCAAAACGCAGCAACGAGATTTATATCCATTTTCTCCATCTTGAATATTGCGTAAAGGTCGTTGAAATCGATGACAAATATTCCATTTGGGTCACTGGTGAAAGCATTATCCGGGACCTTCACGGTAATCATGCTGAGCCCCAATCTGGACGCCTTTAGGTACCAGTCGTGCATTAGCCTGATTTCCCAGGGCATGTCTTCCATGACGTGCCAGGGTAGGAACGGCTTGCCGTACTCATACTTTGTTGGCACTTCGTCCGATGTCCAATTTTGCAGGTCCTTCGCTTGGTTCTTCACCAATTGTTCTGACTCCGACAACTTTGACGGTTGATCATGCGGCTTGTCAGTCGGTCCCCTCCCCCTGAAAGCCAAGAACACTAAATTTCTCTCGTCTTTTGCCATTAATTCCTTGTCATAGCTTGATCGAATCATCTTTGGGATAATCTGACGAGATGGAAGCTTGCTCGGACTTGGATGGCTTGTTGTTTTCAGTAGGGGCCTTTGAGGTACTGCCAATGCTGACTGTGGTGTCTGAGGAGATTGGTGAATATGTTCTGCGACGACTTCAGGGGCTGATAGCATTGGCGAGTCAGGACCTTTATCCTTAGGAGGGGAGCTTGGTGGGGAAGCAGGCCGAGGTGAGGAGCGAGGGGGAAGCAGGCCGTGGTGGGGAGCGAGGTGGGGAAGCAGGCCGAGGTAGGGAGCGAGGTGGGGAAGCAGGCCCTGGTGGAGAAGGCGGTGTGGGCGCAGCAGCAATCTAAGGAACCGGCTGTACTGGGGATGCTGACGACGTACCAACCAGCAGGATATCTCGTCGATGCCATAGAATGAACTGATTCACCGCATCTCCAAGCAATTCTATCCCTTCAGGTGCTGGAATGTCTAGCTCTAAGCTGTTATGCTCTGCATGCATCTTGGCCACCTGCACCCTTGCATAACCCTCAGGGATTGAGGTGTTGTGAAATTGTCGCCCTGGTATAGCAAGTCCTGTACCCACCTCCTTTCTCTTCTTGGCCCTTCCTATCGGCACGAGGAGGATGCACGGCGTCGGGCCAGTTATGGTGTCTACTGGATAGGGTGCGGTGTCCACTGACCCGACGCTGCTGGACATTTGTACTGTGGGTTCTTCGGATTGCTGAAAGAAGTTAGGGAAGGCTTGGCGATTCTGTGCAACAAGAGAATAGAAATGCTCTTCAACTTGTTTTGCTATCTTTTCTTCAAGTTTATGTTTGTACTGTCCCTTTTCTTGTAACTTGCACCTTCCCAGAAACCCTTCTTTCCAACTTGTCTTTGACGATACACCCCTTACTCGTCCAGAATGTTCGGGCTTACGCAATGCAGTTGTCAACTGATCATGTTCCCTTTTAGCAATAAATTCCTCAGTCTTCTCCTTTCCAGCAATGTCTTTTTAGACTTGTGGTCACACGCTCTATATCCGGATCCTAGAATAGGATCTCTCCCTCGTTGGTGACCTGTCCCGTGCTGCGTCCCCACACCCAGTTTTTGCTTCTTTCTTTTAGTGCATCCACAAGCAGGGGCTTTCCTTGGGCGGCAAACTGTTCTTCGGTTGCTCGCCACTTCTCTACGTGGCCATCGTAGCCGCTAGAGCCCAACCGGTGCGGGTACTTGTTCCTTTTCGTGAGGTCGGACATCTTCTTCCTCCGTGCTAAGGCTTCAGGGCTTGTCATCTTCGCCACAAACCTATCCCATTCGACGGGCGTAATCCCACCGTAATCTTCGAATGGGGACTTATTCTTTTGCATGTAGTTAGTGTTCAAGTCTGATTTCCACTTGCCTCCACCTCCCCCAATCGTTTTTAATGCAAACTCTTTTCCCGAGCCTCGAACTAGGCGGATATACAAGCCACTTCGCAGCTCGTTCCATATGAAGTTCTTCAAGTAGTCATCCACCTGCTCCCAGGAATCTACATTTAAAGGGCCATTGGTTCTGGCCAGTACCCCGCAAGCGCTACTGAACTTTGTCATTGCTACCTTGGGCTCTAATGGCTTCCCATCCTGGTTCAGAGAGGTGATATAATATGTCTCCTTGGGGGGTTGGTTCCTTATTTCTCGACCACGTCTTCTTTTTGACATCCTCCAGCGCTCGCGGACGTGTCGGTTTCTACTACGGACCAAACGTTGCCTGTGTCCGTCTCGACCGGCAGCCGGACGGCAGGACTTGGCGGCCTTTCTTTTGAGCGGCGCCTTGCTTCCATCTGTACGTACAACGGATAACGTTAAACGAGATCCTACGATAGGGATCATAACAATATGGCTGGACTTACTGCTTGCTCGATAGGGATATAGTCGGGATCTTCTTCAACCAGTGGTGCTGGTGCTTGCATAACTTCGATGAACGGATCGCTTGGTTCATGCCATGTGCCTTCGCTCGAAGACTTCTCTGGTGATTAGATGTTGCGTGCCTCAGAGGGAGCTTTCTCGTTCGACATTTGATCTACGATTGTTCATAACGCACAACATGTGAAATTTATGAACGCACAATTTGTTATATTATCTAATATTAAGGACATGCATAAAAAATATAGCGAAAAAAAACTAAAGAGAAGAAGATTGAAAAAATGTATTTATTTCCTTCTTCTTCTCTTTATTAGGGATGAGAGATGAAAATACATATGTTTGTCTATTTTGTCCGTGAGAAGAGGTGAGATTGGGGGAGGGAAAAAGATGAGAGATGAGAGACCAAGGAGAGGGAGAGGAGAGAGGGAGATTAGAATATAGCGAGGAGACAGTGGGTATATGTGTTTGAATATTTAAAATCTAACCTAAAATCTAAAATTCATCCAAAAACAAACGAACGAACGAACGACCGACCGAACGAAGTAGCATGGCATAGATCATGTAGAAATCATTCAAAATACAAGTCATGCATTTCACAATAGATAATCACGTGATTGAATTGAATCAATTTGCTAATGCATGTCAAGGAGGTATTATTCAAGTTAGTTAGAATGTTGCTAAAATAATAATCCCTTTGTTTTGAGAACAAGCAGTAGTATTTACAAATTTAAGTGGTAAAATCTTGAAATATTGTGTAACTAAAATCAATTATATAATATACATCATGATCTTTTAAAGGTGCAAAGTTGTCAATTTTTTAAAGGATCATGCAAATTTTCCAATGAAGAGCAGTATTATATGGGATGTATTTTAACCAAAATCAATCATATAACAGACACATATATATAGTACAACATCCCAGTAAGTGGCATGCTAAGGTGTTTACATTGACCAGCCTGTTTTGTCAACAAATTGGTATCCCTGTATTTAAGAGAGAATAGCATATGTAGGATCTTTAACTGGAAGAAATCTCCTAATTCCTAATTCCTAAAGTTACATACATACACACACATATTGAATAATGCACAGAACAGACATGCATATATGTGCATTTTATTGCTGGTGAAGAAGAACAAATCAGTACATGAATGTTTTTGTTTGAAGCATCAATCAATTCGCAACCATGACATGCTAAAAACAAGATCAGGTCACTATACTATATCTAGCTAGCTAGCTATGTAACGCATGTGCCATGTACTCCACGTACAGTACCCTTCTCATTCAGCTTCCTTTCTCCTCTCGGATCACAGCTTCGACAGACCAAAGAGAAAATCCCAGTGAACACACACATATATATAGTACAACATCCCACAGAAGAGCAACATGCAAAATTTTTGGAGCAACTATTTCACATGAAAAAAATTCATCAACAGTCCATCAAATAACAGTCCTTACAGTGAAATCAAGAGTCCATCAAAAATTCATCAACAGTCCATCAAATAACAGTCCATCAAAAATGCATCAACTATAGTTCCATCCAATAAATTTACAAGATTTCACAGCACATTTCACAACACATATCTCACATCAACACACATCTCACAGCACATTTCACATCGCAACACATATCACAAAATTTACAAGAATCAACAGAAGTTAAAATTTGAATGACTAACCGGTGGCGGTGAGGAGGTTGACCGTCGGTGGCGCGGTAGGGCAGGTGGCGGTGCAGTGGCACGTGGAGGTGGTGGCGGCGGTTGACGGCCGGCGGGAGGAGTTGGTTGAGGCCGGAGGATGTTGACGGCGTCGGTGGCACGCGCGGTCGAGGTCGGTGAGGCCGGCGTCGGCGTTGGTGAAGCCGACGGTCGGTGGCGCATGGTCGGCCGTCGGAGAGAGCGGCGGGCAAAGAGAGAGAGAGAGAGAGAGAGAGAGAGAGAGGCGGCGCAGCGAGGTCGGGCGACGTTGGGGGATGGGCAGCGAGGGCAAGGCGGCGAGGGCGCGGTGGCGGTCGACGGCGAGGGCAAGGCGGCGAGGGCACGATGATGTCTGTGAAGGGGCGGATGCGATCGGTGGGGAGGAGTTAGGTGGCGGATCTCGGTGAGGGCGGTGGTTGCTCGGCGCGACGAGGGTGCGAAATTTTGCAGCCTGGCGACGCTAGATCTGTTTTCACCGAGGAAATTTTGGGAGCCCGTGTGGCCGTTATATAGGCGGCGATTATCGTGTGCGGGCGGCTTAACGGCCGGCACGGGAAAACGATCTTCCCGTGCAAGCGGTTTAAGCGGCCCGCATGGGAAAATGATCTTCCCGTGCGTGTCGCTTAAATCGCTTGCACAGGAAAACGACTTCCCGTGCGGGCTGTTTAAGCGGCCCGCACGGGAAGATATTTTCCTGTGCGGGTGGTTTAAGCGGCCTGCATGCGATAATCGACGCCCCCTCTCTTTTTTTGCATCAAATTGGATATTAATGAAAAATTATCAAACTGATTCAAAAAATTATCAAATTTTTTCATACATCAATATATGCTAATTATTGCCTATGGAAAAAATTTTGAAATCAAATGACAATTCGGCCGTCACTTTCTCTCCAAATCAAACCAATCCTTCTCAACACTTCTAATCTTCTCTTGAGAATTTTTGGTTTTGTGAGCATCGTATGTGATAAAATATTCGAAACCTTCTCAATTTTTTTACCACAGCCTCTACGTATAATATCATGACATCCAGACAATTTTCATGATTTTCGACTTCGTTTGCTATTTATACAATTTTAAAATCATTTGGTCAATAGGTTCCTAATCATGTTTCATGAAGAAAAATTCAAAATTTATTCTCATTTACAGGATAATGACTCAAGCAGGTCTAAACAACATGAATATAATTTTTCCATTAATTTTATTCTATTTTTCTAATCAGTTGTAGTGGCAAATGTGAGTCTTGGCAAAAAAATTCATGAAAATAAAATAAATCAAAGAAATATAGCAAAACCAATCAAAACATTACCAAATTTTATAATTAGGAGTTACATGTTGTATTTACATAGTAGAGAAAGTTTGGAGGGTGGAGAAAAATTTTTTTCAAAATTTTGCCGAGTGCGAGGGCCCTTAAGCCGACTGCACGCGATAACATATCTGATAAAATATTCAAAACCTTCTCAATTTTTTACCACAGCCTCTATGTATAATATGATGACATCCAGACAATTTTCATGATTTTCGGGCTTTGTATGCTATTTATATAATTTTAAAATCATTTGGTCAATAGGTTCCTAATCATGTTTCATGAAGAAAAATTCAAAATTTATTCTCATTTACAGGATAATGACTCAAGTAGGTCAAAACGACATGAATATAATTGTTCTACTAATTTTATTTTATTTTTTAATTACTTGCAGTTCAAATGTGAGACTTGGCAAAAAATTAATGAAAATAAAATAAATCATCGCATTTATTGCGTAACAGTTGGCATCATCATATGCGGTCCACTTAACGGCCCACACGAGAAAATGCATTATCCTGTGCGGTCGGTTAAGTGGGCCGTACGGGATAATCGCATTATCCCGTGCGGGCCAATAGCCGGCCCCCAGGACCGGTTTTTCCAGGCGTGGCCTCTTATGGCCCGCCTGGAACCTACTTGAGCTACTTGAGGTCTCGTCCAGAAAAATTGTTTCTCCAGTAGTACGAGGAAAGGAGTTTGAAGCAAGGAGCTCATGTTGGTTAGAGGTGGGGCCATAGGAAACAATATTCTGCATATTTCATATGCAAGACACAAAATCAGCTAACGTGAAACTACTGAACAACAAACATGCAAGTTCAGTATCTGACATGCTTCTTCATCTTTTTCACCATCGAGGCATTTCCACATTCAAATAAAACCAAACTTAGTTGACATCAAATAATTTTGTAGAGAAGGAACCAAGGGATTAAAGGCCCTGTTTGGTTATTGGAATTAAAGTTCAGTCCCTGTCATATCGAATATTTAGATGTATTAAATATAAACTATTTATAAAACTTATTCATAATTGGTGGATTATTCGCGAGACGAATCTAATGAGTCTAATTACGTCATGATTTGACGATATAATGCTATAGTAAACATTTGCTAATCATAAATTAATTAGGCTTAATTGTCTCGTGAATTATCCTTCAATTATATAATTATTTTTTAATTAGTTCACGTTTAATCTTGTAAATTAATGTCCAAACGTTTAATGTGACACGAGCTAAATTTTAACCTAACAGAACCAAACGCCCCCAAAACGCACCCTAAGAGGGATAATAGGATTGAAATGGCCGGGAATAAAATACCTTGTTGGAGCTAAGGCATCAGAAAGAGCTGAGTTGGCATCGACTCAACCAAGGGAGTAGGATCTACATTGGGAGGAGATCAGCAGTGCTGCAATGTCACTGAGCCACATCCAAATGCAGCAGTGCCTACGATCCCCTTTTGTACACTTCAGTAACCGAACCAAAACGAAAATTTCTTCAGTTCACACCAAACATTTGGATTTCTTCAGTTCACGCGAAACATTTGGTTCCAACCAAGGGAAAAAAACAGACACCCCAAGCAGGCAGCACTAACCTCCTAGTCTTGTTCGTGGTGGGAAGGAGCAGCGTCCGGCGGCTAGGGCCAGCAAGCCAGTGATACACACCGCAGGCCGTTGTGCCTAGATCGAGAAGCGCCGCGGCTCCCCATGCCGCTGTTGCTCCCATGCTTTGTTGGCCCAGCCACTCAATTGCACACTCAACTGTCTTTCTCACTTGATAAAACACAAACAGAGAAAATGAACTGACGGAGGAAGAAGATGAATTGTACTTGAGGAATTTTCACGCAACACATCAACGCGCACAACACAAACACTTGTATTTCACTTTTAACACACTCTAACAAATGTTGATTACATTGGTTAAATAGGCCTCGCCAACTCGGTCAGTCACTCCATGACTTAATCACCCACTAATCACGTCTCTATACATGCAGGTCATATCTTCTTGCATACAGAGCACTAACACACACATACAACAGAGCTAACTGATCCACTATCCATGCCACTACTCCAAGCCGATATTCACCCATAGCTTTCTACATGCAAGCACCTATATGCAGACCATGGACTTTCTTGAACAAGCTAACTCATGCACGCACTCAACTCACACTAAAGGTAAACAACAAGATTAAGTCTAACATGCCTTTCGCTATCATTCTGTAGAGCCCTAACATTGGCCATGCACTGGTCGGACAGCAAGAAGGACGGGAGGGGAGGAGAGGAACCCGTAGGAGACGGTGGGGGCGGCCGCCGCTGGCTTGACGTGGGCCGCAGAGCTGGCCCGCTGGTAACAGCAGAAGGGGATGCGCCGGGTGGCTCCGCGGAGAGAAAGCAAAGGTGTTTCTTGTTGGTGGCTCCGCTGCCAATGACGGCCAGCTCTAGGAGGAGGTGGCTCCGGTCGCTGGATCAATGAGGAGGTAGCGGCGCCGTGCTGCCATCCCTGCAAGAAAACCCATGGCTGCATGTCACTCTTGGATCGATAAGCACCATAACGCCCCATGGTCGTCGCCGCTGGACCAAGAAACACCGCTGCTCCCCATGGTCATCGTCGCCGGTTCGAGGAGCATCGCTACTCCCTGGCGATGGCCATCACTACTTCTTCTGGCCGCCGTCGCCACCACCGTCGCCCATGGCCGTCTCCGTATAATCAAGAAGCGCGGCGAGGGGACATCAGGCATCGAGTGATGAGTTGGGAAAGAAGGCGCTAGAGAGAGGAGGAGGGGATTTTGGAAGATGGATTGGAGGAGAAGCCGAGAAGGCACTGGGGGAGGAAGGGATTTTGGAAGGGAAGCGTGCATGGCAACGCTTCGCACGATTCCCCGTGCATATGAGACTGCCTTTCCCCCTGCCTCTTCGTCCAATGGCTGTGATTGGCATATGGTCCCATTGAAAAAGCGGCCCACGAGCCAGCGGGAATAGCCTTAATGATTTCTAATTATTGGGAGCAAGCGGGCCAAAATCATGTTCCGGACTATCATATATGGACTGAATAGAGGCTTGGTATGCATATCCATCCAATAGAACACATTGTGCATGAGTCACGTAAAGGAATTAAGTTTACTTTAGGTTCCTTAATTTGTCGCCAAATTAAAAATTCATCCTTCAACCGAAATACCATGTATAGCACATCTCCTAACTCATGATACCATGTCAACTTAGGTCCCTCGACAGTATAATGGCTGGTTTTTGATTGACATGACGAGTGATTCTCACGTGGGCTCCACGTGTCAGCGGCCAACTCTTTCCATCCTCTTCCTCTCCCTCTTTTCCTAGTACCAGTGAATGCATCATCGATTTCACAGCAGCAGGTGATCTGATATGTTTGCCGTGGAGACAATGACGGTGATTGAGTCCATGAACAATATGAATGTGAGAGGAACGCACCGGTTTACATTCCATAGCTACATCTTGAGCAAGGGTGGCGGCGTCAGCCAATGCTTTTGCTCCGACACCTTCACCGTCGGTGGCTACGACTGGTGCATCTGCTTTTACCTGGCGGGCCAGCATGGCGACGACCATGTCTCAGTCAAGCTGGTCACCCGCTATGCCACAGCCACGGTGTTCTACGTACTCTGCCTACTCGACTAGGACACTGGTCGTACCACCGTCGTGCTTTGGCCGTCAAGTGTTCATGCAGCGGACCAAGTTGGAGGCGTCGCCGATGTGCTCGCGTGATGACTGTGTCGTCATTGAGTGCGTCGTCCGTATCCCAATAATCATTATTTACATATACAAATCACAACCAATGAACAAAACCAATATCCAACCCAGGAAAGAAAAAATGTATTGATCTGTACTATATTTGAATGAATTTGAACCAATGAAACAAAAAGCAAAAATTGATCTTATTGGGGGAATAATCATCTAGCGGAGGCTCCTCTCCATCATCTCGTTGTACTAAAGCCAGGATATTTGCCTCTGCAGCTTCATCTGTGCATGGAATTTGCCATTGAACTCCTTCGCCTTGGAGTCCACACTGACGTCGTCACCACTAGTGGCGCTGACCTCAAGCATGGATAGCTCGAGGAGCTGCTCGTCCACTATGCCATCGTGGAAGCTCTTGTCCTCCTCTCTGTCATACTCTCTCGGCTAGCCATCGTAGTACTACTTGACGTTGTGGCACCCATGTTTTTTGTCCCGGCGGCAGAAGAAGTATCAGTCCTCGTCGCCATAGAACCCTGGCGTGTCTGAGACAGTGGGGTCGATGCAGGGGATGAGACGGAGCATGCACACCGAGGGCTTACGGTACCAGAATGCCGACGTTTCCACAATAGAGTACTCCTGCTCACCGTATCACAGCCGGTCGCCGTAGCGACCGGGCCATCCTCACCGACGCCGAGGCCAAATGTGGGCGCGCTACAGGTTGCTGAAGAGGCAAAGGTTGTGGACCACGCTACCCTTTGTTGATGGTCCTTAAATACTAAAATTCGACTGTCAATCCCTACACGAAATGGATAAAAGATGAACATCAACATAGCGATAGGGTTATTTACTAATCCGTTCCATAAGTGTTGGTGAATATTTGTATGCAGGTGATTAATACACTGAAATGGAGAAAAGACACACATACATGACGAAGAAACACAACTCCGACCAACCGACGCTCGCCACATACAGCCCATTGATTGGGGGGCCCACAAGTCAGCTGAAAGCGACTCAAAGTGAGACCAAACACCCAGGAACCAACTAAGGGGCCCACCTATCATCCACTGGTGAAAGACGGTGAAGAGAGGCGGTGACCAGGGTTGTCACGCCTAGAAATTTAGCCAAATTTCTAGACGTGACAAGTTGGAATCAGAGCCATCTCAACTGTAGGTTGAGCCAAATGGTCAAACCCTAAGGACAAGTTTTTTGAAAACCCTATTTGCGAAAAATGTCTCTTCCCTCCCTCCGAAGCTCTTTGCGAAACAGTTTGTCAAATTTCTACCCTCTCCCCTCCAACTCTCTAGTTGTTAAGCCTGGAGTGCTAGCTGAAGCTTCAAGCAAGAAGGTCGAGCTGAGCAGTCCTGAGTCCGCGCTTCTCGAGGTTCAAGCGAAGCCTTCCTGGAGTTCAACCAAACCCAATCCTTTCCCGAAGAGTAGAGTCGTTAGCTGTTAGATCGTGTAATTGTTTGCTGTGTGCAGGTGTATGGTTCACATCAGTGGTGCGGATGTGACCATACTAGGTTGTTTGCTTAATCAACTTGAAGAGTAAAAGTACACTCATATTAGATTAGTAGTCAAGCGGATTAAGGTCTCGTCTTTAGTTTAACCCTCCTCCTTTGTCCTCTCCTTTCTCCTTCTGTAGCATATGGGCAGAGTCAGAGGCAGTGTCAGTGGTTCAGGACACCAGCAGTTCCATGGGTCAACTCAGAGCAATATCATGAGCATTCCACCTTCACTCCCTGAGGATCCGACTCTAGCCCAAGTGATGGCCAATCAGTCGCAGCTAATGGCTATGCTGATGCAGCAGATGCAACGGTAGTATGAGCAACAACAGATGCAAGCCCATATGCAAGTTCAGAGTTTATATCAAGATCAAGGCCAGTTTGCTTGGACGCAAGCACCTGTCACTCTCGCCAGTTCGCCACCAAGTTCCCATAAGATGATGGTGCCAACCCCGCCATCAGGCCGGAAGGAAACGCATGCCACCGACTATGGGAACAACGAGCAAGGTCATAATTTAAGGAACAGTTCACGGGACACAAACATCAGGACACCAGCCGAAGCTGAGATGCAGTGCCCAAGAAGGAGGCAAGATTCCGAGCAACCCATCAGCGGGAATTTTGGTACGTCACAATCCAACCCTATGAAAAGGAAGGCACCAGAATGGAATATAGGGTGTACCAATAAGATGATCATCATCGGCACAGAGTTTACCCCTGAAGATGCTGAGAAGATTCCTCGACGCCTAAGAAAGAATTCCTTCCGTGGTGCACGTCAGCTAACCTGGCACCTTAGGCTTTATGGTCCGCCCAAGCCAGAAGATGATGAATCAGAAGAAGTATCCTCTGACGATGATAAAGCGGTCCTTGAAGGCATTAGTGAAAAAGGAATGGAGCTCAAAGCATGTACTCGTTGTGGAGAAATTGGACACACTATGAGCATGTGCACTCACACTTGCCTTTGTGGTGAAGACACCCATATGCCAGAAGAGTGTCCCATGAGTAAGATAACGTGTTTTCTGAGTGAGGGAACAAATCACATGCCTAAGGACTGCCAACTAAATTGGGTCCTAGCAGAGGACAAGGAAGACAAAATGATACCGCGACGGTCTGTAGGTCAACTCTTACTTGGCACTAATAATGGTAACGATGCTTCCGACCGTCAACCAGCTCCAACCCCTGTGGAGACCACCAATGGTAATAGAAGTGTGGAAAACGAGGCTCGTGAGCCAGTGTACCTTTCAGTTCCAGCAGTGAGCCTACATGCCTAGAAGAGTGCACGCAGTGATAAATCAGGTCTGATTTGCTTCAACTGTCTCGAGCCAGGGCACTATTCCGATAAATGTTCACTTCCTAGAGTAGCAAAAGAAGCCCTTCGTTGTTTCAACATTGGGGAACGAGATCATTTAATTGAAAGTTGTTCAATGCCCAAGCATCAACATCCTCAAGGCACCAACCCTGTCTGCAGCTCCTTTACATCGCTAGCTATCCCAACTCCACCTCAACATGGTCCAACTCAGCCAGAAGACAACTATAAGACAAAGGTTACTAATCGTCGTCTGTTCGTGAAACCTCCACCGCAACGAATCGTTGTCAAGGGTACCCGTAAAGGCTCTATTGTTCCACCACCAACCACTCCGGAACTACAGAACCAACACCAGCAGGGCAAGCAATGTCAGGAGAACAACAACCCGACTCAACTACAAGAAAACGACACACCCCTTCAGCAGAACCTACAGCAGTTGTCACCAGCACCAGGCCACAAAGCTACCGTTGAAACTAGCAAGGCACCCCGCATTTATCCAAATCAGAGGTCAAGTAATCAGTCACAAAAAAGAAACAATGTCAACAAGAAGGTTGTGCCTACTACTTCAACTGCTTTGAGCAAAGGTGCTTCTTCATGAAAGGCCAACCATCGAAGTAATATTCTATTGGAATTTCAGCCAATAAGAAACGGAAGAGCAAGACGACCATGTCATGACCTCAGACGTGAACATTGTTTTGGTCAACACTTCTGTTTATAAGGATAAGTAGTAGTTTATGAGTCTGATCTTCAAGTACTTCCCATGGTATAGAAGTCTCATGGCTATTATGTAATAAAAGAAGATTATTTAATAAAGTATGCCTCAGGCAATCTTTCCGTTGCACATGAACCGTCTCGCTCGCCCAAAGGAGACTTGACTCATGCATCTGTCCGTGTCATGAGAAACCTAGAGTTTCTATTGCTTGACTCACTGTGGTTTTGGCATGTTTGAAAGCATGACCCTCAACATAGAAAGGAAAGGTCAACCCACAACTGAAGAGCGGTTAGACCGTGTTAAAACCCAACGTTATAAGACCTCTTGGAAGAACGATGCAAGTGGCATCTCAAGAGAATGAGAAGAAAGATGAAAAGTGTGGTAATAACACCATGGGAGGAATATCCACACTTTTAATTGGGGAGGCTCTTCAGTGAATAGCAAGTGCAACTGCACCCTAGCGGTGCATAAGGTCAAGGATGGTTATCCTTAGTTCAAGGCAACCGTTACAGTTCTCGAAGAGCACCTCAGTGTTTCCTAGGAAGATGACAACAGAATGGCTTCATCACCTCTGCCGGGAATAAATGAATGTAGAGGTCAAACCATAAGATACAGTCTACGGAGCATGCATCAGAGAATTTTTCCTTTGGGAAACATTTCTACCCAAGGTTTGAAAGCGAGCTTGTTTTGGTCAAAGAGCAAATACTCTTGGCAAAGTCAATGGTAGTTTTTCAGCAGACGTACAGATTTTGATGTTGTGGAGAAAGTAATGGTAGAACTCATAGTCTATCAACCTAGGAGAGTCAGTAAAAGCTAAGCGAAGAAGTGAAATGCTATATCGCGGGGTTAACCTTTTGAGCTTGATTCGTTAAGTGATCAATGTTTGTTCTAGGAAAAAGAATATCAATTACACAACATGTTCAAGCAGATGGCATCGATGCCAGAGCATAAGTGGAATAGTCATGCCAGCAGTTGTACCTGATGGAAAAGTTAGTCAAGAGTCGGTATGTTCAAGAGTGGCATGAGAGTCATTCTTATGTGGGATCTCCCGCCACCATTTGAGTGTTGAGTTCCAAGAGTCACTGGAATGAAAGCGCACAGACCTTGCTTCACCTCGATCGACCGATGCAATGCCCGGCTTTCAAAGTCAAGGTTCTTTGTAACCAGAGGGATGTTGGACCTTCTCAAGGATGGCAGAGAAATTGTTCACAGTCAGGCGAAAGATTAACTGCTAGTTTTGAAGATGAGATCGAGGATGAGTTTGTTAAATCTGGTAACCGTTTGTTTGGAGGATCAACTACGTGAAAAAGTTTAGGTTGTAACCAAAAGGGTCAGTTGCGAGCAGTTAGCAGGGTTTCAACAATCACCAGTTAGCAGGACTGGGTCTAAGGCACACTCAAGCTATCATGACAATAGTTCAGTCTAAAGAAGCAGCATTCTAGAACAGTCGCAGTCCAGACAAAAGACCGATCGAGCGGCTTCTTCAAATACTAGGTTGTTTGGGTCGAGAGCAGTTCACAACAAGCCTAGAGTCAGTGTGTTCACGAAAGTCAGTTACGAGGTCTGAGAAAAGTTCCACCAATTGTCCGTCGGTAGAGTGAATTCTCGCTCGTCAAGTTCGTCAAGTGTGCACCGAGGAATGCCGTCCTTTGAGTCCTAGTACCCGGGTCGGTGTCAAAACAGAAGAACCCGCCGTTCAGTTTTGTGAAGCAAGATGGCACCGGGGTTGAACCCGGCCGTTGGGTCATGCAAGTTCGATCAATCCACCATCGCAGGTTTGGTCAGTCGGTCAATCTGTGTGAGTCAAAAAAAACCGTAGTGGTTAATCAGCCAACCCAATACCCTACCTTCTTTCTTTCTAGCCCCGAATCATGGAACGAGATTCTTGTAAGGGGGGTAGGTTTGTCACGCCCTGATTTTCGGTCGGGATTAAAAATCGTTTAATAATACACTTCCTAGAAATTAAATAAAAGAAAAGTAATTTATCAAGTGAATTAATTAAGGACATTAAATTTTCCTTTAAAAGTCATGGCTGAAAATATTTTTGAAATATTCTCCATGCCCTAAAATACTCTCGAAATTTTTCGTGAAATTTTGGAGCTCCGTAAATAATTTTAATAATAAAAAAGTATTTAAGCAATTACTTAAATAAATTATTTAATCAGTGAATGATATTTTTATATTTTTACAAAATACTTCAGGTGTTTATATATTTTAAGGATTTTTCTGAAATTATTTGATCAATGGAAGTATTTATAAAAATACAAATACCATTTACCCGATTAAATAAATAGAAAAACAAATTCAAATTCCTTTCCCGCTCTTGGGCCTTCGTCGGCCCATTCCTTTGCAAAGTCCAAAATTCCTCCCTTGGGCCGTCGCTAGCGCCGCCCTTTTTTCTCTCTCTCCTCGGCCGAAAGCCGGCCCACTTCCTTTCCTCCCTGCGTAAAAGTCCACTTAAGGTCCCTAGCCCGGCCTCGCTCTCCCTCACGCCGCCATGTGGCCCCGCTGTGAGTCTCCTCCCACTCTCTCCGGCCGACGACAGGTGGGTCCCACCCGTCGGGGTCATCCCCTTCTTCTCGCTCTTACCGGCCGCGCGCGGCCATGGCCGCCCCTCGTCACCTAAGCCCGCGCCCTCGCCCGCATTGCTCGGTTTCCTCACCTCCCCGCACGTGCGCGCGTCGGCTGCCTCCCTCTCCCACGCCCACCACATGCGTGCACGGCTCGGAACGGTCGGGTCCGCAACCGCTGCCCACTCCCCGCATCGGCCGCCCCACGTCGGCCGCATTTTTCGTGCACTCTCGTGCTTCCCACCGCCTTCCCACGCTCTTAAAACACTCCCCGAGCACCCCTGCTCACTTTTCCTCTCTCTCCCGTGGTCGCCGTGGTCCCCATCTCTCTTCCCTCGTGAACCCGCATCGCCACCTCCGATCGCGTCTCTGGTCGCGCGCCGCCGCCGTCCTAAGCCTTGCCGTAGTACGCCAAGCCCACCGCCACCTTCGCCGTGTCTCCCCGAACCCCGGCCGCCTCTCCCCATGCTCGGATCGGCGCTGGACCGCCCCACCACCGATCCTCCCGAGCAGCCACCGCAACCACCGCCCTTCGGCCGCCAAATTCGTCGCGCCCGCCGCTCGTCGTGCTAATCCACCACCACCACCGCGTGCGCCGTCCCATGTAGATCCTCGGCCGCCGCTCCTCGTCCATAAACCATCGCCGGGACCCCGCTTTGACGGTCACCCCGAGCCGCCACCACCCGTCTCGTCTCCGGCTGCCTCTCGCCGCCGCAAGAGGCCGTGCCATTCCGTGGCACCACCGTCGCCCACTTCGCCGCGTTGCGCCGCACTTCGTCCGCCTCCACCCTAGCGCCTCTCGCTGCCGGAACACCGTTTTCGCCTCGCACTCGAACACCGCCGTCGCCCATCCGGCCGCCGTCAACCTCGCGTCGCCGTTTTCCCGTGCGCACCGGTGAGAACCTGTCCCCTTTCTCCCGCTCTCTTGCGCCACACTCCGCCCACGCCGCCGCTCGCCGGCGTGCTGCCTCGCCGCCGGTCGGCCGTCACCGCCCCCTCCTCGCTCCCCGGCCGTCGGATTAGTTCAAGGCCGATCCTGGCCGTTGGTCTTCCGTGGCCGCCCGATACCCTTTGGGGTGATCTGGGCCGTCCACGTGGCGGCCGATGTGGCTGCCCGCGGTGCCGCTCGTCGACGCCACGTCGCAGCCGCCCCCGTGGCCGCCCTGTGTGGTCGCCCATGTGGTGGACCGTGGACCGGTCCCTATGGACCGAGTCCACCATGGTCCCATGCACCGCAGCTGGCCGCGCCGACGCCCCGCCGACGCGCGCCCGCCCGCGCGACGTCAGCAGTGCCCTTTTCCTTGTAAAAATAAATAAAAATTTCACAATAAATTATATTAATTTCTAGAATTCAATTAAATGGCCCAAAACTTCTAAAATTCATATCTAATCCATATGAACTCCAAATTGGGCCATTCAAATTGCAAAATTCATCTAAAATTGAGCTCTACATGTTCGTTTACTTTCCATATACTGTTTATTTGGTTTTTATTAGAATGTTTCCTTATTTTGCATGCCAGCGTGCAGACTTCTCCGTTTCGGAGGTTTTTGCTCGCGAAGAAGAGAGGATCAGCTGAAGAAGCAAGGAAAGTCACATTCTTCGTCGACGCATATTGATCCCAATTTATAAATATTTATTGTTTATAAATAAAATTGCATGTTTTGCTACTTACACGAGAACCGGGTCGACCTATCTGATCGCTTGTTGCCATGTTTAATTGTTATCCATCCATTGTCAACCTGGGTGACTAATTTGACTAGCTTGCGTCTTTACGTGACCTTGCTATAATTATTTACGCTTAGCCATGCTTAATTACACTAGCTCACCTAATGGGAGAACTACACTACTAGCTGATAGTCACATGAAATGACGGTCTCAGACCGGAGGTACCGTGACAAAGGTTCATTGTTAATTAAAATATGACCCAATTATGGGCTGTGGGTGCATGGTTTTGCTTGTTGCACCCATGGCAATTAAGGACCGGTTCATGGGAAACCCTGAAAGACTTACAGTACTTACCACAAGTCAGTATGGGCAACGGCTGGACTTGTAGTGTAGCTTTTCCCTGACCGACGCATCCAGGCAAGGGTGGCATGATGGAGTTCGGATCGACCAGGCAAGGTCTATGCGGCTGCCGGATTCACCTAGGCACCAGTGTCAGTGATATGCCCTAGAGGCAACATGGAGACGTCGGATATCACGTCAATGTTTATGTATTTATGAATAAAGTGTTATTCAGTTCCATGAAATAGACATCTTGTATTGATCAATAAGTACGTGACTTATTTATGAGACTCGATATGTATGAATCTATTTCTAAACGATCCCTGATCATATGTCATATTGTTGGAACAAATATGATTCTAAGATCGGCATGTTTATTGATTGATGATCATGTCTCGTAGATCATGGGTATGGAGATACCAAATCAATAAACATGGACATATGTGTTAGAGAACACATTGTTGGATAGACCCACCATGAGACACTACAGGAATCAATGTGACATTAGTTGGTCTCAGGTAGTGTTGGTACAAAGTCCTTAGACCTGAGATCACCATGGATTCCAACATGTGTAGTAGTCTACTTTGGGACTACCAAACGCTATTCCGTAACTGGGTAGTTATAAAGGTAGTTTTCGGGTTTGCTATGAAACATGGAGTGGGATGTGAGTGATCAAGATGGAATTTGCCCCTCCTTTGGAGAGATATCTCTGGGCCCCTCGAGGTAATGGATTATGGAAATGCATGGCCATGCTAAGTTGATTGAGGAGTCAATCAACGGACGGATAATCCAATACGGTTCGAGTGAATGGTTAAGCTATTGAAGGAATGGCACACATCATGCCTATAGCTTAATTGGTATCGTGAGGCAAAGGGATATGTGTACACATTACAGGTTCAGAGCCGATATTACATTCTTGTATACTATGGTGTCAATATGTGCCTTGTGCCGCTGTTGATAGATCGGCTGAGTTGGACTCGAGCCGACGATAGGCTAAGTTGGACTATGGCCGAAACCGAGTATACCTGAACCTACAGGGTCGCACGCTTAAGGGGATAAGAACAGGCATTCGAGTTGGACTCGGATACGGCTCGATCGGATAGGGTTCCGATCGTATAGAGTCCTATGGTCTTACGACGTATGGGTGGCCGACTCTATGAGATTCGGATAGGATCCGATTTGAAATAGAGTCCTGATCGGTCACTAGTCCCAGTCGGCCAACTCTATATAAAGGGGCGAGGGGTGGAGAGCTGCGACACATCAGTTGGATCGCTTTAAACTGAATCCGCAACAGAAGTCGCCGAGATCAAACTCCACGGAAACCCTTCCCACTTTCGAGCCAAACCCTAGCCTTGCATCGCGTGCTAGCACACGGGTGTTCGGCGTTCTGTCCCCGAATGTGTGGATACCGGTAGAGGCGCTGCTACGTTGCGCGCTGTTGATCGGCTGTGGAGGAGTCGGCTGCGGTCGAGCGCATCGGAGCGAGGCGCGAGAACACAGTCGGACGACTCGGATCGGCTGCGGCATCTCGCGAATCGGCTGATTGGTGAATCGGCTGTCCCCGGGAATCGGCGTCATCGGCCAGCACAGTTCCAGATCGGATTGCCCTGATTGGCTGTTTCCGCTGCACTCTCCAATCGGTAACGATCTATCGGCCCTTACTTGCAAGTGTTCCTGGTTTGCACGGTTAAAAGTTTTTGTTTTCGGCTAGCGTAGCCTCCGCGTAACCCTTCAACCAGAGGGGGCTGCCTACCCTGCATAGGGGTAGGGGCGAAACCTTAGTGTGGTGTCGCTTGGTCAGGGTCTTGTCACGATCACTCACATGGTAACGTGTCAGGCATGGCACGGTGACATACAGTGGATCGTGTCTTGTGGGTACAGTTGTACACCTCTGGCCAGAGTAAAATTATTCCAATAGCCGTGCTCGCGGTTATGGGCGATCAACCAGATTCACCATGATTAGTCCCACCTTAATAATTTGACTTAATGGAACTGGACTAGTTCAGGTGGTTTTGATGGGCCTTTTCAACATGGAGATAATGTTTTTCAGTGGAAGGTTAATCCTGATTTAATTAATCAACTGTTTTTCTATTTCAAACTAGAAAGGTTTTACAACCGCATTCATGCAAAATTGCCCAAGCCGCTCTTGTCTTCCCTTGCACGTCTGCATTTTCTCCGTGTGGCTTGTTGAGTACAGTAGTTGTACTCAACCTTGCTATTTCCCCCTTTTACTAGAAGTGTAGTGCTTCTGAGTCGAAGACGGAGTTAGAAAACCAAGGCTTAGACCCCAGTTAAGTTTGCCTGTGGAGTGGAGCTGAAGCCCCGCTAGGATCGTCTTTTTCCGCTGCTGCTGCTTTCTTTCGAGTGTGAGGACTACGTGCCTCTTCTGTAAGTATTTTACGTTTTGGTTCTGTTTATTGATTTGTCATTTTGTGTACCCTGGCTAATTCCTGGACAGAGACTTAATACACAAAATAGTTTAGAAATTTGGCTAAATTTCTGGGCGTGACAAGGGTTCGGCCAAACCTTGGTTCGGCCGAACCATGTTTGCCCCCCCTCATCTCCACCTTCCACGTGGACGCTCTTGATGACTCCCCAATGGCGGTTATGCACATTTAGTGGGGAGAAACCGACCTATCAACCGCTAATTGAAGGCTACAAAAGGGAAGCTTCACTTCACTCTCCACACACAACACAAGAAGATCAAAGCTCCATTCTAAAGGCGTAGCCCTAGCTCTCTAGTGCTTAGAAAATAGGGCAAAGAGTGAGAGGTAGTCCGAAGGATGCCGGGTATCTCGGCACCGACCTCCGATCTTGTACCTCAATGGATGCTTATTCAATCAATTAAGTTTTCATGATTTCCTATGGTTGGATTCCTTTTCGTTAAGTAATTACTTTACTTCATTTACTTATGGGATCATCGTCCATTCGTGAGTGCTCTGGTCTAAGATCCCTGATGAAGATGGGAGTTCTTGGCCAAGACTAGAGTAGTAATCAATAGCGTAGACGTGGTGTCTAGGCTAAGGTTTACCTTTGTTTGCCGCGTACTCCACGGGTTATAGAGGTAAGCGGTAGGTGATGACAGCCCTATCCGTCCTTTGCAATCCTCCACATTCGGGTATGTCGTAGAGCGTTAGGCCGAAGTCACTCGGTAGATCCAGTGTAAGCCGACGCCCGAAGTAAGTAAATTGAGTAAAGCGATTACCATATATCTAGAGCCACAACATAGAAATTCTCTCTATACCCTGGCCTATAAATTCTTGGTGTCCTTGGATGAACCTGACCCTTAGATAATCCACGCATGTTCCCTCTGAATTCGATACCTTGGAATACTCCCGAGTGAATTGCTACAACGGTATTCCATGCGCTTGCGGATTTATCTGTGACCGTAAGAAATACCAATAAACTTTTCTGGTGTCGTTGCTGGGGAACGGTTGCTGTTTTATCTTAGAGCCTAGGTCATCCTCGTATCTTTTATTTTTTCTCTTTAGATTATGGAGCAATCTATCCACAACCTATCCGCTCTGAAGGGCGAGTTCTATGAGCCATCATCATCTTCTAAGCCAATTCTTTCATTTGGCTATGAACTCCGCCCTAGCTTTATAGCCATGGTTCGAGAGTAATCCTTCTCTGGACACGACCATGAAAATCCATACCATCATTTGTGCGAGTTTTAACATCTATGTTCATGCTTGATGATTCTAGACATGACGCAAGAAACTTTAAAGTGGAAATTGTTTCCCTTTTCTCTTACCGAGAGGGCAAAGCAATGGTACACTCTCACCGTGGGGAATACGAACGGTGAGTGGGAGAAACTTAGAGATAGATTCTGTCTCGCTTTCTTTCCACTATCTCGCATCACATCTCTGCAAGTAGAAAGTTCTCAGCTTTTAGCAGAATGAGAAGAAACCATAGGTGCATCCTGGGCTATGTTTTTAACGTTAATCCAATCCGGTCTTGACTTGTCTTTACCCGACCATGTGTTGTTACAACATTTTTGGTTAGGTCTTAGCAAGAAATCTACCCTATACCTTGACATCTCAGCCGGCGTCTTTCTCACAAAAAACTTTGATGGAAGGAAGGGATATCCTAAACCATATCTTAGAAAACACCTCCTTCGTCGAAGAATACCATGAACCTCCATCTGAAGAAGTCAAGGTGAGTGACGAGGACCTGTCACAAGCCGAATCCAATCCTTTACTCTATACATTTCAAGATCCGACCGTTGAATCCTCGCTCGAACCACGAACACCGAAGGAAGAAGAAATTCAACCTTCGGAGTTTCCTTTCATATTCAAGGATGATTTATTTGAAGATTATGGAAATACCTCAAATACCTTTGCAAAAAGAGACCACCAATTCCGGTTGCTCCTCTTGTGCCTCTCGAGGATGAATTCCTTCGGGAGATCATGAAGGGGTTAATGTTCATTATTAGCCATGAGTGGTTGAAAGAGTGTGAGCTTTCATCAGAAGCAATTCGGATTAGCTGACCTTCGTCAACCATTCATTGCAACATAAAGGGAATTCTGGTTGAGGACCTTTACAATGCCATCGTCGGGGCGAATATCATATCCCAATCCTTCAGTTCGCACTTCTGGGTGACGAAGCTTTCACTCTGACCAACAAAACTTTCCAGACTAAAAATCTTTTAGAAAGTTATGGGATTCTACAAAACGTGACCGTCAGGCACGAAAACCTCGAGGCCATCCTAGATATTCATGTGTTCGAAGCCCTAGACTTCGACATTCCAATTGGGCGTCCGTTCGAAAAACTTTTCTTGGATGCGCCGACTCTAGGAAACCTCAACGTTAAACTAAGAAAAGAGGTGTTTTCCATTCCTATCTCTAGAGCTATCAACACCATAGCTAAACCCTGTCTTGAGTATGAACTTATCGAGGACGTAATGGCGGTTTCCCTTTTTAATCCCTAGAATCCATCCTTGAAAAAGTAGCTCATCTCTTTGCCCAAGAAACAGATGATTCTGGAGAGACCATCGAGCTACCCAAGTTTGAACCACCATCACGACCTCCGATGGAGCTTAAACCCTTACCTGTCCTTTGATACGCTTTTCTACATGGAGATACGGAATCCCCTGTCATCATTAGTGACAAGCTTTCCAAGGAAGAAACTACAAAACTCATCACCATCATAGAAAATCATCCATTTGTTATGGGCTATTCACTCCAAGATCTCAAAGGGATAAGTCCCGCTCTCTACACCCATCGCTTCCCTACAAACCCAACTCTTACACAATCTAGGAAACCTCAACGAAGGTTAAATAATGTGATGAGAGAAGTAGTAAAGAAATAGGTCCTGAAACTCTTGCACGTCGAGATAATTTATTCCGTTCCCTATAGTGTCGACGGGATGGTTGGCAGTCCTCCAAGGGGGTTACCCAAGGAGGTAAAAGAGAGTGGTCGGGACGTCTCGCCGATGGATTGGATGGTTGACTTGGGAATCAAACGAGCGAAGACACAAGGGAATTTATACTGGTTCTGCCCTCTCGGAGGATAAAAGACCTACGTCCAGTGATCTTTGTTGGGGTGGTGTATGAACAAGGATTACAATGGAGAGAGTTCTTGGGTGTTCTAGAGATTGAATCTAGAGTTTTGAGAAGAGTTCTCAGTGCACGATCAAAAAGTTGATCCCCCTACCCATTCACCCTGCCCTTGAAGGGTTACGCGGAGGCTACACTAGCCGAAAACAAAAACTTTTCTACCGCGCAAACCAAGAACACTTGCAAGTAAGGGTCGATAGATCGTTACCGATTGGAGTAGAGTGCAGCGGACTAGCCAATCGTGGCTATCCGATCCGGGAATGTCTGGCCGATGACACCGATTTGCCGACAAAGCCGATTCCCAAGGATGCCCGATTCACCAATCGCCCGATTACTGATGCCGCAGCTCGATCCGAGTCGTCCGACCACGTTCGTCGTTGATTTGCGCAGTCTCCTCGCTCCGATTGCAGTCGATTCGTAGCCGATCAACAGCACCGCAACGTAGTAGTGCCTCTACCGGTATCCACATGTCCGGGGACAGAACGCCGAACACCCGTGTGCAAGCACGCGATGCAAGGCTAGGGTTTTGATCAAAAGTAGGGAGGGTTTCCGTGGAGATTGATCTCGCCAACTTCTGTTGCGCCAAATCAGATTGATTCGGTTTAATTCGATGCAGCAACTCTCCACCCCTCGCCCCTTTATATAGAGTTGGCCGGTTGGGCCTAGAGGCCCATCGGGACTCTATTTTGAATCGGATCTTATCCGAATCTCATAGAGTTGGACGGACTAACTTCGTAAGCCCATAGGACTCTATCCGATCGAATCTCTATCTCGATTGAGCCGTATCCGAGTCCAACTCGAATGCCTCGTTCTTATCCCCTTAAGCGTGCGACCCTGTGGGTTCAGGTATACTCGGTTTCGGCCATAGTCCAACTTAGCCGATCGTCGGCTCGAGTCAAACTCACCGATCTGTCAACAGCGGCACCTAGCAAGCACATATTGACACCATAGTATACAAGAATGTAATATCGGCTCGAACCCGTAATGTGTACACAAATCCCTTTGCCTCACGATACCAATTAAGCTATAGGCATGATGTGTGCCATCCCTTCAATAGCTTAACCATTCATTCGAACCGCATGGATTATCCGTCTCGTTGATTGACTCCTCAATCAACTTAGGATGGCCATGCATTTCCATAATCCATTACCTCGAGGGCCAGAGATATCTCTCCAAAGGAGGGGCAAATTCCATCTTGATCACTCACATCCCACTCCATGTTTCATAGCAAACCCGAAGACTACTTTTATAAATACCCAGTTACGTTATAGCATTTGGTAGTCCCAAAGTAGGCTACTATACATGTTGGAAATCCATGATGATCTCAGGTATAAGGACTTTGTACCAACACTACTTGAGACCAACTAATGGCACATTAATTCTGTAGTGTCTCATGGTGGGTCTATCCAACAATGTGTTCTCTAACACATGTGTCCATGTTTATTGATTTGGTATCTATGAGACATGATCATCAATCAATAAACATGGTGATCATAGAGTCTTATTTGTTCCAATAATATGACATGTGATCGGGGATCATTTTGAAATAGATTCATGCATAAAGAGTCTCATAAATAAGTCACGTACTTATTGATCAATACAAGATGTCTATTTCATGGAACTGAATAACACTTTATTCATTTATACATAAACATTGACAATGATATCCAATATCTCCATGTTGCCTCTAGGGCATATCACTAACAATACGCCACTTGCACTAGAGTCAATCATGTAAGTATCTAATACCCATTGCTCTTGTGTGCGCCTCATGCTTCACCGAGGGAGAGGTTTTGTCAACGGATCGGCAATGTTGAGATCCGTGTGCACTTTGCATATCTTGACATCACCTCTCGTCCACTATCTCGCGGATGAGATGATATCGCCAAAGTATGTGTTTGGACTTCGTGACCTCGGTCCTTGGCTTGCGCAATGGCTCCACTATTATCACAATAGAGAGACATTGGATCGCTGCTCGGTCATCACATCCAGCTCGAAACAAATTTCTTTATCCAAATGCCTCCTTTGCAACTTCCGAAGCAGCAATGTACTCGGCCTCCGTTGTAGAATCAGCAACGTATCCCGCTTGGAACTCTTCCAGTGATCGCGCCTCCGTTCGGGCGTGAACACGAACCCGCATTGCGATCTATAATCATCCTTGTCTGTTTGGAAGCTAGCATCGGTGTAACCACTTACAACGAGCTCTTCTTCACCTCCATAGACTAGGAACATATCCTTAGTTCTTCTCAAGTACTTAAGGATATTCTTTACTGCAGTCTAGTGACCTTCACCTGGATCTCGATCGTATCCGCTCGTAGCACTCAATGCGTACGAGACATCCGGACGTGTCCAAAGCATGACATACATGATGGATCCAATTGCCGAAGCATATGGAACCATACCCATCTTATTCCGCTCATCATGTGTCCGAGGACACCGATTCTTGCTAAGATTAATGCCATGTGATATGGGCAAGAAACTTTTCTTGGAATCATGCATGTTGAACCTTTTCAACACCTTGTCAATGTATGTACTTTGGCTTAATCCAATTAGCCTCTTGGATCTATCTCTATAGATCCGAATGCTCAATATGTATGCTGCCTCCCTAAGTCTTTCATGGAAAAACTATTTTTCAATGAAGACTTGACGGATTCTAGCATAGGGATATCATTTCCAATCAACAATATGTCATCCACATATAAGATTAGAAATACAATTGTGCTCCCATGACCTTTTTGTAAACACAGCCTCCTCTTTGTTTTTGATGAAACCAAACCATTTGATTACTTCATCAAAACGAATATTCCAACTCCAAGATGCTTGCTTCAATCCATAAATGGATTTCTATACCTTGCATATCTTTCCAGGCGATTGTGGATCAACAAAACCCCGAGGTTTTATCATGTATACATCCTCGCTTAGGTTTCCATTTAGGAAAGCCGTTTTGACATCCATCCGCCATATCTCATAATCCAAATATGCAGCGATTGCTAGAATAATCCGAATAGATTTAAGCATTGCGACGGGCGAGAAGGTTTCATCATAATCAACTCCTTGAATCTGTTTAAAACCTTTCGGCACCAATCGCGCCTTATATATGTGAACATTTCCATCCATATCAGCCTTTTCTTAAAAACCCATTTACACTCAATGGTTTCGACACCATCGGTGGATCAACCAAGTTCCAAACTTGATTGTCGTACATGGATTCTATTTTGGATTTCATGGCTCCAAGCCACTTGTTGGAATCGGGTCCCACCATCGCTTCCTCGTAGGTCTTAGGTTCATCGTTGTCTAACAACAATATATCACATTGTTCCGCATCTCGTGTACTGTCAGGCGCACGACATGATCTTTCAGACCTCTGTGGGGCTGGTGTATCTACAACTGGTGGCGCAACACTTTGCTCCTCCTGTTGTGGTTTTGTGGTCGCTGAAACATTTTCTGGTGTTTCTTGAACTTCTTCAAGATGCACCCTGCTCCCACTAACCCTTCTTGAAAGAAACTCTTTCTCCAAGAAGACACCATGTCGGGCGACAAACACTTTGCCTTGTTCCAGATTATAAAAGTAATATCCCTTAGTTTCCTTAGGATATCCCACAAAGAAGCACTTGTCAGATTTGGGTGTGAGCTTGTCAGACTGTAAACGTTTTACATAAGCTTCGCATCCCCAAATTTTGAGAAAAGACAAACTAGGGGGTTGCCCTGTCCATATCTCATATGGTGTCTTTTCAACTGACTTAGATGGAACTCTATTTAGTGTGAGCGCAGCTGTTTCAAGAGCATATCCCCAGAAGGATAACGGAAGATCACTTTGGCTCATCATCGACCGCACCATGTCCAACAAGGTGTGATTTCTCCGTTCGGACACTCCATTCCATTGTGGAGGTCCCGGCGGAGTCAACGTGAAACAATTCCACAATCTTTCGATGATTACCAAACTCTTGGCTCAAGTATTCCCTCCACGATCCGATCGTAGAAACTTGATTGTTTTCCCTAAATGATTTTGTACTTCATTCTGGAATTCTTTGAACTTTTCAAAGGATTCAGACTTATGCCTCATTAAGTAGATATAACCATATCTACTAAAGTCATCGTAAAGGTAATGAAGTACCGATAACCACCTCCGGCCGTTGAGCTCATTGGTCCACATACATTAGTATGTACGTGTGCCAACAAGTCACTTGCTCTCTCACCGTGTCCCGTGAAAGGTGCCTTTGTCATCTTACCAAGTAAACAAGACTCACATGTCTCAAATGATTCAAAATCAAAAGAGTGAAGCAATCCATCCTCATGGAGCTTCTCCATATGTTTTTTATTTATATGGCCTAAGCGACAATGCCGGATAAATGTGGGGTTTGTATCATTAGAGAGTTGCTTTTCTCGTATTAATGTTATAGATGGGAGATGCTTCAAGATTCAAAACGATAATCCATTCACCAATGGAGCATGAAAATAGAACATATCTCTCGAGATATATTGAACAACCATTGTCCATTGATCTAAAATCATATCCTTCCGCTTGCAAACATGAAGCGGAAATAATGTTTTGACATAGTGTTGGAACACAATAACAATTATTTAATTCGAAACTAATCCCGAAGGTAGATGAAGTGGTATCGTGCCGACAAAGAATCGTAGCAACGCTTGCTCCATTGCCGACGCGCAGTTCATCTCGCCCTTCTCAAGCCTCTACTTCTTCTCATTCCCGCAACGATTTGCAAATATGAGCTACCGATCCGGTATCAAATACCCAAGAGTCAGAGGTGAAGTAGCAAGATTAATGTCTATAACATTAATACCCGAGCGTAAGTCGTACTTTGCTTCTTTTTGAGATCCTCCATGTACTTCTTGCAGTTCCTTTTCCAAGTGACTGTCTCCTTGCAATAGAAGCAAACGACATCCGATGTCACCGACCCCTTTTGCCCTTCTTTGCATTAGAAGCACTCGCGATCTCATCGGGAGTTAACTTCCTCTTGGTGCAATGTTTCTTAACAGTGGTTTGCGCTTAGCCTTCTCCATCATCATCACATGATGACCGTTTTTTGGATACTCTCCTTAGCTGTCTTTAGCATCCCATGCAATTCGGCCAAGGTTCTATCCATATTGTTCATGTGATAATTTAATATGAATGGCTCAAAGCTCGGAGGGAGCGACCGGAGAATCACGTCCGTAGCCAACTCTTGGCTAAGAGGAAAACCTAGTTTCTAAAGACTCTCGATAAAGCTAATCATCTTTATCACATGCAGACTGACGGGATTCCCCTCAACAAGCCTGCATGCAAACAAGGACTTCGAGGTGTGTAACGCCCTGAAAATCGGAGAATTTAAAACCAAGATTTAAAAATCAGAACTTTCGAGGTGTGTAACGCCCTGAATGGCTCAAACCTTTTGATTGTTGCTTCTTGATCGAGTTTTTCGCTTCTTATTTGCCAGCTTGGTTGCACAAATTTATACGCGAGTGATTCATCTCGATGTTTGAGAAAAACCAAACAATTTGAATTTCCGCTGAGGAGAACATTTTTGGAGTTTAGAATTGGGAATGTTAATATAAAATAGGAAAAAGGGTTATGGATTTATAAAATATATAATTGGGAGCAAAACATTATTTAGGTGATTGAGTAATATTAATTAGTGAGCAAAATGAGTAATAAAATATTTTAGGGTATACATATGAAATATAGAAATTAATTTGAATCAAAATCGCATTTTCTGGAATTGAGGAAAAGAATTAAAATAAATATGTAAAATATATTTTTAAAATAATAAAAGTGGGTGAAAAGGTTGAAAATATATTTTACAACTTATTTTTGGGCGTGTTATATTTTATTTTTAATTTTAGGGGTGAAAGGAAATAAAATTGGAAAATTTAGGACATTTAATTCGGGAAAATGCGAAAGGTCACTATTCATTGCGCGCCAAGTGTTCAAGCCGTACCCTGCACTCGGACCGCCTCGCCACCGCGCGCCGCACGTCGCGCCCGCAGCACCACGCCCCACGCCGCCGCACCGTGCCCATGCCGTGCCGTACCGTGCCATCGCGTCGGCCACACTGTGCCCGCGCCGCGCCGTAGTCAGCCACGCCGCGCCCATGCCACCACTCGCCCGCCGTCACGTCGCGCGTGCCCTCGCGTCAACACCACCGCACTGTGCCCGCGCCAAGCCGACGCCAGCCACGCCGTGCTGTACCGCCGTGCCCATGCCGCCATCGTCATGCGCGCTGTAGCCGTGCCCATCGCGCGTCAGCCTCCTCCCCTTTCCGCGCGTGCCCGCTATCCCCGTGCCGCACCGCCATTGCCACCGGCCGCCTATAAATTGAGCACCCCGGACCAAACTTCCTATACAACATTTCTTCCTCATCTCTCCCTCCATCTTTCCCTTAAGTTTTCCCCAAATTCTATACACCGCATCGCTCAAATTTTGAAGAAAACCGAAGAGGAGCCGAAGAACCCTAAGTCGAACCGCACGGGCAATTCTTCAAAATTCGCCACATTCGGCTGAATTCCCTTCAAATTGAAGGTACGTCTACATTCTATACACCTAGAGCTTCCATTCCCTAACTTTCCCGAGCCTCGTTAGCCGACGAAACTCGCAGCGACGAGCGCCGCCAAGCTTCCCGCTCGGCCGGCCGTGCGCACGTCGCCAGCCGTCTCGGCTCCTTTCCGACCAAATCGACCCCGTAGTTAGCATCCCCGTGCCCCATAGGTACTCTGGGAACACTTGGTTTGCCCGTAACGCCGTCGCATTCCGCCGGCACCGTGCGCCACCGCCGCCGCGGCAAGGCCGCCGTCGTCGGCTCGTTCCGCCGCCTCCTCGGCTCGCTTATGTCCCAGGGAGAGTTCCTTATGTCACCTAGAGGGAGTAGGATCGATTTGATGCCAGCATTGAGTCCCCGCCGCCGTTCGGCCGTTCTCCGCCGCCGGGCTTGCTGGGAAGAAGTGGGAGAGGAAAGAAGGTAGAAAAGAAAAGAGAGTGAAGAGGGAGACGAGATTGGCTCGGCAGCTCAGTGGCTTGAGCCGAGCCGAGTGAGGGTGAGGTCGCGGGTTCGACTCCGGCCGGAGCAATTTTTGAATATTTTTATTTTAATTTTTCCGAGGGATTAAAAATAAGAATAAGCTTGGTAAAAATCCTAGAAAAATATTTAAATTCTTTTAAACTCTTCTAAAACTTTATTCACAAAGATTTTGCATCTTTCAAAAGAGTTTATTTATTTACTTTTAAATTGCTTTACAAATAATTATGGAGTTTATATTTACCTAAACTTCGAACTTTTAATCCGATAAATTTCCAAAATGTTTATATATCTTGTAGGGGCCATTCATTCATTTAGGTTATATTCATAAAACACGAATCTTTTCAAAGGATTAAAAACTATCTTCATAATTGCCGATCAACCCTTTTTCGACATATATGTTTTATGTTAAATCCTTCCCAACCCATTTTTGGTAGACCGCGACACCAATTAATTTTGATTATTATAAACCCTAGGGCTTCTCGACCCAACAAATATTTTTGATAAAATTTAAAGATAACCACTTCCTTTTTATTAATTGAATCATCAACTCTAGTATTTCTCAAACTTTAAGCATATTAAAATAAATATCGCATCCTTCTTAACAAAATCGGATTCAACACAAAACTTCAAAATCCTTATAACCCTTTCGCTCTAACTTGGATTTTGCACCTTTTCGCTCAAAGTCGGATTTCGCCGAAACTCGAGCCTAGGTTCACGTAGAGTCATAGCCTAATGTTAGGAGCCGCTATTGCAATTTACTTGGTTTTCTTTTGGATCTTATTGGATTCTATTTGAATTCTAATCAAATTCAAATTTGATTTCTTGCAAGTACGATAGAGTCCAAAGGAGCCGTTGAGAATGTCGAAGACTCAAGCCAACCAGGTTGCGAGCAAGGCAAGTCATCACACTCTTTGAACATATTGATCCCAATTGCGAAATGATGTTGTTTTAAACTTTAAACATGCATGCTATGCACAAAGAATTACCTATACTTGTTATGCCATGCCTTGTTATTGATTACCTTTAGAATTATTCCTTGTAACCCTCGATGCGATACATACAACCGGACGATATCTTCGGTAAGATGCTTAGCCATGCTATTTTTAGATTCATGCATACTCATGATTTTATAAAGAGCTTTATGCTTGGGCAACTACCTTAGGGAAGGTAGTTGAGATACGACATGTGGAGACATGAGTGCCACATTGCCATGAGAATGATCAAATGAGTTTTGATGAAAACTGAAAATACCAAAAAAAAACATTTTAGACTGGGGCGGATGGATGGATTAGGTGGATTCCGAGAAAGGCCAGTACCGTCCCTGGTCAGTTAAGGACCGAGCCATGAGACTACAACTTAGAACGAGCCGCACAACCGTACTTCTCGAATGGGTATAGACCTAGCGGATTAAATATCTCGAGCGGAGGCAGTATCCCCGCATAGTAGGTTCGGTGTTGGCGTTGAGGTAAGGGCTTGCCGGTGGGGGGCACCACCGGTGGGTGCCTCGGACGAAAGTTGGGCCTACCGGCAGGGGGTGTACCGCTGGTTGGTACTCAGGCGTAGATCGGGCATGCGATCAAGATGAAGAAATGAAGACATGAAGAAAAGGACATGAAGATGGAAAGTTCAAGGATAGAGCAATTCTTTCTCTTACCCCGGGAATGCCAGAACTCCTCTCACTGCTAGGAAATGACAGCTAGAGTGCATGAGGGCTTAAGTTCATGGAGCGGGTACGCAAAGTGAGGTTATCGAAAGGCTTTGCCGTGACCGTCCCATATAGAGGTATGTAAGCTCATTCAATGAGTAGTTGCGAGTACGGGTAAAGTGTACATCCACTGCAGTGTGAGTCAATCAATCTATTCGAATAGCCGTGCTCGCGGTTAATGAGCGACTTGACAAGTTAAACTTTAAAATGATGGGAATTGGGATTGCATAATGATTTTGAGTGCTGGGAAACCAACTTCTCTATCTGAGAGAAGGGGGAAGACACACCCAGAAAACCATGACGAATCGGAGGCGGGAAGCTATCCTTGGGATCACAATGGATGGTGGAGAGAACCATCGCCGAATTAATACACTCTGGAACTAAAATTTGACTTGGCTAGATATTAGGATTGTGAAATGATTTGTAAAAATTGGCTTTACGCAAAAGAACCTCAGCCATCCTTTGAATGACCCTATCATGTGTATCATTCCGTGTTGGCTTGCTGAGTACGTTGGGTACTCACCCTTGATGTACGCACAAACCTCCAGATGAAGGAGATGAGGAAGACCCGTACACATACTACCAGGAGGAATGAAGACAATGGAGCGCAATAGGTCTTAGTCCCCGCTTTTGCCTGTGGCACCGGCATGCCGCGCCTTCCGTCCGCTATCTTATCTAATTTCTGCTTTTGTATCCGGACCGGTAGGTCCTATATGTATTGGATATTGCCTTCGGGTTTATTATTGTAATAATTTCGATGTAAGACTATTTGTGCACTTTGCACCTGGTAATTCAGAACTGTATTCGTGGGTACCAAACTACTCGATCCAGGGATAAGGTACTATGAACACGAATGATTCCCGTCCTCAAAAAAGGGGGTCTACAAGGTGTTAAACCTGTCGGCCCTTGCTTGGTTCTCAAACATGCCACACAGTCCTTGAATAATAATGTGAGCATCGCTGCTCTCATATTGCTTCTGAAGCTCAGGGGACATTGTAGCAAGCATGAAACAACTTATATCTAGGGCATCATTAGTGTGCTTCTCGTAAGCCCTCTGTGCAGTTGCAGTAGCATTGTTAGGCAAATCATCCGGATAAGGTACTTCAAGAACGTACTCCTTACGCTCTTGCTTGAGAACAATTCTCAAGTTGCGACACCAATCCATAAAGTTTATTCTGTTTAATTTTTCTTTCTCGAGAATAGATTGCAAATTAAAAGCACTGGGTGTAGTATTAGATGTCATTTATTCTACAACAGAAAAAGTAAAGTTTAGCACAATGTTTATGCTTTGTCTATTGTTAGACAATTTAACATTAGACTCCCAGTACGTATTTTACACCTTCCCTCTAGGTTACGTATTGGATCAAGATCCACATGTTAGTTAATTTCAAGTGAGCTTTGACATCACTGCTAGAAAATTAATAACATCGGTAAGCAACTCCTTGCTAATCAAATCTCTATGTGACTCTTGTTATTGGTGTGGCATCTCCATGCCCCTGCGCCAACCTATGCCCCAAGGCCCAAAACTGTTTTGATAGCCTTGTTAAGTAAACCAAATGCTCCTGCTATATATGTCCGACATATAGCCCCTCGTGTTACTATAGAGAATGACACTCTGCTTTGGCAGACCCACCATTGACGAGCATAACGGTGAGGGGTGTAACATTTGGAAGGGCATCATTACTACTTAATTTTGCGAGGGATGCTATCCTATCAAATAAACATATCACATATACGAAAGCAGGTAGAATAGCATATAATGAAATAGTATGGCCCCCTTCACATGGTGATCTCCATCTCCATGCCGGTGTAGAGGATCTCCATCTTCATCACCGTTCTTCCAAGTGCCAAATGCTTGTTTTCTTCAAACTAAGCTACTACTATAGAAGCTCTAATTGAAGATTACATCGACTCGTAGGTCGTGAAAGAATATTACAAGCATTGCACGTATGAAAGAATATTACAGGGATTGCACATATGAAAGAATGTTACACGCATCACATGCATCTCATACATACAATAGGGCCATACCATCTCAAAGCATTCTCTCGCAAAACAAGTTAGGCGTAGAACGTTTTCTACCTATTGCGAGATATGGTATCGAGACGACCTATAAAGGGGCGCACACGGCGGTCCCGCTACACTATCAAGGGAGATGGTTTGCGTAGGCGCGAGGCAGCAAACAAGGTCGGACTATGAGATAGCTTCGGTATAATCACATTATACTGTTCCGATACACTATCAAGGAACGCTATCTCGAACCCAACTCAAGCCGAGTTCTATGGATATTGCTTCGACGTAATCACATTACGCCGTTCCGATACACTATCAAGGAACGCAATTACCATCTACTCTCCTCAACAGATCCCGTAAAACTGATTGATCTAATCAACCCGTGTGCTAAACTTGTTCCAGATCCAATCTAAAACCTGAACTAAGCAAGATTAGCTCTGATACCACTGAAGGGTTACGCGAAGGCTACGCTAGCCGAAAACAAAAACTTTTCTACCGTGCAAACCAGGAACACTTGCAAGTAAGGGTCGATAGATTGTTACCGATTGGAGTAGAGTGCAGCGGACTAGCCAATCAGGGCTATCCGATCTGGAACAGTGTTGGCCGATGACAGCCGATTTGCCGACAGTCGATTCCCAGTGACAGCCGATTCACCAATCAGCCGATTCGCCGATGCCGCAGCTCGATCCGAGCCGTCCGACCGCGTTCTCGCGTCGATTTGTCGCAGCCTCCTCGCTTCGATTGCAGCCGATTCATAGCCGATCACCGCGCCGCAACGTAGCGCCGCCTCTACCGGTATCCACACGTCCGGACGTAACGCCGAACACCCGTGTGCTAGCACGCGATGCAAGGCTAGGGTTTGGCTCGAAAGTGGGGAGGGTTTCCGTGGAGATTGATCTCGCCGACTTCTGTTGCACCAAATCAGATCGAGCTGTATCCGACTTCTATCCGATCGGATCTCTATCCGATCGAGCCGTATCCGAGTCCACCTCGTGCCTGTTTTTATCCCCTTAAGCGTGCGACCCTGTAGGTTCAGGTATACTCGGTTTCGGCCATAGTCCAACTTAGCCGATCATCGGCTCGAGTCCAACTCAGCAGATTTGTCAACAGCGGCGCCTAGCAGCACATATTGACACCATAGTATACAAGAATGTAATATCGGCTCTGAACCTGTAATGTGTACACAAATCCCTTTGCCTCACGATACCAATTAAGCTATAAGAAAGATGTGCACCATCCCTTCAATAGCTTAACCATTCACTCGAACCGTACTGGATTATCTGTCTGTTGATTGACTCCTCAATCAACTTAGCATGGCCATGCATTTCCATAATCCATTACCTCGAGGGGCCCAGAGATATCTCTCCAAAGGAGGGGAAAATTCCATCTTGATCACTCACATCCCACTCCATGTTTCATAGCAAACCCGAAGACTACTTTTATAACTACCCAGTTACGGAATAGCATTTGGTAGTCCCAAAGTAGGCTACTACACATGTTGGAAATCCATGATGATCTTAGGTATAAGGACTTTGTACCAACACTACTTGAGACCAACTAATGGCACATTAATTCCTGTAGTGTCTCATGGTGGGTCTATCCAACAATGTGTTCTCTAACACATGTGTCCATGTTTATTGATTTGGTATCTCCATACCCATGATCTATGAGACATGATAATCAATCAATAAACATGCCAATCTTAGAGTCATATTTGTTCCAATAATATAACATGTGATCAGGGATCATTTAGAAATAGATTCATGCATAAAGAGTCTCATAAATAAGTCACGTACTTATTGATCAATACAAGATGTCTATTTCATGGAACTGAATAACACTTTATTTATTTATACATAAACATTGACAATGATATCCAACATCTCCATGTTGCCTCTAAGGCATATCACTAACAACCCTCCCATTTATAGCTCAAGGCGGGCAGTTATAAGAGGACTTGTGGGCCAAGAAAGTTAAGATTAAAGACTAAAAAGTAAGCACAAACAATATCTGAAAAGTACATAGAGATCCCTCCGGGTCCTGCGCGACATGGGCGTGCCTTATCCTGTCTTGGGATCCGTCCTTCGCAGGTTCTATCTATGCAGCCTTGTTGGGTGATGTCATCTTCTGTCGGGTTGTCCCCTCCTTGCCTCCTCCGCGAGCCTTGCATAGCAAGCCTTCCTTTCCGAGGGGATCTGAGGTCGGGCCAATGAGTTGAGGTCGAGAAGGAACACCAAAGTCAGACCTGGGGGAACGTCGGGGTGGAGGACCCCGCCCTGAGGACCCCTGGTGCAACTTCAGCTGACCTTTCCTATGCTCTGTGAGCTACCCCGGGGTAACACCCCCCACAATAGCCCCCGAGCCTAAGGGTGAATGAGACATCCATCCTTAGTGTACAAGTTCTTCTTGATCGCTGTCTTTAGCGGGTTCCCAGGTGCACCTGCCAGGTGCAGCCCCCGAGCCTAAGGTCAAATGGGACCTTAGGGTTTGAATTCTTCTAGGTCATAGACTCCGCGAATTCCCAAGCCTCTTGATCATGTTGCCAGCAGTGCACCGCCTAGGTGCACTGCCGTGTGTAGTCCCCACCTAGGGTCGGATGGGATATCTGGGCTAGGGTCAAGCCAGATGTACTATTTTTCATTCGTCTTCAGACTAAATTTTCGTCCGAAGACCGATGATGGTTGGCGATGTCAATCCGTCATAGCTCGGAGGTAGGCGGCTGCTTCGGTGAGGCCATAGCCCAGAGGCTGATGGCAGTTGGAGAGCTCAGGAAGCTCAACAAGGCCATTGATCCCAGGAAGTTGGTAGTTGAACGGTTGCCTGACTCAAGGGAGTGCGTTGTGCACGTGGCCTCCTGTTAGTATGAATAGAGCACCAATCGTGTCCCATCCAGGCCGTCAAGGTAGGAAACACGCAACAACAAATCATTCCTCAGGATCCCCAGTTTCCCCCAACGGCTTGCGGATCCCACTTTCCCAGGCTTTGTGCTTTTCCACAATACGCTTTGCTCTTTCCCTTTTTCTTGTCTTCTTTTGCTTTTAAACCAAATCCTCACCAGCCAGGTGTTGAGGCCATAGCAGGATGTGGGTGCCCACGCCCTTTCGCCAAGGCTGGATATTGTTGAGATTCAACTCTCCGTCGTGACAGCTGATCCGAAGGGGAAATGGATGCTGACCACCTTCCCTGAGGAAGGGTCGAGCTCACGTAGGGTGCTAGGGCGAAAACATCGGAACCCGCGAGGAAGATACCACGCTGGTGCGATGTTAAATTCACAGCGTCTACTAGGTGAGTCCAAGCATTTTACTGTGTATTTCCGGTCATTCTTGTTAAATGGATTGACTAGCAGCTTCGAGCAGAAAGTTGATGGACATCGACCCTCGCTTCGAGGGGTCATCCTCCCGAGCTGACGCTGAGGAGCTCGTGGCTCAGTGGTAGCATGCCGAAAGTCTTGTCCAAGACTTGGTCGCTGCCCTCAACGATGCTGAGGTGAGGTTGGTAGCAACCGTGGCGGAGAAGGCCGAGGTAGAGGAAAGGCCGGCAAAGAATCGAAGCGGCCAGATCGAGATCGCAACCAGCCGGCGGAAGCGGAGGTGGCGCGGGAGGAGGCTAACCGTAAGTATCGACATGTTTTCTTTTCCTTTATTTTCTATTTTGACACATGCTTTGACCAACCTCCTTTTGAGCAGGCCGATTGTCGGCCCTCCACCGACAGGTCGGTGGCCTGAAGGTTCGCGCGGAGGAGGCCGAGATGCGCTGGGTGCATTGCGTGGATGGAGTTCGGGCACTCCTTGCCAAGATTGATCCTGAATCAACATCGGTCGAGATGACCGAGAACGCACTCATGGAGCATCTTCTCGATGGGGGGAAGCTTCTCTAGGCTTATGCCCGGGATGTGGTGAAGACTGCACCAGCGGACGTCCTCGGGGTAGTGCATAAGTTATACCCCGTGCGGAAATCGAGGCGGTCACCGAAGGATGGCCGGTCAGCGTCGCCAAGGCCGAAGGATGGCCGGTCGACGTCGTCGAGGCAGATGTCAAAGACATTTAAGCCACCATGGAGCCGACGACGGAGAAGATCGTTGCTGACATGGACTTGTAGCTTTAGGGAACCCTGAACTCCGTGTAGGATCTCTGAACCCTTTTGTAATGAAGATTTTATCTTTGGCGCAATATAGAACCTCAGTTCTTTTGAATGCAGTCTTCGATTCGCAAAATGTCCAATTTTTTTTTGACAACCAATCTTCTGCTACATGACAGACTATGCTGAGTGACTTAGGCCTTCGACAGAACAAATCCAGAGGGCTCCCGGTCAAACTCGAACAAAACAATCCCTTCCATAGCAGGTTGGCACGCGAAGAGATAGTCGCACTTTCACCTCGTGTCTGACCTTCGAAGCCGAGCGGCTTAGGGCCTCAATAGACGGATCTGGAGAACTCCCAATCAAGCTCGGATGAATTAGCCGTACACAAGGCGAAAAGGCAGAGGGGGAGATAAATGATTGCTCGGTACATGTATGACCATCGTGGATAAGCGGCTGAAGCCAGCGGAACGGATTCCAGGGGATCTCCAGTCAAGCTAGGGCCAGTTAATCGTTTATGTAGCGAATGAACGTATGGTCGATGACCGACTATTCACTGCGTGTCTAAACCTCAAAGTAGGGCAGGTCAGGCCATCAACAGACCTCAGTCCGGATGGACACCGAGTCGAGCCCTAGGCATCTTAGTCGTTTACATAGGATATAGTTGTTAAGAGCCCTGAACCCATTCACTTGGCACCCGACCGAAACACGATTAGTCTTGACCTTGGCCAGCCTCGGGGAGGGGTCTGGCCCCTTTCCCGAGGGACGTCACGTCGAGCCATCACGTTCAGTCGAAATGGGCAAAGAATGAGCCCCTGGGCAGCTCGAGCGTAGCCGACGAAATCCTCTTCCAAAGAACCCCAGGCTTACAAGCGGGGGCCGCATTGTTTAGGGCTGGCCGTGAACATTTTGCGAGGAAGGGCCAAGTTGGCTGTCGATGCTGCCCGGGAAGGCTGCCGAGCCCCCGATCTATCCGGGTGTTGGAAAAAGGTGTCCTGCAAAAAAGACCAGTGGATAATTGAAATTGCATTATTGAAGGGATTGAGGGCTGAGTACTTAGCTGTTCAAGCGTAGAATTGGCGTAGGTGCTCGATGTTTCACAAGTTCGGCACCTCTGAACCATCTTCGCGAACTAGCCTGTAGGAGCCTGGGCGTGTGACGGCGGAGACAATGAAGGGGCCTTTCCATGGGGCCGACAATTTGTGCATGCCTGCTGAGGACTACACTCTGCAGAGAACAAGGTCGCCGACCTTGAAGGACCTCCCATGGACGTTCCTGTCATGGTAACGGTGAAGGGCTTGCTGGTAGCGGTCTGTCTGGATTACTACGGCCATCCGGGATTCTTCTAGACTATCGAGGTCCTCAGCCCGCATCGGTTCAGCCATGCCCTCATCATAGTGGCGAATCCTCAGGGAGTCTTGGAGCATGTCAACCGGCAAAACAGCTTTCGAGCCGTACACCAAGAAGAACGGGGTCCGGCCTGTAGCTTGGCTTGGCTGGTTGCGGAGCCCCCAGAGTACGGTGGGGAGCTCACGCAACCACCGACCTCCATACCTTTGGAGTGGGTTGAAGATCCGAGCCTTCAAACCCTGTAAGATAATGCCGTTGGCACGCTCACACTGCCCGTTGGCTAGAGGATTGGCCACTGAGGCATACTTGACCTCGATGCACCTATCTTCGCAGAACTCCCAAAAATCATTTCCAGTAAACTATGTGCCAAGGTCGGTAATGATCTCCCTCAGGACACTGAAACGGTAAGTGATGCCCTCAATGAAGTCGGCCGCTTTCTTGGCGGTGCAGGTCTTCAGAGGCATTACCTCGATCCATTTTGAGAATTTATCGATTGCAATGAAAATACGATCGAAGCCTTACTGTGCCTTTGGGAACGGGCCAACCATGATGAGCCGCCAACACTCAAATGGCCATGACGGTGGGATCGTTTGGAGGGCTTGAGCCAGGAGATGATGCTGCTTGGCAAAGAACTAACACCCAGTGCAGCACCGCACTAGTTCCTTGGCGTCTTCGTTTGCGGTCGGTCAATAGAAGCTCAAGCGGAACGCCTTCCCGACCAATGTCCGAGCACCCACGTGATTGCCGCAGATGCCTGAATGGATTTCATTGAGGATTTGGACGCTGCGGTCCCGAGGGATGCACAACAGGAGCAGTCGGGTAGAGGCAGCGCGCTTGTATAGCTTGGAGCCCACCACCACATACTGTTTGCAACATCAAACAATGCGCTCTACCGAAACCTTATTGGGCGGTAGTACCTGGTGGTGATGTAATCGACAAGCTCCTGACGCCAGTCACCCGAAGCGATGGTAACAGCGAGTACCGTGTCACCTGGCGGCGGCGGGGTCTGCGCGGGTGCTTGGGCCTCCTTGATTGACGGCCTATGTAATTCCTGGACGAAGACCCCCCGTGGGACGGCAACCCGAGAGGATCCCAGCATGGCCAACTGGTCGGCTGCCATGTTGGCATCGCGGAGAACATGATCGAACTCGAGGCCACTAAACTCGCCCTCAAGTTTCCGAACCTCGGCACAGTACGCGTCCATCTTCTTGCTCAAACAGGTCCAGTCCTTGTTGACCTGGCTGATCACCAGCTTCGAACTGTACACCAATAAGGCGTTCGACGCCAATGGATTTGGCGATCCGAAGTCCATGGAGCAAGGCTTCATACTAAGCGGCATTATTCGATGCTTTGAAGAGCAACTGGAGGGTGTACTTAAGATGCTCTCCTTTCAGAGAGGTCAAAAGCACACCAGCTCTAACGCCATCGATGCTGAGCGAGCCGTCGAAGTACATGGTCCAGGTCGGCCGAGTCTCGGAGGACCACGGGAGTTGGATCTCTATCAATTTGGCCACGAAGTCAGCGAGGGCCTTGATGGCATTGCATGGCTTGTAATCAATGGAAAACTCGCCCATTTCCATGGCCCACTTGACCACTCGACCGGTAGCCTCACGGTTTCGAATGATATCCCCGAGGGTGTACCCAGTAACAACCACCACCTTGTGGGCTTGTAAGTAGTGTCTTAACTTTCGGGTGGTGATGAGGACAGCGTACAACAACTTCTGCACTTGAGGATACCGAGACTTGGATGGGCCGAGGATCTCGGAGACATAATAGACTGGCCTTTGCACCGGTAGGCATGGCCTTCTTCTGTGCGTTTGACAACCAGCACTATGCTCACGACCGAGGTGGTCGCGACAACATAGAGGAGTAGTTGTTCTTCGGGGATCAGCGCGGCTAGCACCGGCGGCATAGCCAAGAGGCGCTTGAGGTCGACAAAGGCTTGGCTGGCCTCGTCTGACCACTGGAAGTCTACATCCTTCCTGACTAGCCTGAAGAAAGGTGCCCCGCTCTCACCGAGTTGAGAGATAAACCTCTCGACAGAAGTCATACATCCCGTGAGCTTCTGGACGTCCTTGACACAGGACGGCTTGCCCATGTTTAGGATTGCCGAGATCTTCTCAGGGTTGGGCTCAATTCCTCGGTTAGAGACGACGAAGCCAAGGAGCTTCTCGGATGATACGCCGAAGACGCACTTCTCAGGGTTAAGCTTCCATCGGTATGTGCGGAGATTCCTGAAGGTTTTGGTAATGTCGGCCAATAGGTCGTCGGTGTTCCGCGTCTTAATCACCATGTCATCAGCTCAGGCCTCTACATTGTGACCGATCTGGCTTGCCAGGCAATGCTGAACGCCTCGCTGGTAAGTCAGCTCGGCATTTTTAAGGCCGAAGGCCATCGTAGTGTAACAGAATGCCTCGAACGGTGTGATGAAAGACGTCTTTTCTTGGTCGGCACCTTTGAGGCCAATCTGGTGGTAACCTAAGTAGCAATGCAGGAAATACAGGAGGGAACAACTCGCGGTGGAGTCAACTACTTGGTCGATGCGGGGAAGAGTGAATGGGTCTTTAGGGCAGTGTTTGTTCAGATCGGTATAATCAACACACAGAGAACCGGACTGGCAAGCCACTCCGAATGATACACTAAAAGGCTAGTTAGCTCCTTCCTGATCTCATCCTTGTGTCCTGGGTGAATCGCTGCAGCCTGTCTGACCGGCTTGTCGTCGGGGAAGACATGGAGCTCATGCTCGACCAACTCCCTGGGTACTCCTGGCATGTCGGCCGGTTTCCAAGCAAACATGTCAATGTTCGCACGGAGGAAGTTGATGAGCGCTTCCTATTTCTCCCCAAGGACAGAGCCTATCAGCACCGTCTTGGAAGGATCATTTTCAGAGAGGGAGACAGCCTTGTACTCGACGGGGTTGGTGGTGAGCCCTAACGCAGGCGGTGCCAAGTCCGGGGCTTCATCGACCATCGACGCCTTTCCCTTGGCGTTGGCGAGTAGGGAGGTGAACTCCCCCATGTAGACCGAGAGGTCGACGGCCTCGCTCAGGATAAGGCTTTTAGTCTCATAGGTGTCAGAGGTGGCGACATCACCTCAGACGAAGAACGCACCCGTGGGCCCAGGCACCTTGAGGACCAGGTATGTGTTAGTGATATGCCCTAGAGGCAACATGGAGATGTTGGATATCACGTCAATGTTTATGTATTTATGAATAAAGTGTTATTAAGTTCCATGAAATAGACATCTTGTATTGATCAATAAGTACGTGACTTATTTATGAGACTCTTTATGTATGAATCTATTTCTAAACGATCCCTGATCATATGTCATATTGTTGGAACAAATATGATTCTAAGATCGGCATGTTTATTGATTGATGATCATGTCTCATAGATTATGGGTATGAAGATACCAAATCAATAAACATGGACATATGTGTTGGAGAACACATTGTTGGATAGACCCACCATGAGACACTACAGAATTAATGTGCCATTAGTTGGTCTCAGTAGTGTTGGTACAAAGTCCTTAGACCTGAGATCACCATGGATTCCAACATGTGTAGTAGCCTACTTTGGGACTACCAAACGCTATTTCAGAATCGGGTAGTTATAAAGGTAGTTTTCGGGTTTGCTATGAAACATGGAGTGGGATGTGAGTGATCAAGATGGAATTTGCCCCTCCTTTGGAGAGATATCTCTGGGCCCCTCGAGGTAATGGATTATGGAAATGCATGGCCATGCTAAGTTGATTGAGGAGTCAATCAAGCATGACGATAATCCAATACGGTTCGAGTGAATGGTTAAGCTATTGAAGGGATGGCACACATCTTGCCTATAGCTTAACCGGTATCGTGAGGCAAAGGGATTTGTGTACACATTACAGGTTGAGCCGATATTATATTCTTGTATACTATGATGTCAATATGTGCCGCTAGGCGCCGTCGTGACATGTGTCGGCCGAGTTGGACTCGAGCCGACGGTCGGCTAAGTTAGACTATAGCCGAAACCGAGTATACCTGAACCTATAGGGTCGCACGCTTAAGGGGATAAGAATGGCATTCGAGTTGGACTCGGATACGGCTCGATCGGATAGGGATCCAATCGGATAGAGTCCTATGGGCTTACGACGTATGGGCAGCCAACTCGTGAGATTCGGATAGGATCCGATTCAAAATAGAGTCCGATCGGCCACTAGTCCCACACCAACTCTATATAAAGGAGGGAGGGGTGGAGAGCTGCGGCACGTCAATTGCATCCCGTGCAACGAAGTCGCCGAGATCAATCTCCACGGAAACCCTCCCCACTTTCGAGCCAAACCCTAGCCTTGCATCGCGTGCTAGCACACGGGTGTACGGCGTTTTGTCCCCGGACGTGTGGATACCGGTGTAGAGGCGCCGCTACGTTGCACGCCGTTGATCGGCTTTGGATCGGCTACGCATCTGCGAATTGGCTGATTGGCGAATCGGCTGTCCCCGGGCATCGGCGTCGGCTTGCGAGAATCGGCTACACTGTTCCGGATCGGATAGCCCCGATTGGCTATTTCCGCCGTGCACACTCCAATCGGTAACGATCTATCGGCCCTTACTTGCAAGTGTTCCTGGTTTGCGCGGTAGAAAATTTTTGTTTTCGGCTAGCGTAGCTTCCGCGTAACCCTTCAGTATGTGTAGTGTGGGATCGCCATGAATTTGGCAAGGGCCAAGCGCCCGAGCACAGCATGGTATGCCGTCTTGAAGTCTGCCAAATAAAACCTGACGAACTCGGTGCAGTAGTTGTCTCGCGTTCCAAATTGCACGGGGAGATAGACCATGCCAAGAGGCAAGCTCGCCTTGCCAGGGATGATGCCATAGAAGGGCGAGTTAGTGGGCTCGAGGGTAGCATGGGAGAGTCCGAGCTCACTTAGAGTCCCTCGGAAGAGGACATTGATGCCACTCCCCCCATCGATGAGCACGCGTTTAAGATGTACCTTGAGCACCACCGGGTCCACTACCAGTGGGAACTGCCCCGGCTTCGGGACGTCGGCCCACTGGTCGGCCCGAGAAAAGGAGATCGGGACCTCTGACCACCGGAGGCTTTCGGGCGGCTCGATGGAGATGGCGTTCACTCATCGGGAAAGGAGCTTCCATAGTCGACGGCTTTCCGAGGCCGCCTCCCCACCGAGGATCATGTTAACCATGCGGGTTGGCTCCTGGAAGCCATCCTCCTTTTGATTATCCTCCTTCTAACGTTTTGTGTCCCCATCCCTCCTCTTTCGCCCCCTTGGGGGTTGGGGGTTTTGCACCTCCCGGGCCATCTGGTCTTGGAAGACGTAACATTGACAGATGGTGTGAGTACTGTCAGGATGGAGAAAACACGGCATGTCCAACACCTCCTGAAGTGATTCGCCCGAGGTTTCTGCCCTGGATCTAGGCCTGTAAATGGCCGCAACCATGGGGCTCAGCTTCCGCTTCACCTCATCTCGCCAAGGCAACCCGGACGGTCGGTGATCCACCCTCCTCAAAGAGCGGCGATCGGGATCGACCGGCTCCTTTCCAAGGGATTCTCCCATAACACAGCATTCCCGGACCCACATCTCCTCTCGCTGGCGTCCTCGGCCGTCGGCGCTCGGCGGTGGAGATCATGTCGGTGGGGAAATTGGCCGTTCATGACCAAGTATTGGAATAGTTCGGTGGGTTTTCAGAGGTCCTCGGAGAAGATGCGCATGACGTCCTCATCGGTGATGCTCGCAATGGGGTTGCGACGCTCCTAGAAACGTCAGATGTAGTCCCGGATCGACTAGCCGACCCCCTGCCGGACTTGTCAGAGGTCGTAGCGAGAGGCCAGGCATTGCCAGGTACCCTGGTAGTTGGTGACGAAAGCATGGCAGAGTTCGTCCCAAGAAACAATAGAGCTCTTAGGAAGCCCAGCAAACCAATTGATGGCGGTCGGCACCAACAGGGACGACTCAGGCCCTTGTAGCTTGGTTCTGGGTGCCGCTCTGCTGCTGCCAGGACCTCGATCGACGAGTGCTCGGACGGGCCTGGATGTGTTAGTGATATGCCCTAGAGGCAACATGGAGATGTTGGATATCACGTCAATGTTTATGTATAAATGAATAAAGTGTTATTCAGCCCATTAAATAGACATCTTGTATTGATCAATAAGTACGTGACTTATTTATGAGACTCTTTATGTATGAATCTATTTCTAAACGATCCTCGATCATATGTCATATTGTTGGAACAAATATGATTCTAAGATCGGCATGTTTATTGATTGATGATCATGTCTCATAGATCATGGGTATGGAGATACCAAATCAATAAACATGGACATATGTGTTAGAGAACACATTGTTGGATAGACTCACCATGAGACACTACAGAATCAATGTGCCATTAGTTGGTCTCGTAGTGTTGGTACAAAGTCCTTAGACCCGAGATCATCATGGATTCCAACATGTGTAGTAGCCTACTTTGGGACTACCAAACGCTATTCCGTAATCGGGTAGTTATAAAGGTAGTTTTCGGGTTTGCTATGAAACATGGAGTGGGATGTGAGTGATCAAGATGGAATTTGCCCCTCCTTTGGAGAGATATCTCTGGGCCCTCGAGGTAATGGATTATGGAAATGCATGGCCATGCTAAGTTGATTGAGGAGTCAATCAATGCATGATAATCCAATACGGTTCGAGTGAATGGTTAAGCTATTGAAGGGATGGCACACATCTTGCCTATAGCTTAGCCGGTATCGTGAGGCAAAGGGATTTGTGTACACATTACAGTTCGTGAGCCGATATTATTCTTGTATACTATGGTGTCAATATGTGCCGCTAGGCGCCGCGTTGACGGCTCTGGCTGAGTTGGACTCGAGCCGACGATCGGCTAAGTTAGACTATAGCCGAAACCGAGTATACCGAACCTGCTGTGGTCGCACGCTTAAGGGGATAGAATAGATATTCAAGTTGGACTCGGATACGGCTCGATCGGATAGGGATCCGATCGGATAGAGTCCTATGGGCTTACGACGTATGGGCGGCCAACTCTATGAGATACGGATGAGATCCGATTCAAAATAGAGTCCTAATCGGCCACTAGTCCCGCGGCCAACTCTATATAAAGGAGGGAGGGGTGGAGAGTGAAGAGACATCAATTGCATCGCGTGCAAATAAGTCGCCGAGATCAATCTCCACGGAAACCCTCCCCACTTTCGAGCCAAACCCTAGCCTTGCATCGCGTGCTAGCACACGGGTGTACGGCGTTCGTCCCCTGACGTGTGGATACCGTAGAGGCGCCGCTACGTTGCGCGCCGTTGATCGGCTTGATCGGCCGCAACCGGAGCGATCGGCCGTGGTGGAATCGGCGCGGTCGGGCGCACGGAGCGAGGCGTGAGAACGCGCCGACGACTCGAATCGGCTGATTGGCGAATCGGGTCTCCGGAATCGGCTACACCGCTCCGGATCGGATTGCCCCGATTGGTTATTCCGCCGCACTCTACTCCAATCGGTAACGATCTATCGGCCCTTACTTGCAAGTGTTCCCTGGTTTGCGCGGTAAAAGTTTTTGTTTTCGGCTAGCGTAGCCTCCGCGTAACCCTTCAAAGGGTATCGAGCTAATCTTGCTTAGTTCGGGTTTTAGATTGATCGGAACAAGTTTTGCGCACGGTTGATTAGATCAATCGGTTTTACGGATCTCGTTGAGGAGAGTAGATGGTAATTGTGTTCCTTGATAGTGTATCGGAACGACGTAATGTGATTACGTCGAAGCAATTTCCAAATAACTCGGTTTGAGTTGGGTTCGAGATAGCGTTCCTTGATAGTGTATCGGAACGGTATAATGTGATTATACCGAAGCTATCTCGTAGTCCGACTTTGTTGTGCTCGCGCCTACGCAAACCATCTCCCTTGATAGTGTATCGGGACGACATAATATGATTATGCCGATATGGTTTCCATAAGCGATTTCATAGATTGGATCTATGAATTTGTGTGGTGCGCGCGCCCAGCCCGCGAGGGCGCTCCCCTTATAGGTCGTCTCGATGTCGTATCTCTGCGATAGGTAGAAAACGTTTCTACGCCTAACTTGTTTTTGCAGAGAATGCTTTGAGATGGTATGGCCCTATTGTATGTATGAGATGCATGTGATGCATGTAATATTCTTTCATATGTGCAATCCCCGTAATATTCTTTCATACGTGCAATGCTTGTAATATTCTTTCACGACTGCGAGTCGATGTAATCTTCAATTAGAGCTTCTATAGTAGTAGCTTAGTTTGAAGATATCAAGCATTCGACACTTGGAAGATGGTGCCGAAGATGGAGATCTCGCCGACATGGAGATGGAGATCACCATGTGAAGGGGGCCATACTATTTCATTATATGCTATTCTTCTTGCTTTCATATGTGATATGTTTGATAGGATAGCATCCTCTCAAAATTAAGTAGTAATGATGCCCTTCCAAATGTTGCACTCGCCACCGTTATGCTCACAATGGTGGGTCCGCCAAAGCAGAGTGCCATTCTCTATCATAACACGAGGGGGTATATGTCGATATATACATGCAGGAGCATTTGGTTTACTTAACAAGGCTATCAAAACAGTTTTGGGCCTTGGGGCATAGGTTGGCGCCGGGCATGGAGATGCCACACCAACAACAAGAGTCACATAGAGATGTGATTAGCAAGGTGTTGCTTATCGATGTTACTAATTTTCTAGCAGTGATGCCAAAGCTCACTAGAAAATTAATTAACATGTGGATCTTGACCCAATACGTAACCTAGAGGGAAGGTGGAAAATACGTAATGGGAGTCTAATGTTAAATTGTTTAACAATAGACATAGCATAAACATTGTGCTAAACTTTGCTTTTTCTCGTTGTAGAATAAATGGCGGCTAATACTACACCCCATCTTTAATTTGCGATCTATTCTCGAAAAGGAAAATTAAATGGAACAAACTTTATGGATTGGTATCGCAACTTGAGAATTGTTCTCAAGCAAGAGCGTAAGGAGTACGTTCTTGAAGTACCCTATCCCGAGGATTTGCCAACTAATGCCACCGCAACCGCACGGAGGGCTTATGAGAAGCACACTAATGATGCCCTAGATATAAGCGTCTCATGCTTGCTACAATGTCCCCCGAGCTTCGAAGCAATATGAGAGCAGCGATGCTCACACTATTATTCAGGATCGCGTGGCATGTTTGAGAACCAAGCTCGGGCCGAGAGGTTCAACACCTCAAAGTCCTTGTTTGCGTGTGCTTGTTGAGGGGAATCCCGTCACCCGCATGTGATAAAGATGATTGGCTACATTGAGAGTCCGGAAAACTGGGTTTTCCCTTAGCCAAGAGTTGGCTACCGATGTGATTCTCCGCCGCTCCCTCCGAGCTTCGAGCCATTCATATTAAATTATCACATGAACAATATGGATAGGACCTTGGCTGAATTGCATGGGATGCTAAAGACAACCGAGGAGAGTATCCAGAAAATGGTCATCATGCGATGATGATGATGCGTAAGGCTAAGCGCAAACCACTGCCAAGAAACTTTGCACCAAGAGGAAGTTAACTCCCGATGAGATCGCGAGTGCCTCTAATGCAAAGAAGGGCAAGAAGGGGTCGGCGGCATCGATGCCGTTTGCTTCTACCGCAAGGAGACAGCCACGGAAAAGGAACCGCAAGAAGTACATGGAGGATCTCAAGAAGAAGCAAAGTACGACTTCGCTTCGTGTATTAATGTTATAGACATTAATCTTGCTACTTCACCTACCGACTCTTGGGTATTTGATACCGGATCGTAGCTCATATTTGCAAATCATTGCAGGGAATGAGAAGAAGTAGAGGATTGAGAAGGGGCGAGGTGAACTCGCGCGGGCAATGGAGCAAGCGTTGCTGCGTTCTGTCGGCACAGCACCACTTCATCTACATTCAGGATTAGTTTTGGAATTAAATAATTGTTATTGTGTTCCAACACTATGTCAAAACGTTATTTCCGCTTCATGTTTGCAAGCGGAAGGATATGATTTTAGATCAATGAACAATGGTTGTTCAATATATCTCGAGATATGTTATATTTTCATGCTCCATTGGTGAATGGATTATACGTTTTGAATCTTGAAGCGTCTCCCATCTATAACATTAATACGTAAAGGCAACTCTCTAATGATATAAACCCCACGTTTATCCGGCATTGTCGCTTAGGCCATATAAATAAGAAACGCATGGAGAAGCTCCATAAGGATGGATTGCTTCACTCTTTTGATTTTGAATCATTTGAGACATGTGAGTCTTGTTTACTTGGTAAGATGACAAAGGCACCTTTCACGGACATAGTGAGAGAGCAAGTGACTTATTGGCACTCGTACATACCGATGTATGTGGACCAATGAGCTCAACGGCCGAGGTGGTTATCAATACTTCATTACCTTTACCGATGACTTTAGTAGATATGGTTATATCTACTTAATGAGGCATAAGTCCGAATCCTTTGAAAAGTTCAAAGAATTTAATGAAGTACGTAATCATTTAGGGAAAACAATCAAGTTTCTACGATCGATCGTGGAGGGGAATACTTGAGCCAAGAGTTTGGTAATCATCGAAAGATTGTGGAATTGTTCCACGCTTGACTCCGCCAGAACTCCGCAATGGAACGGAGTGTCCGAACGGAGAAATCGCACCTTGTTGGACATGGTGCGGTCGATGATGAGCCAAAGTGATCTACCGTTATCCTTCCGGGGATATGCTCTTGAAACAACGCGCTCACACTAAATAGAGTTCCATCTAAGTCGGCTGAAAAGACACCATATGAGATATGGACAGGCAACCCCTAGTTTGTCTTTTCTCAAAATTTGGGGATGCGGCTTATGTAAAACGTTTACGCCCGACAAGCTCACACCCAAATCCGACAAGTGCTTCTTTGTGGGATATCCTAAGGAAACTAAGGGATATTACTTTTATAATCGGGAACAAGGCAAAGTGTTTGTCGCCCGACACGGTGTCTTCTTGGAGAAAGAGTTTTTTTCAAGAAGGGTTAGTGGGAGCAGGGTGCATCTTGAAGAAGTTCAAGAAACACCGTAAAATGTTTCATAGCACACGTAACCACAACAGAGGAGCAAAGTGTTGCGCCACCGCTTGTAGATACACCACCCACTGAGGTCCGAAAGATCACGTCGTGCACCCGATGTGCACACAAAGGAACAATGTGATATATTGTTGTTGGACAACGATGAACCTAAGACCTATGAGGAAGCGATGGTGGGACCCGATTCCAACAAGTGGCTTGGAGCCATGAAATCCGAAATAGAATCCATGTACGACAATCAAGTTTGGAACTTGGTTGATCCACTGATGGTGTCAAAACCATTGAGTGCAAATGGGTTTTTAAGAAAAGGCCGATATGGATGGAAATGTTCACATCTATAAGGCGATTGGTGGCGAAAGGTTTTAAACAGATTCAAGGAGTTGATTATGATGAAACCTTCTCGCCCGTCGCAATGCTTAAATCTATTCGGATTATCCTAGCGATTGCTGCATATTTCGATTATGAGATATGGCGATGGATGTCAAAACGGCTTTCCTAAATGGAAACCTAAGCGAGGATGTATACATGATACAACCTCGGGTTTTGTCGATCCGAATCGCTCGGAAAGATATGCAAGCTACGTAATCCATTTATGGATTGAAGCAAGCATCTCGGAGTTGGAATATTCGCTTTGATGAAGTAATCAAAGGGTTTGGTTTCATCAAAAACGAAGAAGAGGCCTCGTGTTTACAAAAAGGTCAGTGGGAGCGCAATTGTATTTCTAATCTTATATGTGGATGACATATTACCGATTGGAAATGATATCCCTATGCTTGAACTGCAAGTCTTCATTGAAAAATAGTTTTTCCATGAAAGACTTAGGGAGGCAAATATATTAGCATTCGGATCTATAGAGATAGATCCAAGAGGCTAATTGGATTAAGCCAAAGTACATACATTGACAAGGTGTTGAAAAGGTTCAACATGCATGATTCCAAGAAAGGTTTCTTGCCTATGTCACATTTCATCAATCTTAGCAAGAATCGTGTCCTCGACACATGATGAGCGGAATAAGATGGGTATGGTTCCATATGCTTCGGCAATTGGATCCATCATGTATGCCATGCTTTGTACACGCCTGCATGTCTCGTACGCTTTGAGTGCTACGAGCAGATACTCGCCGATCCAGTGAAGGTCTCGGATCGCCGTAAAGAATATCCTTAAGTACTTGAGAAGAACTAAGGATATGTTCCTAGTCTATGGAGGTGAGGAAGAGCTCGTTGTAAGTGGTTACACCGATGCTAGCTTCCAAACGACAAGGATGATTATAGATCGCAACTGGGTTCGTGTTCGCCCGAACGGAGGCGCAACACTGGAAGAGTTCCAAGGTGATACCGTTGCCGATTCTACAACGGAGGCCGAGTACATTGCTGCTTCGAAGCTGCAAAGGAGGCTGTTTGGATCAAGAAATTCGTTTCGAGCTTGGTGTGATGACTAGTACGACCGGTCCAATGTCTCTCTATTGTGATAATAGTGGAGCCATTGCGCAAGCCAAGGAGCCGAGGTCACATCGAAGTCCAAACACATACTTCGGCGATATCATCTCATCCGCGAGATAGTGGACGAGGTGATGTCAAGATATGCAAAGTGCACACGGATCTCAACATAGCCGATCCGCCGACAAAACCTCTCCTCACAAGCATGAGGCGCACACAAGAGCAATGGGTATTAGATACTTACATGATTGACTCTAGTGCAAGTGGGAGATTGTTAGTGATATGCCCTAGAGGCAACATGGAGATGTTGGATATCACGTCAATGTTTATGTATAAATGAATAAAGTGTTATTCAGTTCCATTAAATAGACATCTTGTATTGATCAATAAGTACGTGACTTATTTATGAGACTCTTTATGTATGAATCTATTTCTAAACGATCCTCGATCATATGTCATATTGTTGGAACAAATATGATTCTAAGATCGGCATGTTTATTGATTGATGATCATGTCTCATAGATCATGGGTATGGAGATACCAAATCAATAAACATGGACATATGTGTTAGAGAACACATTGTTGGATAGACCCACCATGAGACACTACAGAATCAATGTGCCATTAGTTGGTCTCGTAGTGTTGGTACAAAGTCCTTAGACCTGAGATCATCATGGATTCCAACATGTGTAGTAGCCTACTTTGGGACTACCAAACGCTATTCCGAATCGGGTAGTTATAAAGGTAGTTTTCGGGTTTGCTATGAAACATGGAGTGGGATGTGAGTGATCAAGATGGAATTTGCCCCTCCTTTGGAGAGATATCTCTGGCCCTCGAGGTAATGGATTATGGAAATGCATGGCCATGCTAAGTTGATTGAGGAGTCAATCAATGTACGTATAATCCAATACGGTTCGAGTGAATGGTTAAGCTATTGAAGGGATGGCACACATCTTGCCTATAGCTTAGCCGGTATCGTGAGGCAAAGGGATTTGTGTACACATTACAGTTCGGAGCCGATATTATTCTTGTATACTATGGTGTCAATATGTGCCGCTAGGCGCCGCCGTTGACGGGTCGGCTGAGTTGGACTCGAGCCGACGATCGGCTAAGTTAGACTATAGCCGAAACCGAGTATACCGAACCTGCTGTGGTCGCACGCTTAAGGGGATAGAATAGATATTCAAGTTGGACTCGGATACGGCTCGATCGGATAGGGATCCGATCGGATAGAGTCCTATGGGCTTACGACGTATGGGCGGCCAACTCTATGAGATACGGATGAGATCCGATTCAAAATAGAGTCCTAATCGGCCACTAGTCCCGCCGGCCAACTCTATATAAAGGAGGGAGGGTGGAGAGTGAAGAGACATCAATTGCATCGCGTGCAATGAAGTCGCCGAGATCAATCTCCACGGAAACCCTCCCCACTTTCGAGCCAAACCCTAGCCTTGCATCGCGTGCTAGCACACGGGTGTACGGCGTTCGTCCCCTGACGTGTGGATACCGGAGAGGCGCCGCTACGTTGCGCGCCGTTGATCGGCTTCGGATCGGCCGCACCGGAGCGATCGGCCGTGGTGGAATCGGCGCGGTCGGCGCATCGGAGCGAGGCGTGAGAACGCGCCGACGACTCGAATCGGCTGATTGGCGAATCGGCCGTCTCCGGAATCGGCTACACTGTTCCGGATCGGATTGCCCCGATTGGTTATTCCGCTGCACTCTACTCCAATCGGTAACGATCTATCGGCCCCTTACTTGCAAGTGTTCCTGGTTTGCACGGTAAAAGTTTTTGTTTTCGGCTAGCGTAGCCTCCGCGTAACCCTTCAGGATGTTGAGCTAAGCGAAAGCCGCCTGAGTCATGGCCATTGCCTTTTTGCACCTTGGGAGAGTCCGGAAGGGCGATGAGGGTACGCTCAATGGCCAACAAGTTAGCCGCCGGCGTCAAAAAAACCTAATGCCCCACGAACTCCATGGTGAACTTGGACTCTAGGCTCTGGGGTTGAACGTGAGGGCGTTGGGCCTGCTTGCGCCACACAACCCAACCTGCGTTGCAGTGACGGCGGGCATTGCGATGGGCGTCGGACTCCTGAGAGCCTATGACCTCATCATCAGAGACCACATCCACCATGAGGACAAAGTTTGCTGGCCAGCGGTTGCCAGGGACGAACTCCGGCCCGCACAGCTGTTTGGCTGGTGCCGTGCGAAGAGGTGAAGCGCGACGGATGAGCTTCTTGGGGCTTGCTAGCCTAGGGAGCACGGGCACGCATTCGACGACGGACGAAGCAAGTGAAGGCACCTTCCTCGGTGGGGAGACCTGACGTGCGGAGCGGTGCCATCCCAGACGCTCGACCCGAACCAACGTGGAGTCTACCCTCGGGACCACCGGTTGGGCAGTTGGGGACTTGGGCCGCCAAACCTTCATGGCCGGATGGACCACACGAGTCGAGGCTGCATGACATGGAGCCGCACGGCTCGGCCTCCGGACGACGTGTCGTTGCACGATCGCGCGCTCCAGCTCGCCAGAGGCCTCCTGAGAGAGGGTGAGGCGGCCGAAGCCGTCGATGTAGAAGACCAAGCTCCCAAAAACGAACATCGTCCCGGCGGGTGCCGTGAAGTCAGTGGAAAAGACAACAGCCATCAGATGGGATGGTCGACAGTCCTCCAAGGAGGATACCCAAGGAGGCAAAAGAGAGTGGTCGGGGCATCTCGCCGATGGATCGGATGGTTGACTCGAGAATCAAATGAGCCAAGAGACAAAGGAATTTATACTGATTCAGCCCTCCCGGAATATAATAGGCCCACGTCCAATGATCTTTGTTAGGGTGGTGTTGATGAGAAATTTTCCCACGCACTGGCCTGAGAGATTTGCTTAACTCTAGTGCAGGTCCAAATTGGATTGCCTTTGGTGTTTAGGGCGTGCCAGTTGGTTTGATCCTGTAACCAACAAGAAACAAGAAATAGGCAATTTGGTTAAGATTAGATCCTACTCGATCGACTATAGATATCCATAATACAAGCACTATCCCAAAGCACATTTAGACTAAGTGATTGGGATAGATCGGTACATACCGAGATAGTATAACTCACTTATATCTAAAAGAACATTAGAATAATAATTATATATATTTATAGCCTAGCCGATGTCATAGATCTAATGTGAATCGGCTAGTACTCCGATACAGTTTTATACAAAGATATTAATCTGGGTCAAATACACTAAACAAGGATCAATCGGCTCTTAAGATGACTAAACAGATTGATGCCAGGCTTAGTACATTTAACTAGGCTAAGATCTTAATATAAAAGGCGGCTTTAACACATTTAACAGTAATAAAACGTATAAAATGGCTAAAACAGGTAAGATCGGCTGAAACTCCGATACTATCTCTAATAGCAGTCATTGTGCCGAATAGATCTATATGGTTCTAAAAGCGACTTAATAGATCAAACTGATGCAGCATTAAGTACAAAAAGAAACACGAGATCTAGACAAACCAATGAAAACCTTTCAAGATGGTAGATACACTATATAACCCAAATCAACCCCAAGATCTAACCCTGTCGGCTGTTATCCTCAAAAAGATGCTAGCCGATCGTGGGGTAGATCGATACATTGATCTAGATTATATAACGTATATGATAAACTAAGCAGATTGCCATAACGAGATTAGAGTATCATGACGATGGAAGCACTAACCCCGAGAACACAAACCGCTTGTAACAAGGATTTACCTTGCTTTGGAGATCGGGAACCGATGCAGTCCAATGCGAGGCAAGAACTTGTCGAGATTGCAAGTGAAAGGGTGGCGATGCGCCGAGATTGTATTGGTTGATTTGATCATTATATTTACAAACCTTCGGGTCATATTTATACCCGGTTATAACAAAGTCCCTTGTAGGATACGACTTCTATCTTATCTACTATTTAAAATACGACAATACCCTGGGATGGGGTCCCCTACCGCGATACGCAAGGAGACTATACAAAATATCCTAAATTAAAGATACAATTACCATTGTAGGACGTTATCCGTAGATGGCAATATCTTTGAAGCGCTTGGAAACCAACTCCAATAATTATATTAACCCCTTCCTTCTGGGATTGGTCTCATCCGTTCACCCAGTCAGAATCGGCTGTCTTGGCTACCCTGTCCATCTCAAACTCAGTCGATTGGCTCGTTAGCCGATTCGGACTCAGCCGACACGGCCTCTGTCTCCGAGTATCATGCACTCCTTCGATTCCGCTCCAATCCTTGCTTCAAACTCGGAGATTTGCTTACCAAATTCGGTCGTTAACACATGCCCCCCAAGTCCGTGATATTAATAATGTTGCGGATTTTGTGCAACCCTATCCTCGAAGAGAACCTATGGCAAGTCTATTTCGGCCGTTACGAAAACTCTTTAAATAATGCCCCATCCGCGCCGAACAACTCACGCCATCACTTTTGCACTCCAATCAAGCCCTAGCCAGAAAGTTCCTCAAGCTCTCCAGCGATTTTCTTGGAGCTCTCAACCCCGCTGCAGCGATCTCCCTTTCCGGCGATGAGATCATCACCTCCAATGGCATCTTCATCTTCTCCCTCCGATGACCCATCGTCCAAGTTTGCCTAGGTAAGTTCTATTGGCTGAATCCTCTTTTTCTTCTATTTATAGCCGTAGATTCGCGTTCTTGGCTCTAAATTGCATTTCTATTCCCCTTTTTATTGTAGCATCTTGCTCATCAAATCGTGGTACCAAGTCTGCTCAACTCTGATATATACTTCCTAGGGCCCATCGGCAATACAGATCCCACAGATATTATTAATGCCGAAACAAACATGATACCCTATAGAATTAAAAATCCTAGTTTGGCGCCCTGGAATGGAACCTTTAAGTCTTGGCCTTCCACCAATAAATCATGGCCGACTTGGTACAAGAGGATGGAGGCTATCAAACATAGTCACTGGGAACAAGTGGGAATGGCCCAATGCCTGGCACTTTCAATAGCTGACCAGCCCAAAGATGAACCGCTCATATCGGTTGCATGCTACTTCTAGAATAACACATTCAACTCTTTCCTCTTCTAGCAAGGACTTATGACCCCCATGCTAGCCGATGTCTTTATGATAACTGGTCTAGATATTTTATCATCGGCTAACCCTAATCGGCTGGATAACAAGGGCCAATACTCTTTCAAGACAAAAGCCATCGGAGGCTGGAATGGATATATCAACATGAACATGGGCACTGAATCTGTTAGCCCCAGGGAACATACGGCCTTTCTGATGATGTGACTGGAGAAGTTTGTCTTCTGCGGATCTAGCTGCGGCCCCACAGCCAACTGGCAAGTTGTAGCCGAAGCCTTGGTATCAAAGACCCAGATCCCCTTGGGCAAATTCCTACTGGGTTACCTCTATCAAACTCTCAACCAGGCATCGGCCAGGATAGTAGCCCATTCAGCTATAAGCACGGGAGGCCCTTGGTGGTTTTTGCAACTCTGGCTAGCGCTCCTTACGCAGAAAATTTCTGGAAGACCCAATCTGGCCGATGCTGAATTCCCATTAGTAGAGCCGATTGAGGATGACGAAGGAGAGGAAGTGACTACACGTAGGTGTATGCCTTTGGAGAAGCTGTTGTTGTTCACTCCAGGTCTAAGTTATCAAGTGAACTCTTAGCCGATTGGTTCACACTTTTCTATGATGGATTTGCCATGAACAATCGGACATGGTTTTTCTATGGAAACTGCCCGGAGTTGAACTCCCCATCGAACTGAATTTTGACGAGCTTAACTTAGAAGAATATCCAAAACCAAGGGAGATCTTCACTATAGCCATTACTCCCTGCATCTTGCCAATCGACATTCATCAAGGCATAAATATTTCCAAGTCCTATGAGTTCTACTATCCAGCATCGGCTGCCAGACGATTGGATTAAGACAACTACCGATTGGCTTGTATTTCATTGACAAGATCGAAACAAGGGGTGAGATCGCTTCAAGACTGATGATGGATCGGCTGATGAACATAGAGGGCCCGCCTCTTGGCAACATAGGCACTTTGGAATTGGCACTAAAGAGGAGCTCAGCTTTCGACAAATGGTGGGTTGAGTTGAAAAGACATATCTTCCATCAACCATCCTCTATGTACCTCACCACGCTCCTTCCAGAGTCAATTCCTGATGTAAGTACTTCTCCCCTTTGTTGATTTTTAGAGCTATCGGCTATCATTTGCTTAATATTTAACCAATGCTTTCTTTCTTTGCAGACAACCGATTCTTCTCCCCCCATGAGAGCAAGTCAGGGTTAAGATCCAATATGCCACAGGGCTGATTCCAAGTGGAGGACTTGCTCCATCCATCATCGGCTTCAACGCGCCAAAAGTAACATCATTTTTGCACGGCCAAACCCGCGAGGCACTGTCAACGAAAAGGGCCAAGCTGTCGGCTACTCGTCCATCGGCTACACAGAAGAAAAAGCCGAAGAAACAAAAGATAGTCCCAGCCGACAGTTTGTCATCCTTGGATCTGAGCGTGGAAGATGCCCTCAATCAAGAGATCATAGAGGAAGAAATCGACCAAGCCATTGAGAAAGTGGCAGCTGAATCAAGTCATTCAAGCAAGTATGCACAAATGCCATTAGCCGACGATCAGCCTCAAAAAACTCCTCCTCCAAAGAGTCCTCCTCGCCCTCAACCAGTATGCATCATTCCTTTCCTGAAGTCTTGGTAACTTAAACTTTCCTTGAAGTTTCTCTGTTCTTAACCAAACCCCTTCACTTTGGGGCGCAAAAAATTGGCTCATCGGCAACCACGCCCTGCTTCACCAGTAAGCTCGAAACTCTATATTTTCTCTTTGTGTTGACTTGCTGATTTCAACTAATACTTGTCTATGTAGCCCCCTCGTTCTCCATCGGCACACTCCATCGGCTAGGGGTAGCCATCACATCGATGAAGAATAACCAGCACCAGCTCCCACAGTCAAGGTAAAAATAATCCCCTTAAGAACAAACCGGTTGTTTAATCCCCTTGATACTTAAACAATCACGAATAAGGTCTTGTAGGCTTTAGCTGATATGTTCTCCTTCGACATTAGAGAATTCATCGGTGAAGAAGAAGAGATTACCAGCCAGGCCCAAGCTCCTATAGCTGACAAATTAAAAGAGGAACTCTTGGATATCGCTCATCGGCTGGATAGCTCACTGGATTACCTGGTTACCATCTACGGGCCAACCAAAGCTAGATTCGAAGAAATTAAGAGCCAGCTTCTAGAGGACGTAGCCGACATTATCTCCCAAGCTGTGCATCTCAATCTACATCGGCATAAGCAGGAAAGAGCACGACAGCGGATGGCTGACAGGAAAGCAAAGCAAAGTCTTGAAGCCATGATTGAGACCAATCGACAATGCATCATTGTCGAGAAAACCAAGCTGGATGAGCTGATCGCCGGGCCATCTGCTACCGAGTCTAACATTGATCAGCTAAAGAAGAGAGAAGCCAAACTGGTCACCGAGCTGGAGCAGTGTAAGGCTGAATTGGCGATTGAAGAACAAAAGCTAGCCGATCTCCCAAGAGCCATTGAGGAACAAAGGGCTAAGTTAAAGGCTTCAATACAATACTTGGGAGACTTGAGGAAATCATTGAAGACGGTTATAGGAACCGATGCAGCCGACGCTCAAACTAAAGATGAAATCGAGCAAATCAAGCAAACGCAGTATTGGCTATCAACAATCTAACCGGCAACTGAACTGATTCTTACAATAGGGCTAGCTCTTCTGTGACTTCAAAAACACTTGTAATATATTCCTTTGTATCGGCAGACTTCACTTCACGTCGCATAATATAACTCCTACTGATTTTCACTTATGAGGTCCATAAAAAATTTAAGTCCTCTGATTTTGAATTTGTATGGTATATGCCCCCCTAATTTTTCAATGTTGCCTTCATCATTGACAAAATTATAGAATAGCACCAATTAGCACATGTCGGTTATGCACAGCCAATTCAAAAAATCAAAGGGGAGAAAAACTTGTAGTTAAATTTTCCTAAAGGCGACGTGCGTAATCTTGAAACACATCGGCTAACATGAATCGGCATAGACTTAGCCGAATCATGAGTTGATCCAAATACTGGGATAATATTTCTTCAGATATTTGCCATTAAGAGTCCTTCCAAATACCTCTCCATCCAATCCTTCTAGCATGTAGGCTCCCTTAGAGACGCACTTGTGGATCTTGAAAGGCCCTTCCCAATTAGGTGACCATTTGCCGAATTTATTATCTCTTGTACCAATCGGCAATATCAATTTCCAGACTAAGTTGCCTTCTTCAAAAGATTTAGGCACAACCTTTTTATTATAATGACAAGCCACTCTTTATTTATCCTTAATCTTATCTTTAGTCACCTTTTCCAAAGCACGCATCCTTGATAAAACCAAATCCTCTGATTCGTCCACCATCAGATTGTGATACTCATCGGCTGTTTACTCATCTTGCAGTTGAATCCTTCTTGAGCTGATGACACTTTCCCACGGCAAAACGACTTCATGTCCATATACTAATTTATAAGGAGGGACTTGGGTTGATCCATGACAGGCCATCCGATTAGACCACAATGATTCGGCCAATCGGCTATGCCATTGCTTTGGATACTCAGAGATCTTCCTCTTTATCAACTTGATCAAACTCTTGTTAGAGGCCTCTGCATGTCCATTAGCCTGGGCATAATATGGTGAAGAATTTAATAGCTTGATTCCCATGTTGTCGGCAAACTGAACAAACTCATATGTGACAAAGATAGATCCCTGATCGGTCGTGATAGTTTGAGGGATGCTGAATTTGTAAATTATGTGCTCTTTGACAAACTCTATTGCATCTCCAGAATCAACCTTCTTCAAAGGAATTGCTTCCACCCACTTGATAAAATAATCGGTTGCCACCAATATAAATTTATGTCCTTTGCTTGAGGGTGGATTAATCTGGCCGATCATATTGATTCCCCATCCTCTGAACGGCCAAGGCTTGATAATTGGATTCGTAGCCAATGCTGGTGCTCTCTGGATAACTCCAAACTTCTGACAATCTTGACAACCCTTAAAATATTTGAAGCAATCTTCCAGCATAGTCGGCCAAAAATATCCAGCTCTTCGAAGAGCCACTTTATTTTATATGCCGATTCATGAGTGCCATAGATACCTTCATGCACTTCTCCCATGACTACCTTGGCTTGATCAGCACTCAGACACTTGAGCAGCACGCCATCAATCGTTCGATAATACAAATCATCGTCGAGCAAAATATATCTCAAAGCCTTATAACGCAATTTCCTTGAAGCCGACTAGGAAGGATTTTGTAAATAATTGTGAACCTCGTACCTCAAGTCATCGCCTGAGATTGTTGCAATTTCCACTTCGACATCTTTTGTCATTGTCTTATAGCCTGATGCCCCTTGAGCCAAATCATTTGCTTCTGAATTTTGCTCCCTAGGGATATGTTTTAATGTAACTAGCTGAAAACTATCTATCAACTCTCGGCATTTTTTATAATAGACCATCAACATGTCGTTTTTGCATTCATATTCTCCTGACAACTGGCTGATGATCAAAAGTGAGTCGTCCATAATCTCCATAGCATCGGCTTCAACCTCCTTCAAAAGCTGTAAACCCTTGAGGACAGCCTCATACTCACCTTGATTATTTGTAGCATAAGGCGCGATTGTAAAAGCAAATTCAAAACTTGCCCCCTGGGTGAGATGATTACCAAGCCGATGCCACATCCATGTGTGTAAACTGATCCATCAAAAGTTAGCGTCCAGGGCATGATGTCGACTGAGCCGATTGAGTCGTCTCTATGCTCAACATGAAATCGGCTATAGCCTGCCCTTTAACTGCTTTGGGTGCCTGATATCTCAAGTCAAACTCTGTCAAGGAAAAAATCTGCTTCCCAACTCGTTCCTTTAGAACTGGAGCCGATAGCTTATACTTAACTACGTCGGCTTTGCAAACTATAATGCACTCGTTGGATAATAAAGAATGCCTCAACTTCATACAGGAAAAATATAGACACAAGCACAACTTTTCCACAGGAGAGTACCTTGTTTCCTCATCCAAAAGCCTTCTGGTGAGATAAAATATTGCTTTCTCCTTTCCCTCAAACTCCTGGATCAAAACTGAGCCGATAGACTTCTCATCGGCTGATAGATATAACTTGAAAGACACTCCCTTTTGTGGAGGGATCAATACTGGAGGGGAGCTTAAATAATTCTTGATGTTGTCAAAGCTTTCTGTTGCTCTGCCCCCCAGGTAAACGCTTGATCAGCTTTCAACCTTAACAAATGTGTAAATGGCTCCATCTTCTCGGATAGATTTGCAATGAAACGCCTGATGAAATTAACCTTGCCGATCAAAGACTGCAACTGCTTCTTGTCCTGTTGAGGCTTAATACTTTTGATTGCGTTGATACTCCTCTGTGTTACTTCAATCCCTCTCTCATGAACAAGAAAACCCAAGAATTGCCAGCTGATACACCAAAAGCGCACTTAGTGGGATTCATCTTCAGGCCATATTTTTTAGTTCTCTCCAAAACTTTCCTCAAATTGGCTATGTGATTTCAACCTCTTTAGATTTGACAACCACATCATCGATGTAGATTTCAACCAAGAAGCCGATTAAGTCATGAAAAATATAGTTCATGGCCCTCTGATAGGTAGCTCTAGCATTTTTCAAACCAAACGTCATAACAACCCATTCATACAATCGATTGCTCCTAGACATCTAAAAGCAGTCTTATGAATATCTTCTTCGGCCATAAAAATTTAATTATATCCAGCATTGCCATCCATAAAACTTATGATCTTGTGTCCTGAGGCTGCACCAATGAGCAAATCGGCTATTGACATGGGGTATTCATCCTTACGGGTAGCCTTATTTAAGTCTTTGAAATCAATGCACACCCTAAGTTTACCTTTTTCTTGATTTCTGGAACTATGTTCAAAACCCACTCGGCGTATCAGCATGGCTGAATAAAACCAACATCATATAGCCGAGTAAATTCAGCCTTGATTGCATTGTACATATCAGCTTTAAACCTCCTGGGAGGCTCTTTGTATTGTCGATACCTTGGCTTAATAGGGACCCGATGTTCAACAATCGATAGGCTAAGACCTGGCATCTCAAAATACTCCCAAGCAAAACAATCTTTATTATTCCTTTAGTAAATAAATAAGCTTGGTTCTAAAATGAGAAGACAAGATTTTACTAATGTATAAACCTTTATCAACCTCTTCAAGCTCGTCGGCCGACATAAAACCTTGCCCAAGTTTGCCATCCAGATTGTCCACGGTGTCCTTGGTGTAGACGCTCAAGCCCTCCACGATGCCCTCAAAGTAATAATTGAGGCTCTTCAGCCCCGATTGGCTGTATGCCAGAATCAGACACCTTCAAAAATTGGCCTCCCAAACTTTGCCAGACAGGCAATCAATGCCGTTGATTTTCCATAAGGTCAAATCGGCATTGGCTACATTCGCTGACCTATCGGCTGGCATGATTTCGATCTTGTCGCCTTGCCACTGGATTAAACTCTGATGCATTGTTGAAGGGATGCAACAGATGGCATTGATCAAATCCCTTCCTCGCAGCAGGCTGTATGATCCCTTCCCGCCGATGACAAAGAATGTGTTAGTGATATGCCCTAGAGGCAACATGGAGATGTTGGATATCATGGTCAATGTTTATGTATTTATGAATAAAGTGTTATTCCGTTCCATGAAATAGACATCCTGTATTGATCAATAAATACGTGACTTATTTATGAGACTCTTTATGTATGAATCTATTTCTAAACGATCCCTGATCACATGTCATATTGCTGGAACAAATATGATTCTAAGATCGGCATGTTTATTGATTGATGATCATGTCTCATAGATCATGGGTATGGAGATACCAAATCAATAAACGTGGATATGTGTTAGAGAATACATTGTTGGATAGACCCACCATGAGACACTACAGGAATTAATGTGTCATTAGTTGGTCTCAAGTAGTGTTGGTGCAAAGTACTTAGACATGAGATCATCATGGATTCCAACATGTGTAGTAGCCTACTTTGGAAATGTTAAATGTTATTTCGTAACTGGGTAGTTAAAAAGTAGTCTTCGGGTTTGCTATGAAACATGGAGTGGGATGTGAGTGATCAAGATGGAATTTGCCCCTCCTATGGGAGAGATATCTCTGGGGCCCCTCAAGGTAAAGGATTATGGAAATGCATGGCCGTGCTGAGTTGATTGAGGAGTCAATCAACAGACAGATAATCCAATACGGTTCGACTGAATGATTAAGCTACTGAAAGGATGGCACACATCTTGCCTATAGCTTAATTTGTATCGTGAGGCAAAGGGATTTGTGTACACATTACAGGATTAGAGCTGATATTATATTCTTGTATACTATGGTGTCAATATGTGCTGCTAGGTGTCGCTATTGATGGTCGGTCGAGTTGGACTTGGGTCGAAACCGAGTATACCAGAACCTACAGGGTCGCATGCTTAAGGGGATACGAACAGGCATTCGAGTTGGACTCGGATACGGCTCGATCGGATAGGGATCTGATCGGATAGAGTCCTGATGGGCCTATAGGCCTAGTCGGCAACTCTATATAAAGGAGCGAGGGGTGGAGAGATGCGACATAAGTTTTGCACAATAGAATACAACACGCGTGGCATCAAGATGCTGTTTGCTTCAATTGCAAGGAGACAGGTCACTGGAAAAGGAACTGCAAGAAGTACATGGAGGACCTCAAAAAGAAGTGTCTCCCATCTATAACATTAATACAGAGAGGCAACTCCCAAATGATACAAACCCCACGTTTATCTGGCATTGTTGCTTGGGCCATATAAATTAGAAATGCATGGATAAGCTCCATAAGGATGGATTGCTTCACTCTTTTAATTTTGAATCATTTGAGACATGTGAGTCTTGTTTACTTGGTAAGATGAAGAAGGCACCTTTCATAGGACACAGTGAGAGAACAAATGACTTGTTGGCACTCATACATACTGATGTATGTGGACCAATGAGCTAAACACCAGAGGTGGTTATCACTACTTCATTACCTTCACCGATGACTTTAGTAGATATGGTTATATCTAATTAATGAGGCATAAGTCCGAATCATATGAAAGGTTCAAAGAATTGTAGAATGAAGTACAGAATCATTTAGGGAAAATAATCAAGTTTCTACGATCAGATCGTGGAGGGGAATACTTGAGCCAAGAATTTGGTAATCATCTGAAAGATTGTGGAATTGTTCCACAGTTGACTCCGCAAAGAACTCCACATGGTGCGGTCCATGATGAGCCAATGTGATCTTCCGTTATCCTTCTGGGGATATGCTCCTGAAACAACTATGTTCACACTAAATAGAGTTACATCTAAGTCAGTTGAAAAGACACCATATGAGATATGGACAGGGCAAACCCCTAGTTTGTCTTTTCTCAAAATTTTGGGATGTGAGGCTTATGTAAAACGTTTACAGTCCGACAAGCTCACACCCAAATCTGACAAGTGCTTCTTTGTGGGATATCCTAAGGAAACTAAGGGATATTACTTTTATAATCGGAAACAAGGCAAAGTGTTTGTCGCCCGACACGCTGTCTTCTTGGAGAAAGAGTTTCTTTCAACAAGGGTTAGTGGGAGCAGGGTGCATCTTGAATAAGTTCAAGAAACACCAGAAAATATTTCAGCTACCACGGAACCACAACAGGAGGAACAAGATGTTACGCAACCTGTTGTAGATACACCAGCCCCACGGAGGTCTCAAAGATCACGCCGTGCGTCTGACAGGTACACAAGTGTGGAACAACATGACATATTGTTGTTGGACAATGATGAACCTAAGACCTATGAGGAAGCGATGGTGGGACCCGATTCCAATAAGTGGCTTGGAGCCATGAAATCTAAAATAGAATCCACGTATGATAATCAAGTTTGGAACTTGGTTGATCCACCTGATGGTGTCAAAACCATTGAGTGTAAATGGGTTTTTAAGAAAAAGGCCGACATGGATGGAAATGTTCACATCTATAAGGCACGATTGGTGGCGAAAGGTTTTAAACAGATTCAAGGTGTTGATTATGATGAAACCTTCTCACCCATCGCAATGCTTAAGTCTATTCGAATTATTCTAGCAATTGCTGCATATTTCGATTATGAGATATGACAGATGGATGTCAAAATGTCTTTCCTAAATGGAAGCCTAAGCGAGGATGTATACATGATACAACCTGAGAGTTTTGTCGATCCACAATTGCCTGGAAAGATGTGCAAGCTACAAAAATCCATTTATGGATTGAAGCAAGCATTCGGAGTTGGAATATTTATTTTGATGAAGTAATCAAAGGGTTTAGTTTCATCAAAAATGAAGAGGAGGCCTGTGTTTACAAAAAGGTCAGTGAGAGCACAGTTGTATTTCTAATCTTATATGTGGATGACATATTACTGATTGAAAATGATATCCCTATGCTAGAATCCGTCAAGTCTTCATTGAAAAATAGTTTTTCCATGAAAGACTTAGGGAAGGCAGCATACATATTGGGCATTCGGATCTATAGAGATAGATTAAGCCAAAGTACATATATTGACAAGGTGTTGAAAAGGTTCAACATGCACGATTCCAAGAAAGGTTTATTGCCCATGTCACATGGCATTAATCTTAGCAAGAATCAGTGTCCTCGGACACATGATGAGCGGAATAAGATGGGTATGGTTCCATATGCTTCGGCAATTGGATCCATCATGTATGCCATGCTTTGTACACGTCCAGATGTCTCATACACTTTGAGTGCTACGAGCAGATACCAGTCAGATCCAGGTGAAGGTCACTAGACTGCTGTAAAGAGTATCCTTAAGTACTTGAGAAGAACTAAGGATATGTTCCTAGTCTATGGAGGTGAAGAAGAGCTCGTTGTAAGTGGTCACACCGATGCTAGCTTCCAAACGGACAAGGATGACTATAGATCGCAATCTGGGTTCGTGTTCTGCTTGAACGGAGGCGCAGTCAGTTGGAAAAGTTCCAAGCAGGATACTGTTGCTGATTCTACAACGGAGGCCGAGTACATCGCTACTTCAGAAGCTGCAAAGGAGGCTGTTTGGATCATGAAATTTGTATCTGAGCTGGGTGTGATGACCAGTGCAATTGCTCCAATGTCTCTCTATTGTGATAATAATGGAGCCATTGCGCAAGCCAAGGAGCCAAGGTCACATCAGAAGTCCAAACACATACTTCGGCGATATCATCTCATCCACGAGATTGTGGACGCAGGTGATGTCAAGATATGCAAAGTGCACACGGATCTCAACATAGCCGATCCATTGACAAAATCTCTCCCTCGTCCGAAACATGAGGCGCACACAAGAGCAATGGGTATTAGATACTTACATGATTGACTCTAGTGCAAGTGGGAGACTGTTAATGATATGCCCTAGAGGCAACATGGAGATGTTGCATATCTGGTCAATCTTTATGTATTTATGAATAAAGTGTTATTCAGTTCTATGAAATAGACATCTTGTATTGATCAATAAGCACGTGACTTATTTATGAGACTTTTTATGTATGAATCTATTTCTAAACAATCCCTGATCACATGTCATATTGTTGGAACAAATATGATTCTAAGATCGGCATGTTTATTGATTGATGATCATGTCTCATAGATCATGGGTATGGAGATACCAAATCAATATATGTGGACATGTGTTAGAGAATACATTGTTAAATAGACCCATCATGAGACACTACAAGAATTAATGTGCCATTAGTTGGTCACAAGTAGTGTTGGTGCAAAGTACTTAGACATGAGATCATCATGGATTCCAACATGTGTAGTAGCCTACTTTGGGACTGTCAAACGCTATTTCGTAACGGGTAGTTAGAAATGTAGGATCGAACGCCCAAAGAAAAGCCAACCAGAGGGGGGTGAATGGTTGAGTACCCCAAAAACAAAGTTTTAGCGGAAATAAAACTTTACCTCTGTTTTCTGAAGCCAGTCTGACCGCAGGTGTTGCGCCGGTCTGACCGAGTAGCTTCGTCGGTCTGACCGCCTAATGACCTTCGGTCTGACCGCCCGTAGCCGATTGCCTCAGCCGATTGCTTGATGTAGCCGATGCCGATGAAATCCGATGCCCACCGGTCTGACCGCTGATGTGATTGTGGTCTAACCGGAAGAAAGTGCGGTCCGACCGCCGTAGTGTCCGCAATCGACCGTAGCAGATCCGGCTGAACCGCGCTTAGCGCCGCACCGAGGAAGAAGTAGACAAAGAATTCTCAAGAAGATTGATCTTTATTAAAACTCTTTGTGTTTACAAAGTTCAAACAAAGCACTCCTCACAAAATCTCAAGCTAAACTTGAAACCTAACTTGAAACCCTAAACTCCAAAGCAATAAAAGCGATACCGAGAGGCCACGCCTCCCCTCACTATTTATACCCAAGATCCGCAGCCAAGAGCTGCGAATCCTACTCATACAAGAAGCTCTAATCCACTAGGAAACCTTCCCGTACAAGAAACGAACTATACATAAACCAACCGTAACAATCTCGGTTTTTCTAAAACCGAAATTTCACTTTCTATACGCAACAATATCTCCATTGTATGCCATATGGAAACTTTCCAATTATGTGCATCAATCTCTACCCTTCAGCATCCCGCATGATCCCAATCTTGGACGTAACCTTATCTCCAAGTTGACTCCATCTCGATCACCCGCAACACTTTCCCGAGGCGTAAAGTATACCTACACATAATTAAACAAAGAATACCATATACGAGCACAACCTATCCAAACTTGACTCATTGTTAGCATAAACAACCAGACACGTGCATAGGAACACGAAACTTCCATGTATGTTTAAGGAAACAAACCAAAACCAAAACCAAAACGAAATCGGCAACCGGTCGGGTGTGCCGGCCGGTCGACCGCGAGCAACCGCCCGGTCTTACCGCCGAAACACCTCCGGTTAGACCGGCTATGGCAGCCGACTGAACACTTTTCATCATCCGAAAATTCAACTCTCCAAAATCAAAACACTCAAACCAATAAATCCCAGATACCAATTGTTCATCATCCAATGAAGAATCAAACATACTTTGATTTTACAATCTCCCCCTTGATGAACACATTGGAAAACAAATAAAAGAGTTGTTTTTGGTGTTTGGAAAATTAAAAACAAAAATGATAAAAAACATTTTAGTGCTCAAAAATCAAAGAAAATTTCTCTCCCTTTTGAAAAGAAAGAAAATCCCTTGACCCTAAAAAAACTTGCACTTTTTTGTTTGTTTGTTTCTCCCATGCAAATGTTCTCCCAAACAGCATTATTCTCTCCCCTTTTGACAATGAATTCATCAAGCATAGGAATTATGTTTATGAATATTCAAGAGCTTAGCACCATACATAAAGCAAGTCATGTCATGTGTTGCAATACTAAGAAGATAAACTTTTCAATTAGATATCAAATATGCATTAAAGTATCATCATGAATCAAATATTTTATAAGTAAGATCAACAATGCAATAAAAATTCATGGATTCAAATGATTTATAATGCAACATTTTTACAAGCACATAGGTTGAAAAATAAACCCAAATATATATACCTATTGTAATCTTTATTCTTTCTCAAATTTACCTTTTTGCACATATAATTCAAGAGAAAAATTTGTCATATTGATTTGAGCCATATTTGTTGCTCATAATTTTTTTCTCTCAATTATCCCGAGTACGTCCTTGTCGTCAAGACTATTTCCAAGGATTCGGTACTCATTATTTTTGCTCGCATCGAATACGTCCTTGTCATCAAGACTGTTTCCAAGGATTCGGTATTCATTTTTTTCTCTCATAGATAACATTTTATTCTCTTTTCACAATGAGCAATTTTAAAGTAATTTGAGGAATATTAATGCAACAAAATATATATATGAGCATTTATAATCCAACACAAGAACTAGTACCAACATTGCATATTTCTTTAATTCAAGTGTAATATTAAGGTGTCATGCATTATTTCTCTTAAATATAAAATCTAGATCACATAAAAATACTAGAATACATCTAAGCTATGCTAGTGACAAATAAACCTTCATAATATTGCTAGCATGCACATGATCAACAATATGTATGGATAAAGCTCTCTTTTTCAATTTATTTTAATCATGTAGCTTGATAAAACAAAGAGCACAAAAACTCCCCCTCAAAACATGCCAAAAGGATGAATGATTCCCAATTCCCCTCGAAGAAAAGCAAATTGAGAAGAATCCAATGGTTTTGTGAAAATATCAGCAAGTTGCAATTTTGTATCCAAAAATTTCAATTTAACATCTTTCTTCTCAACATGGTCTCGCAAGAAATGAAAGCGAATATCAATGTGTTTGGTGCGTGAATGTTGAACAGCATTCTTAGCAATACTAATGGCACTTGTATTATCACAATAAAGAGGCACATTTTCAAAAACAAGTCCATAATCTTTCAAAGTAGAAATCAGCCAAAGAATCTGTGAACAACAACTTGCAGCAGCAACATATTTAGATTCAGTAGTGGATTGAGCTACACTAGATTGTTTCCTAGAAGACCATGCAATCAAAGAAGTTCCAAGAAAATGACATGTTCCACTAGTACTTTTTCTTTCAAATCTAAAACCCGCAAAATCAGCATCTGACTAACCACTTAAGCAAATTGAAGATGAAGTAGAATACCAAATGCCAAACTCATGTGTATGACTCAAATACCTCATGATGCGCCTGACCGCTTGACGATGTGAAGCACGAGGAGAAGCTTGAAAGCGTGCACACAAACACACAAAGAAACGTATGTCCGCCTAGAAGCGTTAGATACAACAAGGATCCAATCATGCTTCTATACTCCTTTTGATCCACAGCTTCACCATCTTCATCAGGATCAAGAACAGCAGTAGATCCAATGGGTGTAGAAATTGGCTTGCAACTCTCCACCTTGAACCTGCGCAAAAGATCTTTGGTGTACTTTGTTTGATGGATAAGCTTACTTTGAGGTGTTTGATTGATTTGTAATCCAAAAAAGTACAACAGTTCACCCATCATGCTCATCTCAAATTCCCTACGCATAGTCTCAGCAAATTCTACAACCAAAGAGTGAGTTGAACAACCAAAGATGATATCATCAACATATATCTGAAGAAAAGTTGATTTTCACCATGCTTAAGAACAAAAAGTGTTTTGTCAATTTTCCCATCTGAAAACCTTTTTCAAGCAAAAAGGTCTTAAGTCTGTCATACCATGCTCTAAGTGCTTGTTTCAAACCATATAAAGCTTTTGAAAGTTTAAAAATATGGTTGGGAAAATCAGGATTTTCAAAACCCGGTGGTTGTTTAACATAAACTTCCTCCTATATAAAACCATTAAGAAAGCACTTTTAACATCCATTTGAAACAATTTAAAACTTTTGGAAGCAGCAAAAGCTAGCACAAGCCTAATTGCCTCAATCCTAGCAACAAGAGCAAAAGTTTCATCAAAATCCAAACCCTCCACCTGAGTATAACCCTGAGCAACTGTCTAGCCTTATTGCGAACAATCAAACCATCCTCATTTTGTTTATTTTTGAAAACCCACTTGGTTCCAATAATATTATGTCCAGAAGAAGGTTCAACTAAAGACCAAACTTTGTTCCTTTCAAAATTTTCAAGTTCTTCATGCATGGCGTTAATCCACGATTCATCAATTAATGCATGAGTAACATCTTTGGGTTCAAAAGAAGCAACAAAAGCAGAATTTATAGAATCATGCACAGTTACCTTAGATCTCGTCGTCCGGTCATGTAAATTACCTATTATTTGTACCGGCGGATGTCGCCGCTGAATATGCAAAGGTGCAGTGATCTCAGAAGTTGATTCACGTTCTGGTTCAGCACTGGTCGTGGTCCCCAAGAATCTTCTTGATTGGAATCGACGGAGTCCGAAGCGGTCGGCCCCTGCCGGCCGGCAGGGTATCTAGTCGGTCGGCCAGGAGCAGCTCGCCGGTCGACCAATGGCACTGGCCGGTCGACCGGGTAGGTCAACCTCCTCGTCGTCGTCGTCGCTTTCGTCTTCAAAGATTCGACCAAACTCCCCCTGATCCTATGGCAGTGCACCTGAAAGATCTGGTCTAGTACCGGGACTAGCCTCATCAAAAGTGACTTCGCAAGTCTCGACAATTTTGTTAGTTTCTAAAACAAGTACACGATAGCCACAAGTGTGGGCGGGGTAACCAAGAAATAAACCATTAGTTGAACGTGATTCAAACTTGTACAAATTTCCAGATTTTAACACAAAGCACTTGCAACCAAAAACACGCAAATGTGAAACTTTGGGCTGACGACCAAAACGAAGCTCATAAGGAGTTTTGCCAAGTTTAGAACGCAATAAAATACGATTAGAAACATAGCAAGCAGTGTTAATAGCTTCGGCCCAAAATTTTCTAGGTGTGTGATATTCATCTAGCATTATCCTAGCCATTTCAACCAAAGAACGATTTTTTCTTTCGACAACGCCATTTTGTTGAGGAACACGAGGAGAAGAAAATTGATGTTCAATTCCTTTTCAACACAAAAATGTTCAAAAGAAGCATTTTCAAATTCACCACCATTATCACTTCTAATGGTTTTCAAAGAATTGGGAATTTCACAATTTAAGCGAAGAAAAAGACTTCGAAAGTGTCCAAAGGCCTCGTCCTTAGTTGCCATGAAGAAAACCCAAGAATATCGAGAAAAATCGTCAACAATAACTAACACATACCATTTTCCTCCAACAGATTGCACTCTAGCTGGACCAACAAGTGTCCATGTGTAAAAGCTGTCTCGTGCATCCGTTATCACGAAAGAATTGGTGTGTGTGAAGAAGCAACCATTTTACCATGACGACATGGTGCACAAACCAAATCAAGATCCTTTTTGAGTTTTGGCAAACCACGAACAAGATCCAAACCACTAAACGAGTCAAATGATCAAATCCAACATGACCAAGTCTACGATGCCAGAACATCAAATCTTTGTTGAATTTTGGAACTAAACATGTGACAAGAGGAGAAACAGGGTTTTCAAAATCAGCTTTAAAGACTCTACCATAACGAGAAATGTTCAAAACAGAATCACCACAAGAATGAAATATTTTACTTCTAGTTTTATTGAAATAAACTTCAAAGTTTTCATCAACAATTTGTGAAACTGAAAGTAAATTGTACTTTAAATCCTCTACCAAAATTACCTCTTTCAATTCGAACTTGTCACTTACCTTGACGGATCCGGTAGTGAGAACGGCACTAGTTGAAGCATCCCCAAAGATTATCAATTCCGTCTTGGATGTCATCTTGAGGGAGGAGAACCACTTCTTATCTCAGGTCATGTGCCGCGAACAATCGGAGTCCATGATCCACACGTTCTCCTTCCTCGCCTACAAAACAAGAGATGTCGAGGCCTCAGTACTGGGGTTAGTTAAAAAAGTTTAGAAATTCAGCACTGAGACACACGACCAGTAGATCCAATAGGCACAAAACCACGAGTAAAAACAGTTTTGGAATTTTTAGAAAAATTCCTTCGGGCCGGTATGATGGGGTACTACCGGTCGGCGGCGCCATCGCCGGTCGACCGAGGCAGTGCCATCGGTCTGACCGGGTGCCAGGGCCGGTCTGACCGGTGGGACAACTGCGGTCTGACCGCCCTTCCCGAGGGAAAATCAGATTTTTGCCAATTTGATTTTGCAACATTATTCTCTCTTTCCCTTTTCTGTTTTCGTGCTAACCGAAACAAAAACCAACAAGATGACCATCTTTACCACAAAAAGAGCAAGAAAACTTTTCTTTAGTAAAGATGGTTTTAAAAATTAGGTTTAGTTTCTTTTAGATAAACAGAAAGGGATGACAAATTTCCAGCAGACTTAAAAACTGTTTTCATGGTTTTAGGTTTTGTCAAGATTTCACCATTTTCAGTTATGCCTAAAACATTTGGAGGATTTTTGGTGAAATAGTCGGGAGCATCAAAACCTATTCCTTTATTGTCGCTACACACTTTAGATTTGTCCAAAATCATGTTAAGTTGTTTCTTACCATCAGAAAATTTTTGCAAAGAACTATTCAAGTAAGAAACTTCTTCTTCAAGATTAGCACAATTATTACAACTTAACATGACATCTTTTCCTTTGCGACATCTAGAGCAAGAAGCTATCTCATCTTGTTTAACTATTTCTTCCATGTGCTTAACACGAGCTAAATCATCTTTTAGTTTCAATTCATTAGCATCACAAACTAAACAAGATTTAACAGCCAAAACTTAAGAATTATTGACATCTCTAATCTTTGAAATTTCTAGCATTAAAACCTCACAATTTTTGCAATTATCATCATTGGGAATAAGAGATTTCAATCTAGCAATTTCAACATTTAACGATTCAATCACAAATTCTTGTTTTTTAAATATTTTCTCACATTTTTTATTCTTAGCACTTAAAACAAGAATTGCATCCTCAAGTGAGCTTACCTCATTTTCTTCATCTGAAGAATCTTCATCTCCACGCGTCATGAGACAAACGCCGGAGATGTTCTTGCCCTTCTCCTCCTCACTGTCAGAATCTATGTCGCTGAGTGGCTCAAAAGCGGCATAGACTTGACTCAGCACTTTCTTGATCATCTCCTTGGAGCGCCTACCCTTGGGCTTGTCATCCTTTGTCTTCTCGGCGCTCTTGTCCTCCTTCTTGCTTCTCCCGAGCTTGGGGCAGTTGGAGCGGATGTGATCCAAGGCGCCGCACTCGAAGCAACGCGTTGGTCCTCCTTTCTTCCGAACCTAACTCGTTCATAGCTCGAAAAGTTTGTTAGTAGCAAGAGCCAAATCCTCCTCCTCGAATTGCTCGAGTTGTTCATCGGACATGGCGTTAATTAAAGCAAGAGCATTTGGAGATGATGAAGAAGCAACATCTGAAGAAGTCGAAGGAGAAATCAAAGCACTTGACTTAGAATCCATTTTTCGAGAAAAAATATTCATCTCATGAGTTTTGAGTTTTGTATAAAGCGAATCCAAAGTCAAATTTGCCATGTTAACAGATTCTTGAATGGAAGTTACTTTCATCTCCCAAACAGACAAGCCAAGACCATTTAAAAAGTGACGAGAAATCTCAGACTGTGGATAATTAGTGTCATAAGAAGAATCAATAGATCTAAGATTGCTCAAGATTTTATTAAACCTACCAAGATAGTCATCCAAAGCTTCAGCAGGTTTCATCTCAAATTTTATATATTCTTTTTTGAAAAGATCTCGACGAAGTTCTTTTATGTTTGTAGTTCCTTGATGAAAGTTTTTCAAAGCATTCCAAATTTCATTAGCGGTTTGAAGAGGAGAAACACGGTCAAAATCAAAACGCGAAATTCCATTCAACAAAATGTTTCGAGCTTTGCAATTATTATTAAATTTAGTTTTTAAAGCATCAGAATTAATTGCATCGGGTATAGTGTAGGGAAGAGCAACCTTTTGCCACACATCATAGTCTTGAGCCATGATGTAAGATTGCATCTTACTACACCAATACGCAAAAACGGAGCCATCAAAAACATGCGGTTTTGTTGAAAATTTATCCGACATGATGAAAAACTTTAGATCGAAGAAAATCCAAAGCAGAAGAACGTGGCTCTGATACCACTTGTAGGATCGAACGCCCAAAGAAAAGCCAACCAGAGGGGGGTGAATGGTTGAGTACCCCAAAAACAAAGTTTTAGCGGAAATAAAACTTTACCTCTATTTTCTGAAGCCGGTCTGACCGCAGGTGTTGCGCCGGTCTAACCGAGTAGCTTCGCCGGTCTAACCGCCTAATGACCTTCGGTCTGACCACCCGTAGCCGATCGCCTCAGTTGATTGCTTGATGTAGCCGATGCCGATGAAATCCTATGCCCGCTGGTCTGACCGCTGATGTGATTGCGGTCTAACCAGGAAGAAAGCACGGTCTGACTGCCGTAGTGTCTGCGGTCTGACCGGTTAGCAGATCCGGTTGAACCGTCAGTTACGCCGCCGCACCGAGAAAGAAGTAGACACAAAGAATTCTCAAGAAGATTGATCTTTATTAAAACTCTCGTGTTTACAAAGTGCAAACAAAGCACTCCTCACAAAATCTCAAGCTAAACTTGAAACCCTAAACTCCAAAGCGATAAAGCGATACCGAGAGGCCACGCCTCCCCTCACTATTTATACCCAAGATCCGCAGCCAAGAGCCACGAATCCTACTCATACAAGAAGCCCTAATCCACTAGGAAACCTTCCCGTACAAGAAACGAACTATACATAAACCAACCGTAACAATCTTGGTTTTCCTAAAACCGAAATTCCGCTTTCCATACGCAACAATATCTCCATTGTATGCCATATGGAAACTTTCCAATTATGTGCATCAATCTCTACCCTTCAGCATCCCGCATGATCCCAATCTTGGTTGTCACCTTATCTCCAAGTTGACTCCATCTCAATCACCGGCAACACTTTCCCGAGGCGTAAAGAATACATGCACACAATTAAACAAAGAATACCATATCCGAGCACAAGCTATCCAAACTTGACTCATTGTTAGCATAAACAACCAGACACGTGCATAGAAACACGAAACTTCCATGTATGTGTAAGGAAACAAACCGAAACCAAAACCGAAACAAAATCAGCAACCAGTCGGACTGTGCCGGGTCTGACCGCAGGCAATTGCCCGGTCTGACCGCCAAAACACCTCCGATCAAACTGGCAGTACAAGCCCGGTCAGACCGGCTGGCAGCCGACTGAACACTGTTCATCATCCGAAAATTCAACTCTCCAAAATCAAAACACTCACACCAATAAATCCCAGATACCAATTGTTCATCATCCAATGAAGAATCAAACATACTTTGATTTTACAAAAAAGTAGTCTTCGGGTTTGCTATGAAACATGGAGTGGGATGTGAGTGATCAAGATGGAGTTTGCCCCTCCTATGGGAGAGATATCTCTGGGGCCCCTCGAGGTAATGGATTATGGAAATGCATGGCCATGCTGAGTTGATTGAGGAGACAATCAACAGACTGACAATCCAATATGGTTCGAGTGAATGATTAAGCTATTGAAAGGATGGCACACATCTTGCTGTTAGTGATATGCCCTAGAGGCAACATGGAGATGTTGGATATCACGTCAATGTTTATGTATAAATGAATAAAGTGTTATTCAGTTCCATGAAATAGACGTCTTGTATTGATCAATAAGTACGTGACTTATTTATGAGACTCTTTATGCATGAATCTATTTCTAAACGATCCCTGATCATATGTCATATTGTTGGAACAAATATGATTCTAAGATCGGCATGTTTATTGATTGATGATCATGTCTCATAGATCATGGGTATGGAGATACCAAATCAATAAACGTGGACACATGTGTTGGAGAACACATTGTTGGATAGACCCACCATGAGACACTACAGGAATTAATGTGCCATTAGTTGGTCTCAGGTAGTGTTGGTACAAAGTCCTTAGACCTGAGATCACCATGGATTCCAACATGTGTAGTAGCCTACTTTGGAACTACCAAACACTATTCCGTAACTGGGTAGTTATAAAGGTAGTTTTCGGGTTTGCTATGAAACATGGAGTGGGATGTGAGTGATCAAGATGGAATTTGCCCCTCCTTTGGAGAGATATCTCTGGCCCTCGAGGTAATGGATTATGGAAATGCATGGCCATGCTAAGTTGATTGAGGATTCAATCAATGCATGATAATCCAATACGGTTCGAGTGAATGGTTAAGCTATTGAAGGGATGGCACACATCTTGCCTATAGCTTAACGGTATCGTGAGGCAAAGGGATTTGTGTACACATTACAGTGTTCGAGCCGATATTATTCTTGTATACTATGGTATCAATATGTGCTGCTAGGCGCCGCTGTTGATAGGTCGGCTGAGTTAGACTCGAGCCGACGATCGGCTAAGTTAGAGTATAGCCGAAACCGAGTATACCTGAACCTACAGTGGTCGCACGCTTAAGGGGATAAAAACAAGCATTCGAGTTGGACTCGGATACGGCTCGATCGGATAGGGATCCGATCGGATAGAGTCCTATGGGCTTACGACATATGGGCGACCAACTCTATGAGATACGGATGAGATCCGATTCAAAATAGAGTCCTAATCGGCCACTAGTCCCGTGGCCAACTCTATATAAAGGAGGGAGGGGTGGAGAGCTGCGACATATCAATTGCATCGCGTGCAACAGAAGTCGCCGAGATCAATCTCCATGGAAACCCTCCCCACTTTCGAGCCAAACCCTAGCCTTGCATCGCGTGCTAGCACACGGGTGTACGGCGTTCTATTCCCGGACGTGTGGATACCGGTAGAGGCACTGCTACGTTGCGCGCCGTTGATCGGCCGTGGAGGAATCGGGCTGCATCGCATCTGCGGAATCGGGCGATTGGTGAATCGGCTGTCCCCGGAATCGGTCATCGGCCAAGCCACAGTTCCAGATCGGATAGCCCTGATTGGCTATTCCGCTGCACTCTACTACAATCGGTAACGATCTATCGGCCCTTACTTGCAAGTGTTCCTGGTTTGCACGGTAAAAAGTTTTTGTTTTCGGCTAGCGTAGCCTCCGCGTAACCCTTCTTCCTCCTGCCCGTTGCTTTTCATCCTCTGAGTTCTCTTTTGGCTTTTTGTGAACATTTCAGAGGGGCACCATTGGGCGTTAGCAGGCTGTTCGTCCTCATCATCTTCCTCGTCTTCCTGGAAGAAGTCCCGGTGAACTGGGCCCACTCTTTGATGGATAGGGAATTTTGTTTGGTTAAGCTGAATAGCCCTAGGGACAAATCGGCTCGATCTCTCGGTCGGCTCCTCCCTATACTCACTGCACGCTGGGCAATTTTCTAGCGTAGGTAGCCTCATTCCTTGCTCCCAGTAGAATCTGAAGAACTCACACCTCCAGTGGGGATCGCAGTCGTTGTGGCAACGAAAGTAGGCTATTCCTAGCCGATCGGGCGTCCTCTGATAAGCCTCGTTGCTTCGGTCCTCCTCGAATTCCTTCATAATTCTGAATTGGTTGTACGTTCTCCTGGGCCGACGATTGGCTGGGTCACCTCTAGCATACACCATATTAACGGGAAAAGGATTCCCATCAACCTTCATCAGCTTCTTGGGGTCTTCAAATTTGATTTTACCTGCTTTAATAGCTGATTGTATCTGCTGACGAAACACCTTGCAGTCGTTGGTGGTGTGGGAGCCGGTGTTGTGCCATTTGTAGTATTTTTTCTTCTTCAATTCTTCGGCTGATGGGATGACATGATTGGCCAGAAGTTGGATTTGTTTCTCCCAAAGTAGCAGATCGAAGATTTTGTTGGCCTTTGTATTGTCAAAGTCATATTTCTCCTCTTTAGCCGAATTTTTGACCCATTGACAAGCGATAGTCTTTTTGCTCCTGGCCCACTCGGCTGCTGCTACCTCGGATTCGCTATCGCCTGAGTCGGACTCTGAGGCATAGGCGACGTGGCTCAGCTTCTTGAAAGCTTTCTTGGCCTCCTAGAATCGCTGCTCATGCTCCGTGATTTTATGAGCCAAGTGGGCTAGGCTCTCAAAGTCTTGAGCCAAAAACCTTTCTCTTATGGGCGCTAGCAGACCCTGGAAGGCTAAATCGGCCAATTGTGAATCGTACAACACTAGGCTGTAGCACCGGTTCCTCATATCTCTGAATGTAATCTTGAACCAATTCATCATGCTTCTGTCGGATGCTGGTTAAATCTGACACCTTCATGTCATGAGTGCCGGAGTAGAAGTAGCGATAAAACTGTTTCTCGAGATCGGCCCAACTCTGAACAGAATTATACAGGAGCGAAGAGAACCATGAGAATGCCGATCTTGAGAGTGAAAGTGGGAATAACCTGACCCTGAGCGCGTCTGTAACCGATGCTTCTCCACACTGGGCCAAAAATCAGCTGACGTGTTCATATGTTGAAACGTTGTCTTGCCCAGAAAATTTGGAAAAATCTAGCACCTTGTACCGGTTTGGCAAAGGGACTCTTTCGAAGTACTCAGGGTAGGGGTATCGGTACATGTTGCCAGAATCCTTTGGTTTGAGGCCGAACTGATCTCACATCACGTCGGCTATCAGATCGGCCTAAGGCTTGTTCTGCTGCTGTGCCTCTTGAGCCTGTTGGTGTTGTATCGGATCATACCGGTCATACCGAAGTGGGCCTTGCCGATACCGCATCGGGGCGAGTGAGGCCGATAATATCGGCCGAAATTGCCTCCGGATATTGGTGTGGGAACTGAGGCACGGCAGGAGGCGGTTGAGGCATCAATGGAGGCTGTTGCTCAGGGGTAAGCCGAGCACCACCTGGGTTTTGAGAAGAACCAGGTGTATAGTTGCCAATCGGCACCTTATTGATGAGGGGTTGCCGATTAGCGTTGAACATGGCCTCCATCTACTTTTGGGATACCGTTGGGATTTCGTGGCTTGAATGCTGAGGTGGCTGCCTGATCAACACCTTGAGTGGCAGCTTTGTAGCCGATGATTGTGCATTCGGCTGGATGGGAGCCGATCTTGGAGCTGTCAACTGTCCTAGAGGAGGAATCGGCAACCCATGTGTCGACAGGGTCCTGTACCCTGGGAATCTGCCATTAGGGAGAAAAACCGTGCCCCTTGCCTGCTGCTTGGCTATCCTGGAGTCCACCACCGTGCTGATCATGTTATTTAAAGTGTTGACCAATATCCCGGACTGGTTGACAAGAGCGTGGTGGACAACATAGTCGATACTATCCTGCAATGTGTGGAGCTATGGGCCTTCTGCTTCCTATTTGACTTCCTCCACTTTTTCTTTCCCCTTGTCTTTACTGGAGGTGGCTCTAGTGACGTGCTGCTCCGAGATCTCAACCTTGTATTTCTGAACGATTGCTCCAGACCTGGTCTGGGTGAAGGATTGCAAGTAATGGGCCTGCAATCGTTCGATCATCTGTTGGTATTCGGCTTGCTGCTCAGGAGTCAGCTTGTCCAACGTAATGGGGATGACGTTGGCTTGATCCACCTCTGGGGTCTTTATGTCGACCATTGTATTGGACTTGAGTGTTGCAAAGGTCCCACCGGGCGTGCCAAAAACGTGTTGATGAGAAATTTTCCCACGCACTGGCCTGAGAGATTTGCTTAACTCTAGTGCAGGTCCAAATTGGATTGTCTTTGGTGTTTAGGATATGCCAGTTGGTTTGATCCTGTAATCAACAAGAAACAAGAAATAGGTAATTTGGTTAAGATTAGATCCTACTCGATCGGCTATAGATATCCACAATGTACAATTACTATCCCAAAGCACATTTAGACTAAGTGATTGGGATAGATCAGTAGCATACCGAGACAGTATAAATCACTTATATCTAAAAGCACATTGGAATAATAATTATATATTTATAGCCTAGCCGATGTCGTAGATCTAATGTGAATCGGCTAGTATTCCGATACAGTTTTATACTAAGATATTAATTTGGGTCAAATACACTAAACAAGGATTAATTGGTTGTTAAGATGACTTAACAGATTGATGCCAGGCTTAGTACATTTAACTAGGCTAAGATCTTAATATAAAAGGCGGCTTTAACACATTTAACAGTAATAAAACATATAAAATGGCTAAAACAGGTAAGATCGGCTGAAACTCCGATACTATCTCTAGTAGCAGTCATTGTGCCGAATAGATCTATATGGTTCTAAAAGCGACTTAATAGATCAAACTGATGCAGCATTAAGTACAAAAAGAAACACGAGATCTAGACAAACCAATGAAAACCTTTCAAGATGGTAGATACGCTATATAACCCAAATCAACCCCAAGATCTAACCCTGTCGGCTGTTATCCTCAAAAAGATGCTAGCCGATCGTGGGGTAGATCGATACATTGATCTAGATTATATAATGTATATGATAAACTAAGCAGATTGCCATAACGAGATTAGAGTATCATGACGATGGAAGCACTAACCCCGAGAACACAAACCGCTTGTAACAAGGATTTACCTTGCTTTGGAGATCGGGAACCGATGCAGTCCAATACGAGGCAAGAACTTGTCAAGATTGCAAGTGAAAGGGTGGTGATGTGCCGAGATTGTATTGGTTGATTTGATCATTATATTTACAAACCTTCGGGTCGTATTTATACCCGGTTATAACAAAGTCCCTTGTAGGATACGACTTCTATCTTATCTACTATTTAAAATATGACAATACCCTGGGACGGGGTCCCCTACCGTGATACGCAAGGAAACTATACAAAATATCCTAAATTAAAGATACAATTACTGTTGTAGGACGTTATCCGTAGATGGCAATATCTTTGAAGCACTTGGAAACCAACTCCAATGATTATCTTCACGCTTCCCTTTCGGGATTGGTCCCATCTGTTCACCCAGTCGGAATCGGTTGTCTTGGCTACCCTGTCCATCTCGGACTCAGCCGATTGGCTCCTTAGCCGATTCGGACTCAGCCGACACGGCCTCTGTCTCCGAGTATCATGCACTCCTTCGATTCCACTCCAATCCTTGCTTCAAACTCGGGGATTTGCTTATCAAATTTGGTCGTTAACAGGTGGTGTATGAACAAGGATTATAATAGAGGGAGTTCTTGGATGTTCTAGAGATTGGATCTAGCTCCAAAGACTAGAGTTTTGATAAGAGTTCTTAGTGCACGATCCAAAAGCAGATCCCCCTGTCCGTTCACCCTGTCCTCCATTTTATACCTCAAGGGGGCAGTTAGAAGAGGACTTGAGGGCCAAGAAAGCTATGACTAAAGACTAAAAAGTAAGCAAACAATATCTGAAAAGTACATAGAAATCCCTCCGAGTCCTGCGTGTCATGGGCATCTTGTGCTTTATCCCACCTTGGGATCCGTCCTCTGCAAGTACTATCTGTGTAGCCTTGTCGGGTGACGTCATCTTCTGTCGGGTTGTCCCCTCCTTGCCTCCTCTGCGAGCCTTGCAAAGCAAGCCTTCCTTCCCAAGGAGATCTGGGGTTGGGCCAATGAGTTGAGGTCGAGAAGGAACACCGAAGTTGGACCCAGGGAGGTCAGGGTGGCCGACCCCAAGAGGAGGTCAGGATGCCGACCCCGCCCCGAGGACCACTGTTGCAACTTCAGCTGACCTTGTCAATGCTCTGTGAGCTACCCCGGGGTAACACCCCCCACATATAGTGAGTGGGTTAGCCCCATATGACGGTTGTTGCTAATGATAAAAATGAAATAATACCGTAACAAACCATCACGGGATGGAGAATGTGGTCAACTACCGGAATCTCAACAAGGCAACTAAGAAGGATCACTTTCTGCTTCCTTTCATCGATGAGATGTTAGAGCGGCTTGCCAATCACTCCTTCTGTTTCCTTGATGGATATTCTGGCTATCACCCAATTCCCATAAATCCCAGCGATCAAAGTAAGACCATCTTTACATGCCCCTATGGAAAATATGTCTATCGTAGGATGTCTTTCGGGTTGTGTAATGCACCCACATCGTTCCCAAGGTGCATGATGTCTATCTTCTCGGATATGATTGAACAAATCATGGAAGTTTTCGTGGACAATTTCTCCGTCTATGGAAAAACATTTGATCATTGTCTTGAGAATTTAGACAAGGTGTTGCAAAGATGCAAAGAAAAGGACATGATGCTTAATTGGGAAAAGTATCATTTCATGGTTAGTGAAGGAATAGTCCTTGGACATCTTGTGTCCGAAAGAGGAATAGAGGTGGACAAAGCGAAAATAGAAGTCATAGAAAAACTTCCACCTCCTGTCAATATGAAGGGAATCTGTAGCTTTCTAGGTCATGCGGAGTTCTATCGGTGGTTCATTAAGGATTTTTCTCAAATCGCTAGACCCCTCACGAAACTTTTAGCTAAGGATGCCCCATTTGATTTTGATGATGAGTATTTGCATGCTTTTAATATTCTTTAAAAAGCACTCATTTCTGCTCCAATCATATAACCACCCAACTGGTCGCTACCCTTTGAAATCATGTGTGATGCTAGCGACTATGCGGTACGAGCAGTCCTTGGTCAAACCAAGGTTAAGAAACATAATGCCATAGCCTATGATATCAAAACTGTAACAGGAGCTCAACTTAACTATGCTACCACTGAAAAAGAGCTTTTAGTTGTTGTTTTTGCTATAGTTTAGATCTTACTTAGTAGAAGCAAAGGTAAAATTTTATACTGATCATGCTGCTTTGAAATACCTACTCACTAAGAAAGATGCTAAACCTAGGCTATTAAGATGGGTTCTTCTACTCCAAGAGTTTGACATTGAAATAAAAGATAAAAAGGGAGTAAAAAATTCTACAGCAGACCACCTGTCTCGTGTGCATTACGTGCAGGAACTACCAATCAATGATTTCCTATAAGACAAGCATGAAAGTTTCTTTCTTGAACATAAGGAACCTTGCTATCTTAAGGTATCTTTAGAGTCTGCCACATTTTATGCCACGAGCACATACAATCACCTTAAGGTCCTCACTAGAAAAATATTTAGAAGGTGGGTTGTAGATGCATTTGTTTATCATAAACATTGAAAATTTTGTGGTGGCACCTTTGGCACTAACCTTGCAGTTACAACTTCAATGATAAATCAACAACTAGAGGTGAAGCTGGGGACTACATTGCCAATTGTGGCTGCAACGTAAAGATTCCTCATGGTCGAGCTTTTGACAATAAACAAAACACTACTGGGAGGTAGCCCAGACTATCATTTTCCTTCATCAATAAAAAGCAAGAACATGTTTTTGGGATAAGTTTGCTCTTGGGTACTTTTGGTCACTAACCATTTAAGGTTAAGATTAAAAATAAATATGGTCATGCAACGCCTGAGAACATGGAGCTACATCAATTGTAGCACCTTGGTGTTTTTGGTGATGGAACAGGTTCTGAAGGAGGCTTGAACACCACACACTTGATTTTTTGTGTCCCGCGACACAAAAATCCAAGTGTGAGAGAGGTTGGTATGTACCTCATAACAAATTTCATTAATGCCAAAATTCCACCTTGGTTTAGAGATGATGTTAGTTCTTGTATCTTGCCTTGCTGAAAAAAGTCTGAAATGTCCTACTTTTGACATTAAACAAAGCCCTGCCAGGAGGTACCCGAAGTTCACCATTCATATACTCATATTTATCTTCACGTGAATATAACTTGATCATATGCTTCCTTTATCTATTCTCGCATGCTCTGGTTTGAATGAATATGCAAAGTCCATTCATAGGCTCTTTAATTTAAGCATGGTGCTTAGGTTAAAAAGTCTTGTTTAATCAAATTAGACATGGTGTCGAGTTTGCTCAATGAACCTTAGAGTTAATGCTTGTATATATCTTGGTTGTAGAAATATGGAGTAACCCCTGCAGGAAAATATTCAAATTTGAGCAGGTAAGTCTTTAAGTTGATTCAGACTGGAGATAACCCAAGGCGTTGGATATACGACAAAGTTGCATAACATATAGAGAAGGCGCAAAACCCTCTGATGTTTATGTTGAGTCAGTTTTAATTTAGCCTTGTTTGAGTATAAGAAGGTTGGTGAAAATAAAATTTTCAAAAAATAAATAAATGAAATAATAGAAAATTCGATAGCAGATTGTTTATCGTGTATGCAAATCACTAACATGTAGAAACTGTCGACAAACAACTTTCTATAAGAGAACATGTCAGTGCAAACAGTTAAGAGGGTAAGAATCTCTTTTTTTCTCTTGTTCTATTTGTTTGTTTGTAAATAGCCCATGGGTGATGCAGCCTTCACACACAAAGTCCCTATGTGGACTCAAGGTAAGTTTCTAGGTAAGTTTTATTTCAATTAAATAAAATAAAAGTTTTGACTCTCCGGATTTCAAATCGGTGGAGTCTCTTTTGTTCTCACTTTTTTGTTTTAATAAGTAATCCATGTACAAGAACAAGTGTGGAGGTGATCTTGTGTTCACATTGAACACTTACATATCAAGATCACCCATCTTCGTGCTTCACCATGATGCCTGCACATTCATGAGATGAGACAAAACATCCATTGCACATCAGTTATTTGCCTCTACACTCACTGCACACTGGTTTGCACGTTTAAAGTCTTGTGCATATCCACCATATAAATTGCTCTCCCTCTACACTATAGGTTTAGCAAGAATATCCCATTCACCACCATATGCAAACTTCTATTTCAGAAGTCTGCATCCACCATCATCCCTCCACCAAATAAGGACTCCAAAAGATTATGATTATCTATCCTTCTATCCATGATAAATGAGACATGAGCTATATATATACATATATATATATGTACATAATGGTGATGTTAGAAAATCAGAATGCTCACAAGAGAAGAAACAAAATATTCTTGAGCATGATGAAAAAAAGGGTTCTCAGCCATGTTCTCTTAATAAAAGATAGGGATGAGGATCATACCAAAAGGAGTCACCAACTTATTTCTTTTTGTTCTTCCATTTTTTCCACTCACATATCCCCTTCCATATTTATGCACAAGCTTGATCATGATTGCATGTTTAGCATTTTTCTTGGAACTACTCTTTGACTTTACAAAATATTTGATGTAAGTATGCCATTATTATTTCTCTACACTGAGCTCCAATAAGCCTTATTAGAAAGGTAGGATAAGAATAGGCTGAAGGGTTACGCGGAAGCTACGCTAGCCGAAAACAAAAATTTTCTACCGCGCAAACCAGGAACACTTGCAAGTAAGGGCCGATAGATCGTTACCGATTGGAGTAGAGTGCAGCGGAATAGCCAATCGGGCAATCCGATCCGGAACAGTGTAGCCGATTCCGGAGACAACGATCAATAGCGCGCAACGTAGCAGCGCCTACCGGTATCCACACGTCCGGGGACGAACGCCCTACACCCGTGTGCTAGCACGCGATGCAAGGCTAGGGTTTGGCTCGAAAGTAGGGAGGGTTTCCGTGGAGATTGATCTCGGCGACGTTGCACGCGATGCAATTGATATCGGCGGCTCTCCACCCCTCCCTCCTTTATATAGAGTTGGCCGATCGGGATTAGTAGCCGCTCAGACTCTATTTTGAATTGGATCTCATCCGTATCTCATATAGAGTTTGGCCGCTCACACGTCGTAAGCCCATAGGACTCTATTTTGAATTGGATCTCATCCGTATCTCATATAGAGTTTGGCCGCTCACACGTCGTAAGCCCATAGGACTCTATCCGATCGGATCCCTATCCGATCGAGCCGTATCCGAGTCCAACTCGAATGCCCGTTCTTATCCCCTTAAGCGTGCGACCCGTAGGTTCAGGTATACTCGGTTTCGGCTATAGTCTAACTTAGCCGATCGTCGGCTCGAGTCCAACTCCCACCGACTCCCACAGCGGCGCCTAGCAAGACATATTGACACCATAGTATACAAGAATATAATATCGGCTCGAACCTGTAATGTGTACACAAATCCCTTTGCCTCACGATACCGTTAAGCTATAGGCAAGATGTGTGCCATCCCTTCAATAACTTAACCATTCACTCGAACCGTATTGGATTATCCGTCCGTTGATTGACTCCTCAATCAACTTAGCATGGCCATGCATTTCCATAATCCATTACCTCGAGGGGCCCAGAGATATCTCTCCAAAGGAGGGGCAAATTCCATCTTGATCACTCACATCCCACTCCATGTTTCATAGCAAACCCGAAAACTACCTTTATAACTACCCGCGATTACGGAATAGCGTTTGGTAGTCCCAAAGTAGGCTACTACACATGTTGGAATCTATGGTGATCTCAGGTCTAAGGACTTTGTACCAACACTACCCGAGACCAACTAATGGCACATTGATTCCTGTAGTGTCTCATGGTGGGTCTATCCAACAATGTGTTCTCTAACACATATGTCCATGTTTATTGATTTGGTATCTCCATACCCATGATCTATGAGACATGATCATCAATCAATAAACATGCCGATCTTAGAATCATATTTGTTCCAACAATATGACATATGATCGGGATCGTTTAGAAATAGATTCATACATATCGAGTCTCATAAATAAGTCACATACTTATTGATCAATACAAGATGTCTATTTCATGGAACCGAATAACACTTTATTCATAAATACATAAACATTGACGTGATATCCAACATCTCCATGTTGCCTCTAGGGCATATCACTAACAATCTCCCACTTGCACTAGAGTCAATCATGTAAGTATCTAATACCCATTGCTCTTGTGTGCGCCTCATGCTTCGGCCGAGGGAGAGGTTTTGTCGCGGATCGGCTATGTTGAGATCCGTGTGCACTTTGCATATCTTGACATCACCTCGTCCACAATCTCGCGGATGAGATGATATCGCCGAAGTATGTGCTTCCGGCAGCAATGTACTCGGCTTCCGTTGTAGAATCAGCAAGATCCCGCTTGGAACTCTTCCACCGATCGCGCCTCCGTTCGGCGTAACACGAACCCGCATTGCGATCTATAATCATCCTTGTCCTGTTGGAAGCTAGCATCGGTGTAACCACTTACAACGAGCTCTTCTTCACCTCCATAGACTAGGAACATATCCTTAGTTCTTCTCAAGTACTTAAGGATATTCTTTACGGCATCCAGTGACCTTCACCGGATCTCGATCGTATCCGCTCGTAGCACTCAAAGCGACGAGACATCCGGGCGTGTACAAAGCATGGCATACATGATGGATCCAATTGCCGAAGCATATGGAACCATACCCATCTTATTCCGCTCATCATGTGTCCGAGGACACCGATTCTTGCTAAGATTAATGCCATGTGACATGGGCAAGAAACCTTTCTTGGAATCATGCATGTTAAACCTTTTCAACACCTTGTCAATGTATGTACTTTGGCTTAATCCAATTAGCCTCTTGGATCTATCTCTATAGATCCGAATGCCCAATATATATGCTGCCTCCCTAAGTCTTTCATGGAAAAACTATTTTTTAATGAAGACTTGACGGATTCTAGCATAGGGATATCATTTCCAATCGTAATATGTCATCCACATATAAGATTAGAAATACAATTGCACTCCCACGACCTTTTTGTAAACACAGGCCTATTCTTCGTTTTTGATGAAACCAAACCCTTTGATTACTTCATCAAAACGAATATTCCAACTCCGAGATGCTTGCTTCAATCCATAAATGGATTTCGTAGCTTGCATATCTTTCCAGCGATTCTGGATCGACAAAACCCGAGGTTGTATCATGTATACATCCTCGCTTAGGTTTCCATTTAGGAAAGCCGTTTTGACATCCATCCTGCCATATCTCATAGTCGAAATATGCAGCAATCGCTAGGATAATCCGAATAGATTTAAGCATTGCGACGGGCGAGAAGGTTTCATCATAATCAACTCCTTGAATCTGTTTAAAACCTTTCGCCACCAATCGCGCCTTATAGATGTGAACATTTCCATCCATATCGGCCTTTTCTTAAAAACCCATTTACACTCAATGGTTTTGACACCATCAGTGGATCAACCAAGTTCCAAACTTGATTGTCGTACATGGATTCTATTTCGGATTTCATGGCTCCAAGCCACTTGTTGGAATCGGGTCCCACCATCGCTTCCTCATAGGTCTTAGGTTCATCGTTGTCCAACAACAATATATCACATTGTTCCGCACTGTGTGTGCTGTCAGTGCACGACGTGATCTTTCGACCTCCGTGGGCTGGTGTATCTACAACCGGTGGCGCAACTCTTTGCTCCTCCTGTTGTGGTTCTCGTGGTTGAAACATTTTCTCGGTGTTTCTTGAACTTCTTCAAGATACACCCTGCTCCCACTAACCCTTCTTGAAAGAAACTCTTTCTCCAAGAAGACACCGTGTCGGGCGACAAACACTTTGCCTTGTTCCCGATTATAAAAGTAATATCCCTTGGTTTCCTTAGGATATCCCACAAAGAAGCACTTGTCGATTTGGGTGTGAGCTTGTCGATCGTAAATGTTTTACATAAGCTTCGCATCCCCATATTTTGAGAAAAGACAAACTAGGGGGTTGCCCTGTCCATATCTCATATGGTGTCTTTTCAACCGACTTAGATGGAACTCTATTTAGTGTGAGCGCATGTTTCAAGAGCATATCCCGAAGGATAACGAAAGATCACTTTGGCTCATCATCGACCGAACCATGTCCAACAAGGTGCGATTTCTCCGTTCGGACACCCCATTCCATTGTGGAGTTCCCGCGGAGTCAACGTGGAACAATTCCACAATCTTTCGATGATTACCAAACTCTTGGCTCAAGTATTCCCTCCACGATCCGATCGTAGAAACTTGATTGTTTTCCCTAACCGATTCGTACTTCATTCTGGAATTCTTTGAACTTTTCAAAGGATTCGGACTTATGCCTCATTAAGTAGATATAACCATATCTACTAAAGTCATCGGTAAAGGTAATGAAGTATTGATAACCTCCTCCGGCCGTTGAGCTCATTGGTCCACATACATCGCATGTACGAGTGCCAATAAGTCACTTGCTCTCTCACTATGTCCCGTGAAAGGTGCCTTTGTCATCTTACCAAGTAAACAAGACTCACATGTCTCAAATGATTCAAAATCAAAAGAGTGAAGCAATCCATCCTTATGGAGCTTCTCCATGCGTTTCTTATTTATATGGCCTAAGCGACAATGCCGATAAACGTGGGGTTTATATCATTAGAGAGTTGCCTTTCGTATTAATGTTATAGATGGGAGACGCTTCAAGATTCAAAACGTATAATCCATTCACCAATGGAGCATGAAAATAGAACATATCTCTCGAGATATATTGAACAACCATTGTTCATTGATCTAAAATCATATCCTTCCGCTTGCAAACATGAAGCGGAAATAACGTTTTGACATAGTGTTGGAACACAATAACAATTATTTAATTCCAAAACTAATCCCGAAGGTAGATGAAGTAGTACTGTGCCGACAAGAACCGTAGCAACGCTTGCTCCATTGCCGACGCGCAGTTCACCTCGCCCCTTCTCAATCCTCTACTTCTTCTCATTCCCCGCAACGATTTGCAAATATGAGCTACCGATCCGGTATCAAATACCCAAGAGTCAGAGGTGAAGTAGCAAGATTAATGTCTATAACATTAATACCGGCGTAAGTCGTACTTTGCTTCTTTTTGAGATCCTCCATGTACTTCTTGCAGTCCTCTTCCAAAGGGTCTCCTTGCAATAGAAGCAAACGGCATCCGATGCCGCCGACCCCTTCTTGCCCTTCTTTGCATTAGAGGCACTCGCGATCTCATCGGGAGTTAACTTCCTCTTGGTGCAAAGTTTCTTGACAGTGGTTTGCGCTTAGCCTTCTGCATCATCATCACATGATGACCGTTTTCTCGGATACTCTCCTCACTGTCTTTAGCATCCCATGCAATTCAGCCAAGGTTCTATCCATGTTGTTCATGTGATAGTTTAATATGAATGGCTCGAAGCTCTGAGGGAGCGACCGGAGAATCACATCGCAGCCAACTCTTGGCTAAGGGGAAAACCTAGTTTTTCCGGACTCTCGATATAGCCAATCATCTTTATCACATGCGGATCGACGGGATTCCCTCAACAAGCTCGCACGCAAACAAGGACTTCGAGGTGTTGAACCTCTCGGCCCGAGCTTGGTTCTCAAACATGCCACGCAGTCCCCGAATAATAGTGTGAGCATCGCTGCTCTCATATTGCTTCAAGCTCGGGGACATTGTAGCAAGCATAAGAAGCTTATATCTAGGGCATCATTAGTGTGCTTCTCATAAGCCCTCCGTGCGTTGCAAGTGGCGTTATTAGGCAAATCCTCAGATAGGGTACTTCAAGAACGTACTCCTTACGCTCTTGCTTGAGAACAATTCTCAAGTTGCGATACCAATCCATAAAGTTTGTTCCATTTAATTTTTCCTTTTCGAGAATAGATCGCAAATTAAAGGTACTGGTGTAGTATTAGCCGCCATTTATTCCACAACAAAAAGCAAAGTTTAGCACAATGTTTATGCTATGTCTTTTGTTAAACAATTTAACATAAGACTCCCATTACGTATTTTTCACCTTCCCTCTAGGTTACGTATTGGGTCAAGATCCAGATGTTAATTAATTTTCTAGTGAGCTTTGGCATCACCGCTAGAAGATTAATAACATCGGTAAGCAACTCCTTGCTAATCACATCTCTATGTGACTCTTGTTGTTGGTGTGGCATCTCCATGCCCCGGCCCCAACCTATGCCCCAAGGCCCAAAACTGTTTTGATAGCCTTGTTAAGTAAACCAAATGCTCCCGCATGTATATGTCCGACATATACCCCTCGTGTTATGATAGAGAATGGCACTCGCTTTGGCACCCACCATTGACGAGCATAACGGTGACGGGTGCAACATTTGGAAGGGCATCATTACTACTTAATTTTGTGAGAGATGCTATCCTATCAAACAAACATATCACATATGAAAGCAAGTAGAATATCATGAAATAGTATGGCCCCCTTCACATGGTGATCTCCATCTCCATGCCGGTGTACAGGATCTCCATCTTCATCACCGTTCTTTCGAGTGCCGAATGCTTGATTTCTTCAAACTAAGCTACTACTATAGAAGCTCTAATTGAAGATTACATCGACTCGCAGTCGTGAAAGAATATTACAAGCATTGCACGTATGAAAGAATATTACAGGATTGCACATATGAAAGAATATTACATGCATCACATGCATCTCATACATCTCATACATACAATAGGGCCATACCATCTCAAAGCATTCTCTGCAAAAACAAGTTAGGCGTAGAAACGTTTTCTACTTATCGCAGAGCTACGGCATCGAGACGACCTATAAGGAGGGTACGCACACGGCGGTCCCGCTAGCCGGTTAGCGGGCGGGGGTCGAGGGGAAGCTAAGGACGAAATTCATAGATCCAATCTATGAAATTGCTTACGGAAACCATATCGGCATAATCACATTATGCCGTCCCGATACACTATCAAGGGAGATGGTTTGCGCAGCGCGAGGCAACAAACAAGATCGGACTACGAGATAGCTTCGCATAATCACATTATACCGTTCCGATACACTATCAAGGAACGCTATCTCGAAGCCGACTCAAACCGAGTTCTATGGATATTGCTTCGACGTAATCACATTACGCCGTTCCGATACACTATCAAGGAACGCAATTACCATGAACTCTCCTCAACAAATCCCGTAAAACCGATTGATCTAATCAACCCGTGCGCAAAACTTGTTCCAGATCCAATCTAAAACCCGAACTAAGCAAGAGTAGCTCGATACCACCGAAGGGTTACGCGGAAGCTACGCTAGCCGAAAACAAAAATTTTCTACCGCGCAAACCAGAACACTTGCAAGTAAGGGCCGATAGATCGTTACCGATTGGAGTAGAGTGCATGCGAATAGCCAATCGGGCAATCCGATCTCGGAACAGTGTAGCCGATTCCCTGAGACAACCCGATCAATAGCGCGCAACGTAGCAGCCGCTCTACCGGTATCCACACGTCCGGGGACGAACGCCCTACACCCGTGTGCTAGCACGCGATGCAAGGCTAGGGTTTGGCTCGAAAGTAGGGAGGGTTTCCGTGGAGATTGATCTCGGCGACTTCGTTGCACGCGATGCAATTGATATCCGCGCTCTCCACCCTCCCTCCTTTATATAGAGTTGGCCGACCGGGATTAGTAGCCGTCAGACTCTATTTTGAATTGGATCTCATCCGTATCTCATATAGAGTTTGGCCGCTCACACGTCGTAAGCCCATAGGACTCTATTTTGAATTGGATCTCATCCGTATCTCATATAGAGTTTGGCCGCTCACACGTCGTAAGCCCATAGGACTCTATCCGATCGGATCCCTATCCGATCGAGCCGCATCCGAGTCCAACTCGAATGCCTGTTCTTATCCCCTTAAGCGTGCGACCCCGTAGGTTCAGGTATACTCGGTTTCGGCTATAGTCTAACTTAGCCGATCGTCGGCTCGAGTCCAACTCACCGACTGTCACGCGGCGCCTAGCAAGCACATATTGACACCATAGTATACAAGAATATAATATCGGCTCAACCGTAATGTGTACACAAATCCCTTTGCCTCACGATACCGTTAAGCTATAGGCAAGATGTGTGCCATCCCTTCAATAACTTAACCATTCACTCGAACCGTATTGGATTATCCGTCCGTTGATTGACTCCTCAATCAACTTAGCATGGCCATGCATTTCCATAATCCATTACCTCGAGGGGCCCAGAGATATCTCTCCAAAGGAGGGGCAAATTCCATCTTGATCACTCACATCCCACTCCATGTTTCATAGCAAACCCGAAAACTACCTTTATAACTACCCAGGATTTAATAGCGTTTGGTAGTCCCAAAGTAGGCTACTACACATGTTGGAATCTATGGTGATCTCAGTCTAAGGACTTTGTACCAACACTACCTCGAGACCAACTAATGGCACATTGATTCCCGTAGTGTCTCATGGTGGGTCTATCCAACAATGTGTTCTCTAACACATATGTCCATGTTTATTGATTTGGTATCTCCATACCCATGATCTATGAGACATGATCATCAATCAATAAACATGCCGATCTTAGAATCATATTTGTTCCAACAATATGACATATGATCAGTGGATCGTTTAGAAATAGATTCATACATATCGAGTCTCATAAATAAGTCACATACTTATTGATCAATACAAGATGTCTATTTCATGGAACTGAATAACACTTTATTCATAAATACATAAACATTGACGTGATATCCAACATCTCCATGTTGCCTCTAGGGCATATCACTAACATAGGCAACATCAAAGCCTTGGTGAGGAGTCAAACACATTGAGCGATATGAGAGAATCAATTGAGGAGTAAAAGTAAAGTTATGTTTTTATGAGCATAAGAAAAACCCTAAGGTAATTTATCACAAGAAGTAGAGGTGATTTGAATCAAGGCCATTCCATTCTTTAATTACCCAAGATGACATGGTAGACACTTCAAAAGTTCACGGGTACATGTATGGCTTGGAATACATTATATGTTTTCTTTATACAAGAAATTCATACTCTATTTGATATCCATGAGCTTTACTCAGGGACGAGTAAAGCATAAGTGTGAGGGTGTTGTTGACGGTTCTTACATACTAAAATCCGACCATCAATCCCTGCATAAAACGGATAAAAGATGAACATCAACATAGCGGTAGGGTTATTTACTAATCCGTTCCACAAGTGTTGGTTAATATTTATATACAGGTGATTAATACACTGAAATGGAGCAAAAGCAAACCTACGTGGCAAAGAAACACATCTTGGACTAACCAATGCTCACCACGTCAGCATCCCACGGATTGGGGGGCCCATAAGTCAGCGGAAACTGACTCAAAGTGGGACCAAACACCCAGAAACCGACTAAAGGGCCCACCTGTCAACCACTGGTGAAAGGCGGTGGAAAGAGGTGGTGGCCAGGGTTCGACGCACCCTGGTTCGGCCGAACCAGCTTTGGCCCACCTCATCTCCACCTTTCACGTGGACGCTCCGAATGACTCCCCAATGGCGGTTATGCATGTTTAGCGGGGAGAAACTGACCTATCAACCGCCACTTGAAGGCTATAAAAGGGGAGCTTCATTTCACTCTAAACACACAACACAAGAAGATCAAAGCTCCATTCCAAAGGCGTAGCCCTACCTCTCAAGTGCTTAAAAAAAAGGGTAGAGAGTGAGGGATAGTCCGGAGGAGTGCCGAGTATCTTGGCACCGACCTGCGATCTTGTACGTCAACGGATGCTTATTCTATCAAGTAAGTGTTTGTGATTTCCTATGGTTGCATTCCTTTCCGTTGAGTAATTACTTTACTTCGTTTACTTACGGGATCATCGTCCATTCGTGGGTGCTCTAGTCTAAGGCCCTCAATGAAGATGGGACTTCTTGGCCAAGACTAGAGTAGTAATCAATAGCGTAGACGTGGTGTCTAGGCAAGGGTTTGTCTTTGTTTGTTGCGTACTCCACGGGTTGTAGAGGTAGGCGGTAGGTGGTGACAGCCCTATCCGTCCTTTGTAATCCTCGTAGGCGGTAGGTGGTGACAGCCCTGTCCGTGCTTTGTAATCCTTCACGTTCAGATATGTCGTAGAGCGTTAGGCTGGAGTCACTCGGCAGACCGAGTGTAAGCTGACGCTCGAAGTAAGTAAATAGAGTAAAACGATTACCATTTATTTAGAGCCAAAACCATAGAAATCCTTTATATACCCTGGCCTATAAATTCTTGGTGTCCTTGGATGAACCTGACCCTTAGATAATCCACACACGTTTCATGTGAATTCGATGTCTTGGAACACTCCCGAGTGAAGTGCTACAATGGTATTCCGTGCGCTTGCGAATTTATCTATGATTGTAAGAAATACCAACACCCTTTCTCGCCCCAGAGCACCACTAGGCGCAGCAGCCACCACGCTCGTCTCCCGATCGACGCCTTCTGCTGCTTCTGCTTCGGATTCGACGACGCCTCAGCCGCCACGAGTGCCATTGCTAGAATACTAGAATTCAGAGGAAGAAAATGATTGTGAAATGCAGCTCCGGATCTGCTCTTGCTTTGACTGAGCTAGTTGATTGATTGCTCTGACCAGTGCAGGTGCAATTCACGCTGGAGCGGGGCATCCCGACAATCTCCACCATGATGGGGACGTGCCGCTTGCCATTCCCGAGCAACGTGTTTGACATGGTCCACTGCTCCCGGTGGCCGTTCAACCGGCTCCTCCCGCGGCTTCTTCATCTGGTCCGCCACGCCAGTGTACCAAAAGTTGCCAGATGACCTGGAGATCTGGGAAGGTGAGTCATCGTCTTCTTCTTGGTTCTTGCGAGGTCAGTCACGTGACAGCCATGGCTAACGAGGTGGATGCATATATGGTGAAGATGACGAAGGTGATGTGCTGATGGCTGACAAGGTGGATGCAGAGAGGAAAGAGAGAAAGGAGGGAGAAGAGTTGGACATGTGAGGCCCACTTGCCACGTCAACCAAAATCGGCCACTATACCATAGAGGAATCAAAGTTAACATGGTATTGTAAGTTAAAGGATGAGGTCACTATACCATGGAGGAATTAAAGTTAACATGATATTGTAAGTTAAAGGACGAGGCATACTGGTATCTTGGTTTAGGGATAAATTTCATACTCAGACAACAAAGTGAGGGAAGAAGTGAACTTATTCCTTGTAAAAGCCAGAATCCCGTTACTGCCAATCATATATGGGCTATACAGATGTCGGAATCCCATTCATGGCGTTGTGATATTTTTTTTTAGATTGTGGGATTGTTTGAGGGACCTTTAGATTATGAGAAACATATTGTGGGAATTTAGATGGTAAGAAAGTTGGACTGTTAGAGCAATTAATTATAAGAAGAATCTGTAGTGTCAGAAACTTCCCAAACAAGCCTTCGGTGCGTTTCTAGAAAGAAATGAGATATGAAGTTTATCCTTGAACTCTTTTGTAATACCTAGGTGTGGGTGAGAATTAAGAGGGAATTAGTTAGATCTAGACTATCCATATTCACTTGAAATATAATTCTCACCCAAACAATGTGACTCTCATTTCTTTTCCCAAAGAAGAGATTGGGAGACAAAGTTCAAACTTCCATGACCAATCCAACCACTAACTCTCTAAATTCCCAATTAGCCTCCTCAAAGTTGCCAAACAGATTGCTGAAGATCTTTGCTGCACTGGAATACACCATACAACTTAAACAGATGAACCTTAAGCGCACAGTTAAGAGCCTTGAGCTCAATATCTTTGCTGAAGATCATGTAAAACGTATTACAAACAAGTTAAGCATGAACTACATAACAGATGAGACTTGAGCGCATAGTTTACAACTCGCTACTGTGAAAGATCGGTGAAAAAAGACCCACTGGAACGGGTACAACAGGTAGGGGTGTAGTGTCCCGACGAGAAGAATGAAGAATAGCATTGCAGCCTTACACGAGCAAGACAGCATTGATACAGCCATCATTCTCCGGGTTGTTTGTAACTTGTGCATATTTACCTGCACCACAAGAATACTGCATTATGGAACAAGTTGCAAGAACTAATGGCAAAAGAAGCAAAATTCAACAGATGCCTTACCCCAAACAACTTTTCCAGCAGGGGTTACCAGACCAAGTTCGCTAACGTTCACCTGAAAAGAGAAGACAAAACTTTGTAAGCACCCAACACTGTTAGCATCTGTTGTCAAGAGTATTGGCTGTAATACTAACGCAGCAATTCCTGTCACTAAAATGTTTGCCTTATGCCTCACATGTCATTAAGACAATGAATGGCATACAAGGAATTTATCTCATAGAAAACTGAAGGTTTCATCAGCAATATCGGTTGTAATACCAATACAACAGAAATGAGACTACTTTCATTTTCATATACAGGTCTTCACATACCTCAATGATTGTTCCCTTTGTCAAAACGCCAAGAGAAGTGTACATTTGACCATTTGGGTTTTTCTTCACAGAAATTATGTCAAGGTTGAAAGTACATTTCAGCTCAGGGTGAGTCACATGGGCTTTGGTGAAACGAAGGCCGGTTGGCCTAATGAACCGTTCATATTTTGGTGGTTTCCTTGTAAATCCAGGTCCAACAAAGGTGGCCTTAGTTACCATTCTCTTCCACTGTTTGGCTGCATAAACCAAAAGGTGTTCAGCTCACTCGAAAAGAATTATACGGCCCTCTTCAGAGGAAAATAAAGGAATTAGCAGAAATCGGATGCAACAGTAGTATTTCCACAAAACATTACCAGATGATGACATAAGAAAACTGCTCTTAATACCTAGCTAAGAGGAACTACAAGTACATGCTATGCATGGAGAGCATAACAACCAAATTTCAACCAGTATTACAGATTTAGCAACAAATGATATTATCACTTACTTTTTCTCTTGCCAGTTCGTAGAACTTTGAACATTTCTTCTTCAGCCACAGGTCTGACCTGAAAAGTGGAGAGTTGCGCTATGTATAGTCAAGGTAGGAAACCAGCGATTGCCAGGTAATACCAGTTTGTGTTGATAATCACCTTTGGCAAAGGAACATCCCATTTGCCAGCCTTTTCCTTCCTCTTTTGCTTAATTGTGTTGCTGAGAACCTATTCACAAAGCATCAATGATCAAAACAATGAAGATTGGCTTGCGTAGCACAATAAAGCAAGCAACATTGCATTTAGATGCCCTAAAAATATGAGCATTTACCTTGGCACGTTGTGTCTGATCACGGTCAAGCAGATACGGAGGAAGAGCACCCTCCAGAACATCATCATCAATCTTCTGCCGAGAAGTTGACTCGTCATGCATTTTCAGACTGCAAAGAATCAACCGTGAATGAACTTTACAGAAATGCGACTAAGCAGACTATACACTGAAGAACAAATTATAATGCTGACATCTCCTAATCAGAATATCACTACAACAAACTAAATAGTAAGCAAAGCATTAAATTCAACTGTCTATGAGCACTGTCTATCTAGTATTAAGTACAAAATATGGCAGTAAGCATTCCTGAGCTCACATCCACTATCAATACAACAAGAAATCAATTGAAATATCAAAATTTGAGAGCATTACACAAGCAACCTGACAGAAACATCACACAGGCACTTACGTCTTCTTCATCTGCGCCTTCTCAGCATACCGCTTCTTGGCGAACCTCTTACCCTTAGCACCAAGCAACTGATACAGACCAAACGAGCGTGCATCAGCAATTCGAACAGAAACTCACAAAAAAGAAAAGAAATAAAAAGGGGGGCATTTGTCGGGTCAGACAGAACCTGCCGTGCATCCTTGGAGCGCTTGTGCACCTCGCGAGCCTCCCGCTTGCGCTTTCGCTCTTCGTAGTCCAGGCGCCTGCCATGGCGCTTCTGGTGAAGCTCGATATGATCTCCCTGCGGCTGCAGCCAACTCGTCCAGGGGAAAAAAATCATCAGAGGTGACGGTAAAGACTGGCGGATCCCGAGATGGATCGGAGATGGGACCCGGGAGGAGCTTGGAGTAGAGAGAGGCCAGGTTGAAGGCGACGCAGGGAAGGCGAAGGGGACTTACCATGGTGGCGAAACCCTAGCCGGCGCGCCGCGGGAGGCAGCGGATCTGGGGCTAGGCTGCTAGGAGATTTGGGGATAAAGGGCAGCGTACTAGCCGGTGTCGCCGCCGCGCAGGTCGAGGGCTGGGCGCGCGCCTACTCCTCGCGCCTGACGCCGCGGAGAGAAGGGAGACCAGTGGAGATGGAGCCGCCTCGTAGAAGCAGCAGCCAGTCACTCCGGCTGTCGGGCGGCGGCTGGGAGCTGGGAAAAGGGTGAGGGTTTCGACGTATAGCCGTTTAGGATTGCAGGCCCGCCTCGGCTGGTTTGTAAATGATATCGGGCCTGGCCTTGCAAGCAGGCCAGGCCCGGTATAATCAGGCCGGGCTAAGGTCAGGTTGAGCTTCCCACATTTGTAGCGAATTTTTAGCATTTTTAATTTTATTTTTTAAAAGATTTGTAAAACTAATTTGAAAATATTGCAAAACTATTCGCCTCTCGTCCTCTGGGAGGGCGAGATTTAAAATAGCCAACGTTTTTTTCGACGTCGCGGACGACCGTTGGCCGCCGTCTACAGCGCGCGTGTAATTTTGCATTTTGCCTTCCCGCCTTACAAGGGCGTTTTGTTGTGCGGTGAAGAAGTGCAGAACAGTGCAATGAACAGTGATAAATAGTAAATGAACAGTGAAAAAACGTCCTTCGTAAGGGCGGGAAGGGGGCAAAATGCAAAATTATAGCGCGCTGCGATAGACGGCGCCAACCTGTCGTCCGCCACGTCGAAAAACGTCCTCTGGGAGGGCATTTTTAAATCTCGTCCTCTTGAAGGACGAGAGACGATTAGTTTTGCAATATTTTCAAACGCAAATTTTTAAAAATAAAATTAAAAATGCTAAAAATTGCTTCCAATGGAGGAAGTCCTATGTTAACTCCCCCAACGGTCAAAAACCAGGTCATTTTGTCTGCTGAAGCAGTTTTGACGGTGGTTTCATTCTACGTGTCACATTGACATGCTATTCATTCGATGTGTTTTCTACATGGCGCTTGCGTGTAATTGCAATTAGAAAACATGGAAAAACTCGATGGGACCCATATGTGAGTGCACTACTTAAAAATGGTTTTTCTTGGTGGCTAAAATCTGTTTTTGCTCTCGACAAGGTTAGCCGCCTGCTACCAAAGGCCAGAGAAAATAAAGGTCTTCACAGGCGGGACTTGAACCACCAGCGACAATTGATTTTCGTTGCTGTATGTGTTAAGCTGGACGCCCGTGAAGCTCACTTTTGGGTAAACAATTGAAAATACGCACATGCATCTGCTCTCTGACCGCCAGCAAAGAAGAGTTTTGAAAGAAAAATTGAAATGCCCAGATGCAGCAGCACTTCATTCCATATCTACATTGCAAAGCGTATCCAAGAACAAAAACATGATACAAATCCACACATCAATAAGCACAAATTCAAAAAAAATGGTTTTCCCAATGCATCTCCTCTGCCGGGCATCGAAGACCTCGCCTCTGTCATCATCGCTGTCGTTGGGTCGAAGGACTCATCGCCATCGTGGAGCTCGTGCCTGAATATGCCTCCTACCCATCATGAACGAGCTCACTTCGCCAAGTCAAAGGCCTTGCTGCCGCTGTAGAGCTCGCATCTAGATTTGCCCACTACCTACCGTGAACGAGCTCGCACGCCTACACGACTCGCTGACGCCAAATCCGCCACGATGCAACTCGTCACTGACGGATCCTCTGTTCGAGGCCCACCGATGGGAGGGCGTGTGAAGGTCAGAGAGGGAGGGAGGATGGACTTGACGAGGGAGGGCGTGGCCGGCTGGTGACAGAAACGCCGCTCCCACGAGGCCTGGTTGCGGTGGATCCGCTCTCCTGAGGCTCGTCGACACCAAATATGCTTTCCCGCTGCTACCCTACTCCATCCGTCGTTGTCGTTACCGAGGCTGCTACTGCCGAGCCGCCCCTCCCTCGCACCGCCACCACCGAGCACCACTGCCTCCCTTTGTCACCGCCGCCGAGCACCGCTACCTCCATTCATCGTTACCATTGCACCCTTTCATCGTTGCCCGCCGAATCGAGAGAGAGAAATAAGTGAGAGAGGGGTAGGATCTAGGAGAGAGAAGGAGAGAAGGATCGAGGAAAAAAAGACTTCCGTGGCTTGGTCGGTGCGCACGTGTTATTTTATGCTCTTCATGATTTTTGTAAGCAAGTGTCTTAAATACCTCATCAGTGAAAATTAATTTTTATTGGTGAAGTCTCAAGAGAACTGCTTGTAAAAATACCTCTGTTTTTGCAAGCGGTTTTCTTAGATGTCAGCAGGCTAGGTTTTCGTGATCTTATGTTATTTTTACAAGTAAAGTTTTTTTAGTCCGCCACTGAAAATAAATCCTAAGTGTCATAAAAAAATCGTTTTTATTAGTGGTGACTATTTTTATCAAAAAAGGTTCAAAAGAATATGGGGGACCCCCATGTCATTCAAACTAGAAAATAGAAAGTAAAGTGGGACCCAAATTTCTCCACCACACCCCTTCCTCGTCTCTTTCCTCTCTCTGTCAGTTGGCAGGGCCGTGCCGTCGCAGTTGTATTTGCTCGACACCCAGGGCTGGGGGGAGGTCTTCGGTGATGAGTGTGGGTCGGTGAGGGCGGGGTCGGGCGCAGACATCGTCGGTGCTGTGCGGCACAGGGACATCATGCGGAGGGCCACGCCCTTCCCCACCATGCTGCTGCGGGACATGGCCATGGGCGCCGTTGGGCTTGACCGGCTTCCCGGGACGATGGCCACCTTCGCCAGCGAAGAGGTTTGCCTATTGTTGGTTCGGAGCTCCCCTTTCACCGAAATAGGTTCCCCGTAGCTAGATCAAGGCGGCCGCAGCCAGGACGTTAGCATAGGAACAACAACATCTCGGACGTCCAATAATCTATGTTGCACAATACGGGGATACGGATACGAGGATACGGATACGGTGATACGTCGATACGGAATTCATGAAAAACATCAGTTCGGGATACGTGGACCCAAAATTAGAATAGATAAATAAGATAAATAGTTGACTAAGAAGTCTAAATAATGACAAATGACAACTTAATATCTCATTCCTCCCCTTCTAAAATCTCCCTTTCAAGTTCTGGCTCATCAAGTGTTAGTTCTGCGCTTTCTAGAAATGTAGCACCAAAGAAAGCTCTCTCTACCATCTCCAAAGCAATATCCCACATTCGACTTGGTCCACTCTTATAATCACTGGAATTCCTTGAAAGAAGATGCAAGTTATTGTGCACATTTACCAAATCTTCGGCTGTTCAGAGCAAGCTTATTCCTTTTCATGCTATATATAAACGAATAAGTGCTCCAATTCCTCTCACAAAGAAGAAGAAGATGCTGGGTGTCCAAGTAGCCTCAAAGCTAAATCTCTCAATTCAGGTGTGCTACCTCCATAGGTTCCCCACCATTGCTTTGGCTCAAAATGGGCTCTATCCTCAATTGATTCAGATCTTCAAAGCCACCCATAAAAGAGAGAAATCAGCAACCGCCGCTAATCTTCCTTAAGTCCTCTCGGTTTCTGAAAAACTTTCTAAAGCATTTATTCCTCTCAATGTTAATTTCATTGTCCTTGTGGGGGCTAAGACGACCGTGGACTTCATTGAGCCAAGTTGCACTATAGTACCTATCAACATCATCACAATTTTTTTAAAAAATAACAAGAGTATTGAATGGAGAATCATTTGCATAGTAATGTAAGATTCACATTTATTACCTCGGATTTAAAATTTTCTCAACGGCACTCAAAAAGGGGCTTGTACCATTAATAATTCCTTCATTCCGTTTCATACATGTTTTCACCTAATTTATACAAGACAAAAAAATCAACAAGCATAAAAGTAGAAAAGAAAATCAGCGACCATAGTTTACATGCTCTCACCTTCTCTATCATGGAGTCCCACATCTCATAGACCAAATGAAGGCATGGTTTATCCGTATCAGCTGCTCTCAACATTGAATAAATAGGGTCAGTGAAATCAACAATGTACTTAATTTTATCCCACCATACATCATTGAGAATATTTTCCTTCACAGCTTGAGCTTTGCCTTGGTCATCCTCTCTATAAGCTGTCCACTTGTCGCTAACAACCATGTGCACCAAAAAACATCCTTGATATACAAGAACCTTTTCAACATGACAATGACGCTTGCAAATCTTGTATCAGCAATTGCAAGAAATTTGAGTCTGCTAAACTCATTGAACATGGATAACCTCATGCTATGATTCATGATGTAATTCTTGATGAAGGAGGCATCATCTGCGATATCCTTTATCCAAACAAGTTCTATGTAGTTATCATTGTCATCTTTTGGAGCACAAATATTCTTCAGTGCAAGGTTGAGGGTGTGCACCACGCAAGGAGTCCAAAAAATATTCTTGTATCTTGATTCAATCATCAATCCTGCACCCCTGCAATTTGATGCATTGTTTGTGACCACCTGTACCACATTATTTGGTCCAACTTCCTCTATCACCTCCTTCATCCGATTAAAGATGTACTCCTTGCTTTTTATCTACAGTTAAGAAATTAATAAGATTAAAGTCTAAAACGCAATGAGTCCAAAATTGTAGGATGCGAGTACTCGCTAGTAGTCTTTTACCTCTCCTTCTGTATCGATTGATTTTAGAAACATCGGACCACCCTCGGTCACAGCCAAAAAATTTAAAATTGGTCGTCTTTGTGGATCACTCCACCCATCTGTCGCAATTGTCACTCCTTTGAACGGCCATGAAGATTTAATAGGTTGCAACATACGCTCGACGTGTGCCTTCTCCTTCTGGAGAAGGGTTGTCCTCAATGCATTATATCCCGAGGTACATATCCACCCAAATTTTGGTTTGAAATATACTTGAAAGCTTCTCCGTAGTAGGGATTTCTTGCCACGTTAAATGGAAGGCCTACAAAAAATACAAGCAATGTCATGGTTGTCAAAATAGAGATAATATGAAATGAAAGGACATCATCATTAGTAATTTTACAAACCCGCCGTGTAGAATAGACGTGCAATGTGAGAATCAGCGATATGCCGGGTTTCAGCATTGAAACTAGCCGCAATATCCGATTGCTTCGTATTTCTCTTTTTGAAGACGGTGCACTTGATGAATCATCAAACGGGGGTAAGCGAACCAGCTTGTTGCTAGGTGTAGTTTTTTTACCAGCCTCTGAAGCTTCATGGTCCTCTCTACGAAGTTGTTCAAGTATGTCATATGACATTTTACTACAAACCGCAACACCTTTATCTTTTAACTTTAAAAGATGTGCTCTCACCCTAAAATAGCTGCCTGGATATTCGTTTTCACAAAAATGACATATAAATCTTGCATTGCCTCCCCGTGACCGTGAATTCGAGCTTCTAGATGGCACCAATTTAGTAACATGTTTCCACAAAGGATATTTAGAATCGTTGACTTCAGTCTCCTCAAGACTCACATCAACTGGATTAGCATTAGTAGCACCAACAGACTGCGACCCTGATCATGATCCCGATGATGCCATACCTTATCGAGCAAATACCTAATCCCTTCCTAAATTTATATAATAAATAAATAGCATAACAGTGAGTATGTGTTGAAGAAATTAGGTCACAGTTAAAAGAACTTCCAAAGAGTGTGCGTTTACCCAATCTTCTATCCCTGTTTATCTCAGGCAGAAAATCCCACGTATGTATCAGCCTAATCAACCTAAACCTAATCAGCCTAAACCTAATCAACCTATTATTAGACCTAATTAACCTAATCAACCTAATTAGCCTAATCAACCTATTAATCAATATGAGGTGGAATATAGAGCAGTGTGATCACCTAATCAACATGAGATTGAACGAAATATAGATCAGTGTGATCACCTAATCATAAACAACATGAGATTGAATAACTAATACATACAGACCTGGGAAGTGAGAACTGAGAACAATCAACAGAGTCGAGCGGACCAGCGTGACGCAGCGTCCAGCGGTGGCGGAGCGACGGCGCAATCAGTCTAGCGACGGCGACCGGCGACGGAGGGGACCTACGCATCCGTCGCAGCGTCGCGGACTGGCGGCGACAGCAGAAGCCGGAAGGTCAGGCGTCGCGATGGAAACGATGAAAGTTTATCTACGTGGGCCACACCGTATCCTCCACCGTATCTCACATTTTTTGGATTATTTTTTGGTTGAAAATAAGGGATACTCATGGATACGCGTATCCCAGCCGTATCGTGGTGTATCCCCGTGTCCCCGTGTCAAGTACGGGGATACGGCGGAGTTGCGCCGTATCGGTGCAACGTAGCCAATAATAATGCAAAATATCAAACGCCTACTCCCTTATGTCTCCACGGTGCATGCGCTAGCTGCAACACTCCCACACTCAGTCACCTCTTTGACATACCTCTCCATGCATGCATGGATGATGTAAGCATCTCTTGCAAGCTCTCTCTCCCCTCCTATCTATTTATTAGTAAACTTTAAATTATTTTTCCTCCTAAATTATTTATCCAATCATTGATCCGATCGCACCATTGAATTTGTTTTAAGGGTACTTTGATTAGTAGAAAAAATTTTGTAGAAAAAACATAGAAATGTTGGAGGATTACAATCTTATAGGAAATTCTCCTACTGAAACAAAGAATCTAATCATATCCTATCATATCCCTTGAAATTTCTATAAAATGTACAATCCTATACAAATTTTAGAGTAAACTTAGCAAGAGCTCCAACCTCCTGGAAATTTTCTTTTGAGTCTCTCTCTCATCTCTCATCTGATCCCTGCATTTTTCGTGCGGTCGAATCAAATGATCATTTCTATTCCTATATTTTTTAATCCTCTATTTTACACGTGTATTACTGTCAGAATCATATGTTTTTTCCAATCCTTTTATTCAAAGGGGCATAATTAAATTTTAACAATAAGATCTCACATGATTACATTTTAATAAAAAAATATGTTCAAAACAGTGGGTGTTTCACCACTTACAAAAAATTGTTTCATCACTTGGTCAAAATGTTTCAATTCACTTTGTGAAATGTTTCAGAGGAGATACAACATTTATAAAATACTAACTGCAACACGGACAACCATTGTGTGAAACATTGAGTCCCAACGAGTGAAACATGAAAGAAATCGTATGAAACAAATAATATATTTGTAAAATACTTTTATTTTTGAAATATTTTTATATCACTGTTGACGGGCTATGTCCGTCTATGGTATTTGTAGACTATAGAGAACATCAGAACCAAGGTGTACGCGAGGTCGTATCAAGAGGACAAGGGACAAGGGTTTATAATTCAGGCCCTCTAAAAAGAGTCATAGTCCAGTTTATATGTATATCTGGGAGAATACCACACGGATTACAATGGAGGAACAGACTAACTTGGCAATCCGCCGATTAGAACTCACCGACTACGGCTTAGCAAGATCTTATCGACAAATAGGGCTTCAACTTCCATCGGGTTGTCTCTCGATGTGGTTGGTGGCTATGGCTTGTAATTCAATCCCCTTCCCTCTTTGGAGGGGCCTTATATTTATAATAATTACCTTCTTCTTTAAGTAGAACTCAAAGAGATAGAATGAGATACGGGTTAAGGAGACCTTGTCTACTCTGACACCTTCTTTCCTGAGAAGACAATTTCCTTCTAGATTCGCCATACTTCCTTAATCAAAGAATGTCTTCCCGTATATCATTAGATATATGGTATCTCCGTATATCACGAATCCAAGTATAGGAGGTATGTCTTATCCTTGACACTGACACCAGCCCTCAACTTCAATGCAAGAACATGACAATATTCTCGATCAATCGACCTAAAAATGACGCTTGTCAGACTCACCTAACTGTTCTTAGACGATCGAGTAGGTACAGAGCAGGCAACTAAGTTCTTCGTCTAGCCATGACCAAGAATACGACCATAAATTGAATTTGGATTGATGTCAAAAACTTGTACCACAATAAACAAACCTGCAAATATTTTGTCGATGATTTCTTTCTTCCTTGAAATTCGAACCATCGGACATTACATATAAACCTCACTTATGAGATCCATTTGAGTTCCGTTTGCATTGCTTGCACATTCACCTTCCTTTGTCACACCCATTCTCCTCATTTTGGCGGAGAAAAACCCTAAATCCTCAAACTCCTCCATCCACCTTGAAGGCTTCTATGGATCTCCTGGAATCCATCGTTACTGACGAAGTGTTGGCAGAACTTCAGCGACATGGAGCTCCCTTGAGCGCTCGAGTATTGGGGTGTTCCGAAGAAGGTTCCGATCCCCTCACAAATCTAGGGCAAATCATTACTCTTACTTCTTTTGTCCAATGTGGTTTTTTGCCCCTTCCTTCTGAATTCCTTTCGCTTCTTCTTGATTTCTACAATCTTCATCTTCTCCACCTAAACCCCAACTCCATTGCCTTCTTGAATATCTTTACTCATCTATGCGAGACGTACCTTGGGGTACAGTCCTTTGTAGATTTGTTTAGATATTTTTACGAGGTTAGGATGATGGAATCGTCTAGAGTCTCTAGATGTTGCAGTCTTCACCTCCGGGATGGGATGAGGGGAGAATACATTCCCTTCAACTACCCGTCCTCTAGGAAATATTGGAGAAAGAAATGGTTCTTCCTCCATGTTGATGACACTTTCCCTTGCTTGGCTATCCCCAAAGACAAACCCATACGCTCTAGATCCTGGACCTCAAAACCCCCCTTAATTCCAGCCTTAGCGAGGTTTCTCGAGAATATCTGTGACCTCCGAGTACATGGCCTAACCAGGTACGAAGTCGTCCAAGATTTTGTATGCCGTTGGATTCAGCCACTACAAGCTCGTGCTCACCCCACGTACGAGTACACGGGGGGAGGGGGGTCAAGATATAACTAGCTATCACATCGGGGGTATATAATTCAAGTTTTCTGAGAACATCTCAAAAACTTGAACCTTTTCTCGACATTAACCTTATTGACTCTCTTATGCAGTTCTTACTGATGACACCATGAAGGAGCGCGTGGCCTAGGTGGTGGTCGACCCGCTGTCCACCATAGCCAATGTCCCCCAGCCAATATCCGAACAGGAGGCCATTGTGAATGGAAGTGTTCGGACTACTCTCCTTGTCAATCATATCCTTGCCCATAGTAATCCCAACTTTTGTGGACATGGACTTTGGCAGATGTTATCGGTCCTTGGATCGACCACCAGGAGTTGGCTTCGCTAAAGGAGAAGGTCGTGGTCGTCCACCAAGACTCCTCGGCCATAGTCGACCAGAGAACGACATCCTCCGTGCCTGAGGGCAACGGTTCCAAAAGGAAACGTTGGCCTAAGCTCGCAAAGATTACCAGGGCAAGGACACTGACAAAGGCCTGTAGCTCTGAGGTAAGAACCCGTTCCATGTTTATCTGACAACCATGGTGCTCTTGTTGATCTTACTTCCCCTTGTTCGCAGACCACCTCTAGCGAGAGGCCCACCTTCTATGGGAGGTGCAACCTACCAAAGCGAAGCAAGATCGAGTGAGTTATCCCTCTATTCCTTTGTCTCTGTCCCTCTTCTAGTTACTTAGTTATCTTACATTTCTTCTTGTCTTCCTTGGTATCAGTCCTTCTCTAGTCGCTTCAGGGCACAGCTCCAAGGCTCATGAAGAGGTGAGCTCGAAGTCACCTCCTGCGACAACGACTATCACCCTTTCACCTCCACCACCAGTAGCAGGTGCACAACTCACCCAAGCCCCATCTTCAGCAACCGACAAGCTGTTACAGGCTTGTCGCTTGCTCGAGACATGTTCTCGAGGCGTTGGTGCAGAGGTCGACTCCTTCTGAAGGCCACGTCTTCCTCCAATGAGCGCATCGCTACCCTAGAGGCCCAGCTGAAGGAGGAGCGCACCGACAATGCCAACCTTTGTGGTGGTTCTCATTCTTGGCAATGAGAACCACCGTAAAGGTTTGGAGATGGCATTGTCGGATGAGAAAGTTAACCTGGCCATACTTCGCCAAGTGTTGTAGGAAAACTATGACCGACTAGACGTTGTCGCCAAAAGCCTTGGCCAAGACGTTCCCCTCGTATGTTTTTTGATGATACTACTATCTTGTCATACTTGGGGGCACTGATAACAGAGCTCAAAACCATGTCGAGTACTCATGTGGATCAAATGCTCGAGTCGATGTGGACCGGGCTCAAGACCGACGTCTGCCACGTCTTCGCGGCCTCAAGCTCATGCATCCAGAGATCAACATCGAGGAGATGTTGACAAAGGGAGGAGCCAACGAGCATCGCAAGGATGTGATGTCTGAGCTAGAGGAGGCTGGAGAGTTTGTATTCCCCTATTTTGAGGAGTAATTATTTTGCCTTGTGTAATTTAAAGAATAGTTTCTAGCCTTGTGTTATCTGGAACACGTTTCATCTGCCCATCTTTAAATTTCCAAGCATCTTCTTATTATGTAGATGTTTTGAAGATCAAGCCATGGTTGTCCAGCAAGGCAGACACTCCACCAACTTAGTAGTGGTCCCCGAGTTGCCTCACGCCTTGTCGGCTCCGAGTGATGGCGATCGTGAGCTGGTCGCCATCACCCTTGATGATGTGTTGGCTTCTCGCGAAGCTTGACTCGCTCTCCTTCAAGGACAATATCAAAGTAAGGAGAGTTGTCACTATATCCTGTTGGCCTTATTCTCGGAATGGGGATGCTAATAATATCAACATCCTTGCTAGATCTCAAAGGTTCTTTTGAGGAGGCAGGATGCCAGGTCGAGTATTGGAGGACAATGTTCAAGAAGCAAGAACTAGAGGGGGTCACCAACAACACCAAGAAGGAGGAGAACGTGGAACTTCTCAAGAGGAGAGAAGTCTAGATCTCATCCTATCTTGAGGGATGTTGCACCTCACTTGGGCGGTTGTGCCAGGAACTACGTGTGGTCCGTTCGCCTCCCGAGAAGTCGACCTCTGGCTATCTGGGCTGGCTACGGAATACGTGTGATGAACTCATCAGTACCGCTCGAGGAATCAACAACAGCCTCAAGCAAGAATGTCATCGAGCCAGTCGGTACGTGTCGACGGGTGGGTCGACAGTCCTCAAAGGGGGGTGCCCAAGGAGGTGAAAGAGAATGGTAGAGTAGCTATCCTCCGATAGATCTGATGGTCGACTCGAGTCCTAAGACGAGCCAAAGAGCAAAGACACAGAGAGTTATATTGGTTCAGCCCTCCCGAAGGATAATAGGCCTATGTCCAGTGTTCTTTCTTGGGGTGTATGATCAACAAGAGTTACAAGGGAGTGAGAATGCAAGCCCAGGATCAGAATGTAGAAGTCCCGGTTTCTCTCCTCCTCCCTTGGCCCCATCGCCCTGCCTCCCTTTTATAGCTCAAGGGGGGTAGGAACAGGAGAGCTTGGGGGCCAAGAAAGCTATGACTAATGTGCTAAATGGTGAGTACAAACAACATCTGAAAAGGTACAAGATGGTCTGCTAGGTCCTATACACCGTGAGCATCTTGTGCTCTCTCTCTTGCCTTGGGCTCCCTCCTCTACTGGAGATGTCTGTACTATGCTGTCGAGTGATGTCAGTCTCAGGCGGGCTGTCCCCTCCCTCTTCATCCTTGCGCGCCAAGTCTTGTCCCGAAGATGGTCGAGGTTGGGTTGTGGAATCGGGGTCGAGAGAGGAGAATCGAGGTTGGACTCGGGGAAAGGTCGGGACGTTTGACCCCGCAAAAGGGGGTTGGGCCATCGACCATGTCCCGAGGACTCTCGGTTTTGACATCAGTTGGACTTTGACTCTAGTTCATGGGGTACCTCGGGGTGACACCCCCCACAGCAGCCCCCGAGCCTAAGGAGGAATGGAACATCCATCCTTAGGATTAGAGTTTCTTCTTCATTGCTATGGATCGGATGGCACATCCGAGCCTAGGGTCAAATCATCAAGAGTGTCTTTCGTTCACCCTCTGATCTGAGCATTGCCCGGGATCTAACGAAGATTCTATTGGATCTAAAGGGTTCGCTACCTGGAAGCACATAGCAGTCCCTGTGTTACTTTCATCGTAGCCCGGAGGCCACAAACAGTGTTAAAGAAACCACAGCCCGAAGGCAGGCGGTATTCAGTGTGCTAGCTAGGATCACCGCCCGAGGCAACTGGTAGTCCCTACCCGACCGGGGTCGCCGAAGCCGCCCCGAGTCGGAGCCACCGCCCGAGGCGTGGAGGTCGGCGGTGCGGTCGGGACTACTACCCGAAGGCAGCTGGTAGTCCCGTCCATGACCGGGGGTCAGCCTGGAAGCCAGCCCCCGAGTCAGGAAAGCCATTGCCCTAAGGAAGTGGAGGTTGGCGGAGCGGTCGGGACTATCGCCCTGAGGCTTATGGTAGTCTCAATCCTAACCGGGGCTAGCTCGAAGCCCATGCTTGAGTCGGTGGATCCATTGCCCTGAGGCAGTGGAAGTCGGCGATGTGGTCGGGACTACTGCCCGGAGGCTTATTGAAGGGTTACGCGGAGGCTACGCTAGCCGAAAACAAAAACTTTTACCGCGCAAACCAGGAACACTTGCAAGTAAGGGGCCGATAGATCGTTACCGATTGGAGTAGAGTGCAGCGAATAACCAATCGTGGCAATCCGATCCGGAACTGTAGCCGATTCCCTGAGAGACCGATTCGCCAATCGCCCGATTCGAGTCGTCCGGCGCGTTCTCACGCCTCGCTCCGATGCGCCCGACCGCAGCCGATTCCACCACAGCCGATCGCTCCGATTGCACCGATCCGAAGCCGATCAACAGCGCGCAACGTAGTAGCGCCTCTACGGTATCCACACGTCCGGGGACGAACGCCGTACACCCGTGTGCTAGCACGCGATGCAAGGCTAGGGTTTGGCTCGAAAGTGGGAGGGTTTCCGTGGAGATTGATCTCGGCGACTTCGTTGCACGCGATGCAATTGATGTCTCTTCAGCTCTCCACCCCTCCCTCCTTTATATAGAGTTGGCCGACCGGGACTAGTGGCCGATTAGGACTCTATTTTGAATCAGATCTCATCCGTATCTCATAGAGTTGGCCGCCCATACGTCGTAAGCCCATAGGACTCTATCCGATCGGATCCCTATCCGATCGAGCCGTATCCGAGTCCAACTCGAATATCTATTCTATCCCCTTAAGCGTGCGACCCCGTAGGTTCAGGTATACTCGGTTTTGGCTATAGTCTAACTTAGCCGATCGTCGGCTCGAGTCCAACTCACCGACCCGTCAATAGCGGCACCTAGCAGCACATATTGACACCATAGTATACAAGAATATAATATCGGCTCGAACCCGTAATGTGTACACAAATCCCTTTGCCTCACGATACCGCTAAGCTATAGGCAAGATGTGTGCCATCCTTTCAATAGCTTAACCATTCACTCGAACCGTATTGGATTATCCGTCCGTTGATTGACTCCTCAATCAACTTAGCATGGCCATGCATTTCCATAATCCATTACCTCGAGGGCCCAGAGATATCTCTCCAATGGAGGGGCAAATTCCATCTTGATCACTCACATCCCACTCCATGTTTCATAGCAAACCCGAAAACTACCTTTATAACTACCCCATTCGAATAGCGTTTGGTAGTCCCAAAGTAAGCTACTACACATGTTGGAATCCATGGTGATCTCAGGTCTAAGGACTTTGTACCAACACTACCCGAGACCAACTAATGGCACATTAATTCGTAGTGTCTCATGGTGGGTCTATCCAACAATGTGTTCTCTAACACATATGTCCATGTTTATTGATTTGGTATCTCCATACCCATGATCTATGAGACATGATCATCAATCAATAAACATGCCGATCTTAGAATCATATTTGTTCCAACAATATGACATATGATTAGGGATCGTTCTGAAATAGATTCATACATATCGAGTCTCATAAATAAGTCACGTACTTATTGATCAATACAAGATGTCTATTTCATGGAACTGAATAACACTTTATTCATTTATGCATAAACATTGACGTGATATCCAACATCTCCATGTTGCCTCTAGGGCATATCACTAACACTTATGGTAGTCCCGACCCTGACTGGGGGCTAGCTCGGAAGCCCATGCTCGAGTTGTTGACACCTCGAACCAAAGGCCCACGGAGATTGGTGAAGTCAAAGAGGAAATCTCCCGAACCTTATCGCCGGTTAGTTGCTTGGTCTCAAGGTCTGCTCCGCATCTGTGGCCCCCCTGACAATTTAAATAGAGTGCCCGCCATGTCTCATCAAGGGGCTGCAAAGATCGGAGCGGCACAACAGCTAGTAGTGCTCCCACTTCCCCACTTATCCCGAAGCGTCAGGCGAAGCTAACGGCTAGGATGGAAAAAAGGGGAGGTACCCGCCGATGATATCTTTGGAGGTTGTAACCGCAACTTCACGGAATGCCGTTACTCACTTTGGAAGATGAACGGTTCGGATTCGGTGCCAGGATGACGTGGCCTACCAAGGAAAAAGATGGGCGGGGATGCCTCGGACGCTCCACGCACGTCGTTAAATGGCATCACGCGTTTTCCAAAATTAGCGTCGCCTGACTTATCATTGCTCCTTTATGAACCATGCGGCCGCCCGGCTTCCTCTTCTCCTTCACGCTTTCTTTCCATCGAAGAAATCCCTAGAGACTTCCAAACCTCTAGCGCTTGCACCTCCATTCTAGCTCCACCTCGCTTCAATCGCCAGAATCGCCACCCCCATTGTCAGTGCATCGTTTGCTATCGCAAGGGTCGCGGGCATTTCTGGTTGAAGTCGATGGTGCCAAAGAAGATGTTGAAGAAGGCGGTGAAGGCCCCGTCGGCGAGCAGGGACGAGGTTGAGCCTGGCTAGGCCTTCACTCCCTCGCGCGCTGGTAGGGCGATGATAGAGGAGTTGGAGCGGCTGGGCGTCCTCCCTATTCGGAGCATCTCCCTGTGGCGCCCTGCGCAGGGGGAAACATTCCTGACCCCGGACTCCAGAGAGTTGGTGGTTTTCTCCGCTTTCCTTCTTCGTGGCTTCGGGATTCTAGCCCATCCTTTTTGTCCGGGGCCTACTCAAGCACTATGGTATCGTGCTCTGCAACCTCAACCCCAACTCCATACTCCAAATTTCTATCTTCATCCATCTCCGCGAGGCCTATCTTGGGATAGACCCGTATTTTGCTCTTTTTCATCATTATTTCTGTCTGCGGCGGACGGGAAGCGGCGGAGTCATCGGAGGCGGGAAGCCATCCTTGGAGATCACGATGGATGGTAGACAGAACCGTCGCTGTTTTAATATACTCTGAAACTAAAACTTGACTTGGCTAGACAATAGGTTTGTGAAATGATTTGTGAAAATTTGCTTTGTTCAAATGAACCTTAGCCATCCTTTGAATGACCCTATCATGTGCATCATTCCGTGTCAGCTTGCTGACTATGTTGGGTACTCACCCTTGCTATATGCACAAACTTCAGATGAAGGAAACGAAGAACTGGAGACCCCTATGCTTACTGCTAGATGGGCGATGAAGGAGAAGGCGTCTACTAGGTCTTAGTCCCCGGTCGTTGCCTGTGGCAATCAACATGCCGCTGCTTTCCGTCTGCTAATCTTATCTAAACTCTGATTTGGTTGAATCCGGACCAGTAGGTCCTATATGTATTGGATATTGCCTTCGGGCCTATTATTGTAATAAGTTCAATGTAAGACTATTCGTGCACTTTGCACCTGGTAATTCAGAACTGTATTCGTGGGTACCAAACTACTCGATCTAGGGATATGGTACTATGAACACGAATGATTCCCGTCTTCAAAAATGGGGGTCGAGAGAGCTGGTATCAGAGCAGTGCGACTGTAGGAAAAGACCAACTGGCGCCCTACCCCTGAATAGCTGGTCAAAGGGAAATATCCCTACATAGGATTACTTTTGCAAATATAAACTATTTTCAAAACAAATGTGTTTTCCCTCATACTCTTATCCCCATCTCTTTTGCTCAAATCATTTTGATATTATCCTTCTCTGACCCTAAGTTACTTTCAAAACAGATGTCGGACCATGTCGGAGATTGGGAGATCAAGGTTCCGTGGGAAGAAGGATTCGTGTCACAACTCCAGCTATTGTTGTGGTGCCTAAGGTGCCCGGATGCACCCACCTATCGGATTAGAAGACATGGCACCGAAGGACACCCGGTATGGGAACCGCGGTTTCAGTTGAGGCCCGTATAGGGAGCGAGACACCCTATTGCTTCCACACTCGTTACCACAGAGATCTGGTAGAGGCAGCTCTTCAGGACGCAGCCCGCGAGGCATTCCTTCGCCTCAATGCCATTCACCGTGCTGAGCTTACCATGACTGAGTTCATACACCATCCCTACCGGGAGGAAGGCAACCCAGTCTGCACCGTGGAGGCCACCCCCTGCTGCTATAATCCTATGGTTACCCGTCCGTCCCGCTGGGCAAAAACAGCGGATGACTACTATGAAGAGGCATTGCTCGAGATAGATGACTAGCAGCGACGCCTCAATGATCTGGTGGAGGAACACCAAAACTGTGGAGATCAGACCGACTTGCTGAAGACCCAGCTGCAAGCTAACGGTGCCCAATACGAGCAGCTCTCTGATCGTTATGTGGCTCGTGGAGAAGCCTTGGTTGAGTTGGAGGAACAGCTTAGGAAGAGACAGTAGAAGGTCGGCCAACTGGAAGAGCAACTTCGCTTCAACCCTGTCCCCGCCGCTAGTACTTCTATTGCAGCTGCACCAACACCCCCTGCCCCTGTGCCCGACCACTACTACCTCATGACTCCAGCATGCTTGACCACCTTTCAAGCCATGATGGAGCAAGCCTTCATGCTGAGCACAGAGTCAGGACCGTACCTGATCGACCCCACTGCTGCTACCTCATCGGAGCCCACCCCGATTTCCACGGCTGTACCATCCGAGCCTGGTTCGGGAGAGGATAACCCCATCCAGATCAACACTGACTCCGAATCCGAGACAGAACCTATGGAGATCAAGTGGGAGACTAGTGATACAGATCCATCAGAGGAGGAAGCTCCTACTCGCCGCATGACACTCACCGGAGGTCCTATCACCCTCAGGACTGCCCGGAAGAGTACCAGGCCGCCAAGCAGGAAGGTCGGACATGATTCCGAGGCCACTACCTCTGAGCCATGGGGACTTCGATTCGCTTCGGCCAAGGATCACCCTCTGTCAGCACCTGGATCATGCGGATGGCTGGATGACTAGTCGGATACCAGCAGCAGCCCTGGTCTTGCTTTGGATGGAGTTAAGACAACAATGACCATGCCCCCACCCCTTTTATGTATGAGACCCTAGAACGATGTCAGCAATGTTGTATTGTGTTGTATGGACTATACATGTCTAATGTATCCCCCTGATGTAACATTTATGAACTGATAATGAAGCTCCATGTTATGTCATAAACTAGTTTATTCCATCAAGCTTGCTTTGAAAGATCACTTCAAACAACTCAAAGAAAATTCCTTAGTATCGTGACATTAGCAAAGCGAGTCTCTTACCTTATCCCCGTTGTTCAGATGGCGCACCGTCGCAGAGCCCCAGCAGCTCCTGAGAACCCGCCAGAGCCTAACCCCTCCGCCCTAGCAGAAGTCATGGCTTTGCAGACCCAATTGCTGCAAGCTATCGCCAACAACCAAGGACAGCGCGGAGGATCAAACCGCGATGAATTTATGAGGGCAAAGCCGCTGACATTCTCCTCGGCAGATGAACCCATGGACGCTGAAGATTGGCTGAGGGTAATAGAAAAGAAGCTACCTCTCGTCCGAGTACGGGAAACTGACAGAATCGTCTTCGCCACCAATCAGCTAGAAGGACCCGCAAGTGACTGGTGGGACACCTACAAGGAAACACGGGCTGAAGATGCAGGTGAACCCACTTGGGAAGAGTTCACGGCTGCCTTCCGCGAAAACTTCATACCTGCTGCAGTTATGAGGATGAAGAAGAACGAGTTCCGTAGGCTGCACCAAGGCAACACCACGGTACAAGAGTACCTTAACAAGTTCACGCAGCTTGCACGTTACACCACAAGCGACCTGGCAGACGAAGAAGAGAAGATGGACAAGTTTATCGAAGGACTGAACGACGAGTTAAGAGAACTGATGATCGGTCAGGACCACGCCAGCTTTCAGAGCCTCATCAACAAGGTCGTAAGGCTTGAGCATGACCAAAGAACGGTTGAAAACAACCGGAAGAGAACACTAGCAATGGCCCGCCCAATTCAAGGAACGCCCCAGCGACCCAAAGGAGCAACCCCGTCGGGTTGGAAGCCAGCCATTGTAGCAACCAATCGCCCTGCCGCACCCGGCAACGTCAGCAAGCCACCTGCAACACCGTCTCGCACTCCGGCACCTACCTTGGCAGCCCCAAGAGCCAGGAATGTCAACTGCTTCAATTGCAGAGAGTTTGGGCATTACGCCAACAGCTGCCCTAAGCCACGCAACACCCCCAACCGCACCGGAGCCAGTGCCATTGCAGTACGAGGAACCCCTACTCCGGCACCTGGACGCAGTTTGTTCAGAACGCCCCAACCAAAGGAAGCTGCAACCGGATTCCGCCGTGGTCAAGTCAACCATGTGCGTGCTGAGGAAGCTCGGGAGGACCAAAGCATGCTAATGGGTATGTTTTCTATCCATTCTGCACCAGTTAAGGTTTTGTTTGATTCTGGAGCTTCGCATTCATTTATATCGTCGAGAATAAGCAAAGAGCACAATTTGCACCGAGTAGACCTTAAGAGACCCATGGTAGTACACTCACCGGGGGGGGATGTGACCATACCCCATGCGTGCATCAATGTGCCCATTCGGATCAAGGACGTGGTATTCCTGTCCAACCTTATGGTTTTGCCGCCCCAAACCTTGGACGTCATACTAGGAATGGATTGGTTAACCAAGAACCAAGGGGTACTAGACTGTGGACGAAGAGAAGTTACCCTATCTACCCCATGGGGATCACCGATGACAGTAGCCATGGATCAAGACCCTATGCTCTATGACCGAGCTACGAGAATATTCACCATGCTACCCATAGTTGGAATGCCAATAATCTAGGACTACCCGGATGTATTTCCTGAAGAACTACCGGGAATGCCCCCAGACCGAGACATAGAGTTCATGATTTACCTCATGCCTGGCACCGCCCCCATAGCTAAGAGACCCTATCGGATGCCGGTGAACGAATTGGAGGAACTTAAGAAACAGATAAGGGAACTGCAAGAGAAAGGCTTCGTACGCCCTAGTTCTTCATCGTGGGGAGCCCCAGTATTGTTTGTTAAGAAAAAGGACGGAAGCATGAGAATGTGCATAGACTATCGGTCATTGAATGAGGTTATCATTAAGAACAAGTACCCGTTACCTCGAATCGACGACCTATTCGACCAACTCAAGGGAGCCCGATTGTTCTCAAATATCGATCTTCGATCTGGATACCATCAGCTAAAAATTCAGACTGAGGATATACCCAAGACTGCGTTCTCTACACGCTACGGCTTGTACGAGTTCACAGTAATGACCTTCGGACTGACCAATGCCCCGGCCTACTTCATGAACCTCATGAACAAAGTATTCATGGAATATCTGGACAAGTTCGTGGTACTGTTCATTGATGATATCCTCATCTACTCCAAGGATGATGAAGAACACGCAGAACATCTGCGCTTGGTACTAGAGAAGCTGTGAGAGCATCAGCTATATGCCAAATTCAGGAAGTGTGAATTTTGGCTTAAGGAAGTAGCCTTTTTTGGACATGTGATCTCAGCAGGAGGCGTAGCAGTAGACCCTGCCAAGGTCGAAGCTGTTACTAAATGGAAGCACCCCAGTCGGTAACAGAGGTTAGAAGTTTCTTGGGATTGGCTGGATATTACCGACGGTTTATAGAAGGATTTTCTAAGATAGCCCGACCCCTGACCCAACTATTGAAGAAGGAAAAGAAGTATGCATGGACTGAGCAGTGTCAACAGGCATTTGACCAGCTCAAAGAAAAGTTAACCACCGCCCTGATCTTAGTCCTGCCGAACAACCGGAAAGACTTCGTTATATACTGTGATGCATCTCGACAAGGACTAGGAGGCGTGTTGATGCAAGAAGGAAAGGTTGTGGCTTATGCCTCGAGACAACTACGACCTCATGGGGAGAACTATCCCACCCATGACTTAGAATTGGCCACAGTATGCATGCCTTGAAGATTTGGAGGCACTACCTGATCGGAAACCACTGTGATATATACACGGACCACAAGAGCTTGAAGTATTTCTTTACCAAACGGATCTTAACCTACGCCAGAGAAGATGGCTGGAACTGATCAAGGACTATGACCTAGGAATCCAATACCACCCTGGCAAGGCCAATGTTGTAGCTGACGCTTTGAGCCGCAAAGCGCAGTGCAACCAACTGAGGATGGAATATATGGCCAACGAGCTTCAAGAAGAGATAGCTCGGCTTAACCTGCAGTTGATTCCTCATGGACAACTGAGTTCACTGGAGATACAACCTCTCCTACGAAGTCAGATTAAGGGAGCCCAGAAGGATTGTGAGGAAGTCGGGCTAATCAAGGAGCACATGGCTGAAGGACTAGCCAAGGAATTCACGATTGACGACGATGGAGCCCTATGGTATCGAAAAAGGATTTACGTACCCGAAAAAGGCGGATTGAAGGAGGCCCATGAGTCAGCATACTCGCTACACCCGGGCAGCACCAAAATGTACCAGGATTTGAAAACGGAATACTGGTGGCCCAACATGAAAAGAGACGTAGCGGAATACGTGGCCGTATATGATGTATGCCAACGAGTGAAGGCTGAGCATCAGTGACCGGCATGATTGCTGCAACCACTCAAGATCCCTTAGTGGAAATGGGATGAAATAGGCATGGACTTTATAGTGGGACTACCCAAAACTGCTACCGGATACGATTCCATTTGGGTGGTCGTGGATAGACTGACCAAGACTGCCCGATTTATCCCAGTCAAGACTCGGTATAGCAGCGCCAAATTGGCGGAACTGTACATGCCTAGAATTGTGTGCCTACATGGAGTACCCACAAGGATTGTGTTAGACCGTGGCACTCAATTCACGTCTCACTTCTGGGATAAGTTTCACGAGGCGTTGGGAACTCACCTCGCCTTCAGTACTTCTTATCACCCTTAGACAGATGGACAAACCGAGAGGACGAACCAGGTCTTGGAGGATGTGCTAAGAGCCTGTGCGTTGGATTTTACTAAGGACTGGGAGAAATGCCTGCCCTACACAGAGTTCTCCTATAACAACCGCTACCAGGCTAGTCTGAAGATGTCACCGAACGAGGCCTTGTTTGGACGAAGATGCCGAACTCCGTTGATGTGGTTGGAGACCGGTGAACGAGCCGTATTTGGGCCAAACATCATTAGAGAAGCCGAAGAGAAAGTTCGATTGATAAGAGATCGGCTTAAGGTAGCCCAGTCTCGGCAAAAGAGCTATGCGGACACACGTCGAAGAGAGGTTGAATTCAAAATAGGAGACTTTGTGTACCTGAAAGTTTCACCACTAAGAGGAACCAAGAGGTTCAAGGTCAAAGGAAAACTGGCGCCAAGATATGTTGGACCCTTCCCGATAAGCGCCAGAAGAGGCGAAGTGGCCTATCAACTGGACCTGCCGGAAAATCTTTCCGATGTACACCCTGTCTTTCACGTGTCACAATTGAAGAAATGTTTGCGAGTACCGGAAGAACAAATCCCCTCGAAATACGTCCTTATCAGCGAAGACCTCACATACCCCGAACATTACGTAAAGATTTTGGACGAAGCTGAGAAAAAGACTAGGACCAAGACGTGGCAAATGTACAAGGTGCAATGGAGCAACCACACTGAAGATGAAGCCACTTGGGAAAAAGAAGACTTTTTGAAGACCGAGTACCTGAACCTATTCCGCGAACGGTAAGAAATCTCGGGGACGAGATTTATTGTTAGGGGGGTAGGTTTGTAATGCCCTGAAAATCGGAGAATTTAAAAACCGGGAATTAAAAATCAGAACTTACAAAAATCTTTCTGCTTGTTGTTGCTTGATCGAGTTTTTCGCTTTTTATTTGCCAGCTTGGTTGCATAAATTTATATGTGAGCGATTCATCTCGGTGTTTGAAAAAAACCAAATGATTTGGATTTCCGTTAGGGAGAAAAATATCGGCGTTTAAAGTTAGGAATTTAAAAAAAAATAGGAAAAGGGAGTGGATTCATAAAAATATGTATTTGGAAAATAAAACATTATTTGGTGATTGTGAAATATTAATTAGATAATAAAATGGGCAATAAAATATTTTAAAGGATTTATATAAAGTCTAGAAATTAATTGGAATTAAAATTGTGATTCGTGAATTTAAGAAAAAGGATTAAATTAAATAAGGTGAAATATATTTTTCAAATAATGAAAGTGGGTGAAAAGTTTGAAAATATATTTTTAAATTAATTTTGGGAATACTACATTTTTATTTTGAATTTCTAGAGTGAAAGAAAATAGAATTTTGAAATTAGAATTTAAAATTAGGAAAAATCGAGATTGCACTATTCATACGTCACAAGGTGTTCGACGCCGTACCCGCCCCGCCTTGCGCCCGCCACGCGTCACCCGCCGTACCGCGCCGCGCGCCACGCGCCGCGCGGCGCCGCGTGCCGGGCCCGGCGCCCACGCACGCCGCGCTCGGCCCCGCCCACGCCGTGCGCCGCTCCGCCACGCGCCGTGCCGCCGATCGCCCCGCGCCACGCACGCGCGTCCGTCGCCGCCGCACTCGGCCCCGCCGCGCCGCCCGCTGCGTTTCGCCACCGTACCCGACCCCGCCCGCGCTCACGCCACGCGCTAACTTCTCGCGCCGCCGCGCGTCGCGCGTTCGCCGCGCCGACCCCACCAAACCGTGCGCCGCGTGCCTCGCCGCCGCACCGCCGCGCGCTCCCCTTTCCCCCTTCTCCCCGTTTCCCCGACCGCGCCTATAAATGGGACCCAACACTCCCTCTCTTTCCCCCACCTCGCCGCCGTCCTTCCACTCTCCTCGCCGATTTTTCCCCGAGCGCCATCGCTCCGAGCACCGCCGTCGCCATGAGGCACCGTCGCCGTGCGCCATTGCCCCGCCTGCCTCCCCGCCGCGCCGCCGACACCGGTGAGTCCCCGAGCCGCCGCCCTCGCACTAGCATCGGCCGCCGGCCGGAAACAGAGAAGAAAGGGAGGGAGTAGCCGGTTGAACAGGTAGGAGGGAAGGGAATAGGAAAAAGGGAAAAAGAAAAGAAAAGGAAAAGAAAAAGAGAAGAAAATGGGAAAAGAAAAAAAAGGAAAAATAGGGAAAAATTTTGGAAAATTAGGAAAAGTATTTGAAAATATTTGGGCAAAAATATATTTTTTCTCGTGTATTTTTCTTGGTACAAATTCGGAAATAGAAATCCGATTTTTTTTCGGAAATTTCGTTTCACGTAGTTTTAATCCGAAGTTTGTCTAATTCTTTTCCGCCATTAGAAATATGTTTCTTTTAGTGCTTGAATCTCCAAAACCTCGAGCACAAACCCCTTGATTAGCATTTCTAAAGTTATTTTCTTAATTAAATGCGATCGACATTTTGCGAAAACCCTAGGACATCAAACTCGTTTTTAACTCGGATTTTATCCCAAAAACTCTCGTCCAAACTCTAGTAGAAGTTTAGGCTAAACGTTTGGAGTCGTTTTTATGGTTCTTTTCGATCTCTCGGTATTTTATTGAATTCTGATCGAATTCAATTGATCTTTCGCACGTACGGACAGCAACCGAGGGAGCAAGCACTGACTACATTGAACACCCCGGCCAACAAGTGTGCAAGCAAGGCAAGTCAACACTTTCCTTTGAACATATTGATCCTACTTTGCGAAATGATGTTGATTTCAATTACAAATTGCATGTTATACACAAATGAGTACCTATACTTGATATACCTTGCCATGATGTTGAATACCATTAGAATTATTCTTTGTAAACTTCAATGTGATATGATGGAGGCTCACTTCGGTAAAATGCTTAGCCCTGCTTATACTAGATTCTTGCATATTCATGATTTTATGAAAAAGCCTCGTGCTTGGGCAACTATCTTTGGGAAGGTAGTTGGAATACGGCATGTGGAGACATGAGCGCCACATTGCCTTGATCATGATGAAACTAGCTTTGATGAAAAACAAAAAGTACAAAACCAATGTTTTGGACTGGGGAGGATGGATGGATTTGGGTTGATTCCGGTAAAGGCTAGCACCGTCCCTGGTCAATTAAGGACCGAGCCATGAGACTTATAACCTGGAACAAGCCAGTATAGCCGTACCTCTCGAATGGGGATAGACCTAGCGGAGTAGATAGCCGAGCGGAGGCAGTATCCCTACATAGTGATTCTTGAGTGAAGAGGTGGTTCTGGTTATTGAGAAAAGGTTGTGGCCTAAGTGTTGAGTAATGAATGAGAATGATGTGAAAGTTCTTCCCTTACCCCGGGAGTGCCAGAACTCCTCTCACTGCTAGGAAAGGACGGCTAGAGTGCAAGAGGATTTATGTTCATGGAGCGGGTACTGCCAAAGCGAAGTTATCGAAAGGCTTTGCCGTGACCATTCCATATGAAGGGATGAAAGCTCATTCAATGAGTAGTCGTGGAGTATGGGTAAAGTGTACGTCCACTGCAGTGTGAGTCAATCGATCTATTCGAATAGCCGTGCTCGCGGTTAATGAGAAGCGTGACAAGTTTCTCCCGTGGCTAGACTCATAAATTTTAAAATGATGGGAATGGGATTGCATAATGATTTTGTGTGCTGGTGGACTCAACTTCTCGAAATGCGAGGAGGGGTGGACTCCCCAGTAAAACATTGACTAACCGAAGGCGGGAAGCCATCCTTGGAGATCACGATGGATGGTAGACAGAACCGTCGCCGTTTGTGAAACTAAAACTTGACTTGGCTAGACAATAGGTTTGTGAAATGATTTGTGAAAATTGGCTTTCTGCAAATGAACCTTAGCCATCCTTTGAATGACCCTATCATGTGCATCATTCCGTGTCGGCTTGCTGAGTATGTTGGGTACTCACCCTTGCTATACGCACAAACTTCAGATGAAGGAAACGAAGAACTCGAGGACCCCTGTGCTTACTGCCAGATGGGCGATGAAGGAGAAGGCGTCTACTAGGTCTTAGTCCCCGGTCGTTGCCTGTGGCAATCGACATGCCACTGCTTTCCGTCTGCTAATCTTATCTAAACTCTGATTTGGTTGAATCCGGACCAGTAGGTCCTATATGTATTGGATATTGCCTTCGGGCCTATTATTGTAATAAGTTCGATGTAAGACTATTCGTGCACTTTGCACCTGGTAATTCAGAACTGTATTCGTGGGTACCAAACTACTCGATCCTGGGATATGGTACTATGAACACGAATTATTCCTGTCTTTGAAAATGGGGGTCAAAATGAAGGAACTCTCAGCGACCGAGGCGTCGATGGCCGACCTAGCGAGGGAGCTCAAGGAGGTCAAGACCGCCAAGGCTTCCGTGGACGGCAAGTGCTATTCCCGAGGCCTTCCTCCATTCCTCTGGTTTTCCTTGCCCTTGCTGACCTACCTTCTCAACTTTGACTCGCGTAGAGCATGTGGCAATCGCTCACCAGCAGATCAGGGATAATAAGGGGTGTCTAGAGGTGGCCGAGGCTCGGCTGGCCGAAGTTTAGGAAGGTGCCCTCGCACTTCTGAACAAGGCCGACCATGAGATCGCGCCGACCCTAGAATCCACCGTGGAGTTTCTGTAGCGCCTGCGGGACGGGCCTCGACGCCTCGACATTCTGACAAGAGATGCGGCAAAGCTTGCCGTAACATTGGCCCTTGGCATCTTGAGCCGTCAGCGTCCGGATGTCAAGATCTCAGACCTCGGCGAGGGGTGGCCACCAAGTGTGCAGCCTGACAACGTAGATGGCCGTTGATCCCAAATCATGCCAAAAGTGTGTTTACTTTGAAAATCATGCGCTGGCCTGAGAGATTTTCTTTACTCTAGTGCAGGTCCAAAGTATTGCTTCTTAGGTTCGTAGATGTGCCAGTTGGTTTGATCCTGCAACCAACAAGAAACAAAGAAACAAGTGTTATTTTGCAAACGATAGCCGATCCGCTGGTGCCCGATGATGTATCGTTTGTTATTGAGCTGATGCGGTATGCACTGCATCGGCCAGGGGAAACTAAAACTAATCGATCGGCTGTAGATATTCATAATACATAATGTACATATCAAAATGCATTTAAACTAAGTGATTGGGATAGATCGGTAGTGTACCGAGACAGTATAAATCACTTAAATTCAAAAGTACTTTAATATGTAGATTATATATATTTATAGCATAGCCGATGTCATAGATCTAATATGTCTCAGCTATTACCCCGATACCACTTTATACTAAGATATCAATATAAACTAAACACATTAAACAGGAACTGATCAAATGTTAAGATGACCTAACATATCGATAACAAGCTTAAAATATTTAATTACAGTGAGATCTTAATATAAAGGGCAGCTTTAACATATCGAGTAAATATGAAGTAAACAAGATGGTTAAAACAGGTAAGATCGGCTGAAACCCCGATACTATCTCTAATAGTGATCATGTGATAGGCTAGATATTATGATTCTAAGAATTACTTAATAGGTCGAACTCAACCGATGCACCATTAAGCATAAGAAGAAGTATAAGATCTAAACAAATCTATGAAAACCTTTTGAGATGGTGGATACGTTATATAATCCAAGTCGACGATTGTCGACGGATGGGTTGGCAATCCTCCAAGGGGATCCCCGAGGAGGTGAAAGAGAGAGGGTGGTAGAGAAGCTGCTCTCTGACGGATCCGATGGTCGACTCGAATCTAACGATGAGCCAAGAAACAAGACACAGAGAGTTATACTGGTTCAACCCTCCCGAAGGATAATAGGCCTACGTCCAGTATGCGGTGTTCTTCCTTGGGGTGGATGATGAACAAGAGTTACAAAGGAGTGTGCTAGGATGCAGAAGTTGGGTCTAGAATCCCTCCTCTCCTTAGCCCTGTTGCCCTACCCTCCCTTTTATAGATCAAGGTGGGTAGGTACAGATGAGCTTGGGGGCCAGGAAAGCTATGATTAAGAGAGACAAACAGTGAGGTACAAAGAATATCTGATAAAGTACATGTTGGTCTGCTAGGTCCTATACACCATGGGTATCTTGTGCTCCTATCAGCCCTGGGACCCTGCTTCTGTTCCGCCAGGTGGTGTCAGATGTTGTCGGGCTGTCTCCTTCCTCTTCCTCCGTGCCTGCCAAGTTTCTTCCCGAGGATTCTCGAGGTCGGGCGACGAGCCGGGGTAAGGGAAGGGGTCGAGGTCGGACTCGGGGGAAGGCCGGAATTCTTGACTCCGGGGGAGGGGGTCGGGCTCTCGGTCAAATCCCGAGGACACTCGGTTTGACTTCCGTTGGGGTTCAATCTGGGTTTTGAGGCACCCCGGGGTGGCACCTCTCACAGCAGCCCCCGTGCCTAAGGAGGGATGAAGCATCGATCCATAGGGTCAGAGTTCTTTCAGAGTGTTATCTTCAATGGATCCTCGGAGCTTTGAGCCAAGGTTTTGGCAGGTGCACCGCCTAGGTGCACCTACCAGGTGTAGCCCCTGAGCCTAAGGGCGAATGGAGCATTCGGCCTTAGGGTCAAGCTTTCTTCCAAGGTGTTGATCCCTAGCAGTTTTCATGAATCGAGATTTTCCAAGTGCACCGCCAAGGTGCACCTGGCAGGTGTAGCCCTCGAGCCTAGGGTCGGCTGGCACATTCGAGCCTGGGGTCAAATCATCAAGAGCATTTTGTCAATCCCCCAATGATCCGAGCGATGCTTGAGGTCCACCAAGAAAAACAGTTAGTTGAGACGAACAGGTCTATCGCCCGGAGGCGTTTGGCAGTACCTGCTTCGACCAAGGGGTAGGCAATTTGGCCTTCAGCCCCCGAGTTGGAGATTCCACTACCCTAGGGCAGTGAGGATGGGTGAGGTGTTCGGGGCTATAGGCCCTGGGCTCGAGGTATCCCCGACCTCACTTGTGGACTACCTTGGAAGCCCACATTCGAGTCGTCAAGGTCGCCACCCTGGGGCTACGAAGAACATGGTTATGGTCGAGACTACGCCCGAGGGCACATGGTAGTCTCGACCTCGAGCAGGGGCTAGCTCGGAAGCTTGCCCCGAGTCGAGAAGGCCATCACCTGGAGGCGATGGGAATCGAGGTTATGGTCGAGACTACTTCCCGAGGGCGTATGGTAGCCCCGACCTCACTTGTGGACTTGCTCAAAAGCCCACACTTGAGTTGCCATGACCACCGTGCCATGCCCGGAAATTTAGCCAAATTTCCCGACTATTTTTTGTATTAAATCCCCGTCCAGAATCAACTAGAGTACATAAAATGACAAATTAATACACAGATCCAAACGTAAAAACAAAGCATAAAAATAAAAATACTTACTGAAGAGACACTTAGTCCTCACACCCAGAAAGGACTGTAGTGGAAAAGAGAGATGATCCTAGCCGGGCTTCAGCTCCACTCCATAGGCAAACTCAACTGGGGTCTGAGCCTTGGTCTTCTAACTCCATCTTCAACTCAGAAGCACTACACTCCTGAAAAGGGGGAAAAATCGCAAGACTGAGTACAACCACCGTACTCAACAAGCGACACCGAGAAATGCAGACGTGCAAGGGGAGACAAGAGTGGCTTGCGGCTATTTCGCATAAATGTGATTCACAAACATTTACAGTTCAAAAACAGTAAAAAAGTTGAGTAATTAAGTCAATATTAATCTTCCACCGAACAACGTTATCCCCACGTTGATCAGGCCCAACCATTCCACCTGAACTAAACCAGTTCCATTAAATCAAATTATTCAGTAGTGGGACTAATCATAGTGAATCTGGTTGATCTCCCATAACCGTGGGCATGACTATTCGAATAGTTTTACTCTGATCAGAGATGTACAACTGTACGCACAAGACACGATTCCACACATGTTACCATGCCCCGAAGTATCACCGCAATACTGCTAGGAGGAAATCGTGACAAGACCTTTCGCATAACTCCCTATAGCCAAGCGATACCACACCAAGGTTTCTCATGAACCGGTCCTTAATTGCCATGGGTGCGACCATCAAAACCATGCACCCACAGCCCACCATTAAGTCATATTTTAGTTGAGATAATTATGACCAATAAGACATGGCCAGGTATATTGACCTTGCAGCTCATCAGAGACTAGAATAAATAGTGTAATTATCCCATTAGTGAGCTACTGGTATTTAAGCATGGCTAAGCACACAATTTTAGCTAGAATCAACATCAGTTACTAAAGCTAGTCAATTATCACCCAAGTTTAACAAAGAATGGATATCAAGTAAATAAGGCATAAATAATAAGATAGGTATTCCATCATTCCATGTAATTAGCAAAGCAATGCTTATTTGCAAACATAAAACATTTATAAAAGTAGGATCAATATGCTTCAAGGGAAGTGTTACTTGCCTTGCGTCTTCAAACAAACTTCTGGACTATTCTCCTCGCGAGCGTTAACACTGAAAACAACAAAATCTACACGCTAGCACGCAAAAAGAGGAAAAACCCTAAAAAACCAAATAAATAGTACATAAAAAGTAAAAAAACATGTAGAGCTCAATTTTATATGAATTTTGCAATTTGAATGGCCCAATTTGGAGTTCGTATGAATTAGATATGAATTTTAAAAGTTTTAGACCATTTAAATGAATTCTGGAAATTAAAATGATTTATTGCATCATATTAATTAACTTTGAACTGGAAAAGGATGTTTAAGACATCAGCTCCGATCAATCCATGGGATCACAAGGATTCGGATGGCTTGGATTGAACTGAAAAGAAAGGATGCATGGCTCAGATTAAACCGAATAAATCTATAACGATTGCCGGCTTGGATTAAGCTAACCAAGATCTAACGGCTCAGGTTAAAACTGGTTTTAGGCTGGGATGGATACACAAGGAAGCAACTTGTGTTGAGATGGCAACTGTGGTGACATGGCGATGATGTCGACACGCCATGCGGGATCGTCGACGACCGGGTCGGCACAGTGACGTCAACGACGAACAGCGGCTCTAGCGAAAATGGAGGACACTAATGGAGAAAGGACGGTGAGGTGACACGTACCAACACTTACACAACGACGAGCAACGACGAGAGACGGCCGACGATGAGATGGAGGTGGCGACCGAGCTCGGGTTGATGGTGGCAACGGCTTTTTGGCGACCTTCTGAGGAAAAGGAATGATGGACGAGCCTCGGGTTGCTGCTACGGCCCTGATGGTGAAGACGGTGATGAGAAACAGCAAGGGGAACGGCGACGAGGCACGGCCGAAGCTCGAACAGAGGCGACGATGCATGGGCTTCACGGCGACGATGGCCTTTCGGTGGCTTTCGACGGAGGAGAGGTGGGGGACGGGTAGGGATGGCAATGGTTCGGGTTCGGTTCAGGTACCCGCGGGTTCGGTGTTTCGGGTTTCGGTTTCAGTGCCTATTTCTTGCCCATGGGTTTGCAGTTTCGGATACCCGAAATAGTTCGGGTTTGGTTCGGTTATTAGATGTAACCCACGGATAACTCAAACCCGACCCGAAAATCTCCCCACTCCCCACAACCCCACCCCATGCCCATCCGATTCCATGGCCCGAGTCGACTCCCGCCCACGGCGCCAACTCCCGAGGCCTGAGCTTCTTTGCCACGGCGCCACCAACCCTAGCCGCCGCCGCCGCCCTCCTCCACCCGCGCCGCCGCGCGCCGCGTGCGCCGGCCGTCCTCTAGCGCGCCTGTCTCCTCCACTCACGAGCCGCACCGGCCGTCCCAGCGCCCTAACCGTATCACGCGCCAGAGCCCCACAGCTAAGCGGCCGACCGGCCGCCCTCCGCCCTGGCCGGCCGCGCGCCGCCCGCCCTCAAGACGCGCACCGCCGGCCGTCCCCTAGGCACCAGCCGCCCGCCGCCGGTCGCTTAACAAGAGTGAGTAGCCCTCGCCGTCTCCGACGAACATGTTAGTATGAGTAGCAATATGCATGGGAATAGCTCTACTTGTTGGGCAGTTCTTCGGTTTCAGCCTATACTAATGTATTCGCAATACGGCACTGTTTCCTTCATATTGTTGGCAATTAGATTGGTAACAGATGGATTTTATTTGTATGACTGGAAATTGTATACGGTACATCGGACATAGACTTTACAAAGATTTTCTCCTGAAAAAGAAATTGGTTTTGTGCTGTAATTGGCTTCCATCACTCTTAACATTTTGACCAAATTAACCGAGTACGCTCGTAAACCAACAAACAGCAGACGTGCAATTGCAAATTGAAGGCAAGTTGCAGTTCTAGATTGTTTAATAAATTCCATTTTGTTTCATTAATTCATTCTAGTGAATTATCCATTAAAAGTTGCAGCATTGCTTTACATTAGTATGGCTGAGACTGTCTCCAACTGTTGGATTCACGTGCAAAGACAACATATTTATTTTCTCTGCATCCAATTTGTGATAAAATGTTTATCTGCACATTTCTATCGTGATGTCTCATCCTAATCTCTCTATTTATTTGTCTTCTTTCTTTTGTTTCAAGAAGTGATGTCGACTCCTGCTGGTACAAGTGGATCTTAAGCTGCTCTTGGATCTCAATCTGTGGGTTCTCGTGCTCAATCCGTTTCTGAATCAGCAACACCGGCAGTCGGTTCAGCAGCACTAGTGCCATCCGGTTCAGCTGCAGGTAATAGTGATGATGTGGTAGATGTAGAAAATGATGTGGCTGTTGGTCATAAGAGGAGGTTTAGATCTGAAGTATGGAAGGATTTTGATTTGATTCAAGTTAATGGGGTTTGGAAAGCAAAATGCAAATGGTGTAAAAAATATTTAGGTGGAGAGACAAGAAATGGTACAACTCACTTGAAGAATCACATTGCTACATGTAATGATAGAGCTTGTAGAAAAGGTTTACCACAATCTACTCTTAAATTATCTGCAAACCCAAAGGATGGCAGTGTCACATTAGAGAAATATGTGTTTGATCAAGATGTCGCTAGAAAAGAACTTGCTTTAATGATTATTGTCCATGAGTATCCTCTTTCCATGGTGGACCATGAGGGATTTTGCAAGTTTTGTGAGGCATTGAACCCAGCATTCAAGTTAGTGTCTAGAAACCCAATTAGGAAGGATATATTCGATATGTATACAGTGCAAAAGGAATCAATGGTGAATTATATCAAGAAATTAAGTTCTCGTGTTGCTGTTACTACGGACTTGTGGACAGCAAACCATCAGAGGAAAGGTTATATGGCAGTGACAGCTCATTTTCTTGATGATGATTGGAAGCTCAAAAGTTTTCTTATTAGGTAACAATAAATCACATTTTTTTGTGTTCTTGAGTTATGTATTTTATGGTTTGAGAGCAATCTGTCCAACACAATAACTTATCATGTTTTATTCTTGTAGGTTTGTTTATGTGCCGACACCACATACAGCAGAGGTTATAGCAGAGGTTCTTCATGAAGTTCTCCTAGATTGGCACATTGAGAGGAATATGTCCACTATTACTCTTGATAACTGTAGTGTCAACGATAGCATGATGAAGACTATGATTGGCACTGACGGTGATGACCTTGCAAAGAACAAGAGTGCTATAGAAGGTAAATTACCACTCCGCTCTTGTATGTTGAAGGGTCAATTAATTCATATGCGTTGTGCTGCACATATCTTAAATTTGATTGTGAAAGATGGAATGAGTGTCATGGAGAAGGGTATTGATATAGTGCGTGATAGTGTGGCCTACTGGTCAGCAACTCCTAAAAGACATGAGAAGTTTGAGAAAATGGCAGCACAAATGAAAGGAAAATATGAAAAAGAATTGCTCTTGATTGTAAAACTAGATGGAACTCTACTTATATTATGCTTAGCACGCTCTAGTTTACCAAGATGTTTTTGAGCGCCTTGCTTCTCGTGCTCCATGTGCTCCATCAGTAGAAGATTGGAAGTTCGCTAGAGAGCTTTGTGATAGGTTGAAGATGTTCTATGATGTAACTGAGCTACTATCAGGTACTAAATATGTCACAGCCAACCTTTTCTTCCCCAAAATATGCAACATTTTCTTGGCAATTAGAAAGTGGCTAAGCAGTGATATTCCTAAGATAGAAGAAATGTCTCTTAAGATGAAAGATAAATTCAACAAGTATTGGTCAGATGTGCATGGTTTGATGGTTTGTCCTAGATCCTAGGTTTAAATTGCAGCTGTTGAATGCTCTTTTCCTCAAAATTCATGCGTCAGAAAGTGTAGCTATGGAATCTGTCAACAAAGTGAAAGACTTGTTGTACAATCTAGTTTCTGAATATCAAGATACTATTGAGGATGTTGCCACAACAGATGGTAGTCAAACTAGACCAAGAACTCCTACTCAGATGGATGATGAAGATTGGATGGACACTTTTGATGATTACATGTCCAAACAGCCAGCTGAGACCTCCACTTATGTGAGAACAGAGTTGGATTTCTACTTGGAAGAGCCATTGTTACCTAGGACACAAGATTTGGATATCATTTTGTGGTGGCAAGTTGCAGGGCACAAATACCGAACATTACGGAAAATTGCACGTGATGTTCTTGCTATTCCTGTGACAACGGTGGCATCCGAGTCAGCCTTTAGCACTAGTGGTAGGATAATAAGTCCACATCGTAGTAGGCTTGCACCATCAATGATTGAGGCACTTATGTGTATGCAAGCATGGTCACATAACAACATGTTAGGTAAGTGCAATTCAACTTCTGTTCATGCTTTCATAACTTGTATCAGTTGTAAAACTAATTTGTGATGAATACTATCCATGCAGGGTCTCATTCAACTTATGTTGGTGCTTTGATGACTTGTCTTGATGAAAAAGATGAAGAGGTATTGCACTATTGCTGAACTTGTATCTATTTATTGCATAAGTGTATTCTCAATTTATAAAAAGTGTTTTGTTGTAATGAGCTATTGGTACTCTCTCTATTTTTATTTCACAGGATAAAGGTGAGTCCACCATAATTGATGAATGATGAACTCTATAGTATTTTGGACAATGTATGCCTTGAAGCGAAGATGGATGTCTCAAGTGACCTATCTATTTGATCCAAATTTGCATTACTTTATTTGGACTTTACACCATGAGTTGTATTTTATTTGTTTGGACTTTGGACTGTAATATGGTTGTACTAAACTTTGGACTATGGACTTTGGACTCTAAATTTATTTGTTTGGACTCTTGAATGCTTCAAGTTGGAAGATCCAAAGGAACATGTAACCCTATTTATACTTGTGACAACTATATTGAAGTCCCACTGTTTGTTAATGTATCCCTATGTATCCTTATTTGTTGATGTGGTTGGCCATTTCTTGTCTAAAACTATGCTGATGCTTGATGATGCAGTGAAAGATTCGGGTTTTGGTTTCGGGTTTCGGTTAATAAATTCGGGTTTCGGTTAATCCGTCGGGTTTCGGGTATCCGCGGGTTTCGGTTTTGGTGATGGATTTTCACCCGAATCGGTTTCGGTTTCGGTTTCGGGTTTTAGATTCGGGTTTCGGTTTTGGGTGCCTAGAGACTCTACCCGAACCGAACCCGCCCCGTTGCCATCCCTAGGGACGGGCTTTCCCTCGCTCCTGCGATGTCGACGGTGGCTGCGGCGAGGGCTAGCAACGACGGGGACGACGACTATGTATGGTTGGAGATCGAAACACGGCCATGGAGCTCGGGTTCACGATGACGAGGTTCTTCTCGAGCTTTCTGGTAGACGGGAGATGACTGACGGGCTTCCTTGTGCGCTTGCGATGCCGAGCGAGGTGACGGCGCAGACCGGGGACGACCGGGTTGGCGGCTAGAGGTGGCTAGAAAGATGGCTGGCGATGGAGAGAGATTGATCTCGTGGGGGAGGCGGCTAGGGCATGGAAAAACTCGGGAGAAAAAAAAGGAAAAACGGAGGAGGAGGCCTAGGGGGTTCTATTTATAGGCTTGGGAGGGAGAGACCAGATGCAAAATGACGGGATTTCGCGATGGGAAAATGGAGATCATCCCGAGTTCATCGGGATAAGAACGAGGCCGAAATCCGATGGATTTAGCATGACATTGTTGGTGATTTCTTGGGAGACACGTAGAGGAGATCGAGAGGAATCCGTTGAAGGGTTACGCGGAAGCTACGATAGCTAATAACAAAAATTTTCTACCGCGCAAACCAGGAACACTTGCAAGTAAGGGTCGATAGATCGTTACCGATTGGAGTAGTGTGCAGCGGATATAGCCAATCACGAGCTATCCGATCCGAAACTGTACTGCCCGATCACAGCCGATTCCTGCGTGTAGCAGATTCGTCGCAGCCGATTTGCCACAGCTGATCTGCCGCAGCCGATTCAGCGATCGCCGACTTGCCAATTCGTCGAATCGCCCAACGGTGCTCGCACGCCTCGCCCGACCACGATTGTCTTCCTCTGATGCACCCGACCGTAGCCGAACTGTCCGACCATAGCCGATTTGTAGCCGCCGATAAGCACCGCAACATAGCAGTGCCTCTACTGGTATCCACACGTCCGGGAACAGAAAGCCTAACACCCGTGTGCTAGCACAAGATGCAAGGCTAGGGTTTAGCTCGGAAGTGGGGAGGGTTTTCGTGGAGATTGATCTCGTCGACTTCTGAAGCTGCGCGTGATCAGATTGATTCGGTTCCAATTAACATCCACAGCTCTCCACCCCTCCCACTTATATATAGAGTTGGCCGACTAGGTCTAGTGGCCGATCTGGACTCTATTTTGAATCAGATCCCATCGGAATCTCATAGAGTTGGCCGCCCATACTTCGTAAGCACATAGGACTCTATATTAAATCGAATCTTATCCGAATTGAGCCATATTCGAGTCCAACTCGAATGCCTGTTCTTATCCCCTTAAGCGTGCAACCCTGTAGGTTCAGGTATACTCAGTTTCGGCTTGAGTCCAACTCAGCCGATTTGTCAACAACGGCGCCTAGCAACACATATTGACACCATAGGATACAAGAATATAATATCGGCTCTGAACCTGTAATGTGTATACAAATCCCTTTGCCTCACGATACCAATTAAGCTATAGGCAAGATGTGTGTGCCATCCCTTCAATAGCTTAACCATTCACTCGAAGCGTATTGGATTATTTGTCTGTTGATTGACTCCTCAATCAACTTTGCATGGCCATGCATTTCCATAATCCATTACCTCGAGGGGCCCAGAGATATCTCTCCCAAAGGAGGGGCAAATTCCATCTTGATCAATCACATCTCACTACATGTTTCATAGCAAACCCGAAGACTACTTTTATAACTACCCAGTTACGGAATAGCGTTTTGTAGTCCCAAAGTAGGCTACTACACATGTTGGAATCCATGATGATGTCAGGTCTAAGGAATTTGTACCAAAACTACCTGAGACCAACTAATGGCACATTAAATCCTGTAGTGTCTCATGGTGGGTCTATCCAACAATGTGTTCTCTAACACATGTCCACGTGTATTGATTTGGTATCTCCATACCATGATCTATGAGACATGATCATCAATCAATAAACATGTCGATCTTAGAATCATATTTGTTCCAACAATATGACATATGATCAGGGATCGTTTAGAAATAGATTCATACATAAAGAGTCTCATAAATAAGTCACATACTTATTGATCAATATAAGTTCTCTATTTCATGGAACTGAATAACACTTTATTCGTAAATACATAAACATTGACCATGATATCCAACATCTCCACGTTGCCTCTAGGGCATATCACTAACATCCGTTCCCGCAACTAATTTGGCAAGAGGAGCAACAAGGAGGCTGGATTTGACGGAGGAAAAAACAGCAGTTGTTCGGCTACTGTTCGGGTATTGTAGCAGCGGGATAGGGACGATATTATAGCAGGGTGGCAAAGTAGACTTTCTCCCTTAACATCCTTTAATTTTTATAAATACTTTCAATGCTCAAATAATTCCAAGAAAAATCTTGAAAATATATGAACACCCAAAGTATTTAATAAAAATATCCCCAGCTTATTTAATGATTAATTTATTTATTTAAATAATTTCTTTAATGCTCTTTGTATTATTTAAATTGTTTTTGGAGCTCCAAAATTTGACGAAAAATTTCAGAGAGTATTTTAGGGCATGGAGAATATTTCATAAATATTTCTAGCTCTGATTTTTAAGGAAAATTTAATTTCCTTACTTAATTCACTTGATTACTTTGCTTTTCTTTTTATTTAATTTCTAGGAGATGATTGATTTAATGATTTTTAATCCCGAATGAAAATCGGGATGTGACAACCGCCCTGGAGCGATGGAAATCAAGGTTATGGTCAAGACTACTGCCCGAGGGCGCATGGTAGTCCCAACCTTGAGTGGGGACTATCTCGGAAGTCCCCTTCGAGTCGAAGGAATCCATCAGCTTTAAGTAATGGAGACGAGGTCGAGACCACCGCCCGGAGGCCGTCTGCGGTCTCAACCTCGATTTAGGGCTAGCTGGGAAGCCCTTCTCTCGAGGCGTCTGGGTCCCAACCCTGAGGTCGGCGGCAGTTTAGCAAAGTCAAAGGAGAAGTTACCCGAACCATGTCGCCAGTAGGTTACTTAGTCGCGAGGTATTCTCCGCGAGCATGGTCCCACCTGTCAATCGTGAACAAGGGGCCTGCAACGTCTCGTCGGGAAACCGCGAAAATCAAGGCGGTACAACGACTAGTTCTGTTCCCACTTCCCACTTTCCCTGCTGTGTCAGACGTGGCTGATCGTTGGGGTGAGAGGGAACGACACCGGTGATTTCTTTGGGAGCCGCAACAGGCGTGCAAAATACGCCGTTACCCTTCTTGAAAGACAAAAAGTCCAGATCGAACACCCGGGCGATGTGGACGTCAGGGAGATGAGGGGTTGAGAACGCCTCGGACGCTCCGTGCACGCCATTAACAGCGTCGTGCGTCCTCTGAGATTGGCGCTGTCAGCCTTTTCATCATTCTCCCTTATAAACTCTGCCGCCGCCCGACTTCTCCTCTTCCATACGATTCCCAATCGCCTAGAAACCCTAAACCTCTCAAGCACCCACAACCTTCCTCTAGCTCCACCTTGCTTCAAACCACAGCGTCGCCATCCACACTGCCCCTCTTCGACGCTCGCCGCACGTCGCCGTGTCCCCCACGCGCACGCGACGTGGCCGTCGGCGTCCTCCCGAACCAAAACCGACATGGAATGCCTATAAAAAGGCCATGACAGATCAAACTTCCTATGCAAAATTTCTTCCTCATCACTCCCTCTAGCTTTCCCCCAAGTTTCCCCCAAATTCCCCACACCGCATCGCTCAGATTTTGAAGGAATCCGACGAGGAGCCGAAGAACCCTAGCGCCGGCCGCCCGGAGCAAAACTCTAAATTCGTCGTCCTCGGTCGATTTCTTCTCAAATTGAAGGTACGTCCACGATCTACGTGCTCTAAGCTTTATTTCCCCCAAGTTTCCTGAGCCGAATAGCCGCCAGAAATCGTCGGCGACGAGAGCCGCCGGACCCTCTGTTTCAGTCGCCACCGTGCGCACGTTGCCAGACCACCACGGCCCCTTTCCGGCCAAGCCGACCCCCTAGCTAGCTTCCCCGTGTCCTGTAGATCCTCTAAGACCCACTAGTTTGGCCGAAACCCCGTCGAAGCTCGCCATCGTCGTGCGCCTCCGCCGCCGTGACCACCTCACTGTCACCGGCCCAATTCACCACCTCTCCGGCCCGGCCGTGCCCTGGAACGAGAACCTCGTGTCATGTAGATGGTGTAGAGCCCAATAGACCCCGAGCACCGGCCATCCTCGCCGCCGTTCACCCTCTCCCTGTCGTCGGCCTCACGGGGAAGGAGAAGAGAGGAAAGAAGGAAGAAAAGAAAATGAGACAAGGAAACGAGGACGGCTTGGTAGCTCAGTGGCTTGAGCCGAGCCGAGTGAGGGTGAGGTCGCAGGTTCGATTCCCAGCCGGCGTAAATTTTTGAAAAAAATTTATTTTCATTTATTTTGAGGAGTTTAAAATTAATAGGAGCCCAGTAAAAATTCTAAAAAAATCCAAATTTTCTCTTTTGAGCCCTAAACCCTATTTACAAAGAAATCATCTCCTCTTTTCAAATGTATATATTTCTTTTCCCCCAAAAATATTTTTACAATTAAACATAAACTCTATAATACCATTTATTCTCCAAAAATAAAGAACATTACTTATCCTTTCAAAATATATTCTATTTCTCAAAAAAAAGTTCCTCACCGATAAGTACGAACTTATTAATATTATTATTTCCTCATAAATAAAGAATCCCCATTATATTTCAAAATACACTTTTTATCCTTCCTAAGATTTTCTCACAAATAAATATGAACTTTATATTTTCAATCATTTTCACAAATAAAAAAAATTCTATGTTCAAGTCCCTAGGACTATTTCTCCTCCAAGGACCACCACCCTTAGTTGAGCCCATCCATCTGTTCACCATTGATCTTGGAAACTATCCTCGTAAACCCCAATCCATCCTTTCCTATAGATATATATGTGGGTATACATGGGCAAATATACAATGAGAATATATATATGTATACATATATATGTATATATGCATATATACGTGCACCTAACGGCGTCACCCCGAGGAATCCTTTCCGGTCCCCATACCAATGAACCCCGACACCCAGACCTACCTAGGGACATAGAGATCAACCGGAAGCCAATGCAAACACTCTAGTTAACCCTAACCCAAATAGATGCCCTTAGACCCTTAGTGATACTGCTTGTCTCAAAACTTACATTAACTGAGGATAAGGCCACCCCATACAAATCAAATCGAAAGAGAACATAAGAGTTCAAATCATGTCAACTCGCTCATTCTAACTCGGATTCTAGCCAAACTCGAACGTAAATTCATTTAACGCCGTAGATTCGTCTCAGGAGCCGCTTTTGCAATTTACTTGGCTTTTATTGGATTTTATTGAATTCTAAACAAATTCAATCCTTCCATTTCGGACGTATGATTAGCATCCGAGGAAACAGGCGTCGACTACGCGGAAGACCCCGTCCAACAAGTGTGCGAGCAAGGCAAGTCAACACTTTCCTTTGAACATGTTGATCCTATCTTGCGAAATGATGTTGATTTAAACTTCAAAACATGCATGCTATACACAAATGAATACCTATGCTTGATGTACCATGCCTTGATATTTATTACCCTTAGAAATATTCTTTGTAACTCTTGATGTGATACAACCGGAGGATATCTTCGGTAAAATGCTTAGGCATGCTTATACTAGAATCTTCCATGTTCATATTTTTACAAAATGCTATATGCTTGGGCAACTACCTTAGGGAAGGTAGTTGAGATACGCCATGTGGAGACATGAGCGCCACATTGCCTAGAACATGATTGAATGAGTTATTATGAAAACCAAAAATGCAAAACCAATGTTTTTAGACTGGGGCGGTGTCGACCCTGTTTTTGAGGACGGGAATCATTCGTGTTCATAGTACCATATCCCACGAATACTGTTCCAAATTACCAGGTGCAAAGTGCATGAATAGTCTTACATCAAAAGCATTACAATAATAGGCCCGACGGCAATATCCAATACATATAGGACCTACTAGTCCGGATACAACCAAAAGCAGAGTTTAGATAAGATAGCAGTCGGAAGGCAGCGGCATGTCGATTGCCACAGGCAACAACCGGGGAGTAAGACCTAGTAGACGCCTTATCCTCCTTCGCCCACCTGGCAGTAAGCATAGGGGTCCTCCAGTTCTTTGTTTCCTCCATCTGAAGGTTTGTGCGTGTAGCAAGGGTGAGTACCCAACGTACTCAGCAAGCCGACACGGAATGATGCACATGATAGGGTCATTCAAAGGATGGCTATGGTTTATTTTCACAAAGCCAATTTTCACAAATCCTTTCACAAAACTAACATCTAGCCTGGTCAAGTTTTATTTCCATAGTATATTAAGTCGGCGACGGTTCTGTCTACCATCCATCATATTTCCAAGGATGGCTTCCCACATCCGGTTCGTCATGGTTTTCTGGGGTGTCCGCCCCCTTCTCGCAGTTCGAGAAGTTGAGTCCACCAGCACACAAAATCATTATGCATTCCCAACCCATCATTTTAAAATTTATGAGTCTATCCATGGGAGAAACTTGTCACGTCGCTATTTAACCACGAGCAAAACTATTCGAATAGATTGATTTACTCACACTGCAGTGGATGTACACTTTACCCATACTCCGCAACTGCTCAATTAATGAGCTTTCATCCCTTCATATGGGATGGTCGCGGAAAAGCCTTTCGATAACTTCGCTTTGGCAGCACCCACTCCATGAACTTAAATCTTCTTGCACTCTAGCCGTCCTTTCCTAGTAGTGAGAGGAGTTCTGGTGCTCCCGGGGTAAGGGAAAAACTTCACAACATTCTCAATCATTACTCAACACTTAGGCCACAGCCTTACCTCAATAACCAGAACCACCTCTTCACTCGAGAACCACTATGCAGGGATACTGCCTCCGCTCGGCCATCTACTCTGCTAGGTCTATATCCATTCGAGAAGTACGGTTGTACTGGCTTGTTCCAGGTTATAAGTCTCATGGCTCGGTCCTTAATTGACCAGGGACGGCTCTTGCCTTTACCGGAATCCACCCAAATCCAACCATCCGCCCCAGTCTAAAAACATTGGTTTTGTACTTTTCATTTTTCCATCAAAACTATTTTTATCATGATCAAGGCAATGTGGCGCTCATGTCTCCACATGTTGTATTCCAACTATCTCCCAAAGATAGTTGCCCAAGCACGAAGCTTGTTTGTAAAATCATGAGTATGCACGAATCTAATATAAGCATGGCTAAGCATTTTACCAAAGTTATCTTCCGGTAATATCACATCGAAGGTTACAAAGATTATATCTAAGAGTAATCAATATCAAGGCAGGGTATATCAAGCATAGGTATTCATTTGTGTATAGCATGCATATTTGAAGTTTAAATCAACATAATTTCGCAACATAGGATCAATATGTTCAAAGGGAAGTGTTGACTTGCCTTGCTCGCACGCTTGTTGCACGGGGTCTTCAATGTAGTCAGTGCCTGCTTCCTCAGTTGCTACCCGTACGTGCGAAAAATCAATTGAATTCGACCAGAATTAAATGAAAAATACCGAGAGATCGAAAAGAACCGTAAAAACGACACCAAACGTTTAGCCTAAAATTCTAATCTTGTTAGGGCGAGAGTTCCGGGATGAAATCCGATTTAAAAAGCGAGTTATGGAGTTTTTAGGGTTTTTGCAAAATATCGGTCCAATTTGATTAAGAGAATAATTTTAAAAGGCGCTGATCAAAAGAATTGGTATTCGAAGTTTTGGAGGTCCGAAAACCAAAAGAATATATTTTTAACGGCGGAAAGAAAATAGAAAAAGTCCGACTAAAACGACGCGAGAACGAAATCTCCAAAAATCCGATTTTTGAATTCTGAGATTCCACAGAGAAAACACACTAGAAAACAATATATTTTGCCCAAATATTTTCCCAAATATTTTCTAAATATTTTTCCTAATTTTTCTGAATTTTTCCATATTTGTCCCTATTTTTTCCTATTTTCTTTCTTTTCCTTTTTCCTTCCTTTTCTTTTTCTTTATTTTTTTCTTTTCCCTCTGTTTTTTCCTTCCCCTTCCTTTGTTTTTCCCCGCGCTCCCTCCCTTCCTCTCTATTTTTGGCCGGCGGCGCTACAAGCGCAAGGGCGGCGGCCCGGGACTTACCGGCGGGCGACGGTGACGGCGAGGATGCGGCGAGCTCCGATGTATGGCGCACGACGGCGGCAGGTTCGGCGCACGGCGGCGATGGCTTGCGGTGGGGAGAACCGGTGAGGGAGAGGGGAGAAAGAGGCGACGAGGGGAAGAACGGAGAGGGGCTCGGTCTCCCTTTATAGGGCTCGGCGGCGAGTGAGAAATGGGGGTCCGGGCGGCGGGTGGCGCGGCGACGCACGGGGACGGGGCTGGGAACGGGCGGGCGCGGCGTGTGGCGTGCGAGGCGGTGGGGTCGGCGCGACGCGCACGTGACGGGCGGCGCGGGCGCGGGCTGGCGTGGCGCGCGCGAGGGCGACACGCGGCGCGCGGGTGTGGGTCCGTGCTCGGCGCGGCGTGCGGCACGGCGCGCGAGGGTGCGGGCCGGGTGCGGCGTGGCACGTGTCGCGCGCGGTACGGCCGGTACGGCGTCGAGCACGTGTCGTGCAATAAACAGTGACTTTTCTGAATTTCCCGATTTTAATTCCTAATTTCCAAATTCTATTTCCTTACCCCTCTAAAATTTAAAATAAAATATAGCATACCCAAAATTAAGTTATAAAATATATTTTCATCCTTTTCACCCACTTTTATTATTTTAAAAATATATTTTACATATTTAATTTAATTCCTTTTTCCTAAATTGTAGAAAATGCGATTTTGATCGAAATATTTTCTAGACTTCATATATATCCTTTGGAAATATTTTATCACTCATTTTGCTCACTAATTAATATTACTCAATCACCAAAATAATGTTTTGATCCATATATATTTTATCACTCATTTTGCTCACTTATTTTGTAAATCCACACCCTATTCTATTTTATATTTAAATTTCCAACCCTAAGCTTCGAAATTTTCTTCCCAATGGAAATTCAAATCGTTTGAATTTTCTCAAACACCAAAATAAATCACTCACATATAAATTTATGCAACAAAGCTGGCAAATAAGAAGCAATAAACACGAGGAGAAGCAATGAACCAAATATTTTTGTAAGATCCGGTTTTTAATTCTCGGTTTTTAAATTCTCCGATTTTTAGGGTGTTACAAACCTACCCCCTAACAATAAATCTCGTCCCCAAGATTTCATACCGTTCGCGGAATTGGTTCGGGTACTCGGTCTTCAAAAAGTGTTCTTTTCCTCAAGTGGCTTCATCTTCAGTGTGGTTGCTCCATTGCACCTTGTACATTCGCCACGTCTTGGTCCTAGTCTTTTTCTAGGCTTCGTCCAAAATCTTTACAGGATGTTCGGGGTATGTGAGGTCTTCGCTGATAAGGATGTCTTTCAAGGGAATTTGCTCTTCCGGTACTCGAAAACATTTCTTCAGTTGTGATTGTGAAAGACGGGGTGTACATCGGAAAGATTTTCCGGCAGGTCTAGTTGATAGGCCACTTCGCCTCTTCTGGCGCTTATCGGGAAAGGTCCAACATATCTTGGGGCTAGTTTTCCTTTGACCTTAAACCTCTTGGTTCCTCTTAGCGGTGAAACTTTTAGGTACACAAAGTCGCCTATTTTGAAATCCAACTCTCTTCGGCGAGTGTCCGCATAGCTCTTTTGCCAGGACTGGGCTACCTTAAGCCGATCTCTTATCAGACGAATTTTCTCTTCGGCTTCCCTAATGATGTCTGGTCCAAATATGGCTTGCTCACCGGTCTCCGACCACATCAACGGAGTTTGGCATCTTCGTCCAAACAAAGCCTCGTTCGGCGACATCTTCAGACTAGCTTGGTAGCTGTTATTATAGGAGAACTCTTCATAGGGTAGGCATTTCTCCCAGTCCTTAGTAAAATCCAATGCACAGGCTCTTAGCATGTCCTCAAGGACTTGGTTTGTCCTCTCGGTTTGTCCATCAGTCTGAGGGTGATAAGCAGTACTAAAGGCGAGGTGAGTTCCCAATGCCTCATGAAACTTATCCCAGAAGTGAGATGTGAATTGAGTACCATGATCTGACACAATCCTTTTAGGTACTCCATGTAGGCACACAATTTTGGACATGTATAGCTCTGCCAATTTAGCGCTGCTATACCGAGTCTTGACCGGGATAAATTGGGCAGTCTTGGTCAGTCTATCCACGATCACCCAAATGGAATAGTATCCTGTAGCAGTTTTGGGTAGTCCCACTATAAAGTCCATACGTATTTCATCCCATTTCCACTCAAGGATCTTGAGTGGTTGTAGTAATCCTGCTGGTCGCTAATGCTCAGCCTTAACTTGTTGGCATACATCACATATGGCCACATATTCCGCTACGTCTCTTTCCATGTTGGGCCACCAGTATTCTGTTTTCAAATCCTGGTACATTTTGGTGCTCCCCGGGTGTAGCGAGTAGGCTGACTCATGGGCTTCTTTTAAGATTAGCCTTCTCAATCCGCCTTTCTTCAGTACGTAAATCCTTTTACGATACCATAGGATTCCATCGTTGTCGGCTGCGAATTCTTTGGCCAGTCCTTCGGCCATGCGCTCCTTGATTAGCTGGATTTCCTCACAATCCTTCTGGGCTTCCTTAATCTGACCTTGGAGGAGAGGTTGTATCTCCAACGAATTCAGTTGTCCATGAGGAATCAGTTGTAGGTTAAGCCTAGCCATCTCTTCTTGAAGCTCGTTGGCCATACATTCCATCCTTAGTTGGTTGCACTGGGCTTTGCGGCTCAAAGCGTCAGCTACAACATTGGCCTTACCAGGGTGGTAATGGATTCCTAGGTCATAATCCTTGATCAGCTCCAGCCATCTTCTCTGGCGCAGGTTAAGGTCTGTCTGGGTAAATAAATATTTCAAGCTCTTGTGGTTCGTGTATATATCACAGTGGTTTCCGATCAGGTAGTGCCTCCAAATCTTCAAGGCATGCACCACTGTGGCCAATTCTAAGTCATGGGTGGGATAATTCTCTTCATGCGGTCGCAGTTGTCTTGAGGCATAAGCCACAACCTTTCCATCTTGCATCAACACGACTCCTAATCCTTGTCGGGATGCATCACAGTATATGACGAAGTCTTTCCGGTTGTCCGGTAGGACTAAGATCGGGGCGGTGGTTAACTTTTCTTTGAGCTGGTCAAATGTCTCTTGACACTGCTTAGTCCATGCATACTTCTTCTCCTTCTTTAATAGTTGGGTCAGGGGTCGGGCTATCTTAGAAAATCCTTCATAAACCTCCGGTAATATCCAGCCAATCCCAAGAAACTTCTAATCTCCGTTACTAACTGGGGTGCTTTCCACTTGGTAACAGCTTCGACCTTGGCGGGGTCTACTGTTACGCCTCCAGCTGAGATTACATGTCCTAGGAAAGCTACTTCCTTAAGCCAGAATTCACATTTGCTGAATTTGGCGTATACCTGATGCTCTCGCAGCTTCTCTAGTGCCAGGCGCAAATGTTCTGCGTGTTCTTCATCATCCTTGGAATAGATGAGGATATCATCAATGAACACTACCACGAACTTGTCCAGATATTCCATCAATACTTTGTTCATGAGGTTCATGAAGTAGGCTGGGGCATTGGTCAGTCCGAAAGACATCACTGTGAACTCGTACAAGCCGTAGCGTGTAGAGAACACAGTCTTGGGTATATCCTCAGTCCTAATTTTCAGTTGATGGTATCCAGATTGAAGATTGATCTTTGAGAACACTCGGCTCCCTTGAGCTGATTGAACAGGTCGTCGATTCGAGGTAACGGGTACTTGTTCTTAATGGTAACCTCATTCAATGACCGATAGTCTATGCACGTTCTCATGCTTCCATCCTTTTTCTTAACAAACAACACTGGGCTCCCCACGGTGAAGAACTAGGACGTACGAAGCCTTTCTCTCGCAGTTCCTGTATTTGCTTCTTAAGTTCCTCCAATTCGTTCACCGGCATCCGGTAGGGTCTCTTAGCTATGGGGGCGGTGCCAGGCATGAGGTCTATGATGAACTCTATGTCCCGGTCTGGGGGCATTCCCAGTAGTTCCTCAGGAAATACATCCGGGTAATCCGGGATTACTGGCATTCCAACTATGGGCAGCATGGTGAATATTCCCGTAGCTCGGCCACAGAGCATAGGGTCTTGATCCATGGCTACTGTCATTGGTGATCCCCATGGGGTAGATAAGGTAACTTCTCTTCGTCCACAGTCTAATACCCCTTGGTTCTTCGTTAACCAATCCATTCCTAATAGGACCTCCTGCTTGGTCCTCCTGCTTGGTGGCCTGGTACTCTTCCTGACAGTCCTGAGGGTAATAGGACCTCCGGTGAGTGTCATGCGGCGGGTAGGAGCTTCCTCCTCTGACGGATCTGTCTCACTGAGCTCCCACTTGACCTCCATGGGTTCTGCCTCAGATTCGGAGTCGGTGTTGATCCCGATGGGGTTATCCTCTCCCGAACTAGGCTCGGATGGTGCAGCCGTGGAATCGGGGTGGGCTTCGATGAGGTAGCAGCAGCAGAGTCGATCAGGTATGGTCCTGACTCAGTGCTTAGCATGAAGGCTTGCTCCATCATGGCTTGAAAAGTGGCCAAGCATGCTGGAGTCATGAAGTAGTAGTGGTCGGGCACAGGAGCAGGGGGTGTTGGTGTAGCTGAAGTAGAAGCGCCAGCGGCAGGAACATGGTTGAAGCGAAGTTGTTCTTCCAGTTGGCCAACCTGTTGCTGGCTCTTCCAAAGCTGCTCTTCCAACTCAACCAAAGCCTCCCCACGAGCCATATAATGATCAGAGAGCTGCTCGTATTGGGCGCCATTAGCTTGAAGCTGGGTCTTCAGAGAGTCAATCTGGTGTCCACAGTTATGGTGTTCCTCCTCCAGATCATTTAGGCGTCGCTGCTGCTTGTCTATCTCGAGTAATGCCTCTTCATAGCAATCATCAGCTGTTTCCGCCCAGCGGGACAAATGGGTAACCATGGGGTTGTAACAGCAAGGGGTGGCCTCCACGGTGCAGAATAGGTTGCCTTCCTCCCAGTAGGGATGGTGTGCGAACTCAGTTACTGTAAGCTCAGCACGGTGGATGGCATTGAGGCATAGGAATGCCTCGCGGGTTGCGTCCTGAAGGGCTGCCTCAATCAAATCTCTGTGGTAACGTGTATAGAAGCAATAGAGTGACTCGCTCCCAATATGGGCCTCAATTGAAACCGCAGCTTCCCATACTGGGTGTCCCTCAGTACCATGTCTTCTGATCCGGTAGGTGGGCGCGTCCGGGTATCTTAGGCACCATAGCAACAGCTGGAGTTGTGACACGAATCGTTCCTACCGCAGGACCTTGATTTCGCATGACCCAACATGGTCTGACATCTGTTTTGAAGGTAATTTAGGGTCAGAGAGGGGTAATCCAAAACAATTTTAGTAGAGGAATGGGGATAAGAATATGAGTGAAAACATATTTGTTTTGTGAAAGTAGTGTGTATTTTGAAAATAATCCTATGTAGGGATATTTCCCTTTAACCAGCTATTCAGGGGTAGGGCGCCAGTTGGTCTTATCCTATAGTCGCACTGCTCTGATACCAGCTCTGTCGACCCCAGTTTTTGAGGACGGGAATCATTCGTGTTCATAGTACCATATCCCTGGATCGAGTAGTTTGGTACCCACGAATACAGTTCTTAACTACCAGGTGCAAAGTGCACGAATAGTCTTACATCAAAAGCATTACAATAGTAGGCCCAAAGGCAATACCCAATACATATAGGACCTACTAGTTCGGATACAACCAAAAGCAGAGTTTAGATAAGATAGCAGTCGGAAGGCAGTGGCATGTCGATTGCCACAGGCAACGACCGGGGACTAAGACCTAGTAGACGCCTTCTTCTCCTTCGCCCATCTGGCAGTAAGCATAGGGGTCCTCCAGTTCTTCGTTTTCTCCATCTGAAGGTTTGTGCGTATAGCAAGGGTTAGTACCCAACGTACTCAGCGAGCCGACACGGAATGATGCACATGATAGGGTCATTCAAAGGATGGCTATGGTTTATTTGCACAAAGCCAATTTTCACAAATACTTTCACAAACCTAACATCTGGCCAGGTCAAGTTTTATTTTCATAGTATATTAAGTCGGCGATAGTTCTGTCTACCATCCATCGTGTTTCCAAGGATGGCTTCCCGCCTCCAGTTCATCATGGTTTTCTGGGGAGTTCGCCCCCTTCTCGCAGTTCGAGAAGTTGAGTCCACTAGCACACAAAATCATTATGCATTCCAAACCCATCATTTTAAAATTTATGAGTCTAGCCACGGGAGAAACTTGTCACGTCGCTCATTAACCGTGAGCACGGCTATTCAAATAGATTGATTTACTCACACTGTAGTGGATGTACACTTTACCTGTACTCCGCGACTGCTCGTTGAATGAGCATTCATCCCTTCATATGGGATGGTCACGACAAAGCCTTTCGATAACTTCGCTATGGCAGTACCCGCTCCACGAACTTAAATCCTCTTGCACTCTAGCCGTCCTTTCCTAGCAGTGAGAGGAGTTCTGGCGCTCCCGAGGTAAGGGAAAAACTTCACAACATTCTCAATCATTACTCAAAACTTAGGCCGCAGCCTTATCTCAATAACCAGAACCACCTCTTCACTCAAGAACCACTATGCAGGGATACTGCCTCCGCTCGGCCATTACTCTGCTAGGTCTGTACCCATTCGAGAAGTACGGTTGTACTGGCTCGTTTCAGGTTATAAGTCTCATGGCTCGGTCCTTAATTGACCAGGGACGGTTCTTGCCTTTACCGGAATCCACCCAAATCCAACCATCCGCCCTAGTCTAAAAATATTGGTTTTGTACTTTTCATTTTTCCACCAAAACTATTTTTATCATGATCAAGGCAATGTGGCGCTCATGTCTCCACATGCCGCATTCCAACTATCTCCCAAAGATAGTTGCCCAAGCACGAAGCTTCTTTGTAAAATCATGAGTATGCATGAATCTAATATAAGCATGGCTAAGCATTTTACCGAAGTTATCCTCCAGTTATATCACATCGAAGGTTACAAAGATTATATCTAAGGGTAATTAATCAATATCAAGGCTGGGTATATCAAGCATAGGTATTCATTTGTGTATAGCATGCATATTTGAAGTTTAAATCAACATCATTTCGCAACATAGGATCAATATGTTCAAAGGGAAGTGTTGACTTGCCTTGCTCGCACGCTTGTTGGACGGGGTCTTCAACGTAGTCAGTGACTACTTCCTCGGTTGCTATCCATACGTGGGAAAAATCAATTGAATTCGATCAGAATTCAATAAAAAATACCGAGAGATCGAAAAGAAATCTAAACGTTTAGCCTAAAATCTACCGGTACGTGCGAAAAATCAATTGAATTCGACCGAATTAAATGAAAAATACCGAGAGATCGAAAAGAACCATAAAAACGACACCAAACGTTTAGCCTAAAATTCTAATCAAGTTAGGGCGAGAGTTTCGGGATGAAATCCGATTTAAAAAGCAAGTTTGGAATTTTTAGGGTTTTCGCAAAATATCGGTCCAATTTGATTAAGAGAATAATTTTAAAAACGCTGATCAAAAGAATTGGTATTCGAAGTTTTGGAGGTCCGAATACCAAAAGAATATATTTTTAACGGCGGAAAGAAAATAGATAAACTCCAAGTAAAACAACGCAAGAACGAAATCTCCAAAAATTTGATTTTTGAATTCCGAGATTGCAGAGAGAAAATACACGAGAAAACAAAATATTTTGCCCAAATATTTTTCCAAATATTCTCTAAAATATTTTCTAATTTTTCTGATTTTTCCATATCTTTTCCTTTTGCCTATTTTCTTTCTTTTCCTTTTTCCTTCCTTTTATTTTCTTTTTTTCTTTTCTCTCTTTTTTTTCCTTCCCTTCCCTCTTTTTTCCCCGCGCTCCCTCCCTTCCTCTCTATTTTCGTCCGCGACCGGCGCTAGCACAAGGGGCGATGGCCCGGACTTACGGCGGGCGACGGCGACGACGAGGATGTGGCGGAGCTTCGGCGCATGGCACACGACGGCGGCGGCGGCGCACGACGGCGACGGCTTGCGGCGGCTTGCGGCGGGGAGAACCGGCGAGGGAGAGGGGAGAAAGAGGCGGCGAGGTGGGGAAGAACGGAGAGGGGCTCGGTCTCCCTTTTATAGGGCTCGGCGCGGCGAGTGAGAAGAGGAGGGGCCGGGCGGCGGGTGGCGTGGTGAACGGCACGCGGCGATGCACGGGACGGGGCTGGGTATGGGCGGGCGCGACGCGGCGGGCGTAGCGCGGCACGAGGCGGGGTTCGGCGCGGAGGCGCGCGCGCGGGCGGTGGGGACCGGGCGCGGGCGCGCGCGTTGCGTGCGGGGCGGTGGGGTCCGGCGCGACGTGCGCGTGGCGGGCGCGCGGGCGCGGGGCCGGGCGCGGCGCGGTGCGGGCGACACGCGGCGCACGGGTGTGGGGGGCGGGTACGGCGCGGCGCGTGTCGCGCGCACACGGGCGCGCGCGGTACGGCCGGTACGGCGTCGAGCACGTGGCGTGCAATAAACAGTGACTTTTCTGAATTTTCCGATTTTAATTCCTAATTTCCAAATTCTATTTCCTTACCCCTCTAAAATTTAAAATAAAATATAGCATACCCAAAATCAAGTTATAAAATATATTTTCAACCTTTTCACCCACTTTTATTATTTTAAAAATATATTTTACATATTTAATTTAATTCCTTTTTCCTAAATTCCAGAAAATACGATTTTGATTTGAAATAATTTCTAGACTTCACATATATCCTTTAAAAATATTTTATCACTCATTTTGCTCACTAACTAATATTACTCAATCACCAAAATAATGTTTTGATCCCAGATATATATTTTTTGTAAATCCACACCCTATTCTATTTTATATTTAAATTTCCAACCCTAAACTTCGAAATTTTCTTCCCAATGGAAATTCAAATCGTTTGAATTTTCTCAAACATGAAAATGAATCACTCACACATAAATTTATGCAACAAAGCTGGCAAATAAGAAGCAATAAACACGAGGAGAAGCAATGAACCAAATATTTTTGTAAGATCCGATTTTTAATTCTCGGTTTTTAAATTCTCCGATTTTCAGGGTGTTACAGGCGGATGGATGGATTTGGGTGGATTCCGGTAAAGGCTAGTACCGTCCTTGGTCAATTAAGGACCGAGCCATGAGTCTATAACTTAGAACGAGCCAGTACAACCGTACTTCTCGAATGGGTATAGACCTAGCGGAGCAGATAGCCGAGCTGAGGCAGTATCCCTGCATAGTGGTTCAGGTGAAGGTGTTGAGTTAAGGACCTACCAATAGGTAGAGTGTCCTGGGCCTACCAATGGTAGAGTGCCTGTGATTGTGATAAGACAAAAGGCCTTTATGTGAATAATAAACTGAACTTGACTATGACTTAAAGATTAAGTGAGTTTTCTCTCTTACCTCGGGAACGCCAGAACTCCTCTCACTGCTAGGAAATGACGGCTAGAGTGCATGAGGACTTAAGTTCATGGAGCGGGTACTAACAAAGTGAGGTTATCGAAAGGCTTTGCCGAGACCGTTCCATATAGAGGGATGAAAGCTCATTCAATGAGCAGTTGCGGAGTACGGGTAAAGTGTACATCCACTGCAGTGTGAGTAAATCAATCTATTCGAATAGCCGTGCTCGCGGTTAATGAGCAACGTGACAAGTTTCTCCCGTGGCTAGACTCATAAATTTTAAAATGATGGGTTGGTATGCATAATGATTTTGTGAGCTAGTGGACTCAACTTCTTGACCTGCGAGAAGGGATAGACTCCCCAGAAAACCATGACGAACCGAAGACGGGAAACCATCCTTGGTATCACGATGGATGGCAGACAGAACCGTCACTGATTTAATATACTCTGAAACTAAAACTTGACTGGCTAGATGTTAGGTTTGTGAAATGATTTGCGAAAATTGGCTTTCTGCAAATAAACCACAACCTCCCTTTGAATGACCCTACCATGTGCATCATTCCGTGTTGGCTTGCTGAGTACGTTGGGTACTCATCCTTGCTATACGCACAAACCTACAGATGTAGGCATGGAAGACCTAGAGGACCCATACGCATACTACCAGGATGAATGAAGACAATGGAGCGCAATAGGTCTTAGTCCCCAGTCGTTGCCTGTAGGCGATCGACATGTCGCTGCCTTCCGTCTGCTATCTTATCTAATCTCTGATTTTGATTGTATCCGGACCAGTAGGTCCTGCATGTAATGTTATTGCCTTAGGGCCTATTATTGTAATACTTTTGGTGTAAGACTATTCGTGCACTTTGTACCTGATAATATAGTACTGTATTCGTGGGTACCAAACTACTCGATCCAGGGAAATGGTACTATGAACACGAACAATTCCCGTCTTCAAAAATGGGGGTCCACAGGCACCAAGCGGAAGCTGGTGCTCGAGTCCTCCTCCGAGGAGATGTACAATGACTTGTCCGACTCGGACATGTCGAGGGCGAAGCCCATGCCGCCACCGAAGAAGATGACGAAACATATCAGCTTCAAGTTCAAGGTGTAAGTGTAATCCTTGAACCCGAGTGAAATTGCTCTCCTTCCTCTTTACGTTGAAAGTTTCCTCCTTGATCAGGCCCGCTGGAGATGCCAGGCCCCGCACCGAGGCAGCTCTAGGGGCGACCAGGGTCGTTGAGCCAGTCACCGCAAGGGCAACCAGCCCTTCCCCGCCTGTAGTGGGCTCGGGCGTGGCGGTGGGGATGACCAACCTAGAGGAGGAGAACCCGCCGGTAGAGACCGTCGGTGGGTCCGAGGAGGAGGCGGCTGAGAATGTGGCCGCGCTGGCAGCCAAGACTGCCGCTGAGGCCGCGCGGGTGATTGGGCACCCGCCGAGGCTGAACGGGCGACCAAGGCATCCGCCAACGCCGAGCAGGTGGCCAAGGCTTCCGTCGAGGCCCCGTAAGCGGCGGCGGCGGCCGTGGAGGCCGAGGTTGACGGCTTGGTGGAGGAGGCTGCCGTCGGAGTAACCATGCTGGCCGCCAAGTCGGCCGTGGAGGCTGTAGCCGGTCTGCTGGGGAGCGGTGAGAACTCCTCTAGCATTAGTTGGGGCTGGTTCAGCAACATCATCGACGACGAGATCATCACCGAGCTGCCCGTTGAGGGTCCTGCCGCTCCACCCACGATCGACGTCGAGGAGCTCCATGACAACGGGGTCAAGAGGACCGACACCATCGAGGTCATTGATGCCGGGGCCACTGGGGGCGAGCTAGAAGTCGGGGAAGGCTCCGGATCCCAAGCTGATGACTTGTCAGTGCTCGACCGCCATTTCGCCAACATCCGGGGATTTTTCATGGTAAGGCTCGGATTTTTTGCCTTCTTTGGATGACTCTTGTCTAACTTTCTGTCGTTCCAGAGGTGCACTCGTCCGTCCGGGCCATCGGAGGCTGAGCGGGCGCAGGAGGAGAGGCTCGCAGAGGCTTGTCGCCATAAGTTCGCTTACCTTTGCCCCTCTTCCTCCCATCCTGAAACGGTTATGTAAATTTTCGCAGGGGCTCGGGACATCCTCAAGCAGGTCGAGGTCCTCCGAGCTGAGCGAAACAACGCTCGGGAGGCCCTAAGGCTTTTTGAGGACACCCGAAAGGCGGCCGAGGATGCCCAAGGCACCTTGGAGGTGCATCTCGGGAAGGCTCGGGCTGAGATGGAGGGGTTGGCCCTAACCACGGCCGTGGCTGAGAAGGCTAGGGCCGAGGCTGAGTCTGCTAAGGCCGAGGCCGAGGTGGCCAAGGCCGAGGCCAAATCGGCTCGGCCCGTGGCCGAACTAGCAAAAGCCTCGGCCGAGTTGGCTAAAGCTGAGGTGGAGGCTGCCATGGCTGAGATGGAGGCGTCGTTGTTCAAGGTGGGGGAGGAGCTTTCCGCCACGGAGAGCACAATGGCCAAGCTGGCCAAAGAGCTGAGGGATGCCAAGGCTTCCGTGGAAGGTAAGCGTTAATTCCTACATTCATCCCCAACTCATGGTTTTCCTTTCTCACCTCGATTTTCACCTCTCAGCCTCGTTCCTGTACAGAGCGCGTGGAGATTTCCTGCCAGCAGATTGGTCACATCAAGGGGCTCCTGGAGATGGCTGAAGCTTGGCTGGCTGAGATTCAAGACGACACCCTCGCCATTCTAAACCGGGCCGGCAATGACCTTCCGCCCGCCCAGGAAACTTGCAGTGAGTTCCTCAGCCGCCTGCAGGATGGTCCTCGTCGCCTCGACGTCTTCGTGAAGGACGCTACGAAGGCCGCGGTGGGAGTGGCCCTCGGCATCCTCAGCCGTCGGTTCCCGGAGGTGCCAATCGTCGACATCGGCCTGGGGTGGCCGGAAGGCCTCGTAGCAGGCGAGCCCTAGGCCATCGTCACCGAATTCAATGAGACTTCCGACCGGGTTGTTGACCTTATAGAATTTTGATTACTCCTTGCTGTAATAGCCCTGAGTAGGAAAAACAAAATATTTTTTATGTTAATATAAGGGTCTCATGCCCTATCCTTGTGCATTGCCGTGCCGAAGGGTGTTCGACTGGGGCATTCAAGGTTTAACTTCGCCAACTCGTATTATTCTCGATGTTTAGGCCTTAGAAAATGATCTTTGCCTGGAATAGCCGGGAGGACTCTCTAACCGGACTTCGACAGGTTTCGAATCGGCCTTTAGCGTAACTAAATTTCATTTTATGAGCTAGGCAAAGTGAAGGGTCTCGGAAGACCAAATTTCCCTAGTAGTTTCATCATATGTCGGGCCATTCTCGCATTTCAACTTCAACCCAAGTTCAACTCCAGGAGGGAAAATCCAACTCTGACCGGAGGAGGATGGGATTGAAGCAAACACGTTAGGAAAAGTCCTATTTCTCATATACTTGGGAAAGAAGCCATATTGGCAAGTAGTCACTGAGTCAATCGATAACATTCTATCCTGAGAGCCTGGAGCACATGGGTCGGGGCCGTGAAAATCAGAGCTGGTCATGAGCACTTGCGCAGAAGTTATCGAATCATTTGGTCGTTACTTGTCAATCGGAAGCATCGCTGAGGCCCCAAGCGGCAAAGGCAAGCTCGATAAGCAACCTACTAGAGAACAATGACCAGGGCAGGTCGGAGCCACGTAGCTCAGGGCTGGCCATAAGCAATGCGCAGGACCTATCGAGGGCGTGTTGCCAGCTCGGCGGTCTGAGCGGAACTAAGATAGAGAATGCAGGAAGGTGCAAGGATTATTCTCTTTTTGGAAATTGAAAGAGAAGGGAAAGAAAACTTATCTATTCGAAAACTTCGATGAAAAAGGTAGATCTCCATCGGATCACTCCAGACGAAGAACAACGTCCCCTACCTGGCGCGCCAACTGTCGACGGATGGGTCGGCCGTCCTCCAAGGGGGATCCCCGAGGAGGTGAAAGAGAGAAGGTGGTAGAGGAGCTGCTCTTCGATGGATCCGATGGTCGACTCGAATCCAACAATGAGCCAAGAAACAAGAGAGTTATACTGGTTCAGCCCTCCCGAAGGATAATATGCCTACGTCCAGTGTGCGGTGTTCTTTCTTGGGGTGGATGATGAACAAGAGTTACAAAGGAGTGTGCTATGATGCAGAAGTTGGATCTGGAATCCCTCCTCTCCTTGGCCTCGTCACCCTGCCCTCCCTTTTATAGTTCAAGGGGAGCAGGTACAGATGAGCTTGGGGCCAAGAAAGCTAAGACTAAGAGAGACAAACAGTGGGGTACAAGGAATATCTGATAAAGTACATGTTGGTCTGCTAGGTCCTGTACACCGTGGGTATCTTATGCTCCTGTCAGCCCTGGTACCCTGCTTTTGTGCCGACAGGTGGTGTCAGATGTTGCCGGGCTGTCTCCTCCCTCTTCCTCCGTGCCTGCCATGTTTCTGTTGGGTTCAATCCGGGTTTTTGAGGCACCCCGGGAAGACACCTCTCACAACGATGATACCTAACCCTATCGGCTATTGCCTATTAAGAGAGACTAGTCGATTAGGGTTAGATCGCATTATCGATCTAGGTTATATAACATATATGATAACTCAACAAATTACATAAACAAGATTAGAGTATCGTAATGATGGAAGCACTAATCCCGAGAGCGCAAGCCGTCATAACAAGCTTTACCTTTTGCTGGAGATCGATTTCGATGTAGCCTAATTAGAAGCAAGAACTTGTCAAAATTTTGATTGCTGAACTGGTTGTTGTTAACTTAGATGGTCCTGGGTCATATTTATACCCAGATACAAGATAATTCTCTGACGGACACGACTCCTATATCTATTACAATTCATATTACAGATACTTGCCTAAAACAAACTCTCATCGACTTTATCTATAAGGAAACTATTTAAAATAACCTAATTAATAGATACAATTGCCTTTCCTAGACTCTATCCATATACGGAAATCCTCATGAAGCACTTCAAATGAATCCGAAAACAACTCCAATATTATCTTACCAGAATCGGCTACATCGGCTCATCTTGTCCGATTCGGTATCGGTCGCCGATTACCTTAACCGATTCGGTCATCAGCTAACGAACTCCTTAGTCGATTCGGTCTGCACTTGGCGCGCACTCTGCTTCCAACCATCCCGATTCCCTCCAAATTGGCTTCGGCCTTAGCTCCAAATCTGATAATTGGCTTACCAAATTTTGTCGTTAACACATGCCCCCCAAGTTTGCGATACCTTATCTTCGAGAAAATTTTGGGCTTCCCATCAGTCGGTTACCATGCCTCTTTAAATAACAACCGCCGCTTTATAGTTTTTCACGCCGTCACTTTTGCCTCCACCGTCTTAGCCAAAAAACATCCCCAATCTTCACCGGTGACTTCCTCGGAGCTCTCGGCGATCTTCTCAAGTGACCTTCGCACGGCGACGAACTCAGCCTCATTGATGTCGACCTCGACCACCCCCTCCATGGCGCCGTCGGTCGAGTTCCTAGAGGTACGCCCCATCGGCTTTAGCTTCTTTCTTTTCCGTAATTTGGCTTTTGTTTTTCATAATTTGTCCTTTCTCTCTTTTTTTTCTTCATTGTAGCACCTTTCTCACCAAATTGTGATCCCCAACATCATTCGTTCCAACCAATACCTCTTAGGACCAATCGACAACCTAGACCCCTTAGAATTCATCAATACCGAAAACCAACAGGATCCCCTTTAGGCTATCAAACCCTAACCTGGCACATAGGAATGCAACATTCAAATCATGGCCATCAACCGATAAGACTTGGCCAACATGTACAATAGGGTGTCGGCTATCAAACAGAGCCATTGGGAAGAACTAGGGATAGTACAGTGCCTAGCCCTTAACTTTAGCCAAGATGCCTAAAGATGAACCCCTGCTATCGGCTGCCAGTCATCCAATACCCTGAACTCCTTTCTGTTCAACCAAGGACCGATGATGCCCACCCTTTTGGACGTAATCATGATCACGGGCCTTGACATCACATCATCGGTCAATCCTATCATTGCTAGTACTCTTTCAAGACTAGAGCCATCGGAGGCTGTAATGGATTCATAAGCCAGAACATGGGAACCGATCCAATGGACCCCAGAGAACACACAACCTTCCTTCTTATGTGGCTAGAAAAATTCCTATTCGATGGTTCAAGCTGCGGCCACACAACCAACTGGCAACACATAGCCGAAGGACTAGTGGAAAAGAGATAGATTCTTTTGGGAAAATGTCTGCTAGGGTATCTCTATCAGATGTTAAACAACACATCGGCTAAAATCGCCGCTAATTTGGCTATTGGCACTGGAGGTCCTTGGTGGCTGCTGCAGATATGGCTAAACTTGCATACATACAAGGTTGCTCAGAGGCCATACTTGCAAGACGCCAGCTCTCCATCAGCATAGCCGACAACAGACGAAGATCGCGATGAAATCACAACATGCCGATGCTTGTCATTCAGAAAGGCAACATCTTCATACTCCAGATCTAAGCTCTCAGTCGATCCCTTCAAGAACTAGTTTGACAACTTTTATGATGGATTTCCAACAACTTCAAGGATTTGTTTTGCCTATAAGAACTCTGAAGACTCTGAACTCCCTAGTGATTTTAGATTTGATGAAATCAACTCCGAGAAATTCAAGAAGTATAGGGAAGTCTTTACATCGGCTATATCTCCTTGTATCCTCCCAGTCGGCATCCATCAAGGCAGAAACGTAGAAGTTTCTTATGAATTTTATCATCCTATGAGCGCTGCCAGACAAGTGGGCATGGGACAGCTGCCGATTGGTCTATACTTCGCTGATAAAATCCAAACCAGAGGGGAAATTAGCTCGAGGCCTCATGATGGATAGGCGCTAAGCGTTGAGGGCCCCCACTCTGTTAGTGATATGCCCTACGGGCAACATGGAGATGTTGGATATCACGTCAATGTTTATGTATTTATGAATAAAGTGTTATTCAGTTCCATGAAATAGACATCTTGTATTGATCAATAAGTACGTGACTTATTTATGAGACTCTTTATGTATGAATCTATTTCTAAACGATCCCTGATCATATGTCATATTGTTGGAACAAATATGATTCTAAGATCGGCATGTTTATTGATTGATGATCATGTCTCATAGATCATGGGTATGAAGATACCAAATCAATAAACATGGACATATGTGTTGGAGAACACATTGTTGGATAGACCCACCATGAGACACTACAGGAATTAATGTGTCATTAGTTGGTCTCAGGTAGTGTTGGTACAAAGTCCTTAGACCTGAGATCACCATGGATTCCAACATGTGTAGTAGCCTACTTTGGGACTACCAAACGCTATTCCGTAATTGGGTAGTTATAAAGGTAGTTTTCGGGTTTGCTATGAAACATGGAGTGGGATGTGAGTGATCAAGATGGAATTGGCCCCTCCTTTGGAGAGATATCTCTGGGCCCCTCGAGGTAATGGATTATGAAAATGCATGGCCATGCTAAGTTGATTGAGGAGTCAATCAACAGACAGATAATCCAATACGGTTCGAGTGAATGGTTAAGCTATTGAAGCGATGGCACACATCTTGCCTATAGCTTAACTGGTATCGTGAGGCAAAGGGATTTTTGTACACATTACAGGTTCAGAGCCAATATTATATTCTTGTATACTATGGTGTCAATATGTGCTGCTAGGCGCCGCTGTTGACAGGTCAACTGAATTGGACTCGAGCCGACGGTCGGCTAAGTTAGACTATAGCCAAAACCGAGTATACCTGAACCTACAGGGTCGCACGCTTAAGGGGATAAGAACAGGCATTCGAGTTGGACTCGGATACGGCTCGATCGGATAGGGATCCGATCGGATAGAGTCCTATGGGCTTACGACGTATGGGCAGCCAACTCTGTGAGATTCGGATAGGATCCGATTCAAAATAGAGTCCTGATCGGCCACTAGTCCCAGTCGGCCAACTCTATATAACGGAGGGAGGGGTGGAGAGCTGCGGCACGTCAATTGCATCGCGTGCAACAGAAGTCGCCGAGATCAATCTCCACGGAAACCCTCCCCACTTTCGAGCCAAACCCTAGCCTTGCATCGCGTGCTAGCACACGGGTGTACGGCGTTTTGTCCCCGGACGTGTGGATACCGGTAGAGGCGCTGCTACGTTTCGCGCTGTTGATCGGCTTCGGATCGGCTACGGCATCTAAGAATCGGCTGATTGGCGAATCGGCTGCCCCGGGTATCAGGTGTCGGCTTGCGAGAATCGGCTGCTTGTTTCGGATCGGAAAGCCACGATTGGCATTTCCGCTGCACACTCCAATCGGTAATGATCTATCGGCCCTTACTTGCAAGTGTTCCTGGTTTGCGCGGTAGAAAATTTTTGTTTTCGGCTAGCGTAGCTTCCGCGTAACCCTTCACACTCGGCAGCATAGACAACATTGAGCTGGCCATAACGAGGACTGCAGCTTTTAGCCGATGGTGGAATGAATGGAAAAAACACCTGTTTCACCAATCGGCTTCCATGTACCTTACCAACATATACCGGAGCTGATTCCAGAAGTAAGCACTCCTTCTTTCTCTTGTTATTTGTTATCGGCTGTGTTTCTTTAATACTTAACTGTATTCTCCTCTTTGCTTGCAGACTACCAATTTATCTCCTCCACATATCAGCAATACCGGGGTGGCCATCAATTATGCCATCGGCATTCTCCCCGATAGCGGTGCACTGGCCCCCTCATGAATCGGCTACAATGCCCCTAGAACATCAACTTTGCTCCATGGCCAAACCCTTGAGCCACTTCAATGGAAGAAGAGAGCTAAACCATCGGCTGCCGATCCCTCAGCTGTACAGAAGAAAACTTCAAAGAAACAGAAACAACTATAGCCAATGATCTGCCGCCCTTGGATCCAGATGTAGAGGAGGTCTTAAACCAAGAAGAAATGGAAAAAGTCATTGATGAAGTTGCGGCCGAAACAAGCGAGCCAAGGAGATCCATGCAGACGCCACCAGCCAATGACCGGGCCGAAAAAACATCAAGTCCTCCAAGACGTCTCAACCTCGACCTCAGGCGATATGCATTTAACCAAAATCCTCTTCCTATAAATTCACATGAAACCCCTCATTAAGTTCTTTGTCTTGTAGAAGAAGAAATTGGCTTCAAGGAAGAAATCAGCTCTAGCTCCATCAATAATCTCGACTTCGAACTCTTTTCAATTTTTTTAACTAACCGATGCTTAGTCAAACTTGTCTTTCTTTGTGTACAGCCTCCTTGCTCTCCAACACCTGCCCCCAAGCATCTAGTGAAAGAACTCCATCGGCTAGGGGCAGCCACAATGTTGAGGCGGAAACAACATAGGCTCCTGTCATCCCTGCGAGTCCATTGACTTCATATCGGCTACTTTCAAAGCTTTCAATGACTAACAGTCTCAATACTTATCAATTCCAATATTCTCTTCGCAGACTCTAGCCGATATGTTTCCTTTTGATATAAAGGAGTTCATGGATGACGAGGAGGACACCACCAACAATGCTCTAGCCTCTGCTGCCGATGATTTGAAAACAATACTACAAGATTTGGCTCGTCGGCTGGAAAGTTCTTTAGACTTCCTAGTCACTGATTGTGGATCGATCAAAGCAAGATTCGAAGAAATCCAAGATCAGCTCCCAGACAACACGGCCCATGCCATCTCTCAAGCTACATACCTTGAACAACATCGACACAAGTTTGAGAGAGCTAAGCAACGGATGGCTGATCGGTGAGAGAGGACAGCCCTTGAAGCTACAATTGAAGCCAATCGGCGATCCATCCTTGAGGAAAAAGCCAGGCTTGATACAATGACTGCTGAGACCACCTCTAACCTTAATCGGCTACGCAAACGCAAAGAAGAATTGCTAGTCGAGCTTGCCAAATGTGACGACGATATAACATCCGAAGAGCAAATAATTGCTGATCTCCCAAGGATAGTATCAGAGCAAAAAATCCAAGTTGAAGGCTTCGATGAGAAACTTGTCAGATCTTACAAAAGCCTTGAAAGTAATCCCTGGGAATGATCTTGCCGATGCCAAAGCCATTGAAGACATCGACCGAATTTGGCGAAAGGCGATATCAGCAATCAACGAATTCATATCTGGCTAAGCCAATCCATGTAATAGGGCTAGCTTGAACAATTGTAAACTTCTGTAATATAACTTTTGTGTTGATCTTTGCAAAGTCTATGAACTTCGGCTATAAGCCTTGTAATATAACTCCTACCGATTCTTGCAGTTTGTTCTTCATGAAAATTTTCCGAAGTCCACAAAAGTTTTGAAGTCCACTTGAGTACTTGCGTTCACTGGTGTGTGCATATATGCCCCCTTAATTTTACAATGTCAGCCGATCATTGACAAAATTATAGCTTGACTAACGACGATATCACACAATACCGGCCATCATACATCGGCAGAAATATAACCGATTATGATAAGAATAAAAAGACTAAGGGCGATATAACTTATATCGACCATCACATATCGACAGAGCACAACCGATTATGATAAATTTTGGGAGACTAAGGACGATATAACTTATACCGGCCATCTAAAGGCGATGTAAACACATCGGCTACCATGTATCGGCTCAACACAGCCGAATCATGAATTGATCCAAACACTTGGATAATATTTTTTCAAATATTTTCCATTGGGAGCCCTGCCAAAAACTTCTCCATCAAGCCCTTGCAACATGTAAGCCCCTTTGGAAACACACTTGTAGATTTTAAAGGGTTGTTGACGAGAAAAATCAACACGCCGGCCTGGGAGATCTGCTTAGCTCCAGTGCAGGTCCTAGAATAGATCAAGCGCGGGCATCCCAGTCAGTTTGATCCTGCCACTGACAAGTTATGCAAAACAGCAGAACATAAATCATATCGGCCGATAGACCGATACCCAAAAACTAACTGATCTGCCGATGGTGCAATTCCAGCCAATGTCGATGCTAGCCAATGGTGTTAGGGTTTGAATCCATCGGCTGTGTGTTGAACAAATATTTATATAAAGGCGATCGGCTGACAATAACATGATATATATATAACATTGCATGAAGCAATCACATGATGAAATAGATATTGATTTAAAGATTAAAGCACATATCGGCTGAAAATCCGATGTCATAAAATCCAAATGGTCAAATATCTAATGAAGCCTCTGCTGCGATCGGCTAGATCCAACTTGTATACAATCCTTGCAAGCCGATGCAATACCCAGATAACTCACCGGCTGAAACCCCGATGAAACCCTTAGTGGCAGTCAACAGGCAGGCTAGAGATTACGGTTCTAATCACGACTTAGTAGATCAAACTGATGCAACACTAAGTATGAAAAGAAAAACAATATCTAGACAATCAAGCCCTTGGCTGATTTTTAGGGTGGTAGATGCCTAAACCAATCTAATCTAGTAAACAGTTTAGCCGATAACGACAGAGACCCTAAAACGAGAAACAGCCGATAGGGCTAAACTGAAATACTAAGATTAGATTAATAGAGACATATGATAAATAGTCAGGCAAGCATGCTAACTAAACCGGAGCAATCCAAGAGATCGAACGTACTGATGCAGCCTTGGACAACGTCGACGTAGTCAATATGATCGCCTGATCCGACTGAACGTTGGACTTATTCCTTTGCTGGAGGTCGAACCTAACCGATGCAGCCCAGCGCCGGATTCCAAGTTCCGCTGGATGTTGAACGAAGATGAAGAATAAAAGAGTGGCGATGCGCCGAATTGTATTGATCGAGAGATATGTTACATGAACCCTGGGCTTACATATTTATACCCGTAGGGTGACAAAGATCCTAACAGATTACAATCCAAACTTTCCTAAAGATAAAAGGAAATAGATAAAGTCCTTATCGGACACTAAACATACTTTCCTAAAGATAAAATAGGAAACTAACAATCGCTTCCTAATTAATAGATACAAGCCGTATCCTCCTTGGACTCGATTTCTTTTGGATAAGATCTTCTCAAACCGAATCTATGAAGAATCCGACTGCTGGAGATATGGATAACAGAAAACCCCCAACGGCTGATGCAGAACTCCAAGCCGATACTGACTCTGAGCCGATCCTAACCCTTAGCCGACAAGGACTTCGGGGCTTACCAAATTTTGGCGTTAACAAGGGCTCTTCCCAATTCGGTGACCACTTGTCGAATTTATTGTCACGAGTACCAATCGACAAGATCAATTTCCAAACCAACTCGCCTTATGAAAAATACTTGGGCACAACTTTTTTGTTGTAATGACGAGCGATTCTTTCTTTATCTTTAGTCGTGTTCTCCAAAGCACGCATCCTAGATTGGACCAAGTCCTCCGATTCATCTACCATAAGATTGTGATAGTCATCAGCTGTCAACTCATTTTGTAAATCGATCTTTCTTGAGCTGATGACACTTTCCCATGGCAAGATAGCTTCATGTCCATAAAATAACTTGTAGGGAATGTGAGAGGTGTCATCCTGGGGTGCATCAAAAACCCGGATCGAACCTCAACATAAGCCAGACCGAGTGTCCTCAGGATGTGACCGAGAGCCCGACTCACCCGGGGGTCAGGCATGCCAGCCTTCCCCCGAGTCCGACCTCGGCCCCTTGTCTCAACTCCGACTCCTTGCCTGACCTTGAGAGTCCTCGGGAGGAAACTTGGCAGTCAAGGAGGAAGAGGGAGGAGACAACTCGACAGCGTCTCACACCACTTGTCGGCACAGGAGAAGGGTCCTAGGGCTCGCAAGAGCACAAGACACCCACGGTGTACAGAACTAGAAGACCAGCACATACTTTATCAGATATTCTTTGTACTCCACTATTAGTCTCTCTTATTCTTAGCATTCTTGGCCCTAGAGTTTATATGTTCCTGCCCCCCTTGAGGTATAAAAGGAAGGGCAGGGGGGCTGAAGAGGCTCGCCAGATTCCCTCTCACGCTTGTAACTCTTGTTCATCATCCACCCAAAAGAAAGAACACCACACATTGGACGTAGGCCTATTATTCTTCGGGAGGGCTGAACTAGTATAAACACTTGCGTCTTGTTTCATGGCTCATCTTAGGATTCGAGTCGACCATCGGATCCATCAGAGGATAGCTTCTCTACCAAACTCTCTTCTACCTCCTCGGGGTCCCCCCATGGAGGACTGCCGACCAATCCGACGACAGTTGGCGCGCCAGGTAGGGGGTGCTGTTCTTCGTCTGAGGTGATCTGATGGCTGTTTCCTTCGCCACCAACTTCGTGGCTCCCGTCGGGACGACATTCGTCTTCGGCACCCTGGTGTTTCGCGCGGACGACTTCCGTCGCCTCACTCTCTCTCAGGCGGCCTCCGACGAGCTGGAGCGTGCGGTCGCGCCTCCGAGCGTGAGGCCAAGGCTCGTGGTCTCGCGTCCTGAGACCTCGGCCCCCAAACTCCATGCGACCGTAGGGGTTTGGCAGCCCAAACCTCCTATTGCTCGCTCGGTAGCCCTGAGGGCAGACAATGCATGGACCCGGATTGAGCGTCCAGCTCGACTCCGTGCCATGCATCCTGCTCCACCATCCCGAGGCACGTCTTCCTTGCCTCCGTGTGTTGCTGGGGGTGCTCCCGCGCCTCTCGCTGCAGGAGACCCTAGCACGATCATACACTGCGCCTCTTGCCCATGCATGGCATTGAGTGGGTGGCCCAACGGACCAGTGTTCATCCCTGGTAACCGCTGGCCTGCCAACTTCGTCATGATGGCGGAAGCGGTGTCCGACGATGAGGTCACGGGCTCTGAAGAGTCCGACGCTCACAGCAATGCGCGTCGTTCCCATAACGCAGGGAGGGTTGCACGGCGCGAGCGGACCTGTCTCCCTCACATTCAGCCCCGGCGCCTTGAGTTCGACTTCACAATGGAGTTCGAGGGGTACCAGGTGTTCCAGACATCGGCGTCCAACTTGGTCGCCATCGAGCATACCCTCAATGGTCTTCCCGACTCCCAGAGATCCGGAAGGCCAAGGCCATGACCCAAGCCACTGCCAAACAGCTTAATGTCCTAGCCCTACTAAGCGCTCCCAGGAGCGCTTGACTCCCGAGGTCGCGACGACAGCAGAGTGTCGATCAGTCACCCTCCCAGTGCCTTACGGGCGAACATTGATATGTTCGCTTGGAAACCGATAGACATGCCGGGAGTACCCAGGGAGTTGGTCGAGCATGAGCTTCATGTTCCACCTGATGCCAAGCCGGTTAGGCAACATCTGCGATGGTTCACCCTGGAGCGCAGGGATGAGATTCGGAAGGAGTTGACTCGACTTCTAGATGCGGGTTTTATTCGGGAAGTGCACCACCAGGATTGGTTAGCCAATCTGGTCCTTGTAAGGAAGAAAAACGGGAAATGGAGAATGTGTGTTGACTATACTGATCTTAATAGGCATTGCCCTAAAGACACATTTACTCTTCCCCGCATCGATCAAGTCGTCGACTCTACCGCAGGGTGTTCCCTCGTGTGTTTCTTGGACTGCTACTCAGGCTGTCATCAGATAGGCCTCAAAGCATCCGACTAGGAGAAGACGTCTTTCATTACACCATTCGGGGCCTTCTGTTACACCACGATGGCTTTCAGTTTAAAGAACACCGGCTCGACCTATCAGCGAGCCATCAAGCGTTGTTTAGCTAGCCAGATCGGTCGTAATGTTGAAGCTTATGTGGATGACGTAGTGATCAAGACGTGGATCCCCGATGACCTCTTGCCCGATATAGCAGAAACCTTCGCGAACCTGCGCAAGTACCGATGAAAGCTTAATCCTGAGAAGTGCGTCTTCGCTGTGCCCTCTGGGAACCTTCTCGGTTTTGTCGTCTCCAAGCAAAGAATCGAGCCCAACCCCGAGAAGATCTCTGCAATCCTGAACATGCAGAAGTCGTCCTGCGTTAAGGACGTGCAGAAGCTCATGGGTAGCATGACATCTCTCAGGAGATTCATTTCCTGACATGGCGAGTGCGGGGTGCCATTCTTCAAGCTAGTCAGGAAGGGCAAAGATTTCTAGTGGACGGTAGACGCCGACAAGGTGTTTGCCGACTTCAAACACCTTTTGACTATGTCGCCGATCCTGACAGCCCCAAACCCCGAGGAGCAGCTACTTTTGTACGTCGCCGCGATCAGCACTGTTGTTAGCACGGTGTTGGTCGTCGAGCGCACGGAGGAAGGGCGCGCCTATCCGTCCCAGAGGCCCATCTACTTTGTATCCGAAGTCCTCGGGCCGTCGAAGACACACTATCCCAAAATACAGAAGTTGTTGTATGTCGTTCTCATCACCACCAGGAAGCTGCGACATTACTTCCAAGACCAAAAAGTGGTGGTGGTGACTGGGTTTCCCGTCGGAGACATCATTCGGAGTCGCGAGGCTACTGGATGGATAGTTAAGTGGGCCTTGGAAATGGGCGAATTCTCCATCTATTAGAAGCTGCACAATGCCGTCAAGTCGCAGGTCTTAGCCAACTTCATGGCCAAATGGATGGAGATCCAGCTTCCCCCGACTTCTGAGTCGTGCCCCACCTGGACCATGCATTTCGATGGCTCCCTTAGCATTGACGGAGCTAGAGGTGGCATGCTTTTGGTCTCCCCGAAGGGTAAGCACATCAAGTACGTCCTCCAGTTATTGTTCAAGGCGTCCAATAATGCCGTCGCATACGAGGCTCTCCTCCATGGTCTTCGAATTGCCAAATCCATTGGCGTTGAGCGCCTTATGGTTTATGGGGATTCGAAGCTAGTTATTAGCCAGGTCAAAAAGGACTGGTCCTGTTTGAGCAAAAAGATGGATGCCTATTGCACCGAGGTCCACAATCTCGAGGGCAAGTTCGTCGGCCTCGAGTTACATCGCGTCCCCCGGGACGCCAACTCGGCGGATGACCAGCTGGCCAAATTCAGGTCCTCCCGAGTGGCGGTGCCGTAGGGGGTCTTCATCGACGAGCTACGCAAGCCGTCAATCAAGGACCCGGATCGCCCGGAACCGGCCCCAGCACAACCAGCTGAGTCAGTACTCACCATCACCGACACCCCTGAAGACTGGCGTCATGAACTCATAGACTACATCGCTACCAAGGCGCTTCCGCCCGACAAGGCGAAAGCCGAGCGTGTCGCCCAACGCAGTAAGCAATATGTCGTGGTGGGTCGCGAGCTGTTCAAATGAGCGGCATCCACCTGAGTACTCTTGTTGTGCCTTCCTCGGGACCGTAGGATCCAGATCCTCGACGAGATTCATTCGGGCATCTGTGATAACCACGCGGGTGCAAGGACGCTAGTAGGCAAGGCTTTCCGAGCGGGATACTACTGGCCAACTGCCAATGAAGGTGCCAAGGAATTAGTCTGGCGCTATCAGGGATCTCAGTTCTTCGCCAAACAGCACCACCTCCCAGCACAAGCCCTTCAAACAATTGCGTCATCGTGGCCCTTTGCGTGCTGGGGGCTCGACATGGTCGGCCCATTCCCTAAGGCACCAGGGGGCTACACTCATGTTTTTGTCGCAATCAACATATTCACGATGTGGATTGAAGTGTAGCCGCTGAGAGCTTGCACCGCCCAGAAAGCGGTTGAGTTCATCGAAGGCATCACCTTTTGCTTCGGTGTCCCGAGGCAGATCATCACCGACCTCGGGACACAGTTTACCGGCAGCGTTTTTTGGGACTTTTGCGAAGAGAGGTGCATCGAGGTTAAGTATGCCTCGGTGGCGCACCCCAGAGCGAACGGGCAGTGCGAGCATGTGAATGGCATGATCTTGCAAGGCCTAAAGGCCCGGGTCTTTGACCTGCTTCGGAAGCATGAAGGCCGCTGGTTGCGAGAGCTCCCGGGCGTGCTCTGGGGGCTCCGCACTCAGCCGAGCCAAGCCATGGGACGGTCCCCGTTCTTCCTAGTCTACGGCTTGGAGGTAGTCCTCCCGGTCGACATGCTTCATGAATCCCCAAGGGTTCTATTGTACGATGAAGGGATGGTCGAGCAGACGCATGCCGAGGACATCGATAGCATTGAAGAACAACGTATGAACGCCGTGATCCAGATGGACCGATACCAACAGGCGCTACGCCGACACCACGACCGTAATGTCCAAGGGAGATCCTTCAAGGTCGGGCGACCTGGTTCTTCGAAGAGTATAGTCCACCGCCGGCACGAACAAGCTCTCACCCGCATGGGAAGGCCCCTTCATTGTCACCTCCATCACCTGTTCGGGCTCGTACAGGCTGATTCACGAAGATAGATAGGAAGTGCCAAATTCCTGGAACATTGAGCACTTGCGCCGATTCGACGCTTGAATATCTAAGTACCTAGTCCCGATCCCTTCAATTATGCAAATTTTGGTTATCTCTAATACCCACCTGCATATTGTATGCCCGACCCCCGACAAGGCACGGGGGGTCGAAAGCCTTCCCGAGCAGTATCGCCAGCCGCATTGATCCCTTCTCACACAGATACCCTCATGGCAAGGCCTGAGTGGATGGCCCTTAATTAAGGGTTTCAGAGAAGTTGTGCTGTCTTCTATGCTTGAGCTGCTCGGGGGCTCATTCATTACCCACTTCGGCTAAACATGGTTGGCTCGACCCCGAGTCCTCCAGGTTGTTACTTCATTCCTATCTAGGGCTGGCTGGGGTTAGGCTGGGCATGTTTCGGGCAAGTGCCGGCGAATGAGCTCGGGGCTCGAAAACGTCCGAATCCTGAATATGCAACTAAGACACTAGGAGCTCAACTTGGGCCACCCATACAATGTTTGTTGATGGCCTGACTCGCTCTACTTCGAGGGTTAGACACACAGAGATCAAACGGACGTTGATGACCTTGTGTTCACCTGATGCATACACAACTAAGTGACTTTGCTTGACCGAATGCTGCGCCCTTGAAATGGCCATCGGACATAGTTGGGATCCGTCCCGCCAGCTTCCGTCGCTTAGTCATGAGAGTTATACGTGTATCGAGTGATCGCCGATCCTCCCCCGCCCCCCTATTCGCCCTGCACTCGGCTGAGTCGATCCGAGTAGATTGAGGAGACTTCGGATCCGTCCGTTAAGGTCCAAAGCACACTCGGCATCGGAGGCCAGTCAGGAGACGAATAGAAGGCTGTCTCCTCATGCTCCAACCTGCTATGAAGGAGAAGGATCTGCCTGGAGTTTGATCGGTAGCCCTCCGGACTTGGTCCTTTGATGGTCGAGATCGCTCGGTAGGATCCACTCCCCTCGCCGACATCCTAGAAGTTTGACTGGAAGCCTTCCGACCGTTGGTCACTCAATGTAAGCTATCCTAAGGTGGTAGCCCTTTCCGAGTTTTGACCATTTCGTCCTTCGAACTCAGACTGTTGAAGGACGAGGTCGCTCGGACGATCTGTCGCATAGTGGTCTGTTGGGTGTCCAAGAAAATATAAAAAAGCTACTTTGGACATATTGCGAGTCAAAGACAGCATGCAAAGAAGACTAACAAAAATTTTATTCTTTTCTCGTGGGGTGATGATTATACATAGGGCCCAAGGTCCTCCTAACATACAGCAGCATCGACGCGGTGGCCTCTTTTACTATCAGTTCCACAGATTGGGCCGAGGGTGTGCACATGCTGGAATGATTGGAACAACAAGGCCAAAGGTTTTCCAAACCTATAGGACTATGTTGCTCACAATCTTATCGCCACCGACTCTACAAAAGCGTAGATGTCATCGACGTCGCTCGACTCGACGTCGGCAGGCCACCCGTCGGCGATCGCATCGATGTCTACTCGGGGGTACAACTTCTGTACAACACGAAGGACGTGCATCACCGCAATCTTTGCTACCCCCGAGCGTAGCACCAAAGGAGTTCCCGGCCACCTAGAAGACGCACCTGAAGCACGTCGTCGTGCGGGATGAGCGACGACGTGTCCGGATCGATTTCGGCGAGGAGCGTTCAGGCCGCCTCCGAATAGATTTCCCATTGCTGGTTGATCGTCTTCAGGCTATCCACGAGTCGACGGAGCCATCGACCGGCTCTTACCAGTTGGCCTAGTCACAAAATAGGCTGGCTGAAGCACACTCCTACCTTGACAGCAAAGGAATTAAAGAGGACAGCCTCCGCCCGCGCGGCCTGGTTCTCAGCCATTTTGGGCAAGGCTTCCTCCCTGGCCGCCTCGGCGGCTTCAAGCTTCTCCTCCAGCTCGGCCGCCGCCGCCTCCGACGCCGACACCTTCGCCTCCGCGTCGTTGAGCGCCCCGGTCAAGTCTCGGATGAGGGCTTGAGTCTACTATGAAGTGGTCGTAGCCACTTCAGCTCCGCTAGCATATGACGGCCCGACAAGGCAAGGGTTGGCCCCAGATGGCTTCCTATCAGTAATGCTAGTTAGAGGGGGTAGTGCCAATAAAACGTGACCATGGTGCTCACCTGGTGGACGCTGTGAACTTCACACACCACGACATGCAATCATGGGGGCAGGTCCTGATGCTTGCCCGCCCACCTCCTCGTGGACGCTCGGCCCAGCATCTATGAAAGCAGTTAGTTTTCGCTTCCCTTTTGGCTCAGTCGTTGTGACGGGAAGGCATATCTCCGCAATCTCTAGCTTTGGAATAACTCCAAATTCCTGCCACGGCATCAACACCTAGCAGGTGCAGCTCTACTAGAGGAATGGAGGAAACATTCAGGCAAGGGAGTGACGTCAAGCCTACCTGCCGCTGCTGTTTCTCATGGCTCCCAATCGAACTCCAACCTTCACTGGAACTCGGCGACGAGGCCATGAGCTTAAGACCGCTTAGAGGAAGAAGAAGGTTGCGGAGTGGGGCGGGAGAACTAAGAAGTTTTCTCTTCCTCAAAGTGGAGAAGTAAGAAGGCGTAAGGAGAAGAGCCCGCTGCGATGGGGTTTATATAGGGAGTTGGGCCAACATGCAGCGTCATTTATCGCCAGCGCGGAACATCCGAAGCGCCACTCACCCATCCAAATCCTTAGCTTGACATGTTGACTTCGGGTAAAATCTGGGCCGTCGGAGCTTCGGAAGGGCGAGTGGCGTCTTCACAATTTCCGTCATCCACTCGGAAGAGCTCGTCGAAAGGTCACTCCACCTTTCCCATCTCAACTGTCAGCGCCGCCTGACACTTTGGAAATGGAGGGATGCCAAAAGATTCGATGTGATACAGCGACGTCCCCAATCCTCGTACCATATTCAAGAAGTAGCAAAGAATGTCAGGAGACTTTGCTCTGATACTAGCAAACCCCATTTGGGTTGGGTTCTTGTTGACTCAGGGTAGGCTTCCAAAGTAGCCCTTAGTTGAGGTCGGGACTACCGTGTGCTTTCGGGTCGTAGTCTCGACCATAACTATGTTCTTCGCCACCCCAAGGGCAGTGACCTTGTCGGCTCGAATGTGGGCTTTCAAGCTAGTCCACAAGTGAGGTCGGGGCTACCTCGAGCCCCAGGGCCTATAGCCCCGAACATCTCACCAATCCTCACTGCCTTTGGGCAGTGAACTCTCCAACTCGAGGGCTGAAGGCCAAGTTGCCTCCCCCTCAGACAAAGCAAGAATTGCCAAACACCTCCGGGTGGCAGCCCTGTTTGTCTCGGCTAACCCCTCTTGGTGGACCTCGAGCGTCGCTCGGATCATCGGGAGATTGGCAAAACGCTCTTGATGATTTGCCCTAGGCTCGGATGTGCCATCTGACCCTAGGCTCGAGGGCTACACCAGCCAGGTGCACCTAGGTGGTGCACTTATGGAATTTCGATTCACAAGAACTGCTAGGGATAGACACCTTGGAAGAAAGATGGACCCCAAGGGCTGAATTTTCCATTAGCCCTTAGGCTCGGGGGCAACACCTGGCAGGTGCACCTAGGCGGTGCACCTACCAAAATCTTGGCACGAAGCTCTGAGGATGACTTGAACACAATACTTCGAAAGGACTCTGACCCAAATGATGGATGTTTCATCCCTCCTTAGGCTCGGGGGCTGCTGTGGGAGGTGTCACTCGGGGTGCCTAAAAAACCCGCATTGAACCTCAACAGAAGTCAAACCGAGTGTCCTCGGGATGTGACCGAGAGCTCGACCCCCCCGAGGGTTGGGCATGCCGGCCTTTCCCCGAGTCCGACCTCAGCCCCTTCTCTCGACTTTGACTCGTCGCCCGACCTCGAGTGTCCTCGGGAGAAAACTTGGCAGGCAAGGAGGAAGAGGAAGGAGACAACCCGGCAGCTTCTGACAACACATGGCGGCACAGGAGCAGGGTCCTAGGACTAGCAGGAGCGCAAGACACCCACGGTGTATAGGACCTAGTAGACCAACATGTACTTTTCAGATATTTTTTGTACCCCACTGTTTGTCTCTCTTAGTCTTAGCTTTCTTGGCCCCCAAGTTATCTGTTCCTGCCCCTCTTGAGGTATAAAAAGGAGGGCAGAGGGGCCGAGGGAGGAGGAACCTCTTCGGATTCCCTCTCACGCGTGTAACTCTTGTTCATCGTCCACCCCTGACAAAGAACACCGCACACACTAGACGTAGGCCTATTGTCCTTTGGGAGGGCTGAACCAGTATAATCCCTTGCATCTTATTTCTTCGCTCATCCTAGGATTCGAGTCGACCATCGGATCAATCGAAGGACAACTTCTCTACCAAACTCTCTTCTACCTCCTCGGGGACCCCCCTTTGTGGACTGTCGACCCACCCGTCGACAAGACAGGTCACTGGAAAAGGAACTGTAGGAAGTACATTGAGGATCTCAAAAAGAAGCAAAGTGTGACTTCTGCTTCAAGTATTAATGTTATAGAGATCAATCTTGCTACTTCATCTACTGACTCTTGGGTATTTGATATCGGATCAGTAGCTTATATTTACAAGTCATTGCAGGAAATGAGAAGAAGTAGAAGTTTGAGAAGGGGTGAGGTGAACCTGTCGTCGGCAACGGAGCAAGGGTTGCTGTAGTTGCTGTCGGCACTATGCCACTTTATTTACTTTCAGGATTAGTTTTGGAACTAAATAATTGTTATTGTGTTCTAACTCTATGTCAAAACGTAATTTCCACTTCATGTTTGCAAGCGGAAGGATATGATTTTAGATCAATGGACAATGGCTGTTCAATTTATCTTAGAGATATGTTCTATTCTCATACTCCATTGGTGAATGGATTATACGTTTTGGATCTTGAAGCGTCTCCTGATGGGTTACGCGGAGGCTACGCTAGCCGAAAACAAAAACTTTTCTACCGCGCAAACCAGGAACACTTGCAAGTAAGGGCCGATAGATCGTTACCGATTGGAGTATGCAGCGGAAACAGCCAATCAGGGCTATCCGATCCGGAACAGTGTAGCCGATTCCCGCAAGCCGACAGTCGATACTCGAGGACAGCCGATTCGCCAATCAGCCGATTCGCAGATGCTGTAGCCGATCCGAGTTGTCCGACTGTGTTCTCGCGCCTCACTCCGATGCGCTCGACCGCAGCTGATCAACAGCGTGGAACGTAGCAGCGCCTCTACCGGTATCCACACGTCCGGGGACAGAACGCCCAACACCCGTGTGCTAGCACACGATGCAATGCTAGGGTTTGGCTCGAAAGTGGGGAGGGTTTCCGTGGAGATTGATCTCGGCGACTTCTGTTGCGGATTTGGTTCAATGCGATCCAATTGATGTGTCGTAGCTCTCCACCCGTCGCCCCTTTATATAGAGTTGGCCGACTAGGACTAGTGGCCGATAAGGACTCTATTTTGAATTGGATCTCATCCGTATCTCATAGAGTTGGCCGCCCACACGTCGTAAGCCCATAGGACTCTATCCGATCGGATCCCTATCCGATCGAGCCGTATCCGAGTCCAACTCGAATATCTATTCTATCCCCTTAAGCGTGCGACCCGTAGGTTCAGGTATACTCGGTTTCGGCTATAGTCTAACCTAGCCGATCGTCGGCTCGAGTCCAACTCAGCCGGCCGTCAACGACGGCGCCTAGTAGCACATATTGACACCATAGTATACAAGAATAATATCGGCTCGAACCTGTAATGTGTACACAAATTCCTTTGCCTCACGATACCGGTTAAGCTATAGGCAAGATGTGTGCCATCCCTTCAATAGCTTAACCATTCACTCGAACCGTATTGGATTATCGTCCGTTGATTGACTCCTCAATCAACTTAGCATGGCCATGCATTTCCATAATCCATTACCTCGAGGGCCCAGAGATATCTCTCCAAAGGAGGGGCAAATTCCATCTTGATCACTCACATCCCACTCCATGTTTCATAGCAAACCCGAAAACTACCTTTATAACTACCCGTTACGGAATAGCGTTTGGTAGTCCCAAAGTAGGCTACTACACATGTTGGAATCCATGGTGATCTCAGGTCTAAGGACTTTGTACCAACACTACCGAGACCAACTAATGGCACATTAATTCTGTAGTGTCTCATGGTGGGTCTATCCAACAATGTGTTCTCCAACACATGTGTTCATGTTTATTGATTTGGTATCTCCATACCCATGATCTATGAGACATGATCATCAATCAATAAACATGCCGATCTTAGAATCATATTTGTTCCAACAATATGACATATGATCGAGGATCATTTAGAAATAGAGTCATACATAAAGAGTCTCATAAATAAGTCACGTACTTATTGATCAATATAAGATGTCTATTTAATGGAACTGAATAACACTTTATTCACAAATACATAAACATTGACGTGATATCCAACATCTCCATGTTGCCTCTAGGGCATATCACTAACAATCTCCCACTTACACTTGGAGTCAATCATGTAAGTATCTAATACCCATTGCTCTTGTGTGCGCCTCATGCTTCGCGCGAGGAGAGGTTTTGTCGGCGGATCGGCTATGTTGAGATCCGTGTGCACTTTGCATATCTTGACATCACCTCTGTCCACTATCTCACGGATGAGATGATATCGCCGAAGTATGTGTTTGGACTTCGATGTGACCTCGGCTCCTTGGCTTGCGCAATGGCTCCACTATTATCATAATAGTGAGACATTGGACCGATCGCACTAGTCATCACACCAAGCTCGAAACAAATTTCTTGATCCAAACAGCCTCCTTTGCAGCTTCGGAAGCAGCAATGTACTCGGCCTCCGTTGTAGAATCGCAACGGTATCCGCTTGGAACTCTTCCGTGATCGCGCCTCCGTTCGGGCGAACACGAACCCATTGCGATCTATAATCATCCTTGTTCTGTTTGGAAGCTAGCATCGGTGTAACCACTTACAACGAGCTCTTCTTCACCTCCATAGACTAGGAACATATCCTTAGTTCTTCTCAAGTACTTAAGGATATTCTTTACGGCGATCCCACGACCTTCACTGGATCGGCGGTATCGCTCGTAGCACTCAAAGCGTACGAGACATGCGGGCGTGTACAAAGCATGGCATACATGATGGATCCAATTGCCGAAGCATATGGAACCATACCCATCTTATTCCGCTCATCATGTGTCCGAGGACACCGATTCTTGCTAAGATTAATACCATGTGACATGGGCAAGAAACCTTTCTTGGAATCATGCATGTTGAACCTTTTCAACACCTTGTCGATGTATGTACTTTGGCTTAATCCAATTAGCCTCTTGGATCTATCTCTATAGTTCCGAATGCCCAATATGTATGCTGCCTCCCCTAAGTCTTTCATGGAAAAACTATTTTTCAATGAAGACTTGTGATTCTAGCATAGGGATATCATTTCCGATCAACAATATGTCATCCACATATAAGATTAGAAATACAATTGCACTCCCACTGACCTTTTTGTAAACACAGGCCTCCTCTTCATTTTTGATGAAACCAAACCCTTTGATTACTTCATCAAAACGAATATTCCAACTCCGAGATGCTTGCTTCAATCCATAAATGGATTTCGTAGCTTGCATATCTTTCCAAGCGATTGAGGATCGACAAAACCCCGAGGTTGTATCATGTATACATCCTCGCTTAGGTTTCCATTTATGATAGCCGTTTTGACATCCATCGCCATATCTCATAATCGAAATATGCAGCAATCGCTAGGATAATCCGAATAGATTTAAGCATTGCGACGGGCGAGAAGGTTTCATCATAATCAACTCCTTGAATCTGTTTAAAACCTTTCGCCACCAATCGCGCCTTATAGATGTGAACATTTCCATCCATATCGGCCTTTTCTTAAAAAACCCATTTACAATCAATGGTTTTGACACCATCAGTGGATCAACCAAGTTCCAAACTTGATTGTCGTACATGGATTCTATTTCGGATTTCATGGCTCCAAGCCACTTGTTGGAATCGGGTCCCACCATCGCTTCCTCATAGGTCTTAGGTTCATCGTTGTCCAACAACAATATATCACGTTGTTCCGCTTTGTGTACTGTCGGCGCACGATGTGATCTTTCGGACCTCAGTGATGGTGTATTTACAACCGGTGGCACAACACTTTGCTCCTCTGTTGTGGTTACGTGGTCTTGAAACATTTTCCGGTGTTTCTTGAACTCCTTCAAGATGCACCCTGCTCCCACTAACGCTTCTTGAAAGAAACTCTTTCTCCAAGAAGACACCGTGTCGGGCGACAAACACTTTGCCTTGTTCCCGATTATAAAAGTAATATCCCTTAGTTTCCTTAGGATATCCCACAAAGAAGCACTTGTCGATTTGCATGTGAGCTTGTCGCGTAAACGTTTTACATAAGCTTCGCATCCCCAAATTTTGAGAAAAGACAAACTAGGGGGTTGCCCTGTCCATATCTCATATGGTGTCTTTTCAACCGACTTAGATGGAACTCTATTTAGTGTGAGCGCAGTGTTTCAAGAGCATATCCCAGGAAGGACAACGGAAGATCACTTTGGCTCATCATCGACCGCACCATGTCCAACAAGGTGCGATTTCTCCGTTCGGACACCCCATTCCATTGTGGAGTTCTGGCGGAGTCAGCGTGGAACAATTCCACAATCTTTCGATGATTACCAAACTCTTGGCTCAAGTATTCTCCTCCATGATCGATCATAGAAACTTGATTGTTTTCCCTAAATGATTCTGTACTTCATTCTGGAATTCTTTGAACTTTTCAAAGGATTCAGACTTATGCCTCATTAAGTAGATATAACCATATCTACTAAAGTCATCGATAAAGGTAATGAAGTACGATAACCACCTCGGCCGTTGAGCTCATTGGTCCACATACATCGGTATGTACGAGTGCCAATAAGTCACTTGCTCTCTCACTATGTCCCGTGAAAGGTGCCTTTATCATCTTACCAAGTAAACAAGACTCACATGTCTCAAATGATTCAAAATCAAAAGAGTGAAGCAATCCATCCTTATGGAGCTTCTCCATGCGTTTCTTATTTATATGGCCTAAGCGACAATGCCGGATAAACGTGGGGTTTATATCATTAGAGAGTTGCCTTTCGTATTAATGTTATAGATGGGATACGCTTCAAGATTCAAAACGTATAATCCATTCACCAATGGAGCATGAAAATAGAACATATCTCTAAGATATATTGAACAACCATTGTCCATTGATCTAAAATCATATCCTTCCACTTGCAAACATGAAGCGAAATAACGTTTTGACATAGTGTTGGAACACAATAACAATTATTCAATTCCAAAACTAATCCCTGAAGGTAGATGAAGTGGTACGTGCCGACAGAATGCGTAGCAACGCTTGCTCCATTGCCGACGCGCAGTTCACCTCGCCCCTTCTCAATCCTCTACTTCTCATTCCCCGCAACGATTTGCAAATATGAGCTACGATCCGGTATCAAATACCCAAGAGTCGGTAGGTGAAGTAGCAAGATTAATGTCTATAACATTAATACTGAAGCGAAGTCGTACTTTGCTTCTTTTTGAGATCCTCCATGTACTTCTTGCGGTTCCTCTTCCAGTGGCTTGTCTCCTTGCAATAGAAGCAAACAGCATCGATGCCCTTCTTTGCATTGGAGGCACTCTCGATCTCATCGAGAGTTAACTTCCTCTTGGTGCAAAGTTTCTTGACAGGTGGTTTGCGCTTAGCCTTCGCATCATCATCACATGATGACCGTTTTTCTGGATACTCTCCTCATGTCTTTAGCATCCCATGCAATTCAGCCAAGGTTCTATCCATATTGTTCATGTGATAATTCAATATGAATGGCTCGAAGCTCGGAGGGAGCGGCGGAGAATCACATCGTAGCCAACTCTTGGCTAAGGGAAAACCTAGTTTTCCGGACTCTCGATATAGCCAATCATCTTTATCACATGCGGATGACGGGATTCCCTCAACAAGCCGCACGCAAACAAGGACTTTGAGGTGTTGAACCTCTCGGCCCGAGCTTGGTTCTCAAACATACCACGTAGTCCCTGAATAATAGTGTGAGCATCGCTACTCTCATATTGCTTCGAAGCTCGGGGGACATTGTAGCAAGCATGAGACACGGCTTATATCTAGGGCATCATTAGTGTGCTTCTCGTAAGCTCTCCGTGCGTTGCAGTGGCATTATTTGGCAAATCCTCCGGATAAGGTATTTCAAGAACGTACTCCTTACGCTCTTGCTTGAGAACAATTCTCAAGTTGCGATACCAATCCATAAAGTTTGTTCCGTTTAATTTTTCCTTTTCGAGAATAGATCGCAAATTAAAGGTACTGGGTGTAGTATTAGCCGCCATTTATTCTACAACGAAAAAGCAAAGTTTAGCACAATGTTTATGCTATGTCTATTGTTAAACAATTTAACATTAGACTCCCATTACGTATTTTACACCTTCCCTCTAGGTTACGTTGGGTCAAGATCCACATGTTAATTAATTTCTAGTGAGCTTTGGCATCACCGCTAGAAAATTAATAACATCGGTAAGCAACACCTTGCTAATCATATCTCTACGTGACTCTTGTTGTTGGTGTGGCATCTCCATGCCTCGGCGCCAACCTATGTCCCAAGGCCCAAAACTGTTTTGATAGCCTTGTTAAGTCAACCAAACGCTCTTGCTTGTATATGTCGACATATACCCCTCGTGTTATGATAGAGAATGGCACTCTGCTTTGCGGACCCACCATTGACGAGCATAACGGTGAAGGGTGCAACGTTTGGAAGGGCATCTTTACTACTTAATTTTGCGAGGATGCTATCCTATCAAACAAACATATCACATATATGAAAGCAGATAGAATAGCATATAATGAAATAGTATGGCCCCCTTCACATGGTGATCTCCATCTCCATGTCGGTGCTAAGGATCTCCATCTTCGGCACCATCTTCCAATGTGCATGACACTTGATTTCTTCAAACTAAGCTACTACTATAGAAGCTCTAATTGAAGATTACATCGACTCGTAGGTCGTGAAAGAATATTACAAGCATTGCACATATGAAAGAATATTACAGGATTGCACATATGAAAGAATATTACATGCATCATATGCATCTCATACATACAATAGGGCCATACCATCTCAAAGCATTCTCTGCAAAAACAAGTTAGGCGTAGAAACGTTTTCTACCTATCGCAGAGATTTGGCATCGAGACGACCTATAAGGGGTACACACACGGCGGACCCGGAACACCACACGAAATTCATAGATCCAATCTATGAAATCGCTTACGGAAACCATGTCGGCATAATCATATTATGCCGTCCCGATACACTATCAAGGGAGATGGTTTGCGCAGGCGCGAGGCAGCTAACAAGATCGGACTACGAGATAGCTTCGGCATAATCACATTATACCATTCTGATACACTATCAAGGAACGCTATCTCGAAGCTGACTCAAACCGAGTTCTATGGATATTGCTTCGACGTAATCACATTACGCCGTTCCGATACACTATCAAGGAACGCAATTACCATGAACTCTCCTCAACAAATCCCGTAAAACCGATTGATCTAATCAACCCGTGCGTAAAACTTGTTCCAGATCCAATCTAAAACCCGAACTAAGCAAGATTAGCTCTGATACCACTGATGGGTTACGCGGAGGCTAAGCTAGCCGAAAACAAAAACTTTTCTACCGCGCAAACCAGGAACACTTGCAAGTAAGGGACGATAGATCATTACCGATTGGAGTGTGCAGCGGAAACAGCCAATCAGGGCTATCTGATCCGGAACAGTGTAGCCAATTCCCGCAAGCCGACAGCCGATACTGGAGGACAGCCGATTCGCCAATCAGCCGATTCGTAGATGCCGTAGCCGATCCGAGTTGTCCGACTGTGTTCTCGCGCCTCACTCCGATGCGCTCGACCGCAGCCGATCAACGGCGTGCAACTTAGCGGCGCCTCTACGGTATCCACACGTCGGGGACGAACGCCCAACACCCGTGTGCTAGCACGCGATGCAAGGCTAGGGTTTGGCTCGAAAGTGGGGAGGGTTTCCGTGGAGATTGATCTCGGCGACTTCGTTGCGGATTCGGTTCAATGCGATCCAAGCGATGTGTCGCAGCTCTCCACCCTCGCCCCTTTATATAGAGTTGACCGACTAGGACTAGTGGCCGATAAGGACTCTATTTTTAATCGGATCTCATCCGTATCTCATAGAGTTGGCCGCCCATACGTCGTAAGCCCATAGGACTCTATCCGATCGGATCCCTATCCGATCGAGCCGTATCCGAGTCCAACTCGAATATCTATTCTATCCCCTTAAGCGTGCGAGCCTCGTAGGTTCAGGTATACTCGGTTTCGGCTATAGTCTAACTTAGCCGATCGTCGGCTCGAGTCCAACTCAACCGACCCATCAACGCGGCGCCTAGCAGCACATATTGACACCATAGTATACAAGAATAATATCGGCTCGAACCTGTAATGTGTACACAAATCCCTTTGCCTCACGATACCGGTTAAGCTATAGGCATGATGTGTGCCATCCCTTCAATAGATTAACAATTCACTCGAACCGTATTGGATTATCGCCGTTGATTGACTCCTCAATCAACTTAGCATGGCCATGCATTTCCATAATCCATTACCTCGAGGGGCCGAGATATCTCTCCAAAGGAGGGGCAAATTTCATCTTGATCACTCACATCCCACTCCATGTTTCATAGCAAACCCGAAAACTATCTTTATAACTACCCCAGTTACGGAATAGCGTTTGGTAGTCCCAAAGTAGGCTACTACACATGTTGGAATCCATGGTGATCTCAGGTCTAAGGACTTTGTACCAACTCTACCTCGAGACCAACTAATGACACATTAATTCTGTAGTGTCTCATGGTGGGTCTATCCAACAATGTGTTCTCCAACACATGTGTCCATGTTTATTGATTTGGTATCTTCATACCCATGATCTATGAGACATGATCATCAATCAATAAACATGCCGATCTTAGAATCATATTTGTTCCAACAATATGACATATGATCGGGATCGTTTAGAAATAGAGTCATACATAAAGAGTCTCATAAATAAGTCACGTACTTATTGATCAATATAAGATGTCTATTTCATGGAACTGAATAACACTTTATTCATAAATACATAAACATTAACATGATATCCAACATTTCCATGTTGCCTCTAGGGCATATCACTAACATCTCCCATCTATAACATCAATACAGAGAGGCAACTCCCAAATGATATAAACCCCATATTTATTTGGCATTGTCGCCTAGGCCATATAAATGAGAAGTGACATCAATACAGAGAGGCAACTCCCAAATGATATAAACCCCACATTTATTTGGAATTGTCGCCTAGGCCATATAAATGAGAAATGCATGGAGAAGCTCCCTAAGGATGGTCTACTTCACTCTTTTGATTTTGAATCATTTGAGACAGTGACTTGTTGGCACTCATACATAATGATGTATGTGGACTGTAACATCCCACCCTTCTCGGGTTGGGCCCGCCTACATCTGGAAGCGCTCTCTAGGACCTGAGGCAACTCCCAAATGATATAAACCCCATATTTATTTGGTATTGTCGCCTAGGCCATATAAATGAGAAATGCATGGAGAAGCTCCATAAGGATGGTTTGCTTCACTCTTTTGATTTTGAATCATTTGAGACCATATTTATTTGGTATTGTCGCCTAGGCCATATAAATGAGAAATGCATGGAGAAGCTCCATAAGGATGGTTTGCTTTACTCTTTTGATTTTGAATCATTTGAGACAATGACTTGTTGGCACTCATACACTCTTTTGATTTTGAATCATTTGAGACAGTGACTTGTTGGCACGTCCTCACTCATGCGCACCCGGGAAAAATTTCCCGGTCGGTCACCCATCCTCAAATTGCCCTAGGCCAAGTACGTTTAACCTCAAAGTTCTTGGGAGATGAGCTTCCGGAAAAGAAATTGCAACTTGTTGGTATGAGTATTCTATTAATCCTATTAAGCCCTGGGCCAGGATGTTACATCCGCTCTGTAGACCCTTGTTTTTATAATGGGAATCATTCGTGTTCATAGTACCATTTCCCTGGATCAAGTAGTTTGGTACCCACGAAATACAGTACTGAATTATCAAGTGCGCGTGCACGAATTGTCTTACACAACATATTACAATATAGGCCTAAAGGCAATGTCTATTACTTAGGACCAAACGGACCGGAATGCAAGCAAAATCACAAATTAGGTAAGGCAGCGGGTAGAAGGCAGCGGCATGTCATTGCCACAGGCAACGACCAGAGTCTAAGACCTATTGGGCACCTTCGTCTTCCTCACCCTCCTGGTAGTATGCGTACGGATCCTCCAGGTCTTCATCGCCTCCATCGGAAGGTTTGTGCGTATAGCAAGGGTGAGTACCAATCGTACTCAGCTAGCCATCACAGCAAGGATGCATATGATAGGGGATACTCAAGGAATGGCTGTGGTTCATTTGTACAAAGCCAGTTTTTGTAATTCTTTTCACAAACCTCAAATCTAAGAGTGATCAAGTTTTATTTCCATAGTTCATTAAATCGGTGACGGTTCTGTCCACCATCCATTGTGATCCCAAGGATAGCTTCCCGCCACATTAAATCCGCGATGATTTTCTGGGGAGTCTACCCCTTCTCGCATCTCGAGAAGTTGATCCAGTAGCACATAAAAATCATCATGCATGCTCATCCCATCATTTTAAAATTTTGAGTCTAGCCATGCGAAAGTCTTGCCACGCTGCTCCATATCCACGAGCATGGCTATTCGAATAGATTGATTCATTCACACTGCAGTGGATATACACTTTACCCGTACTACGTGACTGCCCAACAAATGAGCCTACCTCCCAACACATGAGACGGTCACGGCAAAGCTTTTCAATAACCTCACTTTGGCAGTAACCGCTCCATGAACTTAAATCCTCTTGCACTCTAGTCGTCCTTTCCTAGCAGTGCGAGGAGTTCTGGTACTCCCGGGGTAAGGGAAAACTCATTCTTTAAATTGTAATAAATTTCGATTTTCAATCATCATTTCACACATAGGCCCGTAGCCTCATCTCAATCATAAGAACCACTATGCAGGGATACTGCCTCCGCTCGGCTATCTACTCCGCTAGGTCTATACCCATTCGAGAAGTACGGTTGTACTAGCTCGTTTCCCGGCTATCTCATGGCTCGGTCCTTAAATGACCAGGGTCGGCACTTTCCTTTTCCGGAATCCACCCAAATCATCCAGCTACCCCAGTCTAAAACATTAGTTTTGTATTTTAAATTTTTGTCCAAAACTCATTTCATCATTTTCAAGGCAACGTGGCGCTCATGTCTCCAAATGTCGCATCTCAACCACCTTCCCTAAGGTAGTTGCCCAAGCATATAGCATTTGGTAAAAACATGAGTATGCATGAATATAATTTAGCTTGGCTAAGCATTACCGAAGATTTTCTTCGGACATGTCGTGTCGTAGGTTACAAAGAATACATATACAGGTAATCAATGTCAAGGCATGGTATAGCAAGTATAGGAATACTTTTGTGTATAGCATGCATATTTGAATTGTTAAAATCAACACAATTTCGCAAATGGGTTCAATATGTTCAAAGGTAGTGATGATTAGCCTTGCTCGCAACATTGCTGACTGTGATCTTCGGCGCAATCAACCACTCCCTCGGACACTATATGTACGTGCGAAAGATAGATTGAATTCGATCAGAATTCAATTAAAATCTTCAAAATGCCAAATACAATCATAAAAGCGAAGAGGAAGCTTGTGTTTACAAGAAGGTCAGTGGGATCACAATTGTATTTCTAATCTTATATGTGGATGACATATTGTTAATTGGAAATGATATCCCTATGCTAGAATCCTTAAGGTCTTCATTGAAAAATAGTTTTTCCATGAAAGACTTAAGGGAGGCAGCATACATACTGGGCGTTAGGATCTATAGAGATAGATCCAAGAGGCTAATTGGATTAATCCAAAGTACATACATTGACAAAGTGTTGAAGAGGTTCGACATGCATGATTCCAAGAAAGGTTTCTTTCCAATGTCGCATGGCATCAATCTTAGCAAGAATCAGTGTCCTAGAACACCTGATGAGCGGAGTAAGATGAATATGGCTCCACATGCTTTGGCAATTGGATCCATAATGTGTGCTATGCTATGTACACGTCCAGATGTCTCGTACGCTTTGAGTGCTACGAGCAGGTACCAATCGGATCCAGCGAAGGTCATTGAATAGCTGTAAAGAATATCCTTAAGTACTTGAGAAGAACTAAGGATATGTTCCTAGTATATGGAGGTGAAGAAGAGCTCGCTGTAAGTGGTTACACCGATGCTATCTTCCAAACAGACAAAGATGACTATAGATCGCAATCTGCTGGAATGGAGGCGCTGTCAGCTGGAAGAGTTCCAAGCAAGAGGACACTGTTGCTGACTCTTCAACAGAGGCCGAGTACATCGCTACTTCTGAAGCTACAAAGGAGGTTGTTTGGATCAAGAAATTTGTTTCTGAGCTGGGTGTGATGACCAGTGCGACTGGTCCAATGTCCCTCTATTGTGATAATAGTGGCGCCATTGCGCAGGCTAAGGAGCCTAGGTTGCATCAGAAATCCAAAAACATACTTCGGCGGTACCATCTCATCCGCGAGATAGTGGACATAGGTGACGTGAAGATATGCAAAGTGCACACGGATCTAAATATCTCCGATCTGACAAAACCTCTCCCTCAGCCGAAACATGAGGCGCACACCAGAGCAATGGGTATTAGATACTTACTTGATTGACTCTAGTGCAAGTGGGAGACTCTTAGTGATATGCCCTAGAGGCAACATGAAGATGTTAGATATCATGGTCAATGTTTATGTATTAATGAATAAAGTGTTATTCGGTGCCATGAAATAGACAACTCATATTGATCAAAAAGTATATGACTTATTTATGAAACTTTTTATGTATAAGTCTATTTCTAAATGATCCCTGATCGTATATCATATTTATGGAACAAATATGATTTCAAGATCAGCATGTTTATTGATTGATGATCATGTCTCATAGATCATGGTATGAAGATACCAAATCAATAAACGTGAACATGTGTTAGAGAACACATTGTTGGATAGACCCACTCTGAGACACTACAGGAAATTAATGTGTCATTAGTTGGTCTCAAGTAGTGTTGGTGCAAAGTCCTTTGACTCGAGATCATCATGGATTCCAACATGTGTAATGGCTCACTTAGGGACTACTAAACGCTATTCCGTAACTGGCCAGTTATAAAAGTAGTTTTCGGGTCTGCTATGAAACATGTAGTGGGATATGAATGATAAAGATGGAATTTGCCCCTCCTCTGGGAGAGATATCTCTGGGCCCCTCGAAGTAATGGATTATGGAAGTGCATGGCCATGCCGAGTTGATTGAGGAGTCAATCAACAAAAAGATAATCCAATACGAGATCGAGTGAATGATTAAGCTATTGATAGGATGACACTAGTCTTGCCTATGGCTTAATTGATATTGTGAGGCAAAGGAATTTGTGCACACATTACAGGTTTAGCCGAAATAATCCTCTTGTGTACTTGGTGTCAATATGTTCTTCTAGGGGCCACTGCTGACGGTCGGCCGAGTTGGACTCGGGTCGGAACCATGTATACTCGAGCCTACAGGGTCGCACACTTAACAGGAAAGAACAAGTATTCAAGTTTGACTCGTATACAGCTCAATTGGATAGAGATACAAACGGACAAGGATTCCCGATGGGCCTTTAGGCCCAGTGGGCAACCCTATATAAGGAGGCAAGGGGTGGAGGGATTTGAAGCACACAATAGACAACTGAACAGATCTCCTCCACGGAAACCCTCCCGCGTTCGAGCCAAAACCCTAGCCGTGCGTTGCATGCTAGCACACGGGTGTTCGGAGTTCTCTTCCCTGGATGTGTGGATACCGGTAGAGACATCGCTACGTTGCGACGTTCTTCAGCGGCATTGAATCTCGCCGAGATTCAAGTTAGCCGAATTAAATTCGTGGCTTGGGGTCGGGTCGGTAGGCCGGAGGGCCAGGCGAATCGGCTTGGCGCCGTTGGCATCAGCAAACCCTAACGCCTCGAGGCTGTTTGGCGGCGCGCGTGGATTCCGCGAGGTCGGGCGAGACGCAGACAAAATCACCGTCGGTGTCGGTCGAAGCACTCCGGGGTCGGCTGACGGGCTCCCAGGGTCGGCAAGGTGTTCCCAGGGTCGGCGGGGACGGTTTTGGGGTCGGCAAACTTGCCCAAAGTCAGCGAACAACTTATTGACTGTGTCCACTACACTGCACGTCAATAGGTAACCTTCTACGAACCCTTACTTGCAAACTATCCTGGATTGCACGGTAGAAAAATTTTGATTTATGCTATCGTAGGTTCCGCGTTTTCCTTCAGGTTCCAACTGGGTATGCACCCGTTTGGGACCAGTCTTAGCAATATTATGAGGTAGGAGGCTCTTCATGGCAGTCAGCTAACAGTACTCAATGGGCACACGGACCTGGCTGGCACCATGAACAAGCCACGGAGTGGTCAAGCTCCAGTGGTTTGCCTCCATCGTACGGTGTTCCACGTTCGTTCTCGGCATGATATTTTCGTAGCCCAAAATACACGGAAATCACTGAACGACTGGGAACATTGGACATGAGGACTGCGGAGATGCAAGGTGAACTTCACCAACTTCATCGGCGTGTCCAAGTAACTCAGCAGTGGCAGGACCAAGCCAATCAGTGGCAGCAACAGACCGCTGATCAGCTCCGGGAGATCAACTCCAATCTACAGCAGAGCCAGTCTGACATGCTGGCGTACTTTTGGTCGCAAGGGTTTAATCCCTATCACGGTCCGTAAGTAAAAGAACAAGCTTGGGGGAGGATCCCTACATGAGGTACCCCATATCCCTTTTTTTTGTTCTTTCCATTGCATCTAAAAAGTAAAATCTAAAAAATCTGAAAATTAAAAATGCCAAAAATATAATAATGTAGATATGCTTAGTAGGAATGCTAGTTCCTCATCTTTGGATATGATGAATAGTTGCTATGTTTTAATTCTCTCCTGTGCCTAGTTTACAACTTAGCATTCTCCAAGTTTTGAGTTTGTTGGCTTAGGTATGGCACCATGAACTTGAAAATTTGTGGGTAGCAATTGCATGATCTAAGTCTAGGTTGTTGTGAAATATGAGATGGCAAGGTAGAGTGACTATGATCATATTCCAAGTGAAACCAAAGTCTCGAGAATTTTACCTTTGAAAATTCAAAAATGGTTGAGTTCCTCAAATGAGGACACATTCCTACAAGAGCCATATGTCAATCATAACTGAAATATCCCCTACATTTGCTGCTTGTTATCAATTTGAGTTTGGTCAAGTAGTTAGACCCTTGTTAGAATCTTTTCATGCTTTCATGGTCTAAAGTCTTGTGCATATCCACCATAAAAATTTGCTCTCCCTCTACATTAGAGGTTTAGCCACAAAAATATTCTATCCCATTCCATATGCCAACTTCTATCCCGAAAGTTTGCATCCACCAAATAAAGACTCCGAAAATTATTATGGCCTTCCATCCTCATATCCTTGCCAAAAGAGACATGAGCCAAGAAAAAGAGTGCACGCAAAAATATTTGAAAATTTTCATGATGCTTACAAAAGGAGACACTATTCTTCTTGAGCATGATGACAAAAAAAGACAGAAAAAAGTGGTGTGCTCATGGCCATGATCTCCTAATAAAATATAGGGAGGAGAACCATACATAAAAGAGTCAATCATTTCCCTTTTCTACCATATTTCCACCAAATAAATATGCACAAGCTTAGTCCTAGTTGTATGATTAGAGTTCTACTAGGATCTCCTTTTTGACTTTACAAAATAATTGATGCAACTATGCCTCATGATTTTCCCCTACGTTGAGCTCCACATAAGGTTAGTAGAAGTAGGTGAAAAGAAGGTACAATCACTACCGGAATTAGGCTGTTTACCTAGTGTCCGGGACACTCGGCGAAGCCCATTTTACACTCGGCAAAGGGTTTGCCGAGAGCAGCACTCGGCAAACCTCTATCGGCAAACACGGAGTCGGTAAAAGCCTATTTGCCGAGAGCTAAGCTATGGGCACTCGGCAAAATCTTTGCCGAGTGCCTTGCCCTCGGCAAAGTAGTAAACGTTTGCCAAGCGCCAAGCACTCGGCAAAGTCTCTCCTATTTGTCAAGTGCTGGCCACTCGACGGCCACTCGACAAACAGTTACTATTTTTCCGAGTGCCATGCACTCGACAATGTCTCTCCTATTTGCCATGTGCCTGGCACTCGGCAAAATATTTACTATTTTGCCAAGTGCCAGGCACTCGACAAACAGAAGAGACTTTGCCAAGTGCGCGGCACGGGCAAAATATGGCAGCACTCGGCAAAAAAATGGCAGCAATCGGCAAATAGGCTCCAGAAATAGCTTTGGAAAGCCACTTTGCCGAGTGTTGCATTAGGCAAACCCCTCTTTGCTGAGTGCTACACTAGGCAAATAGGCATCCTGACCCCCTATTGTATTTAATCCTTTTCGTAACTCATCACATATACACAATCATCATAGGCATTCCATAATCATTACCACAGACATAACTCGCAGTAATCATCACAAGCATAACAAATATATCAAAAGAAGCATCACATGACCACAATATGTCACCTCAATATCACAAGGACCATCACAGGCAAATATATCACAACAATCATCCAGAACCATAATTTAACTCTGGTGTGACAAGTACAAAACATCCGGAACCACAAATTGAGATAGGGTACTTTTGTTTCACATGCAAGTAGAACTTGTTCTCTACTAGTTTCACAACATCCAGAACCACAAATCGAGATAGGGTGCTTACATAGTTGGTGGCCTATGGTGCACCGACGACCAATCCACATCCTGAGGCCCAACATTCGATGCCAACAAGGTATACTGCACAATGGGAAGAACAATGCATGTGAAATGAAACTACAATGTTATGAGGTGACTCACAGGAGTGCCCATAAGAGCTGGTGGAGTGGCCATAACAACTAGTAGAGGCGGCAAGACCATCGTGGAGGCGGAGGCTGACCCATGTTCTGAGAAAGATTCTGCATGTATTGATAGAACTGCTGCATCTGGGCCGGTTGCTGCCACTGTACCTCCATTAGTTGGATCTGATGCGTCTGTTGCATCTTATCCTGTAGCCTCCTTTCTTCGTCTAGCTACGCCTACATTATTAATTGCATCCCAATGATACAATGCAAATCAAACATTTGTAAAAATCAATGGACAACGAGTGAAACAGAAATAACCTATCGTGCCGCCATCTGGGACTGTGTAGGGGTCGGGCGTGAAGGTATGACCGGGCCTGACCCCGTGCTCCTCGCTCGAATCTCGGCGAGACTAGGAGTACTAGCCATGTCGATCACGTTGTCGCCCATCCATAACCGCCTGTGCTGCCTGCCCCCTCCCACCATCATGATAATTTCACCATCAAGGTCATGGGCGCTCGGATCAAACTCTGGCCCGTGGATCTCTCTTGCCATCGCTGAGTAATCAGTGATGTGCTTGTGCACGCTTGGATGGCAGTACATCGAGGGCGGGTCGTTCGGGTTGTAGGGGACGTCGGACGTCGCCTTCCCTTGCGGGCCAGAGCATATGCCTGGAACGTGTTAATAGGTTGGCCACCATGTCCTTTCGACTACGAAAACAACTAATATGATTAGAAATTATACAGAATTCAGCGTTACAATAAAGAAATGAATTCACATACATATTTTTGGGCATAGCGTCTGAGGCTCCTGTTGCCCTGATGGTGTGATGCACCTTCCATCATCAAACACTGACCCCGGCACACGAGATGTTGGGCCTGCCAACCAGGGGAGCACCACCTGTCCACCATGGCTACCCAGCACTCGTCTAGGCCCGCTTAGCAACCTAGAATCGCCTGCACGTCATCAAGTAAATGACATAAGACATCAAATTGAGTGTACTAAACATAAGGAGAAGTCAGTCTGTTGGCTCTATATTTACCGCCAAGTATTGTTCTCGGGTCAAGCTCATGGTTCTTGCTTCGGTTTTGCTGATCTTATGTCCTTCATCAGCCCAGTGCGATACGACAACCTGGAGGTGAGCCTCATAATGCATGTCATTCATGCGGTCCTTTGCCACTTTCTACATCACGGAATCTGCAGCGGCCTGTGTATAGCTATCATCAAGTGCGTAGAAATCCTACATACATACACAATTTATCCAATCATTAGTTCAAGAATGTACAAGAATGAATATCATGTGTTGAACAATGTAATGCGATGAAGACGTACCCATAGCTCGGCCTTGACCCGCTCTGCTTTTTTGGCGAAAACCCTACCCAATAGATCATGAACATCAGGGGCGGACTTGTAGTGGGCCAATGTCAAGGCAGTCTCCATTTTGCCCACATGGTACACCAAGCCAGGGAAGTGTTCCCTGCACAAAAGACAGATGATGTCGTTGACGAGGCGTGTGTGATCACCTGGACTGACACGTCCCAATCCCTGCCCAAGTGACTAAGATAAATTATTAGTTTCCATTATAATTTTCAACTAGAAAAAGTAATGAACACATGAAAATGTTACTTATCCCCATCGGGTCGAATCACCGGTCGTTTGTGAAGAGGTGGTCGCTTTTTGGCAGTTTCGAGTGACCTCCCAGCCAAACAGTCGGTGGTCCACTACCTACCACCGCCTCCTCCCTCGGCGACCCATCGTCCTCCGCCGCCGCCTCCTCCGACTACGACTCCTCCGACTCCTGATCCACCGCCTCCTGATCCTCCTCCTCCTCCCTTCCCTCCACCTCGTCCTCCTCAGCGGGTGGTGGTGACGGCTCGTGACGTTGCGGTCGACTCTTCCCACCACCCTGACCACGACTCGTGCCTCCACTACCACTACAGCCACCGCCACCTCCTCGTCCTGCATTCTTTTTACCAAAAAATGAACTCACCGTCTTCTTCAAACCACCACCGCCCACCATATTTGTACAATCGCCTGCAATAAAAGAGTAAACTGTCAGCACAAATATACAAATTGTACTTAGAATGAGTTGTGCAAAATTAACAGAACTTATTTACAAAATAACATGGTATTACAAAATAATAAAATCAATCAGTACGGGTCATACATGTATTAGAAATAGTCGTCAGGATCGGAATTAGCTGGATCATAAGTCTCATTATCACTATTGTCAACAAAATCAATCCCGTACTCTGATTCCAAATCATCAACACTGTCATTTTCTAAATGTAATCGTTGAAGTAATTCCAAGTCCTTCACATTACAAACTTCATCTCCAGCGTCATCGTCAACAACCCTATCATTATCTACTTCCATTTCGATTGCTGCAGTTAGGTCTATCACAAAACTCCCTTGCAGCCCATCTTCTTGAAAGAACTCTCTGATGTATGTGTTTGGATCTAAGTTATAATCTCCATTGTTTGGGACAGGTAGTTTACCGTGTGGCGATACCTTGTGCACAACATCCCAACCCTTAAGTCGGGCTACATTTTGGAACGGGTAAGAGAGATAATAAACTTGTGTGGCCTATTGAGCCACAATATAGACATCGTCTCCTGTCATGGCAGATGATTGTTGAATTTCGACTAGCCCAAGATCAGGGGTCCGTTTCACTACTTTAGGATGAAAGCAATGGCATTTGAATATGAACGGCACAAGAGGTTTGCAACCATGAAACTCGAGTTCGTATATTTCTTCAATTATTCCATAGTACTCCAGTCCTTCAGAGCCCACTGTAAGGACTCCGGTATTTGTGGTTCTTCGATTGGGCTGAGTTTGCTCATGCCGAGTTGTGTGAAAACAATATCCATTCACGTCATAGCCGGTAAAGGACTTAACCTTATAGAAAAATCCATTGGCAACTTGTCTCAACTCGGCACTCATAGAAGCATCAGTTTAGGCCTGCAAGTTCAAGCAGGAAGGTACGTTATTCCAAGCGCAAGGGAAACAACTACATGTGAAACTAAGTGCGAACCGAGAAATTGGGTAGTACCTTCTGTTTCAACCAAGAAATGAAGCTGAGCTTTCGATTTCTCGCACCCTGTTTTAGAAGGTTCTCAATTTCTTGCAGGGTTGCGTCCCTTGATCTACAGCAGAACTCATGAAGAAATTCTTTCTACAAAAGAGAACAAGGGGGTTGGATGGATGCATAACAGTAACTACTAGAGAACAAGGTTATTGCCAACTTACATACAGTAACACTCTGTTTCGGGAAGGTCTAGCAACACATAGTGCACGATATATCGCCACTCTTCATGGTTCAGGTTCTTGAAGGTCGCATCATTTGCACTTTCGAGTTGCCCTCAAAAAAGGCTGAGGGTTGATTCATTTTCACTAGCGTTGTAACGAGCAGGTGGATTATGGACATTAGGAAGGTTGTCGGCATAATACTTTTTTGTGAAGTTTGACACCTCCTCCAGAACATATGCCTCTACGATAGAAGCTTCAATTTTGCATTTATTTTTACATTTGGTTCTAAGATCCTTTAGTTCTCTCTCCACTGGATAGCACCAACGGTACTACACAGGGCCCCCCATTCGTGCCTCATACGGGAGGTGCAAAATCAAATGCTGCATCAGATTGAAGAAGCCGGGTGGAAAGATCTTCTCCAACTTACAGATCAACATAGGCTCCATTTCTTCCATTTGTTTAACCACGGTCTGAGATAACTCCTTAGCACAGAGCTGGTTGAAGAAATTTCTCAACTCTACCAGCACCCTCCAAATATGTTCAGGGACATAGCCACGAACCATCACCAGAAGAAGCCGCTCAATCCATATGTTGTAGTCATGACATTTGAGCCCGTTGATTCGCATGGTAGATAAGTTCACTCCCCTCTTCCAATTTGCTGCATACCCATCAGGGAACATTAACGTTTGGAACCATTGCAATACCTCCTTCCTTTGGGCCCTCGTTAGGACGAAATCGGCCTTAGGCTTCCTCCATGACTTGCTGCCGTTGGGAGGCGCCATGTCCAGCTTGGGTCTACCACACAACCTCTCCTGGTCCACTCTAGCATTAACGTTGTCCTTTGTCTGATCAGGAATGTCCATGATTGTACTAAAGAGGGCCTTGGCGACATTCTTTTTGATGTGCATTACATTAATGTTATGTGGAAGAAGGAGGTGCTCAAAATAGGGGAGCTTCCATAGGCCTGACTTTTGTGTCAATGCATGGTGCACACCGTATCCCACAAAACCACCTTCTTCATTCACCATGAGAGCATCTAACTGAGCACGAACTTCGGCCCCTATCACCATCTGCGGTGTAGTGTCTTCAATGGTGACAACTTTTTTAAAGTTCTTGATGTCTCGCCTGAATGGGTGGTCAAGAGGGAGGAATTGTCGATGTTTGTCGAACGAAGAATACTTTCCACCCTTTCCACCCATGCTTCGTCGTCAGCTAGATGTACATCATATCAGGATTGTATCGATGTCCATTTCTGTGCCATGTCATCTGCTTCACGGATTTCTCGGTCATGTAAAGCCATTGGATCCTCGGTATGAACGGAAGGTACCTAAGGATCTTCTCGCCGATTTGGAGCTGCCTCTTCTCACCATCACCAGAGTCTACATCTACGTACCTAGAGGATTTACACTTTGGACAATACTTATCTTCTGTATATTCTTTCCTAAATAAGATGCATACCTTTGGACAAGCATGTATCTTCTCGCATGGCATGATAAGTGCACGAAGGAGTTTTTGTGCATCATACCTGCTCTTAGGCAGAATATGACCTTCTGGAAGCAGACCACCAAATATTGACAAGATAGCATCGAAGTTTTCTCTACTCCAGCTAAACTAGGACTTAAGGGCCATTAGACGTGCAATGGCATCTGGTTGAGAAATCTTGGTATGCCCGTGAAAGGGGTTGCTGTGTCCCCTGCAACATCTAGTAATATGCCTTTGCGGTTTCCTCTGGCTCGTCCTCCATACACCCTTCATCATAGTCATGTAACATATCTCCTACCCCAGCATCCGAATCATATTCATTGATTCGTTGCCTCACGACCTCCTCTCTTGCACGATGACGCTCACCATGTAAGGTCCACCCCATATAGTTTGGCATAAATCCATTCTTCACAAGATGTTCACTCAACCGCTTCTTTGATTGTTGACACTTGTTTCGACAATCAGTGCATGGACACCAAGTAGTAGGCCTTCCATTAAGCCTGGCAAAAGCTGAAGGGTTACGCGGAAGCTACCTAGCCGAAAACAAAAACTTTTCTACCGCGCAAACCAGGAACACTTGCAAGTAAGGGCCGATAGATCGTTACCGATTGGAGTATGCAGCGGAAATAGCCAATCAGGGCTATTCGATCTAGAACTATGCTGGCCGATGACAGCCGATTCTAGCAAGCCGACAGCCGATTCCTAGGGACAGCCGATTCACCAATCAGCCGATTCGCCAACGTAGCTGATTCGTCGAGTCGTCTGACCGCGTTTTCGCTCCTCGCTCCGATGCGCTTGACCGCAGTCGATTCCACCACAGCCGATTCGTAGCCGATCAACAGTGCGCAACGTAGCAGTGCCTCTACCGGTATCCACACGACCGGGAACAGAACGCCGAACACCTGTGTGCTAGCACGCGATGCAAGGCTAGGGTTTTGGCTCGAAGGTGGGGAGGGTTTCCGTGGAGATTGATCTCGGCGACTTCTGTTGTGGATTCGGTTCAATGCAATGCCTCAACTCAACACCCCTCGCCCCTTTATATAGAGTTGGCCGACTGGGACTAGTGGCCGATCAGGACTCTATTTTGAATCGGATCCTATCCGAATCGCATAGAGTTGGTCGCCCATACGTCGTAAGACCGTAGGACTCTATTCGATCGAATCCCTATCCGATCGAGCCGTATCCTAGTCCAACTCGAATGCCTGTTCTTATCCCCTTAAGCGTGCGACCCTGTAGGTTCAGGTATACTCGGTTTCGGCTATAGTCTAACTTAGCCGATTGTCGGCTCGAGTCCAACTCAGCCGACCCGTCAACAGCGGCGCCTAGCAGCACATATTAACACCATAGTATACAAGAATAAAATATCGTCTCTGAACCTGTAATGTGTACACAAATCCCTTTGCCTCACGATACCAGTTAAGCTATAGGCAAGATGTGTGCCATCCCTTCAATAGCTTAACCATTCACTCGAACCGTATTGGATTATCCGTCCGTTGATTGACTCCTCAATCAACTTAGCATGGCCATGCATTTTCATAATCCATTACCTCGAGGGCCCAGAGATATCTCTCCAAAGGAGGGGCAAATTCCATCTTGATCACTCACATCTCACTCCATGTTTCATAGCAAACCCAAAAACTACCTTTATAACTACCCAGTTACGGAATAGCGTTTGGTAGTCCCAAAGTAGGCTACTACACATGTTGGAATCCATGGTGATCTCAGGTCTAAGGACTTTGTACCAACACTACCTGAGACCAACTAATGGCACATTAATTCCTGTAGTGTCTTATGGTGGGTCTATCCAACAATGTGTTCTCTAACACATATGTCCATGTTTATTGATTTGGTATCTCCATACCCATGATCTATGAGACATGATCATCAATCAATAAACATGCCGATCTTAGAATCATATTTGTTCCAACAATATGACATATGATCAGGGATTGTTTAGAAATAGATTCATACATATAGAGTCTCATAAATAAGTCACGTACTTTTTGATCAATACAAGATGTCTATTTCATGGAACTGAATAACACTTTATTCAAAAATACATAAACATTGACCATGATATCCAACATCTCCATGTTGCCTCTAGGGCATATCGCTAACAAAAGCCCCCTCGATGAAAGCATTGGTCTTGTTAATCCATTCAAGGGTCATCCAGACACATTTGGGCGGCCCGTGTACATCCACTCACGGGCATCCATCCTCTAACAAATCAGCGAATAATATAAGAATCGTTTGAATCTACCGAGTGTCTATACTCTATAATAGGTGAGGATAGGTCCTAATCCCACCCGAGGATGTGTAGATAGGGTTAGTTTTCATGCCCTACTCCAGTCCGAGACTGAATTTCGGCAGCACCGCCCCGCTATTCTCCAAATACACGTCCCGTCAGGGAGATTGTGTATCCTGAGAACAACTGGGAGGTGTTGTCGTAACCCTGTCTTGGACTAGAGTAAGTCATGAAAACTAAACCCATCTACACATCCTAGGGCTGTCCAAAAAACATGGACAATTCAAAACAGATACGGTTTCACATATGCAAAGATCTGCATATCTACTCCAATCGTATCTCTTTCGAACGGGAGACGCCTAACTAGGTTATGTGATACACCTACATTATATCTAATTAATGTAAGTGTGCAATAGAAGCCCGGGGTCTCTCACCCAGGTGCCTCTTGGGCTAGACGAACGACGGCGTCGGTGAAGGCAGCGAGGAAGCCGTGTAGTAGAAGGAGGCGGTGACGAACTCGCAGTACACCCCCAGTATCGAAGCGGTCACGGCTACACAAGTCGAGGTAGGTGCAAAGATCTGTACTGAAAAAACATAAACATGTCAATGAAAAATTTCACTCAGCACCTCCCCTGCAGGGGGAGGTTTCCAAAACATGCAACAAACGAGACGACACAATGGCTGACAACCACATACACGTATAACAAGACATATATGCACCACATATACAAATTAGCTAGAAACAATAAAATCACCATATATGCATTACATCAACTACCTATATTTTCTTTTGTCGAATATCACAATACTTAGTCTATACTAAATAGTTAATCTAATGTCTCTCCATGTACTCTATACTAAAATCTTCTTTTGCTCCATTAAACACCCACATTTTTATCTAATTTTACTCAATCTAATAGTACCTTTGAAGAGCCGGGGGAGGTCGGCGCCGGTGGCGGGTCGGGGGAGACCGACCGGTGGAGAGACCCTGCGCGTGGGGGACGGTGGCGTGGCCCGTGTGACGACGGCCAGGAGGAGCAGCCGGGGAGTGGCAGCAGTGGGTGTGGCCGGGGGACGCGCCGGCGGTGTGGGGGCACGAGCTAGCCAGGGGCGGCGTGGGGGCACCGGCCGGGGCGTCGGGACGGGGGCGGCGAGGGCGCGGGCCGGAGGGTTGGGGGAAGGACGGGCATGGGCGGCGTGGGACGCCTGGGGGGCGTAAGGCTAGCGGCGGCAGGGGGCACCGACCGGGAGCTCGGGGGCCGAGCGGTGCCGGGCGGGGTGCCGCCGGGTGCGGTGTGGGTCGAAGGACGTCGGCCGGGCGGCGGGCCAGAGGGCGCGGCCGAGGCGGCGGACGGGAGGGCGCGGCTAAAGGGAGAGCGGCGGCGTGTGTGTTGTCCTGTTGTGTTGTGTGCGGCCGACCAAAATTTGTTAATTGTTGGACAAGTTTGCCAAGTTCCATAGATCCGGCCCTCGACAAAGGCTTTGCCATGTGCTACCTGTCTGGGCACTTGGCAAGCTTAAATATTTTTTTAGGTTTGCCAAGTGTCCCGATGCAGGGCACTCGGCAAAGGCTTTGTCGAGTGCTTTATATCGGGGCCCTTGGCAAACAATTTTTTTCTCTGCCGGCCGGGGTGGAAGCCACATTTCAAGCTTTGCCAAAGGGCCCCGAGGGAGGCACTCGGCAAGGCTTTGCCAAGTGCATTATTGAGAGGCACTTGGCAAAGTAATTCTCTACTACATGAAAAAATTAATTAAAAAATTTTATATTGATTGAAAAAAATCCCAAAACTTGGCATGGTGCCATGTATGTTATATACGTGCACAAAAAGTTTTGGAGCCAATTTATAAATTCGACCATCCTTATGGCACTAAATGTGTGAGATGAGTATAAACTCTAATATTCTTATTCGGAGATGCTTCGGTTTATAAGCGTCATATGTGACAAAATGTACGAAACCTTTTCAATTTTTTACCACAGCCTCAAAGTCTGATTTCATGATACAATAACAAATCTCATGATTTTTGGACATTATTTTTTATAATAATTTAAAACCGAGCAGACTTTATTGGACTCACGGTCTTCCTGGATAAGATACTTGAAATTACTTTCTATTTCCTAGATATGGCCTCAAAATGGAATCAATAACATGAATATCATTTTTAACACATTTTATTCCATTATTTGAATCACTTATAGTTCAAATGTGGCACTTAAAGAATTTCTTATAAATACAAAAAATATTTAAATATAGCGAACAATTAGAAAAATATATCAAATTTTAACATGTAGTAATTCATGTTGTATATGGTGGCATGGAAATGTTTTGAGGGTGTTATAAAACAAAATTTTTAAAATTTTGCTGAGTGCATCGGTGAAGCACTCAGCAAACTCTAATCTTTGCTGAGTGCATTGGCGAGACACTCGGCAAAGACCACCATTTGCCGAGCGCCTCCTTGTGACACTCAGCAAACTTGAAGTTTTTCCGAGTGCCTTGGAGAGACACTCGGCAAAGGTGAAGTTTTGCCGAGTGCCCTCCTTTGCCGAGAGTTACACTCGACAAACAAGGATGTTTTTTGAATGTTAGGCTTTGCTGAGCCGTTCTCGGAAAACAAGGGATTATGCATTCGGCAAACTTCTGGGCACTAGGAAAATGTCGGGATTCCGGTAGTGAATGCCTTGGTAAGGAACTATACACATTTGAGTGATACGAGAGTATCATTCGAGGAACTCTCCCTCTTTCTTTTTAAAAACTTATTTAAAAAACATCTCCAGACGGAAGTGGAACAAGGAGTAAGAGAAATAGAACTCTCATCTACCATTCTATTTCTCAACCGCCCAAGACAAAGTGAAGCCGAAGCTCCCATGAGGACTAAGGTAATATGGGTGAGATTACCATTGCCATCTTATTCAATTCTAGGTAGAATACTTGGTTGTAGGCATGGTACTTTAGAGAAATAGAACATGGTAGCAACTCCTGATACACTGAGTCTAAGTCTTGACTTTGCTAAGGGACGAGCAAAGGATAAGTTTGGGGGAGTTTGTTGACGGTCGTTAAGTAACGATTTCGACCGTCATAGACCTCGAAAATAAAAGGGAAATAGCATCCCCTACTGGCATTTAGGTTTAGAATTAATAAATTTCCATATGTCCTTGGACTTTAGATGCTTGCAGGAACATTTATCATTTAATCGAAGCAAAGTCGAGCTCGCGTGGTGAAGAAACACAACTCGAACCTATCAGCTATCGCCACGCAGGATTCTCGCGGATCAGGGGGCCGACAAATTAGGTGAAAACGACTTAGATTGGGACCAAACCACCGGGAACCGCCTTAAAGGCCCACATGTCAGAGGTGGAAGAAAGACGGTGGAGTATGGTGGTTATGGGGGTTTGGCCAAACCCTGGTTCGGCCGAACCACCCAGGCAGCCTCTCCCACCGACATTTGACGTGGCACTTCCCCATTGGTTCCCCAAGTCGGTAAGGTGGGTATGGTGGTTGGAGACCGGTATATAACCGTCATTGGGAGGCTATAAAAGGCGGAGCTCACTTCGGTTCAAGGCACACCACAAGGGAAGATCCTACAAGTTCTATCTTAGTCATATAGGCTAGTAAAGTTAGAACGTAGTTTAGAGTTCTTTTCGGTTCCCAAGTCACCTTCAGAATTCGGGTATGTTTTTAGTACTCTTCTTCCTTTGTACGACTTTGAGCTTAATAAAGATATTATCTTCTAGTTCATATGAGTGTGGTACTTCTTATGCTTTAGTAGATAAGAGTTCCATTATTAGTTTAATTCATAGTATTGTTATGTTTAGGCGAGTAACTCTATTGCCATGGACACGGTCCAATGAGCAATTAGGATGTAGGTTTGCCTTTATCTTGCTCATGAAAGGTAGAGGTCTTTATGGTAATGTAAGCATGGTGCTTATATTATTTCATAGACATTGGTTATGACCACTTCCCACATGTGAGAGGTAGGCGGCAAGTGGTGACAACCCTGTCCGCCCTTTGTATTCCTCCACGTTTGGGTTTGGTGTAGGGCGAACGGTAAGAGATCGCTTCGTGGTGGCAGGCCGGGCCACTGGGCGACGGTACCCCCATTGTCCTGGGAGCATAGAACAGGGTTTAGGCATAGTTAGAATAATTAATTAAACTATGTACTCTAACTAGAGGAACTATAGGAACCTGACTCTAATTACTACTCTCCACTTAGCAATAGTGTATTATTTATCTAGGACTCTTCTGTGTGTGTCGCACTGCCTTTATCATATAATTATGTTACCCCTGTCTAGACTATGGTATCTCATCTATAGCTTATGAATATCCATGGCATCTTAGTATTATCTTCAAGACCATAGTCTTCCTTTGGGAAAAAATAAATAATGATACCCTTGGAATACTCCCTAGGTGAAATGCTACAACAGTATATTCGTGCGCTTGCGAATTTATCTGTTAATGTAAGAAATACCAACAAGCATCAACAAGTACAAACAACATCTGAAAAGGTACAAGATGGTCTGCTAGGTCCTATACACCATGGGCATCTTGTGCTCTCTCTTGCCTTGGGATCCCTCCTCCGCTAGAGATGTCTGTGCTGTGCTATCAGGTGATGTCAGTCTCTACCGGGTTGGCCCCTCCCTCTTCCTCCTTGTGCGCCAAGTCTTGTCTCAAAGATGGTCAAGGTCGGGTTGGCGAATTGGGGTCGAGACAGGAGAACCGAGGTCAGACTCGGGGAAAGGTTGGGACGTCCGACCCCGCAAAAGGGGGTCTGGCCAGCGACCACGTCCTGAGGACTCTCGGTTTTGAGTTCAGTTGGACTTTGACTCCAGTCCATGGGGTGCTCCGGGGTGACACCCCCCACAGGACTGGAGTGGTCATATTCTCGTGTGCATTCGTGTGTCATGGCCACAGATGAATTTAAGCTTTCTCAGGGAGGGTTTTGCTCATTCTCGGCAGTCGTCCATCGAGATTGTCCAGCTTGCACATTCACTGGCCCCACTTGCCAAAGACGTGTTCACTTCGATGCATTGGCATTGGCCATCTTGGTGAATGTAATTGTTAAGATGTGCTGCAAAATAGTTTTTGAGACATTGGTAGACCTATTGTGGAATCCAGTTTGTAATATATTAAGTATTGGAGGAAAAACTTGACCTATGAACATCAATGAAGGACTGCATTCGCAAGTGTTGTTTTCAGTGTTACGGAGTTGGGTACGCTTCCTAGCCCTAGCTGGGTTTAAGAAAGATTTTTCCACAAAAGCAGCTTGAATCTCATAACAAACTATGCTGAAGTAGCAAATTCCTAGCCTCCAGCCATGAAGTTGGGAAAATCAATTTCTGATTACACGCTAGTTAATACATTCATGGGGTACTCTGACATGAACAATTTGACATGGTCATTTGACCCTTAGCAGCTGACTATCATATAGTACCAGGCATCCCCACCAAGGTTCTTAGACCTAGTGATTAGTCAGGCTTAATGTAATAGGATGATAAGAAATGACTTTGACTACTAGCGATAGAAGAACAGGGATGAAAGGATGAAAGGCTCATATGTATATGGACTTGTATAAATCAACTTGTAGATTGTATAGCAATATCAAACATAAAATTTACGTAATTGATTGATGTTGCAAGAATTTGATAACTCGTGGCCTTCATCATCAGCAATCTTGTATGCTCCTGCTTGTACGCGCCTGGTCGTAAGACTCGAACCACCATGTATTGTCCTTCCCTTTTGGGTGAGAGCTTATTGTGCCCTGCTTTGTTTTTGTAACACCCCAGCAACTACAACAAATGCTACAATGCTACTTAACAACTATAACACTCCAAGATAATAAATTTTGGCGGCATCTCCTCTAAAATAGGGAATTAGCGGAAGCAAACATAGCATAGATACCATAATACATCCCCAAACTAACCAGCAAAACAATTAAATGTTACTGAACAAAGTCTTTCAATAAGAGAATGTTCATTCACCTAACTTAAGCAATCAATGAATAGTTTAAATGATAGTGTTATATCTAAATTATCATTAGGGTTGGTGTGAAGAAGTGCAGCTACTCCAATTCCCGCAAGCCAAGCAAGTCATCCAGCACCTGTAAAACTATAGGGGTGTGAGAATGAATCTCAGCAAGCAAACGATCCTAACATGTTATTTAATCTATACAGATAAGAGATAGAGAATTAAGTGCAAAAGTATAAGATTACAATGACATAGTTGATAAGACCATGCCATCAAGCAACGTGTTACAACCTCCAAATCAAGCTACATCAACTCAAGTATCACCTACGCCGACACTAGCCCAAGTCTTTGATGGACAGATTACACGAAGTCGAGCAAAGAAACTACAACAAGAGGTGAACGTGGTGCTTTTGGAATTGTGTTTAAATGATCATGGATTATAGCTTGTCGACATGTTGAAACCAGTCATACACTACACTGTTTTCACATAAAAGATAAAATAGACCAAGGTAAGCCTGCTAGAGCAGAGGTAAGTCAAATATGAACATATCAAATAGCTAGTAATTAATATTTCTTCTTAGACCAATCTCTTTCGCGTCAACGACGCCAGAAATGCTTGTTAGTATTTCTTACATTCACAGATAGATCCGCAAGTGCACGGATATACTGTTGTGGCATTTCACCTTGGAGTATTCCAGGGTATCATATTTATTTTATCCCAAAGAAAGATGGTGGTCAAGAAGAGAATATTAAGTTAGTATGAATATTCATATGTTATAGTTGAGTTGCCAAAGTCTAAGTAGGGGTAAGAGATATATGGGTAATTTGGTAGTGTGACACACACAGAAGAGTCCTAACAAATGGTACACTAATGCTAAGTGGAGAGTATAGTGTTAGAGCTAGGTTCCTAATGTACTTATAGTATAGTGTATAGGTTATACGAACAATTATATTCATGGTTAGTAACCTAATTCTATGCTCCCAGGATTACGGGGGTACTATATCCAGTGGCCCGACCTACCACCAAAGGCAATTTCTTACCATTAGCCCTACGCCATACCCGAACGTGGATGATTATAAAGGACAGACATGGTTGTCACCATCTGTTGCCTACCTCTACAACCCGTGGGATATGACCATAACCAATTTCTATGAAACAATCTAAGCGCCGCGCTTGCATTGCCACAGATACCCTTGCCTCCCAGGACGTCAATGACTAAGGCAAGAGCACACCTACATCCTAAATGCACATTGGACAGTGATCGTGGCAATAGAGGTACTCGTCTAACCATGTTATAATTACCATATAAAAGATAGGTGGGACAAATATCTAAGCAAGTAGAATATGAACCATACTCAAATATACAAGAAGATAAATATATTAAATTGATCAAAGTTGTACAAAGGAAGAAAGATACAAAAGACATACCCGAACCGAGTAGAAGCTCTAAACTAAACTCCTAACTACACTAGCCTAGAAACTAAGTATGAAATGTAGAAACTAGTTCTTGTGGTGTGTGTTGAAAGTGAAGTGAAGCTCTCCTTTTATAACCTCCAAATGGCAGTTATGAAGTCGGTTTCCAACTGCCAAACTCCCACAACCGTCATTGGGGCTTCATCTGGACCGTCCACGTGGACGGTGGGGATGATTTGAGCTAGGGGTGGTTCGGCCGAACCCTAGTTCGGCCAAACACCTAACTGCTCCAACCCCCACCGACTTTCTCTAGTGGCTTACAGGTGGGCCCTTTGTTGACAATCCTTAAATACTAAAATTTGACCGTCAATGCCTGCATAAAAAGAATAAAAGATGAACATCAACATAGCAGTAGGGTTATTTACTAATCCGTTCCACAAGTATTGGTGAATATTTGTATGCAGGTGATTAATGGGAGACAATATACCTGCCATAAGACAAGATACACCTTCAACCAATCACTCGTGAGCACAAGGATTAGGGGGCTGACAAGTCATCTTGAACCGACCTAAAGTGGGGCCGAATCGCTCCAGCTTCCTCTAAACACCAGCTCGCACATGGTAACTCCCCGTTGGTCCCTAATGGCGGTTATGCAAGTTTGGCAGTTAAATAACGACTTTACAGCCACCATATGAAGGCTATAAAAGGGGAGCTTCACTTCACTCTCAACACACAACACAAGAAGATCAAAGCTCCATTCCAAAGGCATAGCTCTAATTCTCTACTGCTTAGAAAATAGGGTAGAGAGTGAGTGTGGGGGGTGTCATCCCGGGGTACCCCATGGACTGGAGTAAAAGTCCAACTGAAGTCAAAACCGAGAGTCCTCGGGACGTGGTCGATGGCCTGACCCCCCTTTTGCGAGGTCGGACGTCCCGACCTTTCCTCGAGTCCGACCTCGGCTCATCTCTCTCGAGCTCGATTCCACAACCCGACCTCGACCATCTTCAGGACAAGACTTGGCGCACAAGGAGGAAGAGGGAGGGACAACCCAGCAGAGACTGACGTCACTCGACAGCACAGTACACACATCTCCAGCGGAGAAGGGACCCAATGAAAGAGAGAGAGCACAAGATGCCAACAGTGTATAGGACCTAGCAGATCACCTTGTACCTTTTCAGATGTTGTTTTGTACTCACCTTTTAGCACATTAGACATAGCTTTCTTGGCCCCCAAGCTCTCTTGTTCGTGCCCCCCTTTAGCTATAAAAGGGAGGGTAGGGCAGCAGGGCCAAAGAGAGTACCCCTAGACTTCTACATCCCGATCCCGAGCTTACATTCTCACTCCCTTGTAACTCTTGTTCATCATACACCCCAACAAAGAACACTAGATGTAGGCCTATTATCCTTCAAGAGGGCAAAACCAGTATAACTCTCTGTGTCTTTGCTCTTTGGCTCGTCTTAGGACTTGAGTTGACCATCAGATCCATCAGAGGATAGCTACTCCACCATTCTCTTTCACCTCCTTGGGCACCCCCCTTTGAGGACTGCTGACCCACCCGTCGATGGAGAGGGGTAGTCTGGAGGAGTGTCGAGAATCTCGGCACTAACCTCCGATCTTGTACTTCGACGAATGATTATTCAAATCAAGTAAGTGTTCATGATTTACTATGGTTGGATTACTTTACTTAGAGTAATTACTTTACTTCATTTATTTATGGGATCATCGTCCATTCGTGGGTTCTCTGGTCTAAGACCCCTTATGAAGATGGGTTTTCTTGGCCAAGATTAGAGTAGTAATCATTAGCGTAGACGTGGTGTCTGGGCTGAAGTTTGCCTTTCTTTGCTGCATAATCCACGGGTTGTAGAGGTAGGTGGTAAGGTGGTGATAACCCTATCTGTCCTTTGTAATCCTGCGCGTTCGGTTACGTCGTATAGATTGTAGGTCGGAGTCACTCGGCAGACCAAGTGTAAGCCGACGTCCAAAGTAAGTAATTTGAGTAAGGTAATTACCATCTATCTAGAGCCACAACTATAGAAATCCTCTCTATACCCTCGCCTACATATTCTTGGTGTCCTTGGATGAACCTGACCCTTAGATATTCACACACGTTCCCTGTGAATTCGATACCTTGGAATACTCTCGGGTTAAGTGCTATAACGATATTCCATGTGCTTTTGGATTAATCTGTGACTGCAAGAAAAACCAATAAGAATTTTTGGCGTCGTTGCGAGGGAACAATTGCTATTTATCTTAGAGCCTAGGTCATCCTCATATCTTTTTATTTTTCCTTTTTGATTATGGAGCAATCTATCCATGACCTATCCACTCCAAAGGACGAGTTCTTTGAGCCACCATATTCTTGTAAGCCAATTCTTTCATCTGGCTATGAACTAACCCCTGGCTTTATAGCCATGCTTCGGGGGCAATCCTTCTCTGGTCATAAAAATGAAAATCCATATCATCATCTGCAAGAGTTTTAGCAATTGTGTTCATGCTTGATGATTTCAGGCATGATGCAAGAAAATTTGAAGTGGAAGTTGTTTCCTTTTTCTCTTATAGAAAGGGTTTAGCAATGGTACACTCTTACCATAGGGAATATGAACGGTGAGTGGGAAAAACTTAGAGATTGGTTCTGTCTCGCTTTCTTGCCGCTAACCCATAGCACATCTCTACGAGCAGAAGTTCTCAGTTTTCGGCAGAATAAGAAGGAGACCATAGGTGCAGCCCGGGCTAGGTTCTTAACTTTGATCCAATCCGTCCCTGACTTGTCTTTACCCGACCATGTGCTGTTATAACATTTTTGGTTAGGTCTTGGCAAGGAGTCTACCCTATACCTTGACATCTCCGCTAGCTTTTTTTTCACAGAAAACTTTAAAGGAAGGAAATGAAATCCTAAGTCAAATCTTAGAGAACACCTCCTTGGTCGAAGAATATCGTGAACCTCCAACTGAAGAAGTCAAGGCGAGCGACGAGGACTCATCACAAGCCGAATCCAATTATTTACCATTTACATCTCAAGATTCGGCCGCTGAATCATCGCCCGAACCACAAACACTGAAGGAAGAAGAAATTCAACCTTTAGAATTTCCTTTTACATTCGAGGATGATCTTTTTGAAGATTATGGAAACACCTCGAATTTCTTTTGCAAGAAGAGACCACCAGTTCCAGCTGCTCCTCCTGTGCCTCTCGAGAATAAATTCCTTAGGGAGACCATGAAGGAGTTAACATCCATTATGAGCCATGAGTGGTTGAGAGAGTGTGAGCTGTCGTCTGAAGCAATTCGGATTAGTTCGTCTTAATCAACCATTCATTGTGACATACGGGGAACTTTGGTTAAGGTCCTTTATAATCCCATCGTTGGGGCCGCCTTCCTCGCTACCGACATGCCCACCGCCTCCATGCCATGCGCCGCCCCGCACGTCGCCTCATCCGCGCCACCCCGTGCCACGTCGGGCCCACACCGGGCCCAGCGATCTCTCCCGCACCCGGCCCCGCTTATCCCGCACGCCGAAATGGCCTAAGTCATATCTAAACCGTCGCTGAATTTTCCTCTGTCTCCTCCCTGAGTCCGATTGCTCCAGCAAGCAATTTGGAGCTGGGTTGAGCCCGATTTGACCCCCTCTAGACCCCTATAAAATCCCCTAGTGCTCCACCATGTTTTCGCCTTTTCGCCGCCGTCATTTCAGCCCTGACCACGCCCGCCACTGACATCAGCATGACGTCATCCTGACGTCAGCCCTACCCGCCGCCCCTGCATGCTTGCTTCAGCAAGGGAGTTAATTGCAGAATAAATTAATTAGTCTTTTCTGTGTAGTTTAAAAATCACAATTAAACTTCTAAAATTTATATCTTTTTAATCCAAGCTCCGTTTTAGTCCATTCAAATTTCATTAAATCCAGAAAAATGTCAAGAATCCACTAAAAATAGTTTCTTATGCTGTTTCGGTAGACTTTTAGCATGTTTTGTTGAAGTGCGTTGTTTGTCATGTATACTTCGATTATTCCGGCGATCCCGTTTACTTCGAAGTAGTCACTGAGGTTCCCCATCCTCCAGAACAAGGCAAGTCATACTTTACATTGATCATGTTGTACCTATTTTATTTAAATATCTCTTCTCTCTCAAATACTGCATATGTTTTAGAATGTCATTTCATGGGACTATTTATATGCCGGAGAAGACCCGGGACTCCGAATGTCATTTCATGGGACTATTTATATGCCGGAGAAGACCCGGGACTCCCATTATATTTTCAGGAAGAGGTGAATCACCTCAAATCATCCAACAAACATAATGGAACGTCCGACGTCCTGAGAGAAGAATATTGAAGACATTGCTAGGTCTTTAGCCTGCCAATCAACTTCAGCCTGAGATGTGTCCATCAAACCACTCGAAGGAGGCGACCAGATGTGTTACACATTGAGGAGACTTGACCAATATTGGCTAAAGATCTACAACATCTCAAATATTCTTAACTCTTACTCGTGTGAATTTAGTTCCCAGGATGTGCACTAGATTCACACTTTCATCTCAAGCTAATACATGTAAGACGAAAGGACTTTAAAGGATTACAACACAAATAATTACATAGGCCGACTGGCCAAATAAATATAAATAAATCAAAGTACAGCGAATAGCGGTGGCTTGATTACCCACCCACAAGCACACCGACTAGGGGTAGATCCCCATTAAGTTCAAGACCTAGAAGAACAGTCGTTTACCCGTATTCTCTCAGGAGAGAAGTCTATGCCTGCATCAAAATGGATATTCCAATCGCAAGTGTCAGTACATTATTTGAAATAATATACTGGGAAGAGCAAAATCAAACCTAAGTACATGAAAGCTCTAATTAAAAGGAAAAGCTATTTGTGGTCTCGATTTTCAGCATAAAGCAAGTTTTAGTTTGCAAGCCACTTACAATGTAATTTAAGAAAGACACTTTTAGCAGTGTATAAAATCTTCACTGAACATGGCATGGCTACAACATAAATGAGTAGATAACAATCCCTTACCCACGTCAGGGAGTAAGGAAAAATTCATTGCATAAATCAACATCTTATTTAGCACAAAACATTTTAGTTTTGAGAACATTTCGGAGAACACAAAATCGCAAAATTATACCCATAGTATTTCATCATGTCGCTCAGGACCATGAGCACGGCTAATCGATTAGTTTTAATAACTCTGTAGAGTTTGTACAGCTTTACCCACATGATATGAACACTATAGTTTGTTTCGAGTTTGCAAGACTCTATCACACTCTTCACGTTGAGTGCGATCTAGATGTCATAACATAGCCTTTACACTACTTAGTCCCTAGCCTTGCACCAGCACGATATGTGTTTCCTCCATCCTAGGTCTTACTGGAATAAGACCTAGAACCGTTAAGTGGTGGGCCCACACCTTAACTTAACGCCGTGGTTGCGAACACGACAGGGAACCCACCCACGTGGCACGATACCGCTGTATTGGACAGACTTAGTCGCCTTTACCACGACGGGGTAAATAGGAAGTTCCTCTGGGTTATTCCGAACCCGTACACACCGGCCTACCAAAGTGCAAGGCTAGGTGATAAATAAATTACTCGGATAAGGCTATCCCATACTAGCACATGTGGATGTACGGTATACACAATGAATGACATGTAGTACAGTCCTTAATCGACTCGGGCAAACACTCTCCCTATCGGTATACGAATACATCAATCACATACCACTTGCCGTCCAAGTCCAAAAATCATGTTTTGACTTTGTTTCGCAAATAATTGGGGTTCCTCCCCATTTATTACATAACACACAAAAGTTCTCCCAAAGGGTTTAGAAAACAGCCCATGCCTATTTCTTTCAAAAAGTACTAAGCCAGGCTAAGCATACCATTTTATTAGTAAAGCATAGCAGACCTCCACATAAGTACTTTAATTTATTTTCTAGTGTTCAAAACAGCAAGGGAGCATTTTCGAAAGGGTACATGCATATTTTTAGGTTACATCTACCAATCTCAATTTGAAACGACGATACGGTAAAACACGCATGCAAATTTACAAACAAAATACTTTGCCAAAAAACATAGGAGCAATATGTTCATAGGAGGGGAAAGAACTTGCCTTGGTCTGGAGAAAAATGTTAGCACACCTTCCACTCCTCCGTTTACGCAATTATCTAAATAAAACACACGGTATGCGATTAAACACCGAAAATAGGCGAAAATCATAAATGCTCTAAAATGCATGATTTTTATGTATTAAGTAGCTATTGGTCTAAAATGAATTTAGGTGAAAGAATTTTTAATTTATCCTATTTCATTCAAGAGTTATGTACTTTTGAAGTTTTATCGGGTCGTACTGGCTTAGGGTTAGGTGCTGTTTGGATAGGGCTCCTATAATTTGATTTTTGCTAATTTTACTCCACAGGGGTGTGGATATAGATTTTCTAAGGCCACACAATCGGTTTCATAATTTTTAGAGCTATTATGAATTTCCTTTGCATTTTACAAATTTACGTCGGGTTTTGGACCTATAGGGTTATGTATAGGTGGCTGTAGGGTTTTTGGGTCCAGAACCTATTTTATTTGCTAATTATGAACAAAATGAATGATTTGGCCAACTTATTTAGTCCTAGTTCGAAATTTTAGAATTTTAGGTCATTCTACCATGTGTGGTGTAAACTAGAGGGGATTCTAAGTTAATTCCTTAACTTATTAATCTAAGAAGTGTTTTATCAGCTAAGTGACCCAAGACTTAGTGTATAAGGAGAGAACTAGGGCCTCACTGGTATATTAAGTTTTGATTAGATTTATGTTGGGGCTAAGGTGCATATACATCTTCATACATGTATAAAGTACTTAGCCACTATAACGATTTGCTTTGCATCCCACTTGTCTGTTTAATACTTTTCAACATTTTTATTGGATGTGTTGCCATATTCTATTGTACCCAGTTGGAATTCATTAGTTGCTGGTTTTATAGAAATTTGGTTTACTTAAAATGAATTAAAGATTAATTTACTACAAACTTTATAAGTTGCAATGCACCTCTAAGTTGTTTATTGCTTATATAAATGTTTAGGTGATATATTTGCACAATAGGCATATACTTTCATTTTAGATTTTGAAATAGGTTTTTGTATGTTCTACAGAGCCTGAGTTCACTCAAAAAGGAATTAAAATGAATTTTATATAAATCCCTAAAATTCAGCCTTCCTAAATCACATTGTTTTACTATTAATAGTCTTAGAGGCATTTGGTACTAGGTATCTATATGTTTTTATTTTTCCTAAATACAGAGGGTGAGATGAGGGATCTATAGGATTTGGGTTTACTTAAAAACAACTAAAAGTGAATTTCCTATGAATTTTGTAAGCTTAGGCTAGCTCTATGCGTGATTTAAATTAGAGAAATTTTTGAGACAAAATTAGTATAGTGAGTGCCAAGTTTTATAGTTCTAAGTTAAAGTTCATCTTTTTATGAATCCACAGAAATTTGTTTCACCCAAAATGTGTTGGATTGGATTTTATATGGATTTTATAAGTTTGACAATTTTTCTGTGATAAATAGATTTGATTTTGCCACTTTCCCTTTATATTTTTGAATAAAATCCCCATGGGGTCCACTGGCAGTGTCTTGGCCATTTTGCAGAAAAGCCCCTGAGATTTTTGGTTTTGGACCCGAGGCCCTTAGCACGTGTTGAATACAAGTATATTAAGAGTGCCTCGGTTATTCTCTATTTACATTAGAGTCCCTGGCCCACATGTCATTCAGAGAATGTTTACACGATGAACCTCACAAGTTTTAAACTTCTACCAATGGGGGTCCTTGCGCACTAACCTTGCTGGGCCCACATGTCATTCGGGTTGGTGGGGAATAACGGCAGCAGCTGCGGCAGGGCTCGGTCGGTCCGACGAGCTTCACGGCGGCGTCGGCGGTGCTCCGGGGCTCGTGGGGCGACGCAGCCAAAATAGGAAATGTGCATCAGCTCCTGGAGCATCTGATGGTGGTGGTGTCGTCGCCGACGATGACCGGAGCGGTGCCGGCGAGGTCCGCGAGCGGCGACGGCTCCCGGGCTGCGGTGCTAATCAAGTCACGTGCTCGGTTCAGCCGTATTGATGCATCTATAAGGATCCTGAGGCCCCCTAGAAGCTTACCCGAGGTTATGCACACGTTGGCGGGGCCCGGTCACCAGCGATGGCGGAGGAAGCGGTCTGGCGGCAGAGGATGGCTTCGGGTCATCGCCGATAGACCGGCTCGGCCCTTCTCCTGCTGCAAGTAGGTGTGGAGTAGCTTAGTTGTGTCCCGGGGATGCTCCTCACGCAAGGATTCGGTCGGAGACTCACCGTGGAGGGCGGAGCAGCTTGCGGTGGTGCATGGCCGGAGTTGGGGAGGATAGGTTCGATCTCCCTCCACACAGCACTATTGGTCTCGATTCTTGAGAGGAAATGGCGAGGGAGTTGTGGCGAGGGAGGTGACACGGATTCCCGGCCGTGGATTGCCCCACACTGGCCGGAACGCCTTTGGTCCCGAGCGGCGGCGCCATGGACAGGGACGGCCTAACTCCGGCGACCTCGATCCTGTGCGAAGTGAGGAGGAAGGGTATGATTGTGTTAGGCATAGCAAGGGGATTACGTTCCCGTGGTTGGTTCTAGGCGAAGCTCACCGGTGAAGTTTGCCAATGAATCGAACACCTCCCGATGACGAGGAAGACATGGTCATTCTCGGTGGTTCTGGGGTGCGCTCTCTTGGGTTTCTCATGGACGTGGAATATAATGGCGAAGCTGGAGGTCAAACGGTGGATGCCGCGCTGGCGAGAGCGAGCTAGGTGGAATAGAGATGGCGCCGACACGTTCTCCCTCGCTCTGGCTGTTTTCAGGCTTCCTCAGGCTCATCTTTGAGCGGTGGCACATGTTTCACCTGAGTGAAGCAAGACCTGGTGGCTGTCGTGTGGGTCCAGGGCGAAGAAGGCAAGGCAATGAAGAGAGAGTTGGGTACAGACTTGAGTGCAACTAGTTTTTGTCGATTTTCTTCAGTTTATTTTTATTCCTCCTCTTTGCTGCTCAATACCTTGATCTGTGGGCATGGTAAATTGATGAGATTTTTACTGGAGGAAGCTAAGAATCCCTAGGTTCCATTTTCTTTGGTTCCACTCAAAAATAATTAGTGGTTTGTTCCGAGTAATTATTTGAAGACAGGGTACTGTTAGGACTTGTCTAACAGTGGGAAAATTCTAGAAAAATTATATTTAATTAGGTTAATTAAGCTAGTATTTGATTAAATTCTTTCATGTATATACTTGTGTGCACCTTAATGGTCTTTTAGGCAAATTATTTTTTTAGCCGATTAATAACATTATTTAGCCTAATATTGGGTTGTTTTGTCTAATTCATTTGGGGCATCAAACATAGTTATTAAATTATACCAAAATTAGGTTGAGTTTCTCATAATGTTTAGCACCTACATGAATTTATCTTATATGGTTTGACCTAGAAAATTACGGTATCATTTCTACGTATAGTCGCTCCCGTTCTGCGGTTTTCACCTAAAAATGGACGTAAGGAATTAGTTGAATTTTATCTTAGGTTGAGATATCGACCTTTGATCTAAATTTTAGGTTCACAGGCTGGCATCCAAAACTAGTTGTAGATTTGGTTTGTAAATGTCAATCATTTAGGCTACGCCTATATGGTCTACAATGGAATGCATTTTCAAAAATCTGAATATACGCTTACGACCTAGGTAAAAACAGGCTTTATGTTAATATGCATGCTCTCGTATGAGCTAGCATTTTCATAGGTTATAAGTGTAAAGTTTTATTTTGTTCTCAAAATTTTGGTCAACCATGCAGAGGAAAGGCCTAGGTGGAAATCCTTTAACCTAAGCTAGAAAAAGAAAATTTTTGGCTCACAAAATTGAAAAACTCTGCTTTCATTTTATTTGGACCAAACTTCGTCGACCCTAGAATTTGGGTATATAACACAAAGTAGGCTACTACGTATGTTGGAATCCATGATGATCTCAGGTCCAAGGACTTTGCACAACACTACTCGAGACCAACTAATGGCACATTAATTCCTGTAGTGTCTCATGGTGGGTCTATCCAACAGCATGTTATCTAACACGTGTCCACATTTATTGATTTGGTATCTCCATAACCATGATCTATGAGATCCAAATGCCGAAGCATATGGAATCATACCCATCTTATTCTGCTCATCATGTGTCCGAGGACATTGATTCTTGCTTAGATTAATGCAATGTGACATGGGCAAGAAACCTTTCTTGGATTCATGCATGTTGAACCTTTTCAACACCTTGTCAATATATGTACTTTGGCTTAATCCAATTAGCCTCTTGGATCTATCTCTATAGATCCGAATGCCCAATACGTATGCTGCCTTCACTAAGTCTTTCATGGAAAAAACTATTTTTCAATGAAGACTTGACGGATTCTAGCATAGGGATATTATTTCCAATCAACAATATGTCATCCACATATAAGATTAGAAATACAATTGCGCTCCCACTGACCTTTTTGTAAACACAGGCCTCCTCTTCATTTTTGATGAAACCAAACCCTTTGATTACTTCATCAAAATGAATATTCCAACTCCGAGATGCTTGCTTCAATCCATAAATGGATTTATGTAGCTTGCATATCTTTTCAGGCGATTGTGGATCGACAAAACCCTCAGGTTCTATCATGTATACATCCTCACTTAGGTTTCCATTTAGGAAAACCATTTTGACATCCATCTGCCATATCTCATAATCAAAATATGCAGCAATCGCTAGAATAATCCGAATAGACTTAAGCATTGCGACGGGCGAGAAGGTTTCATCATAATCAACACCTTGAATCGATTAAAAACCTTTCGCCACTAATCGCGCCTTATATTTGTAAACATTTCCATCCATGTCGGCCTTTTCCTTAAAAATCTATTTGCACTCAATGGTTTTGACACCATCAGGTGGATCAACCAAGTTCCAAACTTGATTATCATACATGGATTCTATTTCAGATTTCATGGCTCCAAGCCACTTGTTAGAATCGGGTCCCACCATCGCTTCCTCATAGGCCTTAGGCTCATCGTTGTCTAACAACAATATATCACGTTGTTCCGCACTTGTGTACCTATCAAGCAGACGACATGATCTTTCGGACCCGTGGGGCTGGTGTATCTACAATAGGTGGCGCAACATCTTGTTCCTCCTATTGTGGTTCTGTGATAGGTGAAACATTTTCTAGTGTTTCTTGAACTTCTTCAAGATGTACCCTGCTCCTACTAACCCTTCTTTAAAGAAACTTTTTCTCCAAGAAAACACCATGTCGGGCGACAAACACTTTGCCTTGTTCCCGATTGTAAAAGTAATATCCCTTAGTTTCCTTAGGACATCCCACAAAGAAGCAATTGTCAGATTTGAGTGTGAGCTTGTTGGACTTTAAACGTTTTACATAAGCTTCACATCCCAAAATTTTGAGAAAAAACAAACTAGTTGGTTGCCCTGTCCATATTTCATATGGTGTCTTTTCAACTGACTTAGATGGAACTGTATTTAGTGTGAACGCAGCTGTTTCAAGAGCATATCCTCAGAAGGTAACGGAAGATCACTTTGGCTCATCATTGATCGCACCATGTCCAACAAGGTGTGATTTCTCCGTTCAGACACCCCATTCCATTGTGGAGTTCCAGTCGGAGTCAACTGTGGAACAATTCCACAATCTTTCAGATGATTCCCAAACTCTTGGCTCAAGTATTCACCTCCACGATCTGATCGTAGAAACTTAATTGTTTTCCCTAAATGATTCTGTACTTTATTCAGGAATTCTATGAACTTTTTAAAGGATTCAGACTTATGCCTCATTAAGTAGATATAACCATATCTACTAAAGTCATCGGTAAAGGTAATGAAGTACTGCGATAACCACCTCGGCCGTTGAGCTCATTGGTCCACATACATCAGTATGTACGAGAGCCAATAAGTCACTTGCTCTCTCACTATGTCCCGTGAAAGGTGCCTTTGTCATCTTACCAGTAAACAAGACTCACATGTCTCAAATGATTCAAAATCAAAAGAGTGAACCAATCCATCCTTATGGATCTTCTCCATGCGTTTCGATTTTTATGGCCTAGGCGACAATGCCGATAAAAGTGGGGTTTGTATCATTTGGGAATTGCCTCTCGTATTAATGTTATAGATGGGAGACGCTTCAAGATTCAAAACGTATAATTCATTCAGCAATGGAGTATGAAAATAGAACATATCTCGAGATAAACTGAACAACCATTGTCCATTGATCTAAAATCATATCCTTCCGCTTGCAAATATGAAGCAAAAATAACGTTTTGACATAGAGTTGGAACACAATAACAATTATTTAATTCCAAAACTAATCCGAAGGTAAATGAAGTGATGTAGTGCCAAAGAATTGTAGCAACACTTGCTCCATTGTTGATGCGCAAGATCACCTCGCCCCTTCTCAAACTTCTACTTCTTCTCATTCCCTGCAACGATTTGCAAATATTATCTACCGATCCGGTATCAAATACCCAAGAGTCGTAGGTGAAGTAGCAATATTAATGTCTATAACATTAATACCTGGCGTAAGTCGCACTTTGCTTCTTTTTGAGATCCTCCATGTACTTCTTGCAGTTCCTTTTCCAGTGACATGTCTCCTTGCAATAGAAGCAAACGACATCTGATGTCGTCAACCCCTTCTTTTCCTTCTTTGCTTTGGAGGCACTCACGATCTCATCGGGAGTTAGTTTCCTCTTGGTGCAAAGTTTCTTGACAGGTGGTTTGCGCTTAGCTTTCTGCATCATCATCACATGATAAACGTTTTTCTGGATACTCTCATCAGCCATCTTTAGCATCCCATGCAATTCTGCTAAGGTTTTATCCATACTGTTCATGTGATAATTCAATATGAATGGCTCAAAGCTCGGAGGGAGCGACTGGAGAATCACATTTGTAGCCAACTCTTGGCTAAGAGGAAAACCTAGTTTTTCAAGACTCTCGATATAGCTAATCATCTTTATCACATGCGGACTGATGGGATTCCCCTCTACAACCTCTCGGCCCTAGCTTGGTTCTCAAACATGCCACGCAGTCCCTGAATAATAGTACGAGCATCGCTGCTCTCGTATTGCTTCTGAAGCTCAGAGGACATTGTAGCTAGCATGAGACAGCTTATGTCTAGGGAATCATTAGTGTGTTTCTCATAAGCCCTCCGTACAGTAGCAGTAAAATCGTTAGGCAAATCATCTGGATAGGGTACATCAATAACGTACTCCTTTCGCTCTTGCTTGAGAACAATTCTCAAGTTGACTCCCATTACGTATTTTATACCTTCCCTCTAGGTTATGTATTGGGTCAAGATCCACATGTTAAATAATTTCTAGTGAGCTTTGGCATCACTGCTAGAAAATTAGTAACATGGGTAAGCAACACCTTGCTAATCACATCTCTATGTGACTCTTGTTGTTGGGTGGCATCCCCATGCCCTGGCATCAACCTATGCCCCAAGGCCCAAAACTGTTTTGATAGCCTTGTTAAGTAAACCAAGTGCTCCTGCATGTATATGTCTGACATATACCCAACGTATTATGATAGACAATGACACTCTACTTTGGCAGACCCACCAATTGACGAGCATAATGGTGACAGGTGCAACATTTGGAAGGGCATCACGACCACTTAATTTTGTGAGGGATACTATCCTATCAAACAAACATATCATATATATATGAAAGCAGGTAGAATAGTAATTAATGAAATAGTATGGCCCTCTTTACATGGTGAGATCCATCTCCATGCCGGTGTAGAGGATCTCCATCTTCATCACCGTTCTTCCGAGTGCCAAATGCTTGATTTCTTCAAACTAAGCTACTACTATAGAAGCTATAATTAAAGATTACATCGACTCATAGGTCGTGAAAGAATATTACAAGCATTGCACATAAGAAAGAATATTACACCCATCACATGCATCTCATACATACAATAGGACAATACTATCTCAAAGCATTCTCTGCAAAAATAAGTTAGGTGTAGAACGTTTTCTACCTATCGCAGAGACACGGTATCGAGACGACATATAAGGGGGTACACACACAAAAATCATAGATCCAATATATGAAATCGCTTACGGAAACCATATTGGCATAATCACATTATGCCATCCCGATACACTATCAAGGGAGATGGTTTGCGTAGGTGCGAGACGAGAATCAAGGTCGGACTACGAGACAGCTTCGGCATAATCATGTTATACTGTTTTGATACACTATCAAGGAACGCCATCTCGAATCTGACTCAAACCGAGTTCTATGGATATTGCTTCGACGTAATCACATTACGCTGTTCCGGTACACTATCAAGGAACGCAATTACCATCAACTCTCCTCAATAGATCCCGTAAAACCGATTGATCCAATTAACCCGTGTGCAAAACTTGTTCTAGATCCAATCTAAAACCCAAACTAAGCAAGTTTAGCTCTGATACCACTGATGGGTTACGCGGAGGCTACAATATAGCTAATAACAAAAATTTCTACCGTGCAAACCAGGAACCTTGAAAGTAAGGGTCGATAGATCATTACCGATTGAATTAGAGTGCAGCGAAAATGGCCAATCAGGAGCTATCCGATCTGGAATAGTACTGGCCGATCCCGAGCTAGGACCGCCCGACCTTCACCGACCATGCGCCGCTTCTCCCGACCACAGCCGATTTGCTAACCACAGCCGATTCCCGACCATAGCCGATTCGCCGAGTCGCTTGACTATAGCCGATCTGACTACAACCAATTTGCTGATACTACAGTCGATCCGACGACAGCCGATTCGCCGATTCTCCAAGTCGCCCGACTGCGTTCCCGCGCCTTGCCCGACCGCGACTTCCTCGCTCTGATGCGTCCGACCGCAGTCGATTCTACAGCCGCCGAATAGCACCGCAATGTATCAATGCCTCTACTGGTATCCACACATCCAGGGATAGAATGCCTAACACCAGTGTGCTAGCATGCGATGCAAGGCCAGGGTTTGGCTCAGGAGTGGGGAGGGTTTCCATGGAGATCTCAAACTCGCCGACTTCTGAAGCCGCGTGTGTTTTAATCTGTTGCACGATTAGATTGATTCGGTTCAATGCAATGCCATAGCTCTCCACCCCTCGCCCCTTTATATAGAGTTGCCGACTGGGCCGATAGGCCCATCGAGACTCTATCCGATCGGATCCCCATCCGATCGAGCCATATCTGAGGCCAACTCGATTGCCTGTTCTTATCTCCTTAAGAGTGCGACCCTGTAGGTTCAGGTATACATGGTCTCGACCCGAGTCCAACTCGGCCGACCATCAATAGCAGCGCCTAGCAGCACATAACTACATCACAGTATACAAGAATATAATATTGTCTTTGAACCTATAATATGTACATGTGGACCCCCGATTTTGAGTCGGGAATCTTTCGTGTTCATAGTACCATTTCCCTGGATCAAGTAGTTGGTACCCACGAATGCAGTACTGGATAATCAAGTGCACATGCACGAATAGTCTTACAATACCATTATTACATAAATAGGCCCGAAGGCATTGTTCATCCCACAGACCTTACGGTCCGAATACAATATAAAACAGAGTTTAGATAAGGCAAGGAAAGAGGCGGGCTTGTCCATTGCCACAGCAACGACCGGGACTAAGGTCTAATATGCGCCGTCAGTTCCTTCGCCCTCCGGGTGGTACGCGTAGGGGTCTTCTGGCTCTTCATTTCCATCAGCTGGAGGTTTGTGCGTATAGCAAGGGTGAGTACCAACCGTACTCAGCAAGTCAACACAGAATTGATGCATATGACAGGGTTATTCAAAGAACATGGCTAGGGTTATCTTTGCGTAAAGCCAGTTTTCACAATTCTTTTCACAAGCCTATCGTCTAGCCAAAACAAGTTTTAATTTCATAGTTCATTAACCCGGCGACGGTTCTGTCTACCATCCATCGTGATTCCAAGGATGGCTTCCCGCCTCCGGTTCGTCATGATTTTCTGGGGAGTCCACCCCTTCTCGCATTCTCGAGAAGTTGATCCACCAGCGAATAAAATCATCGTGCAAACCCATCCCAGCATTTTCAAGTTCAAAGTCTAGCCAAGCGAAAGTCTTGTCACGATGCTCAATATCCGCGAGCACGGCTATTCGAATAGATTGATTCATTCACACCGGTGGATGTACACTTTACCCGTACTCCGTGATGGCCCAACAAATGAGCCTACGCCTCAACACATGAGACGGCCACGGCAAAGCCTTTCGATAACCTCACTTTGGCAGACATTCCGCTCCATGAACTTAAGCCCTCATGCACTCTAGCCGTCCTTTTCTAGCAGTGAGAGGAGTTCGGCGCACCGGGGTAAGGGAAGTCTTTCCGCATCCTTAAGTTTAATTAATATCGGTTCAATCCCACCATTCATAACAAAGGCCGCAGCCTCATCCTCATCCCATAACCACATCATAGAGAACCATCTATGCAAGGATACCGCCTCCGCTCGGCTATCTAGTCAGCTAGGTCTATACCCATTCGAGAAGTACGGTTGTACCGGCTCGTTTCCGGCTATCTCATGGCTCGGTCCTTAATTGACCAGTGGTCGGCACTTGCCTTTTCGGAATCCACCCAAATCATCCGGCCGCCCCGAGTCTAAAACATTTGTTTAGTACTTTCAATTTTCATCAAATGTAATTCATCATGGTCATGTGGCGCTCATGTCTCCACATGCCGAATCTCAACTACCTCCCTTAAGGTAGTTGCCCAAGCACAAAGCTTTTTCATAAAGTCATGAGTATGCATAAATCTAAGTATAGCATGGCTAAGCTTTACAAGTTATGCTTCGGTTATTTGTATCACATCGCGAGTTACAAGGAGTAATTCTAAAGGTAAACAATAGCAAGGTATGGCACAACAAGTATAGGTAACACGGTAAAGCATGCATGTTTAGAGTTTAAAATAACATCATTTCGCAATTGGGATCAATATGTTCAAAGGGTGTGAAGACTTGCCTTGCTCGCGACCTTCTTGACTTGTGTCTTCAGCGTACTCAACGGCCTCCTCGGATTCTATACATACGTCCGAAAGATCCAATTGAATTTGATTAGAATTCAAATAAAAACAAACAAAAACAAATAAATCGCCAAAGCGGTACCTACGGCGAATCTATGGTCGTAAACGGATCAATGATCGGGTTTTGCTAAAGTCCGAGTCGAAACGAGTGAGTTGCAATGATTTGAACTCTTGTGTTCTCTTTCGATTTCATTTAGATGGGGTGGCCTTATCCCTAGTTAATGTAAGTTTATCGGCATTATAACAGATGATCCAAAATGTCTATTGGACAAAAGGGTAACGAGAGTGTTTATGTTGATTTCCTCGTTGAATTCTTAATCCTTCTGTGTACTTGGTGTCGTGGTCTAATTAAAATAGGACGAGGAGGATTTTATGAAGCAAATTAAATATCGAATGTATATGTCGCAAAAGGGTTGATCGGGATTTATATGAGATAGTTTATAATTCTTTGAAAAGATTCTTGATTTGTGAATATAAACTAAGTGAATGAATGGGCCTCACAAAGATATATAAATATTTTGGAAATTTATTAGATTAAAAGTTCAAAGTCTAAGTAAATATAAACTTCATAATTATTTGCAAGGAAATTTAAAAGTAATTAAATAAACCCCTTTAAAAGATGCAAAATCTTTGTAAATAGAGTTTTAGAATAGTTTAAAAGAGTATAAATATTTTCCTAGGATTTTTACTAAGCTTATTCTTATTTTTAATCTCCTTAGAAAAATTAAATAAAAATTTTCAAAAATTTGCCTAAGCCGGGATCGAACCGGCCCTCCCCTCACTCGGCTCGGCTCAAACCACGAGCCAGCGAGCCGTTCTCGCTCCCTTCATTCCTTTCTTTTCTTTTCATCCTTCCTTCTTCTCCCCCGGCGAGGCCGACGGTGCAGCATAGCCGAACGACGGCGAGGGGGATCGGAGCTCGGCATCTAGCTAGCCCTACACCATCTACATGACGCGGGGAGTCCGTTTCAAGGCACGGCTGGGCTAGGGAGGCGGCGGAGCGGTCTGGCGACGACGAGGCGGCCGTGGCGGCGAAGGCGCACGGTGCGGCGGCACTCCGGTGACAATGCGGCCGAACCAAGGGGTCCTAGAGAATCTACGGAACACGGGGTGCTAGCTAGGGGGTCGGCTTGGCCGGAAAGGGGCGGTGGTGGTATGGCGACGTGCGCACGGCGGCGGCCAAAACAGAGGGTTCGGCGGCGCTCGTCGTCGGTGATTTCTGGCGGCTATTTGGCTCGGGAGACTTAGGGGAAATATAGCTTAGAGCACGTAGATCATGGACGTACCTTTAATTCAAGAGGAAATCAATTGAGGGCGACGAATTTTGAGGTTTGCACCGGGCGGCCGAGTTAGGGTTCTTCCGACCCGGGCTCCGATCTCTTTCGAAATTCTAGCGCTATTGTGAATGGATTTTGGGGAAAATTGGAGAGGAGCTAGATGAGACGGTATGGCACAAATTTTGTGTTGTGAGTTTCGGCCGAGGAGGGCTATATATAGCCGACCACGCGAGCTCGAACTCGGCGGCCGGGCGAGCGCTAGGGTGACGCACGCGCGAGTATGGGAGGTGAGGCCGACGCACGGTGGGCATGGCTACGCGCGGACGGAATGGGCACGGTGGTACGGCGCGGCGTGGGCTGACGCGGCCACAGGCGACGGCATTGACGCGGGCGCGCGCCGTGGTACGGCGAGGCGACGGCGACGGCATGGCGCGGGCGCGCGTGCTGACGCGGCGCACAGGCGTGAGGACGTCGTCGAACACCGCATACGCATGAACAGTGTACTTTCTCTATTTTCCTGAATTTTGAAATCCTATTTTCTATTTCCATTTCCTTCCACTCTAAAAATTCAAAATAAATTTCAATATTTCCAAAATAATTTTGAAATTATATTTTCAAACTTTTTCCCCACTTTTTATTTTTCAAAATATATTTTTCCTATTTTTATTTCTTCTTTTAAAATCAATAATTTGGGATCTTTGATTAATTTTTAAATTCATATTTCCTTGTCAAAAATATTTTTATCCCAAATCCAAATATTTATTATCTTTCTTCCACCATCGGGTTTATACCAAAATATATTCTTTTCAAGAATCTTTTGTAAATCTCCAAAATTAATATGTTTACCCTTCTTCAAATTTATATATATATATTTTGAATTATTTCCCCAGGGGTCTCTAAAGCTTAGGGGTTTAATTCAACTTCACTTTAAAGCAATTTCAGAAGAAATTCTTACGCAACTGAATTGACAAATAAAATTGAAAAACACGATAAGAAGCAATGATTCCAAAAAGTTTTTGCGAGTCCCAATTTTCACGTTCCGAATTCTACTCCTTCGATTTTCAGGATGTTACAGTACACAAATCCCTTTGTCGCACGATACCAAATAAGCTATAGGCAAGATGTGTGCCATCCTTTCAATAGCTTAATCATTCACTCGAACCATATTGGATTATCTGTCTGTTGATTGACTCCACAATCAACTCGGCATTACCATGCACTTCCATAATCCATTGCCTCGAGGGGCCCTGAGATATTTCTCCCAAAGGAGGGGAAAATTCCATCTTGATCATTCACATCTCACAACATGTTTCATAGCAAACCCGAAAACTACTTTTATAACTACCCAGTTACGGAATAGTGTTCGGTAGTCCCAAAGTAGGAAACTACACATGTTGGAATCCATGATGATCTCAGGTCTAAGGACTTTGCACCAACACTACTCGAGACCAACTAATGGCACATTAATTCCTGTAGTGTCTCATGGTGGGTCTATCCAACAACATGTTCTCTAACATGTGTCCACGTTTATTGATTTGGTATCTCCATACCCATGATCTACGTACATGATCATGAGTCAATAAACATGTCGATCTTAGAATCATATTTGTTCCAAAAATATGACATGTGATCAGGGATCATTTGAAATAGATTTATACATAAAGAGTCTCATAAATAAGTCACGTACTTATTGATCAATACAAGATGTCTATTTCGTGGAACTGAATAACACTTTATTCATTTACACATAAACATTGACCATGATATCCAACATCTCCATGTTGCCTCTAGGGCATATCACTAACACTATTATACTCTCTGGATTCGTATTAACTTTCCTCTTGGGCTGAGGAGGTGAACTTTGAATTGTATTTTAAGTTCACATGCTAGCACCCAAATTAACTATAAATTTGTTTACAAAACTTTTAATCTTCTGGCTATGTTTGTGAGTCCTAATATGAAATACAAGACCAGATCCAATAGCACAAAACAAAGGACTCATTTTGTCAAGACATTTATATTTTTCACATGCATCTCTTCACATGTATGAATGTACCAATGCTCAAGATTGGAAATGGAAGAGTTTTAACTTGTTTTAAAATCTTGTCTATCATGCAATGGCTAGGTTGGTCTCACCTAATTAGAAAAGAAAAATTTTAGTTCTCAAAATTTTAATTCGTACAAATAGATTGAGGTTCTTTGACCTAAGTTAGAAAATGAAAATTTTTGGTTCACAAAATTGAAGACTTCACTGTCATTTTAGTTTTGACAAAAATCCCTAGACCCTAGATTTTTGGTATGTGACAGCTCTATCCCCCTTAAAGGAAATCTTGTCCCGAAATTTGGGTTGGGTTATGGTTGGAAATTTTTTCGGTTATAGGGTTTGTCAGTCCAGGTTTTCATATTCTCCGGATGAGGATTAAAACCTTCGCTTAGGATGGTTAGGGACCTATCATTTTATTCCAAGCGGGGATTCACGTAATGTCTTGGCAATTCTTTGTTTCTAATAATATAACAATACTACCTTCTTTTTCTTTTTTCTACTAAACCCATCTAGATACCCTCGACTTAGTAGTCACAATAATCTAATATTTTTGCAAGGGAATCTTTTGGTTTAGAACATGCTTAGCCTGGCTTAGATCCACTAGTTCACTTAAGGGAATAACATTAATCAAATATTACATAGAGAATAATACTCAGATGATGTCAAGTATGTGACCCTATTCTTATAATACTAAAATATGATAATTGTGAGTTATGAGCACATGGTTGGATATTGGTTAGCGTGCTCATGACAATTAACGACCGGTTCTTGGGAAACCCTGGAAGAATTAGTGTGCATACCACAACCCAGTATGGGTAATGGCTGGATCTGTAGTGTAGCTATCTCTAGCCGACGTATCCTAGTGAGGGTGGGCGTGATGGAGTTGGGTTGATTGGCTACCAGATTCACCGCGGCACGAGAGGGGCTGCCATTTCCCGATGGGAGTGGGGGCGAAACCTTGATGTCGTACGATTGGTTAGAGGGGGTTATGTGAAGGGTCCTGTCATAGTTCCTTTCCGGGGTATCGTGTGGTACACCGGCACACGGTAACGTGTTGGGGGATTGTGTCTTGTGGGTACAGTTGTACACCTCAGATCAGAGTAAAACTATTCGAATAGCCGTGCCCACGGTTACGAGCGAGCAACCAGATTTACCGTGATTAGTCTCACCTAAATAATGGTTTGACCAATGTAACTTGACTAGTATAGATGGATGGTTGGGCATGTTGCAACGTGGGTTTAACGTTGAGCAGTGTTTATTTCATATTGCTTAATTAGTATTACTGTTTTACTGCTTTCAACTATTGTTATTCCTGCAATGCTATTTACACAAATGAGACTATATTCCTTCCTTGTGAACTATCCTACATCATACCTCCTCTTCCGGTATGACTTGTTGAGTACACTGGGAGTACTTAGTCTTGCTTAATTTTCCCCCTCCAAACCAGATGTTGCAGAAGAAGAAAGTTTCGATGAGGTTTAGGCTTGCGTCCGCCGTCAAGGTTGTCTGTGGTGTTTTGGTGTTCCCTCGCGGTGTTAGTTTTAGTTTAGTCAGTCTTTTTCTTTTTCCCTGCATTTACGTAAGTCTTTTATGTAACTCTACTTTCGGCCACATGTGCACGATGATTAGGGGACTGGACAAGACGTGCTATGACTTGCACAAGGCAGCCAAGGCACTGAACGACAGGAAGATGATGGGGATTGTGAGTGTGCAAGACGAAGTGGTCCAACTCAAGAAGGAAGTCGCTGAGTTGAAAGGACTCCCAGCACCAGGTGGCGTCCGGATTCGCACTATGCCCCGGAAGACCACCACTGCACCTATGCGATCCAGCTGGCACCCCGGATTCCTCCACCAACCCCTCCTGCATCTCCTCCAGCTCCTCCCGCTCCACCAGTTATAGTTTCGGCGCTTGCCCCAGTTTTTCCCACTGTAGGACCCGCTCTCGCTTTCGCCTTGGCTTTGGCATACCAGGGCAGAGCTGGCAACAACGGTTAGATCTCCATCTCCAGTGATCGAGCTCTAAGAATTCAACTGAAGACATGGATTCAGAAGAAACACCAAGCTCTTCCAAGGAAAGGGGCAGGATTGGATGGGGCATTGCCACCGATTTGGAAGACTCGAAGACCGACACGAAGACGGAGAACTTCAGGAGTCACCTCGGGGCGTGGGAACTCTCTGAAGGGAGTAGTTTCGACTCCACAGCTCGCGGATCATTCTAGATGCCACTCTTAGTTTTATCGATTTGCCTAGTGTGTTTGCTTGGTAGTTGTTGTGTGTTAGGTTTGCTATGTGTGGGTTAGCTGGCAGTCTATATCGAATGTGGTATGGCTGACCAATTAAGGATGTTTTGTGCTTTTCCTTGTTTTAATCAAGACCAGAACAGTGCATTTGAATTCCAATAATAAAGTTTAATTCCTAAGTCAACCTGTTTTTCTTCTTTCTCTTTTTGGTTCGGTCGTCTTCTCTAGATGGTGAACACCAGGACCAGCGGAGCGAACAACAACAATGGGCATTCAGGCAACAACAACGACAATCATGATGTCAATGGCAACGCTCCTCCGCCGCTACCTAAGAATCCCAATATTACTCAGGTGCTTGCTTCACAAACGCAGATGATGGCTGTGATGATGCAGCAAATGCAACAACAACACCAGCAGATGTGTCGAAACTTGGTTTCGGCAATATAATTTCTGGGGTCGCAGTCAAGATCGCCAAGCACAATGGGTTAGAAGAAGAAGAAGATTTGGACAGGTTCAGGCCCTCTCGCGAGGTAATACCCTACTCCTGTTTCGGTGGATTCGATCCGCCGTGTGTTTTTATTGATCTCGTGATCTAAGGCTCAAAGCTCAAAGCTGATCTAGAATCTGATATCCCTCAATGGACGCCCCTTACCCCCCTTATATAGTCTTGGGAGGTAGGCTTACAGATCGGAAACCCTATCTTATTCTAAGTTGGTTTCCTCAATCTTACCAAACCGTGACTATAGGCCGATTGCCTTATCTCTATTGGCAATCGTAACACCCAAGTCATGTTTGGTTTACAGATATAGTAGGCGCAACCTATCCCTACCTCCAGTCGGATAAGCTTGCCATGTAGATACCCGATTGCCATAATCTCCACAAGAGCCCCGAGTCCTTTTTAGTCGACGAGACAGCTCGGCTTCGACCAAAACAAAGACACACCTAAAAATCTCTTTGACCGAGTGCTTTTGGCGCCGAGTGATTCCATCATCTCGCTGAATCTCCCGAGTGGCTCCAAAGACTGTGAAGGGCTTGAAAATATCTCAAAAATTCTTTAAAAATAAATATCTAGGTGCATCTCCTGATGCACCTAATTAGGTGTAGCCCCCGACTATGTGGTTAGTCAAAAACAGACTAAGCATATAGTCAAGAACTATAAAAAATCATTCTTATGTAGATGCTTAGCTCATGCTAAAGCAACTTTATTACTCAGCAAGCTCGTGCTTTACCCGAGTGAGTTTGCCCGAGTTATCTCAGAACAATTAACTCAATCAACCTTCGTAGGCGAAAAGCACTCGGTAAGCTCATGCTTATCCGAGTGGATCTGCCCGAGTAATCCCGGAACAAATATTTCAATCATCCCTCATGGGAAAACAAGTTCTTTCCATCATATGAAAAATATGACCAAATTATTAAATAGCTTATTCCATAATACTGGTCTCAATCTATAAAGATCTTCACCAAGGTGGAAAAATAGCATCGATCTAATTAATTAGCCAAATGCTAAAAAACCAAACAGCCCTTGTCATCAAGGCAACTATAGAAACTTAGCCGTTGGTCACCTTCCAAGTTGCATCGTGCTAGCTTCTCATGAAGTCAAGCAAACTGCGGTATGGAAGGATTTTCAAAGGTATAGGGCACTCGGACACGCGCATATTGCCAGGGCAAATCTGCTTAAGCTCATCCGCTTAAGTCCTTAAGGACACGCGTCAGGCCACACCTTAGCTGGGCCGTAGATTTTCTTATGGGCTCGCCCCACTCACCAGAAAACCTAGCGCAACCCTCAAATCTTTCTATAAAGGCGTGAGGTCGTCCCCGCCTCTTCATCTTCCAAAAATTCCCCTTTTCACAACACTGTTCATCAATTCATTGCGGAGAACCCTAGACTCGCGCGCTCCCAAATCCATCCATCAAGGAACTCGCTTTCTGCAACAACCAGCTTCCGCAGCCAAATCTCCCACGTTCCCTTGTCAAAAAACCCGATCTTTTCTGACCAGATCCACTTCCCATCAACACCTCTCTTATGGCGGAGGAAAAGAGGATTCCGTTCGACCAATGGGCTGCTTCGGATGTGAGGGAATCCACCCTCAAGGAGATGGTGAAGCACGGCGTGCTTCCGCCAAAGGAAATCGTGGGATGGCGCCCGGCGGCGGGGGAGGACTTCCCGACCCCGAACACCCGGTGAGCTCGTCGTTTTCACTTCTTTTTCTACTGCGGGTTCAGCCTTCCCACCTCCGAATTCTTCGGGGCTTCGGATTACTATGGACTTCATCTCTACCATCTGAACCCCAACTGAATGCTTCACATCGCTCTCTTCATTCATGTATGTGAAGCCTTCCTCAGCATTCTACCCCACTTCCAACTCTTCCGGCGCATGTTCTATCTCAAACCACATCCGAACAAGGACCACCCTTGCGTTGTTGGCGGGGTAGGTTTCCAGCTCCGCGGATCTCTCCGCAAGGAGTATTTTTCTCTTCCTTTGAAGTCTTCAAACAAAGGATGGCATGCGGGCTGGTTTTACGTCGCAACCTAGAACCCATTGCCATCTTTCGTCGGCCTTCCTCCCGTCCCCATCCATCATGGAGCACTGTTCCAGTAGCCCAAGATTGGGACGAGGCCAACAAGCTACTTGCGAAGATCCTGGCGATGAAACAAAAGGGTCTTCGCGAGGAGCAAATCACTCGGCACTTCATCAGGTGCCGACTAGCGCCGATCAAGGAACGGTCGAAGCCGGCCTTCGAGTATGAAGGCGGGACAGACCCCAATCGGGAAGATCCAGATCCACTCAAGTACGAGATCCCGAAGATCCGGATGTAAAAGATCTTCTCGCGGAATCGCAGTTGAGCGGGCCCTCATTCCCGTGGTCCTCCCCTTTAGCATCCACCGACCTCCTCCTCCGGTAAGCCGACTGGTTACCTCATGACATCTTTCAATCTTGATATCTTGTCTCTTAGCGTTGCGCATTCTTTCTTCTGCAGGAAAACGCCTCTATTACCTCCAAGCCATACAAAGTGTCCCACGATGACGCGCCGCGTTGCCCCGCCAAAAAGCCGGTTGGCGGGATCAAGATCCAAGGCGACCCGATCGGGAAGCGAGCGGCGCCGAGTGAAGACTCGAACAAGCGTGCAAGCAAAAGGAGGCTGATTATCGAGGACTCGGATGACGACGTCCCGGCTCCTCCCACCGAGACCCCACCTTTAAGACGATCGCCGCGGACGGCGCCGAAGATCCGCCGGTCAGCCGGTATGCTCAAACCGAAGTCTAAACTCTTTCGTTGAAAACTTTCCTTTGTCTTTACCGCTGTGTTTACTTTCGCAGAGGCCCAAGGACATAGATCCTGCCGGGGGGAGTGAAGGACCAACCCCAGCCGCTGCTCCCGATGTGCCAAGGCCAGCAGAGCCAAAGCCCCGGAGCCCACAACCAAGTGCGAGCGCTCCGGGGAAACAACCTTTGCCTCCGAAGAAGGATGCTCCGAGGAAGGAGCCCCCGGCCGCCAGTCGGGATATCCCGACTGGAAACCAGTCGGCGGCCGGGAAACCTGAGGCCGCGGCTCAAGCGCCCCCGACCGGGGGCCACTCGGCGCGGAGCCAGAAGAAGAAGGCCAGCCGGGCCGCTCCGCCTAAGCAAGCGGCCGCCGAAACCGGTGAGATTTGTTTCGAAATACTCTTTTGCTCTTTCAGTCTGAATCTTTCAAATCCTCATTTGTCCTCCTCGTTTGTCAGCCACGGTAGAAGAGATCCCCAGGTTGCAGTCCTCTGGAACCTGGATTCCCCCAATTAGGATCGAGTGGCGGGACTCGGAGGGCGAGAGGCAGGGCATCGTTCTGGACCGTCAAGCCGAAAAACATGAAAGGGATGCCCTTGTCGAGAGCCTGAACGAGGCAACCCGGCTGCTCAACGTAAGCCTTCGTCTTTCTCTTAAATTGTACTATCATTGTCTTTTAGTTGGTTACTCTTCTGCTTTCGCACGCAGAAGGAATATTGCCGCTCCATGGCAAAATCTGAGGTGCTGGAGAAGCTGGTTCCCCACCTGAACTCCTTAGAGGATGTTTAGCGACAGCTGAAGGCCACTCGGGAGGAGGCCGCGTCAAGGGAGGCGGCTTTAAGGAGGGAGATCGCAGAGCTTCGGGAAGCGAATCTCGACCTCCGAGGATCAATCGGGAGTAAGCCCGTCTATCCATTTTCTTTACAATTCTCATGTTAATCTCGGTTGTTGACGGTCTTCTCTTGTAGAAAACTCTTCGGAGGTCCATTCGCTTCAAGTCCAGTGGAGCGTCGGCCTCGACAAAGCCGAGATAGAAGCCAAGTTTGAAGGTAATCTTCTTTGGAGTAAAACTTCTTGCGCCGCTTCGTTTCCGAGTGCCTTGAATGATCCGGAGCTTTTGGCAGCTTACAAGGTAAAGACCCGAGCCCAATATGACGTCTTGCTTGGGCGGGTCAGACGAAGCGACGAGATTCAGGAAGAGGTCGCCAATGCCGCTACGCCGATCTTGCTGTCCTTATTCGATCAAGGAGTCGGGGCCGTTCGTTGGAGCCGGTGGAAATATTCGACAAGGCTGCAGCCTGGCTCCCGACCGATATCCGGCCAATATCACCGAAGCCGGCGTGGGGGCTGGTCGCTCTTGCAGACCAAGTCCCTTACCCCAGTGGATATCCACTCGGTCGGGGAAGGCTTTGCTGACGGAACGACGGACGAGCAAGCCTTGGACATGCTAAGTGAGGCGCAGGAGGCGACGAAGAAAATATCCCTTGATGTAGTAAACAATTTCAAGATTTGATTTGTCTTTCGACTTTGTCTTGTAAATGTCGCATAACCATAACGCTCGAAGCAGAATTTGTGATATATTTAGTTTATTTATTTTAATGCCTTGATCCGAGTTTTTGTGTGAAATTTCTTAAGTAGTTTTCGACATTGTCACCAAGCCTAGGCTCGATTAGGTCATCGGAGAACTCTCGGTCCTTAGACACTGAACTCGAATCGAAGACCATTAAACAATGATAAACCAAATCATGCATAGAAGTTGATGAGGAAAACTTAAGCTTTATTGACATATGATACGCCCCATTGCTAACTCAAGAAGTCATCTTGCTTGAGGTTGGCAGTCAAGGAAAACATGAAGCCTTAGCCGAATTAGGCATAAAATCGTCGAAGATGCTCGATGTTCCAGAGTTCTCCACCATAGACCCGTCTTCGCGCTTTAGCCGGTATGCACCGGGCCGAGTCACTTCAGCGATTATGTATGGTCCTTCCCATAAGGAGATAACTTGTGTCGATCTTTGGTGGTCCGGATCTTGGCGCAGGACCGGTCGCCAACAATGAAAGCTCGTGCTCGCACGTTGCGACCGTGGTATCCTCTCGAGCCCTTGAAGATATTTGGCCGATCGGATGAGGGCTGCCTCACGGGCCTCTTCCAATCGGGCGAGGTCATCCACTCGGTCGTGGTCGTAGCATTCATCGTTGAAGCCGCGAACCCGGAGGGACTCATATTCCATCTCGTTTGGCAACATGGCTTCGCGCCATAGACCAAAAAGAAAGGAGTTTGGCCGGTAGCCCGACTGGGTGTGGTTCGCAGTGACCATAAAACCGAGGGCAGTTCTTGGACCCACTTGCCAGCGTAAGGGTTTAGGCGGTCGAAAACGCGGGCCTTGATGCCTTGGAGGACCATGCCGTTGGCTCGCTCGACTTGTTCGTTGCTTTTGGGGTGAGCTACTGATGTGTAGCAGATCTTGATTCCGAAGTCTTCGCAGAATTCCTTGAAGATGCCTCCCGTGAATTGAGTCCCGTTGTCGGTTATGATTCTGTTTGGGACGCCGAAGCGGTGCACGATGTTGAGGAAAAAGTCTCGTGCCTTGTCTGCAGTAATTGTGGCGACCGGCTTGGCTTCAATCCACTTGGAGAACTTGTCGATTGCGACGAATAGGTGTGTGAATCCTCCTGGAGCTTTTTTGAAAGGGCCAACCATGTCCAGCCCCATACCGTGAACGGCCGGAAAGTGGGATTGTTTGAAGCTCCTGGCCGGGACATGGCTTTGTCGAGCGAAAACGCAGCCTTCGCAGTTCGTACGACTTTATCCGCGTCGGAGACCGCGGTAAGCCGAAGAAACCTTGCCGTAAGCTTTGCCAACTAGAGTGCGTGCCGCCGCGTGGCTTCCGCATATGCCCGAGTGGATGTCTTGGAGTAGCCGCTTCCCTTCTTCGGGTGTGATGCACCTCATTAGAATTCCGGAGGGGCTTCTCTTGTATAGATCGGAGTCAACCATGACTTATGCTTGGCAACGACGCCGGACACGTTCGCTTCATCCGGTCATCCCAGCGCTCTTCTTGGGTTAAGAATTTGATGAGCGGCGTCCTCCGCCGGTATCGATCATGGCGACTTCGTTCGTGGTTTGCTCGGTGAGAGTTGTCTTTGCCATGATGGTTGGTTCGTAGAGATGTTCAACAAAGACATCTGTTGGGGCAGCTTCGCGCTTAGATCCGAACCGTGCCGGCTCATCGGCAGCTTCGTTGTTATGTCTCAGGACGTGAGAGAGTTCGAGCCCATCAAACTTGTCCTCAAGCTTGCGGACCTCTTGTCGGTAGGCCTCCATAGTGTCGTTTAGGCAAGACCAGTCTTTCATCACTTGATTGACGACCACCGGGAGTCGCCTTGCAATAAGCCGTCGTATCCCGAGTGAGACTGCGAGGCGCAGTCCATGTAGAAGAGCTTCGTACTCGGCAACGTTGTGTGAGGCGGAGAAGTGTAGGTGAAGGACATATCTTTAGCCTTTCCCCGGTCGGGGAAATCAGCACAACTCCAGCTCCCAAGCCGATGATCCTCTTGGATCCGTCGAAGTGCATGGTCCAGTGTTGGAGGTCTTCCCGAGGTACGTTCTCTTGCTGTTCAGTCCACTCGGCCAGGAAGTCCGCCAAGGCTTGTGACTTTATGGACGTCCTTGCCTTAAAAGTCAAGTCCAACGGCATTAGCTCTAGGGCCCACTTGGCGATGTGTCCGATTGCCTCGCGGTTGTGGATGACATCGCCGAGTGGGAAAGAGGTGACGACGGTGACCGAGTGACCCTGAAAATAGTGTGCCAATTTCCTCGTGGTTATTAGAACACCATAGAGCAGCTTTTGTACCTGAGGGTAGCGAATTTTGGCTCCTGCCAATACTTCACTAACAAAGTAGATTGGCCTTTGAGTCCTCTGAGTCCGTCCTTCTTCTTCGCGTTCGACCACAAGGACCGTGCTGACCACTTGGTGAGTGGCTGAAACGTACAGCAGCAGAGGTTCCTGGGGCTGAGGCGAGGCCTGGACGGGTGGCGTGGTAAGGAACTCTTTGAAATCTTCAAAGGCTTTGTTGGCTTCCGCAGTCCACCGAAGTCGTCCCTCTTCTTTAGCATCGAAGAATGGCATGCCTCATTCGCCGAGTCGGGATATGAAACGGCTTAGTGCCGCCATGCGCCGTGAGCTTACGGACGTCCTTTTGGTTACTCGGGGCTTCATGCTTAAGATGGCGTTGATCTTCTCTGGATTTGCTTCAATGCCACGATGTGACACCATGAAGCCGAGCAGTTTGCCCGATGGAACACCGAAAGTGCACTTCTCCGGTTTAACTTCATTCGAAGGCCGGATGTTCGCAAAGGTTTCTTCTAAGTCGGCGATCAGGTCTTCTTTTCCGCTTGGTCTTGATGACAACGTCGTCGACATAAGCTTCAACGTTCTTGCCGTTTTGCGTCCGGAAACATCTTTGGATCATGCGTTGGTATGTGGCTCAGGCGTTCTTCAGCCGAAAGGCATGGTGATGTAGCAAGAGGCCCCAAACGGCGTGATGAACGATGTCTTCAGCAATGGATTCTTTTAAGCTGATCCGGTGATAGCCCGAGTAACGATCCAGAAACTCAGGAGTTGGCGCGGCCGTTGAGTCGACGACTTGGTCGATGCGAGGCAGCCGAACGGATCTTTGGGGCAGGCTTTGTTGAGGTCGGTATAGTCAACGCACATGCGCCATTGCCCCGTCTTCTTGCGGACCGGGACTGGGTTGGCTAACCAATCGGGATGGAGGACTTCTTTAATGAAGCCGGCAGCCAAGAGTTTTGCGAGTTCTTCTTTGATTGCGTCTTTTCGATCTGTGCGAATCCGCATAATCGTTGTTTTATCGGTTTGGCGTCATCTTTGACGTTCAAAGAGTGCTCGATCACCTCCCTAGGAATTCCGGGCATATCGGATGGTTTCCAAGCAAAAACATCTTTATTATTTTGGAGGAAGGTGACGAGCGTGCTTTCCTATTTGGGATCTAGTCGGCGCCGATTACAACAGTTTTCGAGGGATCCGACGGATCGAGGGAGATCTTCTTGGTCTTGGCATCGCCGGATCCGATTTGGCTATCTTCTTCGCGGGGACTTCGCCCTCTGCCGGTTGATGCAGCCAATCGGACTTCTTGTTGGCCACGCAATCTCTCGCGAGATTGGGCCAAGTCGCAGCTCTCCTTATCGCAGGTGAAGGCTTGCTTCACGTCGCGCGAAGGGTGATGACGCCGTTGGGGCCCGGCATCTTCATGCGAGATAAGTGTAGTGAGGGATCGCCATGAACTTGGCAAGCGCAGCCTTCCGATGATGGCGTGATATCTGTTTCAAGTCGACCACCTCAAAAGTGACGTTCTCCATTCGGAAGTTCTCTCGGGCTCCGAAGGTGACCGGGAGGGAGATATGCCCGAGTGGTGTAGAAGATAGCCCAGGATAACTCCGTGGAAGGGGCTGAGCTTGCTTTTAGTTCGGCCCTCGGGATCGCATCTCATCCATGGTCTTGGCGAAAAGGATGTTGAGGGCGCTGCCCCCATCGATGAGGACGCGCTTAAGCCGATATTGCGGACCACGGGGTCCGGGACGAGTGGATAGCGCCCGGGTGAACCACTCGGTCGGGATGATCCGAGCGGTCAAAGGTGATGGCCACTTCCGACCATCGCAGATATTGAGGACTTCGGGTTGAGCCGCGTTGACCTCCCGGTCGCTAGCTTCGTTTCCTATTGGACTCATAGGCTAGCGGACCTCCGAAGATGTGGTTGAGCTCCCCACCGGGTCTTGAAAAGGTTCGGCATTTTCAGCGCGTTGTTCTTTTTGGCACCGACGGCCAGCCTCGTCGCCGGCTTCTTGTTGAGCTGCGCCGCATGCTTCGGCGAACCGCTTGTAGATAAAGCGAGTCCTTCGCCGCATGCTTATGATTCGGATGATGGGTGCCTTTGGGCGTTCATGATGGCGTCGTAGGCGGCGACTCGGGACGGCGTTGAGTATTGGAGGTTGCGGCCACTAGGTCCTCAGATCGGCGCTTGCGATCTTTCTGGGCCTGGTTGCCGTTGTTGCCGCCATCCTTCTTAGGATTACGGCTTCCTCCCGCTTGCTTGTCCTCCCTTCTATCGGGCCGGTCTTGACGGGCAGCCTTAATGGCGTCATTGGATTTGGCGTATGAGTTCGCCGTCTCGAACATTTGCTTCACCGTCTTCGGTGGTTTGCGCCGAACTTCCCGATGAGCAGCTCATCACGGACTCCCTTCTGGAAGGCGGCGATGATGATGTCATCGGTGATGTTCAGGATCTTGTTGCGCTTCTCGGAGAAGCGACGAATGTAATCCTTCAGATGCTCGTCCGGCTTTTGGATGACGTTGTATAGGTCAAAGTGTGTGCGGGCCTCTCGAAGGTACCTTGGAAGTTGGCGATGAAGTGGTCCCTCGGCTTGCTCCACGAGCCGATTGAGCCTCTTGGCGAGGCTCGTGAGCCAATTGGCTGAGTTTGCGAGGGCCACGGGCGGGTAATTGGCCATAGCTTTGTTGTCGCCACTGCAGCTCGGATGGCAAGGGTGTATACGGTTAGCCAAGATTCGGGGTCGGTCTTGCCATCGTACCATTCAATCCTGTAGGCTTAAAGCCACTCGGCCGGTGCACTCGGCGGAGCTCCCGAGTGAAGGCCGGTACTCCGTCGTCGCCGCTATCGGGTGATCCCCTCCGATCTTCCCGAGTGCGTCGGTCGCGCTCGGTAACGGCGATCGAGGACTTCCCGCGAGATCACTCGGCGGGGTCTTCGGTTGGCGGTTGGGTAGCTGGAGCTATTCGTCGAGTGCGGTGGTGGACGGGTGGACGTCCGTGTCGTTTGTCGTGGGAGTCGGCCGTCTGCTCCTGGTATTTCAGCGTGGACTCGCGGTGTGGGCCTCTTGGCCTGGTCGTCGACCGATCTGGCTCGGGCCTCTTATAGTCTCCCGACCTTAGAGGCGGAAGCCGGCTCTTGTCGGCGTTTCGGCCACGGATTCGGTCGGCCTTTGTGCCGAGGTGGTGGGGTGGCCGTTTGTCGTGGCGGCGACGATGGTCTTGATCTTGTCGAGTATAGGAGTCACGTTGGCGGGTGCCGTCTCCATGACGGTGTCCAAGAGAGTAAGTGCGGCGACAGCGTTCTGCTGTGGCGTTTGGAAGATGTTGGTGTTGCGAACCCGTGTTTGGAGTATGGCCTCCTGGGCAGATCGTCCGGCTGCACGTAGATCCTGCTTCCTCTTGTCGGCCTCGTCCTTACGTTGTTTCTCCTCTTCGGCTGTCTTGCGCTCGAGCTCCACCCGGCTCGCTCTTCTTGCAAGCCTTCGGCCATGGCTGAGTCGGACTCGTCCGGCTCGGCCATGAGGACATCAAAGCACTTCGGCTCATAGTCCATGCGGCAGTCGGAGTTGTCAGCTTCGTCAGAAGGGATGCCGTAGAGGTTGTCGAAGCCAGCGGAGCTGAGGTATCCATTGAGCTCCGAAGACGAGCAGGAGCCGAATGATGGGAGGATGACGGCGACCTCCCTTGATCTGGGTAACCCGGATCCGGATCGTTCCGGTCCGAGTCGAGCTTGGGATGTGGGCTCCTCCGAGTGGGTCGCCGCCGACTCGGGGAGAGGAGTTTGCTGTAGATCTCGGCGGCGTTTGGTAACCCAAACGGCACCGAGAGGTCTTCGTCGAGTAGATCACCTCCGTCGGGGAGGTGAGAAGTTTGGCGCAGATTTTGGCGGTATTCGGTAACCCGAGTGGTGCCGAGTGAAGTCCGTCGTCGGAAAAAGTGGATTGCATCTTGATCTTGAAGATGTCGTCGAAGATCTCGGCGCTATTGGGGAGCCCGAACGGCGCCGAGTGGGTTTTTCCTTCTGACTGGTTTGAATCCGAGTCGAAGGAGGAGTCGTCGAAGAAGTTGGCGGCGAAGTCGCCGAATCTTGAAGGAGATCCCATCACGCTTGTCGGCGAGATTGTTGAAGAAGTCTCGACGCGCGAGTCCCCTACTGGCGCGCCAACTGTTGAAACTTGGTTTTGGCAATATAATTTCGGGTCGCAGTCAAGATCGCCAAGCACAATGGGTTAGAAGAAGAAGAAGATTTGGACAGGTTCAGGCCCTCTCGCGAGGTAATACCCTACTCCTGTTTCGGTGGATTCGATCCGCTGTGTGTTTTTATTGATCTCGTGATCTAAGGCTCAAAGCTCAAAGCTGATCTAGAATCTGATATCCCTCAAGGGACGCCCCTTACCCCCCTTATATAGTCTTGGGAGGTAGGCTTACAGATCGGAAACCCTATCTTATTCTAAGTTGGTTTCCTTAATCTTACCAAACCGTGACTATAGGCCGATTGCCTTATCTCTATCGGCAATCGTAACACCCAAGTCATGTTTGGTTTACAGATATAGCAGGCGCAACCTATCTCTACCTCCAGTCGGATAAGCTTGCCATGTAGATACCCGATTGCCATAATCTCCACAAGATGCAATAGCAGATGTTGCAACAAATGCAGCAGCGGCATCAGAATAACAAGTTTGCTCCTCCACCACCTCAATCCAAGTTGCCGGAGTACCTTCGCGTCCGGCCGCCGACCTTCTCCTGCACCACCAATCCTATGGAGGCCAATGACTGGCTTCATGCTATTGAGAAGAAGCTAGATCTACTACAATACACAGATCAGGAGAAAGTCTCTTTTGCTACATATTAGTTGCAAGGTCCCGCTTCTGCTTGGTGGGACATTTACTTGGTCACTCGCCTAGCTGGAGCAGCAGTCACGTGGGAAGAGTTTTGTCACAGTTTCAGGACAGCACATATTCCTGCAGGAATAGTCGTGCAGAAGAACGGTGAGTTTTATTCTCTTGAGCAGGGCAACAGGTCGGTTACTGAGTACCTATATGAGTTCAATCGTGTTGCACGTTACGCCCCAGAGGACATGCACACCGTTACGGAAAGACAAGAGAAGTTCTTGGATGGTTTGGATGATGAACTCACTGACAAGCTGATCTCAGGGGAGTATTCTAACTTTGAGAAGCTGGTTGACAAGGCCATTCGATAGGAAGACCAGCGCAACAAGATGATCAAGAAAATAACGCAGTACAGTTCAGGCCTCGTCAATAGCCGGGAAATCAACAGTGGCCATGCTCATGTCCGGAGGTCAGGGTGGACCTAACACCATGATTGCTCGTCAGCATCGGCCTTATCACCCAGGGAATTTTCAAGCTGGCAGTAGTGGCACTGGCAGTGGACAGCAGCAATGCAATCCAGCTATGCGTCCTCCAACAGCACCACCCCAGCAGCAGTCCAAGCCACCACCTCCAAGAAAGGACTCCAGAGGGAAGCGAGGTGTCTACTTCAACTATGGTGACCCTGGGCACTTTGCAGACAAGTGTCCGAAGCCGAAGCGAGCTGGACCCAGATTCATCTAGGACCATGTCAACCATGCATCCGCCGAAGAGGCACAGGCAGCTCCCCAAGTTATACTGGGTACGTTTCCTGTGAATCTCACTCCTACTACAGTACTATTTGATTCTGGTGCTACGCATTCATTTGTTTCCAAGCAGTTTGTTGGGACACCTGGGTTATTAGTAGTGGAACTTAGGATACCTATATGGGTTCAAACCTCTGGAAACCATTCAGACACCGTTTAGTACTATCCCTCGGTGGCAATAGAAATCCAAGGATCCCAATTTCTAGCCAATCTTATCCTTCTTAAATCCAAAGGCCTAGATGTCATTCTTGGGATGGATTGGTTGTCAAGACATAAGGGAGTAATTGACTATGCTAGTCGCACAATTACTTTAATCAATGGAAAGGGAGAAGAGATTGTTTTTCGTTCTCTCATGCAAGCCAAGACTGTAGCAAGTTTTAATCATATTTCTACCGGGGAATCGTCTGAAGTAGCAGAAAAGATCCCTACGAAATTAGAAGATATCCCCATAGTCAAAGAATACCCTGAAGTTTTTCCAAAAGATTTAACCAAGATGCCACCAGAAAGAGAAATTGAATTCTGGATTGATCTGATACCCGGGACCACCCCAATTCACAAGAGGCCGTACAGAATGGGAGCCAACGAGTTGGCAGAAGTCAATAAGCAAGTGGATGAACAGTTGCAGAAAGGTTATATCTACCCGAGCACGTCACCTTGGGGTGCTCCGGTGATATTTGTAGAGAAGAAAGACAAGACCAAGAGAATGTGTGTCGATTATAGCGCACTCAATGAGATCACTACCAGGAACAAGTATCCTCTACCATGGATTGACGATTTGTTTGATCAACTCAAGGGGAAAAGGTATTCTCCAAGATAGACCAGCGATCAGGCTACCATCAATTGAGGATTCGGGAAGAGGACATCCCCAAGACCGCCTTTATCACTCGGTACGGTTTGTATGAGTGTACGGTCATGTCTTTTGGATTGACCAACGCACCGGCTTTCTTCATGAATCTGATGAACAAGGTGTTTATGGAATTCTTGGACAAATTTGTCGTGGTGTTCACTGATGACATTTTGATCTACTCCAAGACTGAGGAGGAACACGAGCATCATCTCTGGTTAGTGCTCGAGAAATTGAGGGATCATCAACTCTACGCCAATTTTAGCAAGTGTGCTTTCTGGTTAAAGGAAGTACAGTTTCTTTGCCACATTGTGAATGCCCAAAGAGTAGCCGTGGATCCGTCGAATTTGGAGTCAGTTACCAAGTGGACTCCACCAAAGATAGTCATGCAGATCCAAAGTTTCCTTGGACTTGTGGGTTATTACCGCCGCTTCATTGAGAATTTCTCTAGAATTCCAAGCTGATGACATAATTGTTGAAGAAAGATGAGAAATTCAAGTGGTCAGCGAAATGTAACAAGAGTTTTGAAGAGCTTAAGAAGAAGTTGGTGTCTGCGTCAGTCTTGATACTGCCGGATCCAGCAAAAGATTTCCAAGTATATTGTGATGCATCCCGCCAAGAGCTGGGATGTGTGTTGATGCAAGAAGGCAAAGTGGTCACATATGCCTCGTGTCAGTTGCGTCCACATGAGAACAACTATCCAACCCACGATCTGGAGTTAGCCGCAGTGGTCCATGCCTTGAAAATCTGGTGACACTACCTAATCGGCAATCGTTGTGAAGTGTACACAAATCATAAAAGTCTCAAGTATATCTTCGCCCAACTGGACTTGAACCTTCGTCAACAAAGATGGTTGGAATTGATCAAAGATTATGATTTGGGGATACACTAACATTCTGACAAAGCTAATGTGGTAGCAGATGCTTTGAGCCGGAAGAGTTACTACAACACCATTAACGTAGAAAGAATGTGTAACCAGTTGCAGTGAGAATTTGAGCGCCTGAACCTGCAAGTGGTGGATTTTTGTTTTGTGGCCGCTCGGGAAGCTCAACCCACTCTCCTTGATCAAATTCGGGCTGCTCAGGTGTCAGATCCCGAGATGGCTGAACTCAAGAAGAACTTGAGAGTCGGAAAGGCTCGCGACTTTACAGAAGACGAGCATGGAACAATCTAGATGGGAAAGAGATTGTGTGTGCCAGAAGATAAAGAACTGAAGAAGCTGATTCTTATGGAAGCTCACCAAACCCAATATTCAATCCATCCGGGCAGTACAAAGATGTACCAAGATCTCAAAGAGAAGTTCTTGTGGGTTAGTATGAGGAGAGAAATAGCTGAATTTGTCGCACTCTGTGATGTTTGTCAGCGAGTCAAGGTAGAACATCAACGGCCCTCAGGATTGTTGCAACCCCTCCAAATTCCGAAATGGAAATGGGAAGAGATTGGAATGGACTTCATCACGGGTTTACCCCGCACATCGTCAGGGTATGATCCAATTTGGGTCGTCGTGGATCGACTCACGAAGATGGCTCACTTCATACCAGTGTATACCACCTACTTGGGAAAGAAGCTAGCAGAACTATACCTTGCTAGAATCATGTGTTTACATGGAGTGCCTAAGAAGATCGTGTCTGACCGAGGAGGTCAGTTTACTTCCAAGTTATGGCAGAAGTTGAAGAAGAGCTTGGTACCCGTTTGAACTTCAGTATGGCCTATCATCCGCAGACAGATGGTCAAACCGAGAGAGTGAATCAAATTCTGGAAGATATGTTGAGAGCATGTGCGCTTGACTTTTGTAAAGCGTGGGACAAGAGTTTGCCTTATGCAGAATTCTCTATAACAACTGTTATCAAGCCAACATTCAAATGGCACCCTATGAGGTGTGGTATGGACGAAAGTGCCGCACACCCCTTTTCTAGGATCAGACTGGTGAGCATCAGTTGTTTGGCACAGAAGTGATAAGTGAAGCAGAAGCAAAAGTACGAACAATTCGGGAAAGATTGAGAAATGTGCAGTCTCGGCAGAAGAGCTATGCAGACAATCGTCGAAGAGATCTCGCTTTTAAAGCAGGGGATTATGTGTACCTTCATGTTACACCGCTCTGGGGAGTACACCATCTTCAAACCAAAGGCAAGTTGGCACCACGTTTTGTGGGACCATACAGAATTCGGGAACGTCGAGGAGAAGTAGCCTATCAGCTTGAACTTTCGTCCAACATGGTTGGTATTCACGACATGTTCCATGTGTCTCAGTGAAAGAAATGTTTGAGGGTACCAGAAGAGCAGGCAAGTCCATACAAGATTGAAATACAATAGGACTTGACCTATGTGGAGAAACCAGCTCGTATGCTCGAGATCAATGAGAGAAGGACTCGGAACAAGGTTATCAGATTTTGCAAAGTTCACTGGACTAATCACTCAGAAGAAGCTACTTGGGAAAGAGAAGATGAGTTGAAGGCCGCGCACCCGCACCTTTTCGCCAGTGCCTCCGAATCTCAGGGTCGAGATTCCGTTTAAGGGGAGTAGGTTTGTCGCACCCCGAGTTTTTGCCCCTAAATCATTTGAATAATTCACCCTGAAATAATTGAATTGCTAGAATTAATCTCGAGCCAACAAGTAATTTTAAAATGCAATTAATAAGTGAAAATGGCATGGTAGGATTTTTCTTAAATTCTACGTGTCAAAATACGTTAACTGGATTTTTAATGGAATTTTTAGAGCACTATAAATAATTTTCACCAATTAAATGAATAAACAACAACTAAATTAAGTCCCTTACTGAATTTTCCAAATTTTCCTTTTATTTTCCCATTTTTTTTCCAACCGGCCAAACTCCCTTTCAGCCCAAGCCGCCACCCGCCGGCCCATCTCCCCTCGACCCGCCCTCCCGCGCTCGGGCCACCGACCCATGGGGCCCACCTATCGGGGCCGCCTTCCTCGTGGCCGACAAGCCCGCCGCCACCGCGCGATGTGCCGCGCCGAGCCCCACCTCCCCCGCGCCACCCCGTGCCATGTTAGGCCCACGCCAGGCCCGAGCGGTCTCTCCCGCACCCAGCCCCGCTTGTCCAGCACGCCAAAACGGCCTAAGCCATATCTAAACTGTCCCTGATTTTTCCTCTCTCTCCTCCGCGAGTTCGATTGCTCCGGCGAGCAATTCATAGCCGGGTTGAGCCCGATTCGACCCCCTCTAGACCCATATAAAATCCCTCGTGCTCCACCGTATTTTCGCCTTTTCGCCATCGTCGTTTCAGCCACCGACCGTGCCCCCGCCGATGTCGGCATGATGTAATGCCGATGTCAACCCTACCGTCGCCGCGCATGCTTGCGTCGCAAGGGACTTAATTGAGCAATAAATTAATTTGTCTTTTCAGTTTAGTTTAACAATCACAATTAAAATTCTAAAATTCATATCTTTTTAATCCCAGCTCCGTTTTAGTCCATTAAAATTTCATTAAATACAGAAAAATGTAAAGAATCCATTAAAAATAGTTTCTTATGCTCTTTCAGTAGACTTTTAGCATGTTTTGCTGAAGTGCTTTGTTTGTCGTGTAGATTCTGATAATTCCGGCGATTCTGTTTACTTCGAAGTAGTCGCCGAGGTTACCCAATCTCCAGAGCATGACAAGTCATACTTTACATTGATAATGTTGTACCTATTTTATTTAAATATCTCTTTTCTCTCAAATACTGCATATGTTTTAGAATGTCATTTCATGGGACTGTTTATACCTATTGTACTGACTTAAATACCTTATACCATTGATAACTTGGGTTCAATATGACTAGATGTTGGTTTAAAACATGCTTAGCATGGCTTAGATCCACTATCTCACTTAAGGGAATCACATTAATCAAATATTACATAGAGACTAATACTCAGATGATACCAAGTATGTGACCCTATTTTAATAATACTAAAATATGATAATGGTGGGTTATGAGCACATGGTTGAATATTGGTTAGCATGCTCATGACAATTAAGGACCGGTTCTTTGGAAACTCTGGAAGAATTACCGTGCATACCACAAGCCAGTATGGGTAATGGTTGGATCTGTAGTGTAGCTGTCTGTAGCTGACGTACCCTAGTGAGGGTGGGCGTGATGGAGTTGGGTCGGCCCCGGTTTTAAGGGTTGATCGGCTACCAGATTCACCGTGGGACGAGAGGGGGCTGCCATTAACCCGATAGGAGTGGGGGCGAATCCTTGGTGTGGTATGATTGGTTAGAGGGAGTTATGTGAAGGGTCCTGTCATAGTTCCTTTCCGGGGTATCGTGGTGGTACACCGGCACACAGTAACGTGTTGGGGGATTGTGTCTTGTGGGTATAGTTGTATACCTCTGATTAGAGTAAAACTATTCGAATATCCATGCCCACCGCTAGGGGCGATCAACTAGATTCACCGTGATTAGTCTCATCTAAGTAATGGTTTGACCAATGGAACTTGACTAGTATACATGGATGGTTAGGCTTGTTGCGATGTGGGTTTAACGTTGAGCATTGTTTATCTAATATTGCTTAATTATTATTACTGTTTTACTGCTTTCAACTATTGTTATTCCTTAAATTCTATTTATGCAAATGAGACTATAATCTTCCTTGTGAACTGTCCTGCATCATACCTCCTCTTCTGGTATGACTTGTTGAGTATGGTGGGAGTACTCAGTCTTGCTTAATTTTCCCTCTCCAAAGCCAGAGCTTGCAGAAGAAGAAAGTTTCAACGAGGTTTAGGCTTGCGTCCGTCGTCAAGGTTGCCTGTGGTGTTTTGGAGTTCCGTCGCGGTGTTAGTTTCAGTTTAGTTAGTCTTTTTCTTTTTTGCTGTATTTACGTAATTCTTTTATATTGTTTCTAAGACGTAGATTCTGTAATATCAATAATTGTTGGTTTGTGTACCTTGTATGATGCCTGGACAAGGAATTAATGCACAAATTAGCCGCGAAAATTCTGGCTTGGTTTTCTTGGCGTGACAAGTTGGTATCAGAGCCATCCTTGACTATAGGACAAGCCCACTAGAAACCCTAAGAGCCTTCTAAAATCTTTTCATTTGCATGAGTTTGAAAAAAAGAAAAGGGATGTTTTAAAAAAGTAAAGTCAGTCTAGGGTTTTAGAATTTGCAAAAATGGGTCTGTGGTCTTTTGGTTTTGAGCATGCTTTGATTCCCACTCCTTTGTTTCTATAGATGGCAGGTTCCTCAGCTACGCACTATGGAAAAGGTATGGTGGGTTTTGTTGCAGAGCTGGCACGCATGGCCCTGGCTGTTGGGTACCCTGGAGCGCCGGAGTACACTACCATCTCACCTCTCTGTGGCGAGTTGCCTAACCGTGTTTGTCTGGAAGTTCACGGCTTTGTGGGGACTTCTATTCCCAACATGGAAGTCACAGCTTCAGGAGGCACAGCTAAGCACACCTATCAAGAAGCTGCGTATCGATGATGGCTAGGATGAGGGAGTTGCACGACGGCGACCTTCGCACCTCTCGCTTAGCGCTACCATTGTAGGGTTACACGGAGGCTACGCTAGCCGAAAACAAAAACTTTTATCCGCGCAAACCAGGAACACTTGCAAGTAAGGGTCGATAGATCGTTACCGATTGGAGTAGAGTGCGGCGGAATAGCCAATCGGGGCAATCCGATCCGGAACGGTGTAGCCGATTCCCGAGAGGCAGCCGATTCGCCAATCGCCCGATTCGAGTCGTCGGCCGCGTTCTCACGCCTCGCTCCGTGCGCCCACCGCGCCGATTCCACCACGGCCGATCGCTCCGATTGCAGCCGATCCGAAGCCGATCAAGAGCGCGCAACGTAGCGGCGCCTCTACCGGTATCCACACGTCCGGGGACGAACGCCGCGAGCACCCGTGTGCTAGCACGCGATGCAAGGCTAGGGTTTGGCTCGAAAGTGGGGAGGGTTTCGTGGAGATTGATCTCGGCGACTTCGTTGCACGCGATGCAATTGACGTGTCGCAGCTCTCCACCCCTCCCTCCTTTATATAGAGTTGGCCGACGGGACTAGTGGCCGATTAGGACTCTATTTTGAATCGGATCTCATCCGTATCTCATAGAGTTGGCCGCCCATACGTCGTAAGCCCATGGGACGTATCCGATCGGATCCCTATCCGATCGAGCCGTATCCGAGTCCAACTCGAATATCTATTCTATCCCCTTAAGCGTGCGACCACGTAGGTTCAGGTATACTCGGTTTCGGCTATAGTCTAACTTGGTCGATCGTCGGCTCGAGTCCAACTCAGCCGACCCGTCAATAGCGGCGCCTAGCAGCACATATTGACACCATAGTATACAAGAATAATATCGGCTCGAACTGTAATGTGTACACAAATTCCTTTTGCTCACGATACCGGTTAAGCTATAGGCAAGATGTGTGCCATCCCTTCAATAGCTTAACCATTCACTCGAACCGTATTGGAATATACGTACATTGATTGACTCCTCAATCAACTTAGCATGGCCATGCCTTTCCATAATTCATTACCTCGAGGGCCCAGAGATATCTCTCCAAAGGAGGGGCAAATTCCATCTTGATCACTCACATCTCACTCCATGTTTCATAGCAAACCCAAAAACTACCTTTATAACTACCCGACACGGAATAGCGTTTGGTAGTCCCAAAGTAGGCTACTACACATGTTGGAATCCATGGTGATCTCGGGTCTAAGGACTTTGTACCAACACTACCGAGACCAACTAATGGCACATTAATTCCCTGTAGTGTCTCATAGTGGGTCTATCCAACAATGTGTTCTCCAACACATATGTCCATGTTTATTGATTTGGTATCTCCATACCCATGATCTATGAGACATGATCATCAATCAATAAACATGCCGATCTTAGAATCATATTTGTTCCAACAATATGACATATGATCGAGGATCGTTTAGAAATAGATTCATACATATAGAGTCTCATAAATAAGTCACGTACTTATTGATCAATACAAGATGTCTATTTCATGGAACGAATAACACTTTATTCATAAATACATAAACATTGACGTGATATCCAACATCTCCATGTTGCCTCTAGGGCATATCACTAACAATCTCCCACTTGCACTAGAGTCAATCATGTAAGTATCTAATACCCATTGCTCTTGTGTGCGCCTCATGCTTCGGCTAAGGGAGAGGTTTTGTCGGCGGATCGGCTATGTTGAGATCCGTGTGCACTTTGCATATCTTGACATCACCTCTGTCCACTATCTCACGGATGAGATGATATCGCCGAAGTATGTGTTTGGACTTCGATGTGACCTCGGCTCCTTGGCTTGCGCAATGGCTCCACTATTCTCACAATAGAGAGACATTGGACCGTCGTACTAGTCATCACACCAAGCTCGAAACGAATTTCTTGATCCAAACAGCCTCCTTTGCGCTTCCGAAGCAGCAATGTACTCGGCCTTCGTTGTAGAATCGCAACAACGTATCCCGCTTGGAACTCTTCCACTGATCGCGCCTCCGTTCGGGCAGAACACGAACCCGATTGCGATCTATAATCATCCTTGTCCTGTTTGGAAGCTAGCATCGGTGTAACCACTTACAACGAGCTCTTCTTCACCTCCATAGACTAGGAACATATCCTTAGTTCTTCTCAAGTATTTAAGGATATTCTTTACGATGATCCAGTGACCTTCACCGGATCTGGATCGCGTATCTCGCTCGTAGCACTCAAAGCGTACGAGACATGCAGGCGTGTACAAAGCATGGCATACATGATGGATCCAATTGCCGAAGCATATGGAACCATACCCATCTTATTCCGCTCATCATGTGTCTCGAGGACACCGATTCTTGCTAAGATTAATGCCATGTGACATGGGCAAGAAACCTTTCTTGGAATCATGCATGTTGAACCTTTTCAACACCTTGTCAATGTATGTACTTTGGCTTAATCCAATTAGCCTCTTGGATCTATCTCTATAGAGCCGAATGCCCAATATATATGTCTGCCTCCCAAAGTCTTTCATGGAAAAACTATTTTTCAATGAAGACTTGACGGATTCTAGCATAGGGATATCATTTCCAATCAACAATATGTCATCCACATATAAGATTAGAAATACAATTGCGCTCCCACTAACCTTTTTGTAAACACATACCTCCTCTTCATTTTTGATGAAACCAAACCCTTTGATTACCTCATCAAAACGAATATTCCAACTCCGAGATGCTTGCTTCAATACATAAATGGATTTCGTAGCTTGCATATCTTTCCAGTGCGATTGTGGATCGATAAAACCTTGAGGTTGTATCATGTATACATCCTCGCTTAGGTTTCCATTTAGGAAAGCCGTTTTGACATCCATCTCGCCATATCTCATAATCGAAATATGCAGCAATCGCTAGGATAATCCGAATAGATTTAAGCATTGCGACGGGCGAGAAGGTTTCATCATAATCAACTCCTTGAATCTGTTTAAAACCTTTCGCCACCAATCGCGCCTTATAGATGTGAACATTTTCATCCATATCGGCCTTTTCTTAAAAACCCATTTACACTCAATGGTTTTGACACCATCGGAGTGGATCAACCAAGTTCCAAACTTGATTGTCGTACATGGATTCTATTTCAGATTTCATGGCTCCAAGCCACTTGTTGGAATCGGGTCCCACCATCGCTTCCTCATAGGTCTTAGGTTCATCGTTGTCCAACAACAATATATCATGTTGTTCCGCACTGTGTACTCGGGCGCACGACGTGATCTTTCGGACCTCCGTGGGGCCGGTGTATCTACAAGCGGTGGCGCAACATTTTGCTCCTCCCGTTGTGGTTCGTGGTTGCTGAAACGTTTTCTCGGTGTTTCTTGAACTTCTTCAAGATGCACCCTGCTCCCACTAACCCTTCTTGAAAGAAACTCTTTCTCCAAGAAGACACCGTGTCGGGCAACAAACACTTTGCCTTGTTCCCGATTATAAAAGTAATATCCCTTAGTTTCCTTAGGATATCCCACAAAGAAGCACTTGTCGATTTGGGTGTGAGCTTGTCGGATTGTAAACGTTTTACATAAGCCTCACATCCCCAAATTTTAAGAAAAGACAAACTAGGGGTTGCCCTGTCCATATCTCATATGGTGTCTTTTCAACCGACTTAGATGGAACTCTATTTAGTGTGAGCGCATGTTTCAAGAGCATATCCCGTAAGGATAACGGAAGATCACTTTGGCTCATCATCGACCGCACCATGTCCAGCAAGGTGCGATTTCTCCGTTCGGACACTCCATTCCATTGTGGAGTTCCCTGGCGGAGTCAACTATGGAACAATTCCACAATCTTTCGGATGATTACCAAACTCTTGGCTCAAGTATTCCCTCCACGATCCGATCGTAGAAACTTGATTGTTTTCCCTAAATGATTTGTACTTCATTCTGGAATTCTTTGAACTTTTCAAAGGATTCGGACTTATGCCTCATTAAGTAGATATAACCATATCTACTAAAGTCATCGGTAAAGGTAATGAAGTATTGATAACCACCTCGGCCGTTGAGCTCATTGGTCCACATACATCGCATGTACGAGTGCCAATAAGTCACTTGCTCTCTCACTATGTCCCGTGAAAGGTGTCTTTGTCATCTTACCAAGTAAACAAGACTCACATGTTTCAAATGATTCAAAATCAAAAGAGTGAAGTAATCCATCCTTATGGAGCATCTCCATGCGTTTCTTATTTGTATGGCCTAAGCGACAATGCCGATAAACGTGGGGTTTATATCATTAGAGAGTTGCCTTTTCGTATTAATGTTATAGATGGGAGACACTTCAAGATTCAAAACGTATAATCCATTCACCAATGGAGCATGAAAATAGAACATATCTCTAAGATATATTGAACAACCATTGTCCATTGATCTAAAACCATATCCTTCCGCTTGCAAACATGAAGCGGAAATAACGTTTTGACATAGTGTTGGAACACAATAACAATTATTCAATTCCAAAACTAATCCGAAGGTAGATGAAGTGGTCGTGCCGACAAAGAACCGTAGCAACGCTTGCTCCATTGCCGACGCGCAGTTCACCTCGCCCCTTCTCAATCCTCTACTTCTTCTCGTCCCGCAACGACTTGCAAATATGAGCTACCGATCCGGTATCAAATACCCAAGAGTCAGGTGAAGTAGCAAGATTAATGTCTATAACATTAATACCTGAAGCGAAGTCGTACTTTGCTTCTTTTTGAGATCCTCCATGTACTTCTTGCAGTTCTCTTCCAGTGGCTGTCTCCTTGCAATAGAAGCAAACGGCATCGATGCCGCCGACCCCTTCTTGCCCTTCTTTGCATTGGAGGCACTCGCGATCTCATCGAGAGTTAACTTCCTCTTGGTGCAAAGCTTCTTGACAGTGGTTTGCGCTTAGCCTTCATCGCATCATCATCACATGATGACCGTTTTTCCGGATACTCTCCTCACTGTCTTTAGCATCCCATGCAATTCAGCCAAGGTCCTATCCATATTGTTCATGTGATAATTTAATATGAATGGCTCGAAGCTCGGAGGGAGCGACGGAGAATCACGTGCCGTAGCCAACTCTTGGCTAAGGGAAAACCCGCTTTTCCGGACTCTCAATGTAGCCAATCATCTTTATCACATGCGGGCGACGGGATTCCGCTCAACAAGCTGCACGTAAACAAGGACTTTGAGGTGTTAAACCTCTCGGCCCGAGCTTGGTTCTCAAACATGCCACGCAGTCCCCGAATAATAGTGTGAGCATCGCTGCTCTCATATTGCTTCGAAGCTCGGGGGACATTGTAGCAAGCATGAGACGCTTATGTCTAGGGCATCATTAGTGTGCTTCTCGTAAGCTCTCCGTGCGATTGCAAGTGGCATTATTAGGAAAATCCTCGGGATAGGGTACTTCAATAATGTACTCCTTACGCTCTTGCTTGAGAACAATTCTCAAGTTGCGATACCAATCCATAAAGTTTGTTCCATTTAATTTTTCCTTTTCAAGAATAGATCATAAACTAAAAGCTTGGGTGTAGTATTAGCCGCCATTTATTCTACAACGAAAAAGCAAAGTTTAGCACAATGTTTATGCTATGTCTATTGTTAAACAATTTAACATTAGACTCCCATTACGTATTTTCCACCTTCCCTCTAGGTTACGTATTGGGTCAAGATCCACATGTTAATTAATTTTCTAGTGAGCTTTGGCATCACTTTGCTAGAAGATTAATAACATCGGTAAGCAACTCCTTGCTAATCACATCTCTATGTGACTCTTGTTGTTGGTGTGACATCTCCATGCCCCGGCCCCAACCTATGCCCCAAGGCCCAAAACTGTTTTGATAGCCTTGTTAAGTAAACCAAATGCTCCTGCTTGTATATGTAGACATATACCCCTCGTGTTATGATAGAGAATGGCACTCTGCTTTGTGAGACCCACCATTGACGAGCATAACGGTGGGGTGCAACATTTGGAAGGGCATCATTACAACTTAATTTTGCGAGGGATGCTATCCTATCAAACAAACATATCACATATGAAAGCAAGAAGAATAGCATATAGTGAAATAGTATGGCTCCCTTCACATGGTGATCTCCATCTCCATGCCGGTGTACGGGATCTCCATCCTCATCACCGTTCTTTCGAGTGCCGAATGCTTGATTTCTTCAAACTAAGCTACTACTATAGAAACTCTAATTGAAGATTACATCGACTCGCAGTCGTGAAAGAATATTACAAGCATTGCACGTATGAAAGAATATTACAGGATTGCACATATGAAAGAATATTACATGCATCACATGCATCTCATACATCTCATACATACAATGGGGCCATACCATCTCAAAGCATTCTCTGCAAAAACAAGTTAGGCGTAGAAACGTTTTCTACTTATCGCGAGATACGGCATCGAGACAACCTATAAGGAGGGTATGCACACGGCGGTCCCGCGAACACCACACGAAATTCATAGATCCAATCTATGAAATCGCTTACGGAACCATGTCGGCATAATCATATTATGCTGTCCCGATACACTATCAAGGGAGATGGTTTGCGTAGGCGCGAGGCAAGCAACAAAATCGGACTACGAGATAGCTTCGGTATAATCACATTATACCGTTTCGATACACTATCAAGGAACGCTATCTCGAACCCAACTCAAACCGAGTTACATGGAAATTGCTTCGACGTAATCACATTACGTCGTTCCGATACACTATCAAGGAACGCAATTACCATTAACTCTCCTCAACGAGATCCCATAAAACCGATTGATCCAATCAACCCGTGCACAAAACTTGTTCCAGATCCAATCTAAAACCCGAACTAAGCAAGATTAGCTCGATACCACCTTTGTAGGGTTACGCGGAGGCTACGCTAGCCGAAAACAAAAACTTTTATCCGCGCAAACTAGGAACACTTGCAAGTAAGGGTCGATAGATCGTTACCGATTGGAGTAGAGTGCAGCGGAATAGCCAATCGGGCAATCCGATCCGGAACAGTGTTGCCGATTCCCGGAGAGACGGCCCGATTCGCCAATCGCCCGATTCGAGTCGTCCGGCCGTGTTCTCACGCCTCGCTCCGATGCGCCCGACCGCGGCCCGATTCCACCAGAGCCGATCGCTCCGATTGCGCCGATCCAAAGCCGATCAAGAGCGCGCAACGTAGCGGCGCCTCTACCGGTATCCACACGTCCGGGGACAAAACGCCGAGCACCCGTGTGCTAGCACGCGATGCAAGGCTAGGGTTTGGCTCGAAAGTGGGGAGGGTTTCGTGGATATTGATCTCGGCGACTTACTTGCACGCGACGCAATTGACGTGTCGCAGCTCTCCACCCCTCCCTCCTTTATATAGAGTTGGCCGACGGGACTAGTGGCCGATTAGGACTCTATTTTGAATCGGATCTCATCCGTATCTCATAGAGTTGGCCGCCCATACGTCGTAAGCCCATAGGACTCTATCCGATCGGATCCCTATCCGATCGAGCCGTATCCGAGTCCAACTCGAATATCTATTCTATCCCCTTAAGCGTGCGACCACAGTAGGTTCAGGTATACTCGGTTTCGGCTATAGTCTAACTTGGCCGATCGTCGGCTCGAGTCCAACTCGCCGACCGTCAACACGGCGGCGCCTAGCAGCACATATTGACACCATAGTATACAAGAATAATATCGGCTCGAACCTGTAATGTGTACACAAATCCCTTTGCCTCACGATACCAGTTAAGCTATAGGCAAGATGTGTGCCATCCCTTCAATAGCTTAACCATTCACTCGAACCGTATTGGATTATCCGTGCGTTGATTGACTCCTCAATCAACTTAGCATGGCCATGCATTTCCATAATCCATTACCTCGAGGGGCCCAGAGATATCTCTCCAAAGGAGGGGCAAATTCCATCTTGATCACTCACATCCCACTCCATGTTTCATAGCAAACCCGAAAACTACCTTTATAACTACCCGATTCACGGAATAGCGTTTGGTAGTCCCAAAGTAGGCTACTACACATGTTGGAATACATGGTGATCTCGGGTCTAAGGACTTTGTACCAACACTACCGAGACCAACTAATGGCACATTAATTCTGTAGTGTCTCATAGTGGGTCTATCCAACAATGTGTTCTCCAACACATATGTCCATGTTTATTGATTTGGTATCTTCATACCCATGATCTATGAGACATGATCATCAATCAATAAACATGCCGATCTTAGAATCATATTTGTTCCAACAATATGACATATGATCAGGGATCGTTTAGAAATAGATTCATACATATAGAGTCTCATAAATAAGTCACGTACTTATTGATCAATACAAGATGTCTATTTCATGGAACTGAATAACACTTTATTCATTAATACATAAACATTGACGTGATATCCAACATCTCCATGTTGCCTCTAGGGCATATCACTAACAACCATCCCCTGTGGCAGTTCCTCCGACTAAGCGCTTTCAAGTCTACGGCACATGAGAACGACTCTACTTTCGGCCACATGTGCACAGTGATTAGGGTACTGGACAAGATGCACTCTGACTTGCACAAGGAAGCCAAGGCGCTCAACCACAGGAAGATGATGAGGATTGTGAGTGTGCAAGATGAAGTGGTCCGTCTCAAAAAGGAAGTCGTTGAGTTGAAAGGACTCCTAGCACCAGGTGGCGTCCAGATTCGCACTATGCCCAAAAGACCACCACTGCACTTGTGCGTATCCAACTGGCACACCAGATTCCTCCACCAACCCCTCTTGCATCTCCTCCATCCACTCCTGCTCCACTAGTTCGAGTTCCGGCTCATGACCCAGTTTCTCCCGCTGTAGGACCCGCTCTCGCTTTCGCCCTGGCTTCGGCATACCAGGGGGAGGTGGCAACAATGGTTGGATGTCCATCTCCAGTGATTCAAGCTATGAGAATTCAACTGAAGACATTGATTCAGAAGAAACACGAAGCTCTTCCAAGGAAAGGGGCATGATTGGATGGGGCACTACCACCGATTTGGAAGAGTCGAAGACCGACACGAAGATGGAGAAGTTCAGGAGTCACCCCAGGGCGTGGGAACTCTCTGAAGGGAGCAGTTTTGACTCCACAGCTCGCACATCGTTCTAGACGCCACTCTTAGTTTTACCGATTTGCTTAGTTTGTTTGCTTGGTTGGTAGTCTATATTGAGTGTGGTATGGCTGACCAATTAAGGATGTTTCGTGCTTTTCCTTGTTTTAATCAAGATCAGAACAGTGCATTTGAATTCTAATAATAAAGTTTAGTTTCTATGTCAGCATGTTTTTCTTATTTTCTCTTTTTGGTTCGGTCGTCTTCTCCAGATGGTGAATACCAGGACCAACAGAGTGAATAGCAACAATGGGCGTCGGGCAACAACAACGACAATCACGATGTCAATGGCAACGCTCCTTTGCCGCCACCCGAGAAGCCCACTATTGCTCAGTGCTTGCTTCGCAGACACGAGATGATGGCTGCAATGATGCATCGATGCAACAACAAGACCGCGAGATGCAACGGCGAGATGTTGCAATAGATGCAACAACAGCAGAATAACCAGTTTGCTCCTCCACCATGTCAATCCAAGTTGCCAGAGTTTCTTCGCGTCCAGCCGCTGACCTTCTCCAGCACCACCAATCCTATGGAGGCCAATGACTAGCTTCATGCTATTGAGAAGAAGCTAGATCTACTGCAATGGACGGATCAGGAGAAAGTCTCTTTTGCTACACATAAGTTGCAAGGTCCCTCTTCTGCTTGGTGGGACAATTACTTGGTCGCTCGCCCAGCTAGAGCAGCAGTCACATGGGAAGAGTTTTGTCGCAGTTTCAGGACAGCACATATTCCTGTAGGAATAGTCACGCAGAAGAAGGGTGAGTTTCATTCTCTTGAGCAGGGCAACAGGTCGGTTACTGAGTGCCTACATGAGTTCAACCGTCTTGCACGTTACGCCCAGAGGACATGCGCACCGATGCAGACGGACAAGAAAAGTTCTTGGCTGGTTTGGATGATGAACTCACTGACAAGCTGATATCAGGAGAGTATGCTAACTTTGAGAAGCTGGTTGACAAGGCCATTCGGCAGGAAGACCAACACAACAAGATGATCAAGAAAAGAAACACAGTACACTTTAGGCCTCCTCAACAGCAAGGAAATCAGCAGAGGCCACGCTTCATGTCCAGAGGTCATGGTGGACCTACCACCATGATGGTTCATCAGCATCGGCCTTATCACCTAGGGAATTCTCAAGCTGGCAGTAGTGGCAATGGCAGTGGACAGCAGCAATGCAATCCAGCTATGCGTCCTCCAACAGCGGCACCCTAGCAGCAGTCAAAGCCACCACCTCCAAGAAAGGACTCCGGAGGGAAGCCAGGAGCCTACTTCAACTGTGGTGACCCTGGGCACTTTGCAAACAAATGTCCGAAGTTGTAGCAAGCTGGACCCAGATTCATCTAGGCCCATGTCAACCATGCGTCCGCCGAAGAGGCACAGGCAGCTCCTGAAGTTATGATGGGTACGTTTCCTGTGAATCTCACTCCTGCTACAGTATTATTTGATTCTGGTGCTATGCATTCATTTATTTCCAAGCAGTTTCTTGGGACACATGGGTATTAGTAGTGGAACTTAAGATACCTATACGGGTTCAAACCACTGGAAACCATTTGGACACCGCTCAGAACTATCCCTCGGTGGCAGTAGAAATCCAAGGATCCCAATTTCTAGCCAATCTTATCCTTCTTAAATCCAAAGGGCTATATGTCATTCTTGGGATGGATTGGTTGTCAAGACATAAGGGAGTAATTGGTTGTGCTAGTCACACAATTACTTTAATCAATGGAAAGGGAGAAGAGATTGTTTTTCATTCTCACATGCAAGCCAAGACTGTAGCAAGTTTGAATCATGTTTCTACTGGGGAATCGTCTGAAGTAGCAGCAAAGATCCCTACAAAATTAGAAGATATCCCCATAGTTAGAGAATACCCTGAAGTTTTTCCAGAAGATTTAACCAAGATGCCACAAAAAAGAGAAATTGAATTACGGATTGATCTGGTACCTGGGACCACTCCAATTCACAAGAGACCGTACAGAATGGGAGCCAACGAGTTGGCAGAAGTCAAGAAGCAAGAGGATGAACAATTGCAGAAAGGTTATATCCGCCCGAGCACGTCACCTTGGGGTGCTCCGGTGATATTTGTAGAAAATAAAGACAAGACCAAGAACAAGTATCCTCTACCACGGATTGACGATTTGTTTGATCAACTCAAGGGGGAAAAGGTATTCTCCAAGATAGCCCTGCGATCAGGCTACCATCAATTGAGGATTCGGGAAGAGGACATCCCCAAGACCGCCTTTATCACTCGGTATAGTTTGTATGAGTGTACTGTCATGTCTTTTGGATTGACCAACACGTCGGCTTTCTTCATGAATCTGATGAACAAGGTGTTTATGGAATTCTTGGACAAATTTGTCGTGGTGTTTATTGATAACATTTTGATCTACTCCAGGACCGAGGAGGAACACAAGCATCATCTCCGGTTAGTGCTTGAGAAGTTGAGGAATCATCAACTCTACGCCAAGTTTAGCAAGTGTGCTTTCGGTTAAAGGAAGTACAGTTTCTCGGCCACATTGTGAATGCCCAAGGAGTAGCCGTGGATCTGTCGAATGCGGAGTATGTTACCAAGTGGACTCCGCCAAAGATAGTCACGCAGATCCAAAGTTTCCTTGGACTTGCGGGTTATTACCATCGCTTCATTGAGAATTTCTCCAGAATTGCCAAGCCGATGACACAATTGTTGAAGAAAGATGAGAAATTCAAGTGGTCAGTGGAATGTAACAAGAGTTTTGAAGAGCTTAAGAAGAAGTTGGTGTCTACGTTAGTCTTGATACTGTCGGATCCAGCAAAAGATTTCCAAGTATATTATGATGCATCCTGCCAAGGCTGGGATGTGTGTTGATGCAAGAAGTCAAAGTGGTCGCATACGCCTTGTGTCAGTTATGTTTGCATGAGAACAACTATCCAACCCACGATCTGGAGTTTGCCGCAGTGGTCCATGCCTTGAAAATCTGGCGAACTACCTAATCGGCAATCGTTGTGAAGTGTATACAGATCATAAAAGTCTCAAGTATATCTTCACCCAACCGGACTTGAACCTTTAACGAAGATGGTTGGAATTGATCAAAGATTATGATTTGGGGGTACACTACCATCCCGACAAAGCTAATGTGCTAGCAGATGCTTTGAGCTGGAAGAGTTACTGCAACACCATTAACGTAGAAAGAATGTGTAACCAGTTGCAGCAAGAATTTGAGCGCCTGAACCTGCAGGTTGTGGATTTTGGTTTTGTGGTCGCTCTGGAAGCTCAACCCACTCTCGTTGATCAATTTCGGGCTGCTCAGGTGTCAGATCCCGAGATGGCTGAACTCAATAAGAATATGAGAGTCACAAAAGCTCGCGACTTTACAGAAGACGAGCATGGAACCATCTGGATGGGAAAGAGATTGTGTGTGCTAGAAGATAAAGAATTGAGGAAGCTGATTCTTACGGAAGCTTACCAAACCCAATATTCGTCCATCCAGGAAGTATGAAGATGTACCAAGATCTCAAAGAGAAGTTCTAGTGGGTCAGTATGAGGAGAGAAATAGCTAAAATTGTCACACTCTGTGATGTTTGTCAGCGAGTCAAGGCAGAACATCAACGGCTCACAAGATTGTTGCAACCCCTCCAAATTCCAGAATGGAAATGGGAAGAGATTGTAATGGACTTCATCACGGGTTTACCCCGCACATCGTCTGGGTATGATTCAATTTGGGTCATCGTGGATCGTCTCACGAAGGTGGCTCACTTCATACCAGTGCATTCCACCTACTCGGGAAAGAAGCTAGCAGAGCTATACCTTGCTAGAATCATACCTCCCCGCGCTTCGGGCCATCGATAGGTGGGGCCCACCTACCGGGGTCGCCTTCCTTGTGATCGACAGGCTCGCCGCCGTTGCGCCATGCGCCGCCCCACACCCGCCACCTCCGCGCCACCCCGTGCCACGTCGGGCCCATGCCAGGCCCGAGCGGTCTCTGCCGCACCCGGCCCCGCTTATCCCACATGCCGAAACAGCCTAAGCCATATCTAAACCGTCGCTGAATTTTCCTCTCTCTCCTCCCCGATTCTGATTGCTCCAGCGAGCAATTGGCCTGTTTTAGCTCTAAGTATCAATCATATGTCTTTTCCTGATTAGCTCAGTCTTCATGTCTTTCGCGTCTTGAATGCCTTAAAACTTTTCAAAGCCCCAAAAATTTTGAAAGCCCCAAAATTTTTGAAGTACTTTGTATAGTATATGCCCCCCTAAGTTTCTCAATGTTGCCTTCAGAATTGATAAAATTACAAGACGAAACCATCCAACACCTCTCAGCTAGATCCAGCCAATTTGAAAAATCAGAGAGGAAAAAACTTGAGTAAAAATGTCCTAAAGGCGATGTGCGTATAATCTCATAACATATCGGCTAACATGGATCGGCAAGGACTTAGCCGAATCATGAATTAATCTAAACACTGGGATAGTATTTCTTCACATATTTGCCATTAAGAGCCCTTTCAAATACTTCTCCGTCCAATCCTTTTAACATGCAGGCTCCTTTAGAGACGCATTTGTGGATCCTAAAAGGCCCTTCTCAGTTAGCTGACCACTTGCCGAATTTACTATCTCTTGAGCCGATAGAGAATATCAACTTCTTCCAGATGAGCTCGCCTTTGTCAAAAGACTTAGGCACAACTTTCTTGTTGTAATGACAAGCCACTCGTTCTTTATCTTTCGTCACTTTTTCCAAGGCATGCATCCTTGACAAAACTAGGTCTTCGGATTCATCCAACATGAGATTATAATAGTCATCGGCTGTTATCTCGTCCTGCAACTAAATCCTTCTTGAGCCGATGATATTCTCCCATGGCAAAATTGCTTCATGTCCATAGACCAACTTGTACGGAGGTACCTGGATTGATCGGTGATAGGCCATCCGATAAGCCCATAGTGATTCGGCCAATCGGCTATGCCATTGTTTTGGGTACTCACCGATCTTCCTCTTTATCAGCTTGATTAAACTTTTGTTCGAAGCCCCAGCTTGTCCATTAGCCTGAGCATAATATGGTGAAGAATTTAACAACTTAATCCCCATGCTGTCGGCAAATTTTGAACAAACTTCTGACAGTCTTGACAGCCCTTATAATACTTGAAGCAATCTTCCAGCATAGTCGGCCAAAAATACCCAACTCGGTGAAGCAACCACTTCATCTTGTGAGCCGATTGATTAGTGCCACAAATTCCTTCGTGCACCTCTCCTATCGCAACTTTAGCTTGATCAGTACTTAGGCACTTGAGCAAAACGCCATCAATCGTCCGATAATATAAGTCATCGTCGAGAAGGACATATCGTAGAGCCTTGTAGTGCAATTTCCTTGAAGCCGACTGAGAAGGGTTCTGTAGATAATTGTAGAGGTCATGCCTCCAGTCGTCGGCTGAGATGGTTGCAATATCCACTTCAACTTCTTTTATCATCATCTTGTAGCCCGATGCCCCTTGAGCCTAGTCATTCGCTTCTGAATTTTGCTCCCTAGGGATGTGCTTTAAGGTTACTAGCCAAAAACTATCCATCGGTTCCCGACATTTTTGATAGTACACGATCAGCGCGTCATTCTTTCATTCCTATTCCCCTGATAACTGGCTGATGACCAACAATGAATCGCCCATTATTTCGATGGCGTCAGCTTCCACCTCCTTTAGCAATTGCAAACCTTTGAGAACAGCTTCATATTCGGCTTGATTGTGTGGCATGAGGCGTAATGGAGAAAGCAAACTCGAAGCTTGCCCCCTGGGAGAGATTATCACCAAGCCGATGCCGCATCCTTTCGTGCAAACCGAGCCATCGAAAGTTAAAGTCCAAGGCATGATATCAACTGAGACGATTGAGTCATCTCTGTGTTCCACGATAAAATTGTCTATGGCTTGTCCTTTTATTGCCTTGGGTGTCTGATACCTCAAATCAAACTCTGTTAAAGCAAATATCCACTTCCCAAGTCGCCCCTTCAGAACTAGAGCCGATAGCATATATTTACTACGTCGGCTTTGCAAACTATGGTGCACTCATTGGATAACAAATAATGCATTAACTTTGTACATGAAAAATATAGGCACAAAGACAACTTCTCCATGGGAGAGTACCTTGTTTCTGCATCCAGAAGTCTTCTGCTAAGATAGAAAATTGTCTTCTCCTTTCCTTCGATCTCCTGAATCAAAACTGAGCCAATAGATTTCTCATCGGCTCATAGATATAGCTTGAATGGTACTCACTTTTCCGGAGGAACCAATACTGGAGGGGAGCTCAGATAATCCTTAATGTTGTCCAAAGCATTCTGCTGCTCTCCCCCCAAGTAAACGCTTGATTGGCTTTCAGCCATAGTAGAGGCGTGAACAGCTCTATCTTTTCTGACAGATTGGCTATGAAACGCATGATGAAGTTAATTTTGCTGATCAGAGACTGCAATTGCTTCTTGTCCTGGGGAGGTTGAATAGTCTTGATAGCATTGATGCTTCTCTGCGGCACCTCGATCCCCCTCTCGTGAACAAGAAACCCCAAGAACTGGCCAGCCGATACACCAAACGCACACTTTGTGGGATCCATCTTCAGGCCATATTTCCTCGTTCTTTCCAACACCTTCCTTAAATCGGCTATGCGGTCTTCCACTTCCTTGGATTTGATAACAACATCATCAATATAGATCTCCACCAGGAAGCGATTAGGTCGTGAAAAATGTAATTCATGGCCCTCTGATATGTAGCTCCAGCGTTCTTCAACCCAAAAGTCATGATGACCCATTCATATAAATCGATTGCTTCCTGGACACCTGAAAGTTGTTTTGTGAATATCCTCCTCGGTCATAATGATCTAATTATAACCAGCATTGCCCTCCATAAAACATATGATTTTGTGATCGGAGGCTGCATCTACTAGCAAGTCGGCTATAGGCATAGGGTACTCGTCCTTAGGGGTAGCTTTATTCAAATCTGTGAAGTCAATGCACACCCTAAGCTTGCCATTTCTCTTGATTACTGGGACTATATTAGAAACCCACTCCGCGTATAGGCAAGGCCGAATGAAACCAGCATCATATAGCCGAGTGATTTTGGCCTTAATCACATCATACATATCAGCTTTAAACCTCCTGGGAGGCTATTTGTATTGCCGATATCCAGGCTTGATAGGGAACCGATGTTCAACAATCGATCGGCTAAGACTGGACATCTCAAAATACTGCCAAGCAAAGCAATCTTTATATTCCTTCAATAAATAAATAAGCTTGGTTCTAAAACGAGAAGACAAATTCTTGCTAATATATGTCGGCCTAGGCCTACCTCCATGACCTATGTCAACTTCCTCGAGCTCATCGGGCGACATAAACCTTGGTAAGGTTTGCCATTGATGTCGTCCACGGTGTCCTTGGTGTAGACGCTTGAGCCCTCCATGACGCCCTCAAAGTAATAGTTGAGGATCTTCGTCTCCAATTGGCTGTATGTCCAAATTGGACACTTTTAGGAAATCGGTATGCCAAACTTTGCCAGACAGGCAATCAATGTCATCGACTTCCAATAAAGTTAAGTCGACGTTTGGTACGTTAACTGACCTGTCGGCTGGCACGATTTCTATCTTGTCGCCTTGCCACTGGATTAAGCTTTGGTGCATTGTAAAAGGGATGCAGCAGTTGGCGTGGATCCAATCCCTTCCGAGTAGCAGGCTGTAAGATCTCTTCTCGTTGATGACAAAAAATGTTGTGGGTACGGTTTTGCTGCCGACGGTTAGCTCGATATTGAGAACCCCCTTGGCTTCTGATGGATTCCCACCGAATTCTTTGAGCACCATGTTTGTTTTGTTCAAGTCATCGGCTCCCTTGCCCAGCTTCCTGAAAGTAGCATAAGGCAAGAGATTGACGGCGGCCCCTCCATCAACTAACATCTTTGAGATTGGCTTGCCGTTTACAAATCCTTTAACATATAGGGGCTTCTGGTGTCGATTTTCAGTCCCCTTGGGATTTTCGAATATGGCCTGTTCTGGGGACAGCACTAGCTTGGTTAGGGTTTCTTCTATGGTGTCGCATCGGCCTCACCAGCCCCAAACTCGGCTGGTAAAATCAACAACATATTGACCGATGCAAAAATTTTCCTTAATCTTTTGTTGTCCTTTTGTCCTGTTCGACTGGACTCTCATCGGCTGGGGCAGCATCTTTCTTTTTGCGACATTGTCTCCTCGGGCGGTTTTGTTCCTTTTTCTTCTTTAGCCGATAGTCGATCTCGGCCTGGACTTCTTTCAGCCGGCCCTCGCTCTTTAGCCGTTGCACCTTCTGTTTTTGTGTTTTGGTGAAAACGTCGGAAGGGCACCATTGAGTGTTGGCGATATGTTCTTCTTTGTCCTCTTCTTCATCTTTGCCCTGGAAGAAGTCTTGATGAATTGGGCCGAGCCATTCACGGACAAAGGGGTTTTCTCTAGTTGAGCTGAACGGCTTGGGGGATGAATCGGCTGGGGTTCGCAATCGGCTCTTGTCTGAACTCGTCTTCCCCAAAATCGTTGCAGGCTGGGCAATTTTCTAAGGTGGGCAGTCGCATCCCTTGCTCCCAGCAGAACATAAAGAACACGCACCGCCAATGGGGGTCGCAGCCATCATGGTGACGGATGTGGGCCGTTCCCAGTCGATCAGTCGTTCTCTGATAAGGTTTGCCTCGTCGCGCTTCATCCTCCTCTTGAACCCTGAGCCAAAAATGGAGTCGGCAGTCCATGTGCCTGGGCCGACGATCGGCCGATCGGCCACTGGTGTAGACCATGTTGATGGGTGTCGGGTTGGCTCCAGTCGGCCTCTTGGATTGTTCCTGGCAGTCCTTGTCGGCCGCGCTTCCTTGTTGGGCCTCGACTGATCTGTGCGCTATTCTCAACTGCCGATTAGCTCACCTTGGGCTGGCATGCACTACATTAACAGGGAAGGGGTTGCCGTCGACTTTCATTGGCTTAGCCGATTCTTCAAACTTGATCTTCCCTGCCTCTATGGCCGACTGAATCTGCTGGCGAAAGACTTTGCAGTCGTTGGTGTTGTGGGAAGTGGTGTTGTGCCACTTGGAATATTTCTTTTTCTTGAGCTCCTCAGTCGATGGGATGATGTGGTTGGCCGAAGCTGTATTTGCTTCTCCCGCAGCAGCAGATCGAAGATTGTATCGGCTTTAGTGATGTCGAAGTCATATCTCTCTTCATTAGCCAATTTCTTCAGCCACTGACATGTTTTTGCCTTCTTGTTTCTGGTCCACTCGGCTATTGCCACCTCTGTGTCGCTATCACTTGAGTTGGAGTCCGATGCGTAAGCGACGTGGCTAACTTTTTTGAAGGCCTTCTTGGATTCTTGGAAACATTGCTCGTGAGCCGTGACCTTCTGGGCCAAGTGGGTCAAGTTTTTGAAGTCCTGAGCCAAAAACCTTTCCCTGATGGGGGCCAAGAGGCCATGGAAGGCTAAACCGGCTAGTTGGGAGTCTGATAGCACCAGGCTATAACATCAGTTTCTCATATCCCTGAAGCGCTGGATGTAGTCCTGAACCGATTCTTCATGTCTTTGTCTAATGCTGGTGAGGTCCGACAGCTTCATCCCATGCGTGCCGGAGTAAAAATAGCTGTGAAACTACTTCTCGAGATCGGCCTAGCTTTGTACCGAGTTGTAGGGCAGTGATGAAAACCATGTAAAGGTTGATCCCAAGGGAGAGAGAGAGTGGGAACAAATGCACTCTGAGTGTGTCCGTAGCCGATGCTTTGCCGCATTGAGCTAGGAATCGGCTGACGTGTTTGTAGGTCGACACATTATCCTGCCCAGAGAACTTCAAAAAATCCGACACCTTGTACCGGTTTCACAGGGGCACTCTCTCAAAGTACTCCATATACGGGTAGCGGTACATGTTGCCGGAGTCCAAACTGATCACGCATGACATCTGCGATCATATCGGCCCAAGGCTTGTTTTCTTGAGCTAGTACCTGTGGTATCGGCTCGTACTGCTCATATGGCATGGGAGCCTACCGATACCACATCTGCGGTGAATGAGGCTGGTAGTACTGTTCGTAGTTGCCTCCTGGGTACTGATGTTGGACTTGATTCACGGCAGGAGGTGGCTGTGGTATCAACGGAGGCTGCTGCTCAGGGGGAGGCCGAACACTACTGGAGTTGTGATGTAGGTCTGGCATGTAATTGCCGATCGGTATCTTGTGCAAGAGAGGTTGCCGATCGGCGCTGAACATGTGTTCCACCTGTTCTTGGGGAAGTATTTGAGCCTCGTGGCCCTGATGCAAGGGCTGTTGTCTGGTTAAGAGCTTGGGTGTTGGTTTTGCAGCCGATGATTGTACATTCGGTTGAATAGGGGCTCCCCGTGGAGGAGTCGGCTGCCCAAGTGGAGGAATTGGCAACCCTTGCGTTGACAGAGTCCTGTAAGGTGGGAATCGGCCATCCGAGAAATAGGTCGGCCCTCTTGGCAGTTGCTCGGCTATCTTTGAGTCAACCACTGTGCTGATCATGTTGTTCAATGTGTTCACCAGTACCCCTGACTCTTCAGAACTCTTCAGGGATCTCAAATTTGTACTTTTGAACAATTGCCCCAGATATAGTCTGGTAAAGGATTGCAAGTAATGGGACTGCAATCGTTCAACTATCTGCTGATAGTCGGCCTGTTGCTCAGCCGACAATTTGTCCATTGTGACGGGGATAATGTTTTCCTGGTCCAGCTCCGGGGTCTTGATGTTCACCATTGTACTGGACTTGAAGTGGCAGTGGTCCCACCGGGCATGCCAAAAGCGTGTTGATGAGAATATTTCCCACGCGCTGGCCTGGGAGATCTGCTTAACTCCAGTGCAGGTCCAAAATTGGTCGCCTTTGGTGATTATGAAGGTGTGCCAGTTGATTTGATCCTGTAACCAACAAGAAACAAAGAATAGGCGATTAAATTAATATTAGATCCTACTCAATCGGCTATAGATATCTATAATACATAATTAACATTCCAAAGTGCATCCAGACTAAGTGATTGAGATAGATCGGTACCATATTGAGACAGTATAAATCACTTATATCTAAAAACACACCAGAATATTAATTACATACATTTATAACTTAGCCAATGTCGTAGATCTAATGTAAATCGGCTAGTACTCCGATATATTTTTTACGAAGATATTAATCTGAACTAAATATACTTTACCTAAGATCAATCGGCTGTCAATATGACTTAACAGATTGGTATCAGGCTGAACATATTTAAGTAGATTAAGATCTTAATATAAAAGGTAGTTCTAATACATCTAGCAATAATAATACATGAAAGATGATTAAAACAAATAAGACCGACTGAAACCCAGATGCTATCTCTAATATTAATCATTGAGCCGAATAGATCTATATGATTCTAAGAGTGACTTAATAGATCAATTTGATGTAGCATTAAGTACAAAAAGAAGCACGACATCTATTTAGACTAATGAGAACTCCTCGAGATGGTATATACGCCATATAATCTAAATCAACCCCTAGATCTAGCTCTATCGGCTGCTATCTTCAGGGAGATATTAGCTGATTGAGAAATAGATCTAGACATTGATCTAGATTATATGTCACATATGGTAGATTAAGCAGTTTATGATATCCAGATCAGAGTATCATGGCGATGGAAGCACTAACCCTGATAACACAAACCAATTGTAACAAGAACTTACCTTGTTTGGAGATCAAAACCCGATGCAGCCCAAAAATGAGGCAAGAACTCGTCGAAAGAGTAAAAACAAAAGAGTTGGTGAAGCACCGAAGTTGTATTGATGTGTGTGTTATTTTACAAGGTCTCGAGTCATATTTATACCGGAACGGACACAATTCCTATTATAGATTAGATTACAAATATTCCTAAATAAACTAACATTATCTATTAAGTAAATGATATGAAATATCCTAACTTAAAGATACAATTGCTGTCGTAGGACGTTATCCGTAGATTGCAACATCTTTGACGCAGTTTGGAAACCGAATCTAATAGTTATCTCTAAGCTTTCTTTCTGGAATTGGTTCCACTTCTGCTCCCGATCAGAATCGGCTATCGGCTATACTGGTCCGATTCGGACTGAGCCGACTAGCTCCGTAGCCGTTTCGGACTTAGCTGATGCGACCTCTGTTTTTGAAGTTCGCACATTTCCTCCGATTCCGCTTTAATCTCTGCTTGAAACTCGGGGATTTGCCTACCAAATTTGGTCGTTAACACACCAACCCACGGTAACGTGTTGGGGGATTGTGTCTTGAGGGTACAGTTGTACACCTCTGATCAGAGTAAAACTATTCGAATAGCCGTTCCCACGGTTACGGGCGGTCAACCAGATTCACCGTGATTAGTCTCGCCTAAGAAATGGTTTAACCAATGGAACTTGACTAGTATAGATGGATGGTTGGGCTTGTTGTAACATGGGTTTAACGTTGAGCAGCGTTTATTTAATATTGCTTAATTATTATTACTGTTTTATTGCTTTCAACTATTGTTATTCCTTAAATGCTATTTACACAAATGAGACTGTATTCCTTCCTTATGAACTATCCTGCATCATACCTCCTCTTCCGGTATGATTTGTTGAGTACGGTGGGAGTACTCGGTCTTGCTTAATTTTCCCCCTCCAAACCAGAGGTTGCAGAAGAAGAAAGTTTCGACGAGGTTTAGGCTTGCGTCCGCCATCAAGGTTGCCTGTGGTGTTTTGGAGTTCCATCACGGTGTTAGTTTTAGTTTAGTCAGTCTTTTTATTTTTCTCTGCATTTATGTAATTTTTTTATATTGTTTCTAAGACGTGGATTCTATAATATCAATAATTGTCGATTTGTGTACCTCAGCTGATGCCTGGACGAGGAATCAATGCGCAAATTAGCTACGGAAATTCTGGCTTGAATTTCTAGGCATGACGGCATCGATCTTTTCTGGGCTACTCGCTTCAAGACCTCAAAGGGACAAGTCCTGCTCTCACCACCAATCACATCCCTACAGACCCAAGTCTTACACAATCTAGGGAACCACAGCGAAGGTTATATAATTTAGGGACCCACAGGGAAGTAGAGAAGAAAGAGGTCTTGAAACTCTTGCATGCCAGGATAATTTATCCCGTTCCCTATAGTGAGTGGGTTAGCGCAGTTCAAATAGTACCAAAGAAGGGGGTACAATGGTAGTTGCTAATGATAAAAATGAATTAATAATGCAACGAACTATCATCGGATGGAGAATGTGCATATACTACCGGAATCTCAACAAGGCAACTAAGAAGGATCACTTTTCGCTTCCTTTCATCGATGAGATGTTAGAGCGGTTTGCCAACCACTCCTGTTTTCTTGACGGGTATTCTGGCTATCACAAAATTCCCATCCATCCTGATGACCAAAATAAGACCACCTTCACATGCCCTTATGGGACGTATGCCTATCGTAGGATGTCTTTCTGATGAAGGCTTGTTCCCGATCTTCACGACGAAGGAGTCCAATCTTGATAACTAGCTGAAGATCAGCTAGTAATTTGCTGCAAGCAACGATAACTAGTGCAACCTGATGACATGCACAAGGAGCCAACCACCGTCTCTATCGACGGGATCATCGACAGTCCTTCGAGGGGGTTACCCAAGGAGGTCAAAGAGAGTGGTTGGGGCGTATCACCGATGGATCCGATGGTCGACTCGAGTACCAAATGAGCCAAGAGACGAGAGAGTTTATACTGCTTTAGCCCTCCCGGAGGATAATAGACCTACGTCCAGTGTTTTTTATTGGGGTGGAGTATGAACAAGGATTACAATGGAGAGAGTTCTTGGGGCTCTAAGGATTGGATCTAGCTCCCAAAGACTCAGGCTTAGAGAAGAGTTTTCAGAAGACGATCCCCCTACCCATTAGTCCTGCCCTCCCTTTTATAGCCCATGGGGGTAGTTAAAAGAGGACTTGGGGGCCAAGAAAGCTAAGACTAAAGACTAAAAAGCAAGTACAAACAACATCTGAAAAGTACATAGAGACCCTCCGGGTCCTGCGTGCCGTGGGCATCTCGTGCTCTATCCTGCCTTGGGATCCCTCCTCCTCAGGTACCCTTTGCGCAGTCTTGTTAGGTGACATCATCATCTATCGGGTTGTCCCCTCCTTGCCCCCTCTATGAACCATGCAAAGCAAGCCTTCCTTCCCGAGAGGATTTGTGGTCGGGCCGATGAGTTGAGGTCGAGAAGGAACGCCAAAGTCGAACCTGGGGGGAGGTCGGGGCGGCCGACCCCAAGGGGAGGTCGAGCTGCCAACCTCAAGGGGAGGTCAAGCTGCCGACCCCGTCCCGAGGATTCCTGGTCCAACTTCAGCTAACATTAACTCCGCTCTGTGAGCTACCCTGGGGTGACACCCCCCACAGCAGTCCTCGAGCCTAAGGATGAATGAGACATCCATCCTTAGGGCCAAGTTCTTCCTGGTCGTCGTCTTTAGCAGGTTCTCAAAGCGTTTTGGTCGGGCTTTGGTAGGTTCACCGCCTAGGTGCAGCCCCTGAGCCTAAGGTAAAATGGGACATTCAACCTTAGGGTCTGAATTCTTCCACGTCGCAGACTCGAGCGGGTTCCTGAAGCCTTTTGACCATGCTTTAGCAGGTGCACCGCCTAGGTGCACCTGCCAGGTGCAGCCCCCGAGCCTGGGATCGGATGGTACATCCGGGCCTAGGGTCAAGCCTGAACTACTACTTTTCATTCATCTTCAGATTAAGCCATCGCCCGACCAGCCATAGCTCGAAGGTAGGCGGCTGCGTCGGCAAGGCCATAGCTCGGTGGTTGATGGCGGTCGGTGAGTTCGGCAAGCCCACTACCCGAAGGCCGATGGTGGATGTCGAGTTCATCGGTACTACTGACCGGAGGCTCACGGTAGTCCCAAAGTCGACTTACTCATAGTTTAGTGGCTGATGATGGAGTCGACAAGGCCAAAGCCCAGACGCTAATGGCGGTTAGGGAGCTCAGCAAGCCCACTGCCCGAAGGCTGATGGTTGTTGTCGAGTTCGTTGTGACTACTGCCCATGGTAGTCCCGATGTTGACTTAGTCATAGCCCGAAGGCTGATGATGGAGTCGGCAAGGCCATAGCCTGAAGGCTAATGGCGATGTTGAAGGAAGATCCCAAGAGAGAAGTCATCGGATGGTTACCCGACTTTGGGACATGCGTTACGCACGTGGTCCCCTGACAGTTTGAACAGAGAACCAATCATGTCTCATTAAGGTCGTCAAGACCTATATTACGCAACGGCTGATCAAACCTCAGTTTCCCTGTATTCCCCAATGGCTCACAAATTCGACGTCAAAAGTTTTTACTCGGGAAAAGCAGTGGGTTCGGCAGCTGTTCCCCCAAGCGCGCGACAAGAACCGTGCGGGTATCGTTAGCCGCTCCAGGTAACTGACGGCTCTGATCCACCAACGGGACGACATAGCCGCCAGGGCGACGGATGGGCCGAGGCGCCTCGGGTGCCCCGTACACGCCGTTAACGGCGCCGCACGTTTTCCGAAGATGGCGCTGCCAGGCCCATCATTGCCCTTTTTAAGCTCCACCGTTTCAGCTTCCTTCTTCCTCATACCTCGTTTTCACCAAAAAAATCAGAAAAACTTTCGCATTCAAGCTCTCGTGCCTTCTTCTTGGCTTTCTACCCCTTCAAACCCTACTGTGACTCATGGAGCCTTCACAGAGTTCTTGGGAAGTGCGAGCGAAAACTAGAGCAGAAGCAACAATGATTAGCAATAGCCAGTGATGTCCCGGACTCGGCCTTTTTCTCGAATGCGCTTTGCTTTCTCCCTTTTTTGTCTTTCTTTGTTTTTCTGTCAAGGCCTCACCTGCCAGGTGTTGACGCTATGGTAGGATGTGGGTGCCCGCGTCCTTCCGCTAGGGCTGGATATTGTGGACATCCATCTCCTCGTCAAGACGAGTGATACGAAGGAGAAATGGATGCTCACCACCTCCCCCGGGGAAGGGCCAAGCTCACGTAGGGTGCCGGAGGCGAAAACGTTGGAACCCGCGAGGAAGGTATCACGCCGGTGCGCTATTAAATTCACAGCGTCTACTAGGTGAGTCACGGCGTTTTACTGTGTATTTCCCATCATTTGTGTTAAATGGACTAACTAGCAGTGTCGAGGAGAAGGTCGATGGACATCTACCCCCGCTTCGAGGGGTCGTCCTCCCGAGCTGACGCCGATGAGCTTGTGGCTTAGTGGCAGCATGCCATAAGCCTTCTCCAAGACATGGTCACTGCCCTCGACGATGCCGAGGTGAGGTTAGCAGCGTCCGAGGTGGGGAAGCCGAGGTGGAGAAAAGGTTGGCAGCAGCTAAAGCGGCAAGGACTAAGACCACGACCAGGCTGGCAGAAGCGGTGGTGGCGCGGGAGGAGGCTAACCATAGGTATCGACTTGCTTTCTTTTCCTTTATTTTATGTTTTGGTGTGTGCTTTGACCAACCTCTTTTTGTAAAGGCCGATTGTCGGCCCTCCACCGATAGGTCGGCGACCTGAAGGTTCGTGCGGAGGTGGCCGAGACACGCTGGGCGGATTGCACGGATTGAGTTCGGGCGCTCCTTTCCAAGATCGATCCTGAATCAGCGTCGGCCAGGATGGCCTAGGACGCGCTCATGGCACATCTTCTCGACGGGCAGAAGCTTCTCCAAGCTTTTGTCCAGGACGTTGCGAAGACTGCAGCAACGCATGTCCTTGGGGTGGTGCATAAGTTGTACCCCAGCATGGAAATTGAGGCAGTCTCAGAAGGGTGGCCAGCCGGTGTCGCCGAGGCCGACGATGAAGGCATTTACGCCGCAATGGAGCCGACGACGGAGAAGATCGTTGTCGACTTTGTATTTGGAGACTTTGTATTTGGTGCAATGTAGAACCTCAATTCTTTTGAATGCAGTCTTCGAGTCGCGAAATGTCCAAAGTATTTTTGGACAACCGACCTTCTACCATGTGGCAGACTTTGTGTCGACGGGATGGTCGGCAGTCCTCCAAGAGGGTTACCCAAGGAGGTAAAAGAGAGTGGTCGAGGTGTCTCACCGATAGATCCAATGGTCGACTAGGGAATCAAACGAGCCAAGAGGCAAGAGAGTTTATACTGGTCCAGCCCTCCTAGAGGATAATAGGCCTACGTCCAGTGATTTCTGTCGGGGTGGTGTATGAACAAGGATTACAATGGAGATAGTTCTTAGGTGTTGTAGAGATTAGATCTAACTCCGAAGACTTGGGTTAGAGAAGAGTTCTCCGAGCACGATCCCCCTGCCCTCCCTTTTATATCTCAAGGGGGACAGTTACAAAAGGACTTGGGGGCCAAGAAAGCTAAGACTAAAGACTAAAAAGCAAGCACAAACAATATCTGAAAAGTACATAGAGATCCCTCCGGGTCCTGCGCGCCGTGGGCATCTTGTGCCTTATCCCATCTTGGGATTCATCCTCCTCCGCAGGTACTATCTAAGCAGCCTGGTCGGGTGACGTCATCTTCTACCGGGTTGTCCCCTCCTTGCCTCCTCTACGAGCCTTGCAAGGCAAGCCTTCCTTTTCGAAGAGATCTGAGGTCGGGCCGATGAGTTGAAGTCGAGAAGGAACATCGAAGTCAGACCTGGGGGGAGGTCGGGGTGGCCAACCCCAAGAAGAGGTCGGGCTGCCGACCCCATCTCGAGGACCTCCGGTCCAACTTTAGTTGACCTTGACTCCGCTCTATGAGCTACCTTGGGGTAACACCCCCCACACTGTCCTGAGCGACTTAGGCCTTCAACATAACTAATCTGGAGGGCTCCCGGTCGAGCTTGAGCGAGATAATCCCCTTCGTAGCGGGTTAGCACGCGAAGAGATAGCCATCTATTCACCTCGTGTCTGACCTTTGAAGCCGAGCAACTTGGGGCCTCAACAGACGGATCTGGAGAACTCCCAGTCAAGCTCGAACAACTTAGTCGTATACAAGGCAAACGAGCGAATAGGGGAGATAGACAATCACTCGGTACATGTGTGACCATCGTGGGTAAGCAGCTGAAGCCAGCGGAAGAGATTACGGGGGATCTCTAGTCAAGCTAGGGCCAGTTAATCGTTTACGTATTGAGTGAACATATGGTCGACGATTGACTATTCACTGTGTGTCTGACCCTCGAAGTAGGGCAGCTCAGGCCATCAAGAGACCTTAGTCTGGGTGGACACCGAGTCGAGCCCTAGGCGTCTTAGTCGTTTACACATGATATAGTCATTAAGAGCCCTAAGCCCATTTGCCTGGCACCCAAGCAAAACATGATCATTCTCGACCCTGGCCAGTCTCAGGGAGTGGTCCGACCCCTATCTCGAGGGAAGTCAGGTTGAGCCATCACGTTCGGTCGAAGTGGGCAAAGAATGAGCCCCCGGGCAGCTCAAGCATAACTGACGGACTCCTCTTCCAAAGAACCCCTAGCTAACGAGTGGGGGCCGCATTGCTCAGGGCTAGCCGTGAGCATTTTGCGAGGAAGGGGTCGAGCTAGCTGATGATGCTGGCCGAGAGGGCTGCGGAGCCCCCGAGCCATTTGGGGGTTGGAAGAAGATGACCTACAGATAGATCAATGGATAATTGAAATTGCATTATGGAAGTGATTGAGGGCTGGGTACTTAGCTGTTCAAGCATAGAATCAGCGCAGGTGCTCAATGTTTCATGAGTTCGGCACCTCTTGACCATCTACGCGAATTAGCTTGTAGGAGCGTGGGCGTTTAACAGCGGAGACGATAATGGGGCCTTCCCAGGGGGCCGACAACTTGTGCATGCCAGCCGAGGACTGCACTCTATGGAGCACAAGGTCGCCAACCTTGAAGGACCTCCCTTGGACATTCCTCTCGTGGTAACGGCGAAGGGCCTACTGGTAGCGGTCTGTCTAGATCACCGTGGCCATCCGAGCTTCTTCAAGGCTATCGATGTCCTTAGCTTGCGTCTGCTCAGCCATGCCTTCATCATAGTGGCGAATCCTCGGGGAGTCGTGGAGCATGTCGACCGGCAAGACAGCTTCCGAGCCATAGACCACGAAGAACAAGGTTTGGCCATGGCTCGGCTTGGCTAGTTGTGGAGCCCCCAGAGCACGGCGGGGAGCTCGCGCAACCATCGGCCTCCGTACTTCTGGAGCGGGTCGAAGAACCAAGCCTTCAGACCCTATAAAATCATACTGTTGGCATGCTCACACTGCCCGTTGGATCGGGGATGTGTCACCGAGGCATACTTGACCTCGATGCATCTGTCTTTGCAAAACTCCCAAAAATCATTTCTAGTAAACCGTGTGCCGAGGTCGGAAATGATCTCCCTCGGGACACCAAAATGGTAAGCAATTCCCTCAATGAAGTCGACCGCTTTCTTAGCAGTGTAGGTCTTCATAGGCATTACCTCAATCCATTTAGTGAATTTGTTGATAGCAACGAAAATACGATCAAAGCCTTGTTGTTCCTTTGGGAATGGGCCGACCATGTCAAGCCCCCAGCACGCAAATGCCCATGATGGTGGGATCGTTTGGAGAGGTTGAGCCGGGAGATCATGCTACTTGGCAAAGAACTGGCACCCGGTGCAGTGTCGCACAAGTTCCTTGGCATCTTTGTTGGCAGTCGGCCAATATAAGCCCACGCGAAACACCTTGCCTACTAGCGTCCGAGCACCTGCATGATTGACACAGATGCCCGAAACATGTCCTTGTTGCCTCTAGGGCATATCAGTAACAGTTTCCCACTTGCACTAGAGTCAATCATGTATGTATCTAACACCCATTGCTCTTGTGTGCACTTCATGTTTCGGCTGAGGGAGAGGTTTTGTCAACGGATCGGCTATGTTGAGATCCGTGTGCACTTTGCATATTTTGACATCACCTCTGTCCACAATCTCACGGATGAGATGATATCGCCAAAGTATGTGTTTGGACTTCTGATGTGACCTCGGCTCCTTGGTGAAGGGTTACGCGGAAGCTACGCTAGCCGAAAACAAAAATTTCTACCGCGCAAACCAGGAACACTTGCAAGTAAGGGCCGATAAATCGTTACCGATTGGAGTAGAGTGCAGCGGAATAGCCAATCAGGGCAATCCGATCCGGAACAGTGTAGCCGATTCCCGGAGACAGCCGATTCGCCAATCAGCCGATTCGAGTCGTTCGGCCACGTTCTCACGCCTCGCTCCGATGCGCCCGACCGCAGCCGATTCCACCACAGCCGATCGCTCCAATTGCAGCCGATCCGAAGCCGATCAACAGCGTGCAATGTAGCAGCGCCTCTACCGGTATCCACACGTCCGGGGACAGAACGCCGTACACCCGTGTGCTAGCACGCGATGCAAGGCTAGGGTTTGGCTCGAAAGTGGGGAGGGTTTCCGTGGAGATTGATCTCGGCGACTTCGTTGCACGCGATGCAATTGACGTATCACGCTCTCCACCCCTCCCTCCTTTATATAGAGTTGGCCGACGGGACTAGTGGCCGATTAGGACTCTATTTTGAATCGGATCTCATCCGTATCTCATAGAGTTGGCCGCCCCACACGTCGTAAGCCCATAGGACTCTATCCGATCGGATCCCTATCCGATCGAGCCGTATCCGAGTCCAACTCGAATATCTATTCTATCCCCTTAAGCGTGCGACCCGTAGGTTCAGGTATACTCGGTTTCGGCTATAGTCTAACTTAGCCGATCATCGGCTCGAGTCTAACTCCCGACTGTCAAAAGCGGCGCCTAGCAGCACATATTGACACCATAGTATACAAGAATAATATTGGCTCGAACCTGTAATGTGTACACAAATCCCTTTGCCTCACGATACCGGTTAAGCTATAGGCAAGATGTGTGCCATCCCTTCAATAGCTTAACCATTCACTCGAACCGTATTGGATTATCCGCCGTTGATTGACTCCTCAATCAACTTAGCATGGCCATGCATTTCCATAATCCATTACCTCGAGGGGCCCAGAGATATCTCTCCAAAGGAGGGGCAAATTCCATCTTGATCACTCACATCCCACTCCATGTTTCATAGCAAACCCGAAAACTACCTTTATAACTACCCCATTACGGGATAGCGTTTGGTAGTCCCAAAGTAGGCTACTACACATGTTGGAATCCATGGTGATCTTAGGTCTAAGGACTTTGTACCAACACTACCGAGACCAACTAATGGCACATTAATTCATGTAGTGTCTCATGGTGGGTCTATCCAACAATGTGTTCTCCAACACATATGTCCATGTTTATTGATTTGGTATCTCCATACCCATGATCTATGAGACATGATCATCAATCAATAAACATGCCGATCTTAGAATCATATTTGTTCCAACAATATGACATATGATCGAGGATCGTTTAGAAATAGATTCATACATAAAGAGTCTCATATATAAGTCACGTACTTATTGATCAAGTACAAGATGTCTATTTCATGGAACCGAATAACACTTTATTCATTTGTACATAAACATTGACGTGATATCCAACATCTTCATGTTGCCTCTAGGACATATCACTAACAATCTCCCACTTGCACTAGAGTCAATCATGTAAGTATCTAATACCCATTGCTCTTGTGTGCGCCTCATGCTTCGTGAGGGAGAGGTTTTGTCGCGAATCGGCTATGTTGAGATCCGTGTGCACTTTGCATATCTTGACATCACCTCTGTCCACTATCTCGCGGATGAGATGATATCGCCGAAGTATGTGTTTGGACTTCGATGTGACCTCGGCTCCTTGGCTTGCGCAATGGCTCCACTATTATCACAATAGAGAGACATTGGACCGTCGTACTAGTCATCACACCAAGCTCGAAACGAATTTCTTGATCCAAACAGCCTCCTTTGCAGCTTCCGAAGCAGCAATGTACTCGGCCTCCGTTGTAGAATCAGCAACAGTATCCCGCTTGGAACTCTTCCAGTGATCGCGCCTCCGTTCGGGCAGAACACGAACCCAGATTGCGATCTATAATCATCCTTGTCCGTTTGGAAACTAGCATCGGTGTAACCACTTACAACGAGCTCTTCTTCACCTCCATAGACTAGGAACATATCCTTAGTTCTTCTCAAGTACTTAAGGATATTCTTTACTGCATCCAGTGACCTTCACTGGATCGATTGGTATCGCTCGTAGCACTCAAAGCGTACGAGACATCGGGCGTGTACAAAGCATGGCATACATGATGGATCCAATTGCCGAAGCATATGGAACCATACCCATCTTATTCCGCTCATCATGTGTCCGAGGACACCGATTCTTGCTAAGCTTAATGCCATGTGACATGGGCAAGAAACCTTTCTTGGAATCATGCATGTTGAACCTTTTCAACACCTTGTCAATGTATGTACTTTGGCTTAATCCAATTAGCCTCTTGGATCTATCTCTATAGATCCGAATGCCTAATATGTATGCTGCCTCCCCTAAGTCTTTCATGGAAAAACTATTTTTCAATGAAGACTTGATGGATTCTAGCATAGGGATATCATTTCCAATCAATAATATGTCATCCACATATAAGATTAGAAATACAATTGCGCTCCCACCGACCTTTTGTAAACACAGGCCTCTTCTTCATTTTTGATGAAACCAAACCCTTTGATTACTTCATCGAAATGAATATTCCAACTCCGAGATGCTTGCTTCAATACATAAATGGATTTCGTAGCTTGCATATCTTACCAGTGATTGTGGATCGACAAAACCCCGAGGTTGTATCATGCATACATCCTCGCTTAGGTTTCCATTTAGGAAAGCCGTCTTGACATCCATCTCGCCATATCTCATAATCAAAATATGCAACAATCGCTAGAATAATCCGAATAGACTTAAGCATTGCAACGGGCTAGAAGGTTTCATCATAATCAACACCTTGAATCTGTTTAAAATCTTTCGCCACCAATCGCGCCTTATAGATGTGAACATTTCCATCCATGTCGGCCTTTTCTTAAAAACCCATTTACACTCAATGGTTTTGACACCATCAGTGGATCAACCAAGTTCCAAACTTGATTGTCATACATGGATTCTATTTCGGATTTCATGGGTCCAAGCCACTTGTTGGAATCGGGTCCCATCATCGCTTCCTCATAGGTCTTAGGCTCATCGTTGTCTAACAACAATATATCTTGTTGTTTCGCACTGTGTACTGGCGCACGACGTGATCTTTCGACCTCCGTGGGGCGGTGTATCTACAACGGTGGCGCAACATCTTGTTCCTCCTGTTGTGGCTCCGTGGTAGCTGTAACATTTTATAGTGTTCCTTGAACTTCTTCAAGATGCACCCTGCTCCCACTAACCCTTCTTGAAAGAAACTCTTTCTCCATGAAGACACCGTGTCGGGCGACAAACACTTTGCCTTGTTTCCTTAGGATATCCCACAAAGAAGCACTTGTCGATTTGGGTGTGAGATTGTCTGACCGTAAAAGTTTTACATAAGCCTCACATCCCCAAATTTTCACAAAAGACAAACTAGGGGGTCGCCCGTCCTTTTCTCATATGGTGTCTTTTCAACCGACTTAGATGGAACTCTATTTAGTGTGAACGCACTGTTTCAAGAGCATATCCCCGTAAGGATAACGGAAGATCACTTTGGCTCATCATGGACCGCACCATGTCCAACAAGGTGCGATTTCTCCGTTCGGACACCCCATCCCATTGTGGAGTTCTGGCAGAGTCAACGTGGAACAATTCCACAATCTTTCGATGATTACCAAATTCTTGGCTCAAGTATTCCCCTCCACGATCCGATCGTAGAAACTTGATTGTTTTCCCTAAATGTTTCGTACTTCATTATGGAATTCTTTGAACTTTTCAAAGGATTCAGACCTATTCCTCATTAAGTAGATATAACCATATCTACTAAAGTCATCGGTAAAGGTAATGAAGTACCGATAACCACCTCTCGGCCGTTGAGCTCATTTGTCCACATACATCGTATGTACGAGTGCCAACAAGTCATTTGCTCTCTCACTGTGTCCGTGAAAGGTGCCATTGTCATCTTACCAAGTAAACAAGACTCACATGTCTCAAATGATTCAAAATCAAAAGAGTGAAGCAATCCATCCTTATGGAGCTTCTCCATGCGTTTCGATTTATATGGCCTAAGAGACAATGCCGGATAAACGTGGGATTTGTATCATTTGGGAGTTGCCGCTCGTATTAATGTTATAGATGGGAGACGCTTCAAGATTCAAAACGTATAATCCATTCACCAATGGAGTATGAAAATAGAACATATCTTTGAGATAAACCGAACAACCAAGTGTCCATTGATCTAAAATCATATCCTTCCGCTTGCAAACATGAAGCGGAAATAGCGTTTTGACCTAGAGTTGGAACACAATAACAATTATTTAATTCCAAAACTAATCTTGAAGGTAAATGAAGTGATGTAGTGCCGACGGCGATTGTAGCAACACTTGCTCCATTGTCGATGCGCAGGTTCACCTCGCCCCTTCTCAAGCTTCTACTTCTTCTCATTCCATGAAGCAGAAGTCGCACTTTGCTTCTTTTTGAGATCCTCCACGTACTTTTGCGCTTTCTTTTCAGTGACTGTCTCCTTGCAATAGAAGCAAATGGCATCTCGATGTCACCGACCCCTTCTTGCGCTTCTTTGCGTTGGAGGCACTCGCAATCTAATCGGGAGTTGGTTTCCGCTTGGTGCAAAGTTTCTTGACAGGTGGTTTGCGCTTAGCCTTCTCCATTATCATCACATGATGACCATTTTTCTGGATACTCTCCTCACTGTCTTTAGAATCCCATGCAATTTGGCCAAGGTCTTATCCATACTGTTCATGTGATAATTCAATATGAATGGCTCGTGAGCTCGATGGAGCGACCGGAGAATCACATCGCAGCCAACTCTTGGCTATGGGGAAAACCTAGTTTTTCTAGATTCTCAATGTAGCCAATCATTTTTATCACATACGGACGACGGGACTCCCTCAACAAGCTCGCATGCAAACAGGGACTTTGAGGTGTTGAACCTCTCGGCCCGTGCTTGGTTCTCAAACATGCGACGCAGTCCCCGAATAATAGTATGAGCATCGCTGCTCTCATATTGCTTCAAGCTCGAGAGGACATTGTAGCTAGCATGAGACACTTAAGTCTAGGGCATCATTAGTGTGCTTCTCATAAGTCCTCCGTGCGTAGCGGTAGCATTATTAGGCAACTCATCCGGATAGGGTACTTCAAGAACATACTCCTTGCGCTCTTGCTTGAGAACAATTCTCAAGTTGCGATACCAATCCATAAAGTTTGTTCCATTTAATTTTTCCTTTTCGAGAATAGATCGCAAATTAAAGGTACGGGTGTAGTATTAGCCGCCATTTATTCTACAACAGAAAAGCAAAGTTTAGCACAATGTTTATGCTCTGTCTATTGTTAAACAATTTAACATAAGACTCCCATTACGTATTTTACACCTTCTCTCTAAGTTACGTATTGGGTCAAGATCCACATGTTAATTAATTTCTAGTGAGCTTTGGCATCACGGCTAGAAGATTAATAACATTGGTAAGCAACTCCTTGCTAATCACATCTCTATGTGACTCTTGTTGTTGGTGTGGCATCTCCATGCCCCAGGCGCCAACCTATGCCCCAAAGCCCAAAACTGTTTTGATAGCCTTGTTAAGTAAACCAAATGCTCTGCGTATATATCCGACATATACTCCCTCTTGTTATGATAGAGAATGGTGCTCGCTTTGACAGACCCACCATTGACGAGCATAACGTGTGACGGGTGCAACATTTGGAAGGGCATCATTACTACTTAATTTTGTGAGGGATGCTATCCTATCAAAGAAACATATCACATATATGAAAGCAGGTAGAATAGCAACTAATGAAATAGTATGGCCCCCTTCACATGGTGATCTCCATCTCCATGCCGGTGTAGAGAATCTCCATCTTCATAACCGTTCTTCCAAGTGCCGAAAGCTTGATTTCTTCAAACTAAGCTACTACTATAGAAGCTATAATTGAAGATTACATCGACTCGTAGGTCGTGAAGGAATATTACAAGCATTGCACGTAAAAAAGAATATTACAAGGATTGCACATATGAAAGAATATTATACGCATCACATGCATCTCGTACATACAATAAGGCCATACCATCTCAAAGCATTCTCTGCAAAAACAAGTTAGGCGTATGTAACATCCTGAAAATCGAAGGAGTAGAATTCGGAACGTGAAAATCGGAACTCACAAAAACTTTTTGGAATCATTACTTCTTATCGTGTTTTTCGATCTTAATTGCCAGTTCAGCGATATAAGATTTTCTTCTGGAATTACCTTGAGGTAAAATGGAGTACAACCCTAAGCTTTGCAACCCCAGCCGGTGAAAACAATTTCAAAATAAACATGTGTGTACTCTGAAAAGAGCATATAGATATATATATATGTATATAATATGGTCCATTACAAAAAGGGATATATTAATGTTTAAACTCTAATTGATGGGGAAAATATAATAGATAATTGGAATTGGATGGCAAAAATATTTTTGGAAAAAGAGAAATAAAATTTGAAATTTGGCTTAAATCAAAATTCCATTTTCTTGAATTTAAGAGAAGAGACAAAATAAAAAAAATGGAAAATATCTATAAACAAAAATATAGGGAAAAGTGAAAAATATAATTTTAGAAATGGTTCTGTGAATATCAAGATTTATTTGGGATTTTTAGGGATAAAAGAAATGGAAATGGAAAATAGGATTTCAAATTCGGGATAAATGGAAAAGTGCACTGTTCATCGCGTCAGCAGGTGTTCGACCAAAACCGTCAGCCACGTTCGCGCGCGCCACGCGCCGAACGCCGTGCCGCGCCGTACAGATGCCCGCGCACGCGTGTTTCTCGCCGACGACACCGTCTCCCGCGCCACGCCGCCGGGTACGGGCCGCGCCACCCGCGGTCGCCGGCGCCACGACGCCGGCTAGGCCGCCGCCATGTCGCCGCCGACGCTGCGTGAGCGCGCCGCGCTGGCAGCCCGCACGCACCGCCTCGCCGCGCTCACCGTACGCACATACATCAGCTGCAGCTGCCGCACGTCGCGCACGATCTCCCCGCGACCGCGCCATGCCGCTGACGCCTGCGCCATTGCTGCCGTCGCGTCGCCCTCGCCGTCGACCGCCTATAAGAAGCCTCCCCAGACCCGGCCCCCAACATCAAAAATACTCCCCTGTGCGCACTCGTGCTTTTCCCCCAATTTCCCCCAAAGATTAGCCACTACATTGCGCGAATTTTGGGAAGGATCGGAGCTCGGCCGGAAGAACCCTAATTCGACCGCCTGTGCGACACTCCGAAATTCGTCACCCTCGGCCGATTTCTTCCCGAATTAAAGGTACCATTATCATCCCCGTGCTCTAGGTATTATTTCCCCTAAGCTTCCCGAGCAAAATGGTCGCCGGAAAATCGCCGGCGACGAACCCCTCGATTCCCCGTCTCGGCCGCCGAACCACCTCGCCGTCGCCGGCCGCTGCAGCGCCTCTCCGGCCAAACCAACCTCACCTTTAGCATCCCTAGGGTTCACGATGCTTGTAGACCCCTCACTTTAGCGAACTTTGCCGGATTTTTGCGCCGACGAGCGCCACCGCCGCCGAACCACCCAACCGTCGCCACCCTTTCCGCCGCTCCCGGTCTCGGCCGAGTGGAGAAATGGAACCCTCGTGGTCCCAAGATGGTGTACCGCCCCTCTTTTCCCTAGCTCCGGCCCTCCCTCGCGTCGGCACCCCTCCCTCACCGTCGGCCGCCGTGGGAAAACAGAGCAGGAAAGGGAGGGAAGAAGCGAGGGAAGAAAGAAAAGAAAGAAAAAAATAATAAATAAGGAAAAGAAAAATAGTAAATGAATTAGGGTAAAGGTAAAAAAATTATTTTGGAAATATTTTAGGATAAAGAAAAAAATAAGGTTTTTGAAATATTATTATCTAGGAATGAGTATAATATTCTTTTTCCATCCAAAAGGAAATACTTTGTGAAAATAATTTATAGATTAAATTTTTCCTTTTTATGAATTCAAATATTGTCCGACCTCTAAATTGTTATCGAAGTTCACATGAGATTTTTTTAAAAAATATTAGCTAAGCATGAATGGCATTATCCTGTCGTTAGAATTTCAAAACCCCTAACAAATATAATTGCAACATTAAAGATCAATTATTGGAGATATGGAAATTAGAAACCTAATTATTCTAGGATATCTTCAAATTTAAGTGCAAACTACATATTAATTACGAGATGGTTCGCTCGGTTTAACCGAACTCTTTTTCGTTGATTCAACTCTTAAGATTTCCGAAGTTTGAGGTTGTGTTTGGAATCCGCTTTCCGCGATCATTTTGAGGACTCTTTCTTTTTCGTTGATGTTGTTGAATTTTAATTGGAATCAATCCTTCTTTTCGCACGTACGGATAGCGTCCGAAGAGGTGAACACCGACTACGCGGAAGACCCCACTCAACCGCGTGCGAGCAAGGCAAGTCTTCACACCCTTTGAACATATTGATCCCAATTGCGAAATGATGTTAATTTAAACTCTAAACATGCATGCTTTACAGAGTTACCTATACTTGTTATGCCATCCCTTGCTATTGGTTACCTTTAGAATTACTCCTTGTAACTCGCGATGTGATACAAACAACCGAAGCATAACTGCGCTTAGCCATGCTATGCTTAGATTTATGCATACTCATGACTTTATGAAAAAGCTTTGTGCTTGGGCAACTACCTTAGGGAAGGTAGTTGAGATTCGGCATGTGGAGACATGAGCGCCACATGGCCATGAGAATGAGAAACTAAGTTTGATGAAAATTGAAAGTACTATACAAATGTTTTAGACTGGGCGGCGGATGATTTGGGTGGACTCGGAAAAGGCAAGTGCCGACCTGGTCAATTAAGGACCGAGCCATGAGATAGCCGGAAACGAGCCGTACAACCGTACTTCTCGAATGGGTATAGACCTAGCTGACTAGATAGCCGAGCGGAGGCGTATCCTTGCATAGATGGTTCTCTATGATGTGGTTATGGGATGAGAATGAGGCTGTGGCCTTTGTTATGAATGGTGGGATTAAACTAATGTTAATTAAACTTAAAGATTGGAAATGTCTTCCCTTACCCGGTGCGCCGAACTCCTCTCACCGCTAGAAAAGGACGGCTAGAGTGCATGAGGACATAAGTTCATGGAGCGGGTACTGCCAAGTGAGGTTATCGAAAGGCTTTGCCGTGACCGTCTCATGTGTTGAGGCGTAGGCTCATTTGTTGGGCCATCGCGGAGTACGGGTAAAGTGTACATCCACTGCAAGTGTGAATAAATCAATCTATTCGAATAGCCGTGCTCGCGGATATTGAGCATCGTGACAAGACTTTCGCTTGGCTAGACTTTGAACTTAAAAATACTGGGATGGGTTTGCATGATGATTTTATTATTTGGTGGATCAACTTCTCGAGAATGCGAGAAGGGGTGGACTCCCGAGAAAATCATGACGAACCGGAGGCGGGAAGCCATCCTTGGAATCACGATGGATGGTAGACAACCGTCGCGGGTTAATGAACTATGAAATTAAAACTTGATTTGGCTAGTCGATAGGCTTGTGAAAAGAATTGTGAAACCGGCTTTACGCAAAAATAACCCTAGCCATGTTCTTTGAATAACCTTATCATATGCATCAATTCGTGATGGCTTGCGAGTACGGTTGGTACTCACCCTTGCTATACGCACAAACCTCCAACTGATGGAGTTGAAGAACCGGAAGATCCATACGCATATCACCGGGAGGACGAGGAAGCGATGGCGCATATTAGACCTTAGCTCCGGTCATTGCTCGTGGCAATTGACAAGCCGCGCCTCTTTCCGCCGCCTTATCTAAACTCTGTTTTTATGTTGTATTCGGACCATAAGGTCCTGTGGGATGAACAATGCCTTCGGGCCTATTAATGTAATAATGGTATTGTAAGACTATTCGTGCATGTGCACTTGATTATCCAAGGTGTATTCGTGGGTACCAACTACTCGATCCAGGGAAATGGTACTATGAACACGAAAGATTCCCGCCTCAAAATCGGGGGTCTACAAAGTTGGTATCGAGCATGCGACCGTAGGCTAAGACCAAATGGCGCCCTTCCCCTAACTAGATGGCTAAAGGGAAATATCCCTACGTAGGATCAGTTTTAAACTAATATTTCCGAAAATGCAAATATACCTTTTCTACATCCGTATTTCTTTTTACCAAATGATTATGATAGCTCTCTCCCGCTAACCCCAAGTTGCCTATAAAAGCAGATGTCAAACCACGACGGAACCTGGGAAGTCACTGTTCCGCGAGACGAGGGGTTCGTGGTACAACTTCAGTCCCTACTATGGTGCTTGAGGTACCCGGAACCACCCACCTATCACACCAAAAGGCATGGCTCCAAAGTGTATCCAGCCTGGGAGGCGGCCGTATCCATAGAAGCCCGCATGGGAAGCGAGACATCTTACTGCTTCCACACTCGCTACCATCGGGACCTAGCGACGGCTATTCAGATGCGGCTCGCGAGGCCTTCCTTCGCCTTAATGCGGAACACCGTGCCGAACTCACAATGACAGAGTTCGTGCATCATCCTTACCGCGAAGAGGGCAACCCGATCCGCACCGTGGAGGCTACCCCCGCTGCTACAACCCGATGGTCACGCGTCTATCCGTTGGGCGGAGACAAGAGACGATCGTTACGAGGAGGCCCCGCTCGAGATCAACGATCAGCGACCACGCTCAATGATCCGGTCACAGCCACCAAGGCCGTGGAGACCCAGATAAACATGCCGCACTCACTGCAGCCAATGGTGCCCAGTATGAGCAACTCTCGGACCGCTACATGGCCCGAGGGAGGCTCTGGTAGAGCTGGAAGAGCAGCTCGGGAAGAGCAAAGCAGATCAACCACTAGAGGAACATGCGCACTCGTCTCCCGTCTACGCCGCAGTACTTCCACCGAACCTCGTACCATCACCTCCCGCCCCGTGCCCGACCACTATTACCTTATGACTCCAGCAAGCTTAGATACTTTTCAAGCTATGATGGAGCAAGCTTTATGTTGAGCACGAGCCCTGCACCGTGCACCGGTAGACCCCACCGCTGCCACATCCATGGGACCCACCCCGAGCTCCGTACCAGCACCATCCGAGCCGGGATCGGAGAGGGTAACCCCATCCGATCTACACCGACACGGAGTCCGAGACAGAGCCCATGGAGATCAAATTGGAGTCTAGCGACACCGACTCAATGGAGGAGGAAGTTCCCCTCGTCGCCCGACTCACACGGGAGGCCCCTCACCCGCCGACGCCCGCAAGAGTACGCGGCCACCGAGTCGGAAGATTCGGCGGACTCGAGGCCACCACCTCCGAGCCATGGGGACTTCGGTTTGCCTCAGCGGACCACCCACTTCCGCGCCCGGCTCTTGCGGATGGTTGGATGACTAGGCGGGAAGGACCTTCCCACTCGGCAAGCACTTCCTATTTCCCTTAATTAGTTGATGTAGTTGGACGATATAATTATTATTGCTATCCGGCATGAAGGGTGTGTGTGTACGTGTACCCCTTATGTAATATGATGAACCTGAGCACCGCTTTGCGGTGTCTTAATTCGTAAGCTTATTATTATTTCACCCTGTCTGTTGATTGAAGATCATTCAAAAGAACTTGAAGAAAGATTCCCCGGGAACTATAATCTAAACTGGTCCGATCTGTTAATTCATCTACCTTCTTCGATGGCACATCGCCGCAGAGCCGCAGCAGAACCAACGAGAACCCGCCGTAACCCAACCCCTCCACCCGGCGAAGGTCATGGCTTTGCGGACCCGGCTACTCCAAGCGATTGCTAATAATCAAGGAGGTCGAGGAGGATCGAGTCTGGGGGAATTCATGAGAGCTAAGCCGCCCACTTTTTCCACGGCCGAAGAGCCTATGGATGCCGAAGATTGGCTAAGAGTGATAGAGAAGAAGCTAACCCTCGTCAGAATCCGAGAAGCGGATAGAGTTATCTTCGCTACTAACCAGCTGGAGGGTCCCGCGAGTGACTGGTGGGACACCTACAAGGAGACACGAGCTGAAGACGCCGGCGAACCAACATGGGAGGAATTCACGGCTGCATTCCGTGAGAATTTCGTGCCACTGCGTGATGAGGATGAAGAAAAACGAGTTCCGCAGATGCGTCAAGGGAACACCTCGTACAAGAATATCTGAACAAGTTCACCAAGCTTGCCGTTACGCCACCAAAGTGACCAGGCGACGAAGAAGAAAAGATAGACAAATTCATTGAGGGACTAAATGACGAACTGAGGGGACCAATGATCGGGCAGGATCACACCAGTTTCCAAAGCCTCATCAACAAGGTCGTCCGACTTGAGCATGACCAAAAGGTGGTAGACAATAACCGCAAGAGGAGGCTCGCTATGGCTCGCCCATTTCAGGGAACGCCACAACGCCCCAAGGGAGCCACCCCGTCTGGATGGAAGCCAAATGTTCCGGCAACCGGACGTTCTCCCGCTTCCGACCATGTCAACAGGTCAGCTACACCTCAGTTTCGTACGCCCACACCAACCCTAGCCGCTCCAGAAGAAGGAATGTGAGTGTTTCAATTGCGGAGAATTCGGGCACTACTCCAATAGCTGCCCAAAACCACGCAACGCCCGTGCGCACCGGCGCCAATGCAACGCCCGTCCGAGGAACCCCACCCCTGCGGCGGGGACGAGGTCTATTCAGACCCCGCTACCCAACGAGGCCGCCACCGGGTTTCGACGTGGCCGGTGAATCATGTGCGGGCGGAAGAAGCTCGGGAGGACCGGAGCGTATTGATGGGTATGTTCTCTATCAACTCGCACCGCTTAAAGTTTTATTCGATTCGAGCCTCGCATTCATTCATATCTTCCCAAGTAAGCAAACAACACCACCTACACCAAGTAGCACTTAAGAGGCCTATGCTTGGTACACTCACCGGGGAGACATAACCGTACCCCATGCCTGCATTAATGTGCCCATACGGATTAGAGACGTGGTGTTTCTCTCAAACCTTATGGTGCTATCACCCCAAACCATAGATGTCATACTCGGGATGGATTGGTTGACCAAAAATAATGGGATTATAGACTGCAATCGAAGGGAAGTCACGGTATCCACCCCATGGGGATCACCGATGAGCATAACTATGGATCAAAACCCAAAGCTATGTGAGCAAGCTGCGGGAGTGTTCACCATGCTACCGCTAGGCGGAATGCCGTAGTACAAGAATACCCGGATGTGTTTCCCGAGGAATTACCGGAATGCCCCGGATCGCGACGTAGAGTTTATCATCGATCTAATGCCCGGTACGCCCCCATATCCAAGAGACCTTATCGAATGCCGGCCAACGAGTTAGAGGAACTCAAGAAGCGAGATAAAGGAACTACAAGAGAAGGGATTTGTACGCCCAGCTCTTCTCCTGGGAGCCCGAAGTACTCTTCGTCAAAAGAAGGACGGGAGTATGAGAATGTGTGTGGACTACCGATCGCTGAATGAAGTAACTATCAAGAACAAGTACCCGCTACCTCGAATAGATGACCTATTCGATCAACTTAAAGGTGCGCAGTGTTTTCCAAGATTGATCTACGGTCAGGATATCATCGTTGAAGATTAGAGCCGGAGATATTCCTAAGACGGCGTTCTCTACACGTTACGGCTTATACGAGTTCAGTGATGTCCTTTGGATTGACCAATGCCCCGCATACTTTATGAACTGATGAACAAGGTATTCATGGAATACCTGGACAAATTCGTAGTGGTGTTCATCGACGATATACTTATCTACTCCAAGAACGATGAGGAGCACGCGGAGCATCTACGACTGCATCGAAAAGTTACGAGAGCACCACCGTATGCAAAATTCAGCAAATGCGAGTTCGGCTCAAGGAAGTCGCTTTTCTTGGCCACGTGGTTTCAGCCGAGGAGTAGAAGTAGACCCCGCCAAGGTCGAAGCCGTTACGGGATGGAAGGCACCCAAGTCGGTGACGGAAGTACGGAGTTTCTTGGGCTTGGCCGGTTACTACCGACGATTTATCGAAGGGTTTTCCACGTAACCCGACCTATGACTCAACTCCCGAAGAAGGAAAAGAAGTTTGAATGGAATGAGAAGTGCCAAAAAGCCTTCGACCAATTAAAAGAAAAGTTAACCACCGCCCCAATCTTGACCTTACCCGACAACCGGAAGGACTTCGTGATGTACCGTGATGCATCCCGGCAAGGATTAGGAGGAGTATTAATGCAGGATGGGAAGGTCGTAGCGTATGCCTCGCGACGTACGACCCCACGAAGAGAATTATCCCACACACGACTGGAATTAGCCGCAGCTTGTACACGCATTGAAGATCCGGAGACACTATCGATCGGGAACCACCGTGATGTGTATACCGATCACAAGAGCCTAAAATATTTCTTTACTCGCCTGATCTCAATCTACGACAGAGGCGATGGCTGGAGTTGATCAAGGATTACGATCTAGGAATCCACTATCATCCCGGCAAGGCAAATGTAGTGGCCGATGCGCTGAGCCGCAAAGCCCAATGCAACCACCTGGGATTGGGCGGTATGGCCAGCGAACTCCAAGAAGAAATGGCTAGACTCAATCTGCACCCGATTCCTCACTGAGAAGTGAATTCACTGGAAATCCAACCCCTACCGAGAACTCAAATAGAGGAAGCCCAAAAAGGGAATGAGGAAACCCAGAAATCAAGGAACGCATGGCGCCGGACGCGCTCGGGAGTTTTCGTAGATGACAAGGGAATCTGTGGTACAAGAAAAGAATCTGTGTGCCCGAACGAGGCGGTTTGAGAGGATTGATCTTAAAGGAAGCCCACGAATCGGCATATTCGTTACATCCCGGAAGCACGAAAATGTACCAGGATTTGAAAGGAGAATACTGGTGGCCTAATATGAAGAGGGATGTAGCCGAATACGTAGCCGTGTGCGATGTGTGCCAAAGGGTGAAAGCCGAACATCAACGCCAGCTGGCTTGCTGCAGCCACTCAAGATTCCCGAATGGAAATGGGACGAGATAGGCATGGATTTCATAGTGGGACTACCCAAAACTACGACTGGTTACGATTCCATTTGGGTAATAGTAGATCGGCTCACCAAGACTGCCAGATTTATACCCGTGAAAACTAACTACAACAGTGCCAAGCTAGCGGAACTATATATGAGTAGGATTGTATGTCTTCACGGTGTACCAAAGAGGATCATATCGGATCGTGGTACCCAATTCACATCTCATTTTTGGAGCAAAGTCCACGAGGCACTTGGAAGTCATCTCGCTTTCAGTACCGCCTATCATCCGCAGACCGATGGGCAGACTGAAAGGACGAACCAAGTACTGGAAGATATGCTGAGGGCCTGTGCATTGGATTTCACCAAGGATTGGGAGAAATGCTTGCCGTACGCCGAGTTCTCTTACAACAATAGCTATCAAGCCGAGTCGAAGATGTCGCCAAACGAAGCTCTATTTGGTCGCCGATGTCGAACCCCATTGATGTGGTCGAAACCGGTGAACGAACCGTATTCGGGCTCGACATAATCAAGGAGGCCGAGGAAAAGGTTCGCCCGATTCGGGACCGACTACAAGCCGCTCAATCACGACAAAAGAGCTACGCGGATACTCGACGAAGAGAATTGGAATTGAAAGAGGGTGACTACGTGTATCTAAAGGTCTCACCACTACGGGGAACACAGAGATTCAAAGTCAAAGGGAAACTCGCACCACGATACGTGGGCCCATTCCGATAAGCGCTAGGAAGGGAGAAGTGGCTTACCAATTGAACCGCCCGAGAATCTCTCCGATGTCCACCCGTATTCCACGTGTCGCAGCTGAAGAAATGTTTGCGGGTACCGAAGAGCAAGCCCCGTTAGAAACCATCCATGTCCACAGTGATCTTACCTACCCGGAGCATCCAATCAAGATACTAGACGAAGCAGAAAAGAAGACACGAACCAAGTCGTGGCGCATGTACAAAGTACAATGGAGCAATCACACCGAAGAAGAAGCTACCTGGGAGAGCGAAGAATTCCTGAGGACAGAATATCCACACCTATTCAAGAATCGGTAAGAAAATCTCGGGGACGAGATTTATTGTTAGGGGGTAGGTTTGTAACATCCCGAAAATCGAAGGAGTAGAATTCGAAACGTGAAAATCGGAACTCACAAAAACTTTTGGAATCATTACTTCTTATCGTGTTTTTCGATCTTAATTGCCAGTTCAGCGATATAAGATTTTCTTTTGGAATTACCTTGAGGTAAAATGGAGTACAACCCTAAGCTTTGCAACCCCAAGTGAAAACAATTTCAAAATAAACATGTGTGTACTCTGAAAAGAGCATATAGATATATATATGTATATAATATGGTGCATTACAAAAAAAAGGGATATATTAATGTTTAAACTCTAATTGATGGGGAAAATATAATAAATAATTGGAATTGGATGGCAAAAATATTTTTGGAAAAAGAGAAATAAAATTTGAAATTTGGCTTAAATCAAAATTCCATTTTCTTGAATTTAAGAGAAGAGACAAAATAAAAAAATGGAAAATATCTATAAACAAAAATATAGGGAAAAGTGGAAAATATAATTTTAGAAATGGTTCGTGAATATCAAGATTTATTTGGGATTTTTAGGGATAAAAGAAATGGAAATGGAAAATAGGATTTCAAATTCGGGATAAATGGAAAAGTGCACTGTTCATCGCGTCGCAGTGTTCGACCAAAACCGTCGCCCACGTTGGCGCGCGCCACGCGCCGAGCGCCGTGCCGCGCCGTACAGACGCCGCGCACGCGTGCTCTCGCGACGACACCGCCTCGCGCGCGCCCGCCGCGGCATGGCGCCGCGCCACCCCGCGGTCGCCGACAGCCGCCGCCGACGCCGCGCTAGGCCGCCGCCATGTCGTCGCCGCTTGCTCGCGTGAGCGCCGCGCCCGTATCCAGTCCGCACGCACCGTCCTCGCCGCGCTCACCGTACGCACACACATCGGCTGCAGTTGCCGCACGTCGCGCACGATCTCCCCGCGACCGCGCCATGCCGCGACGCTGCGGCATTGCGCTGCGTCGCGTCGCCCTCGCCGTCGACCGCCTATAAGAAGCCTCCCTGCACCCGGCCCCCAACATCAAAAATACTCCCCGTGCTCACTCGTGCTTTTCCCCCAATTTCCCCAAAGATTAGCCACTACATTGCGTGAATTTTGGGAAGGATCGGAGCTCGGCCGGAAGAACCCTAATTCGACCGCCCGTGCGACACTCCGAAATTCGTCACCCTCGGCCGATTTCTTCCCGAATTAAAGGTGCCATTATCATCTCCGTGCTCTAGGTATTATTTCCCCTAAGCTTCCCGAGCAAAATGGTCGCCGGAAAATCGCCGGCGACGAACCCCTCGAATTCCCCTGTCTCGGCCGCCGAACCACCTCGCCGTCGCCAGCCCACTGCAGCGCCTCTCCGGCCGAACCAACCTCACCTTTAGCATCCTAGGGTTCACTGATGCTTGTAGACCCTCACTTTAGCCGAACTCGCTGGATTTTTGCCGCCGACGAGCACCACCGCCGCCGAACCACCCCACCGTCGCCGCCCCCTTTCCGCCGCTCCCGGTCTCGGCCGAGTGGAGAAATGGAACCCTCGTGGTCCCAAGATGGTGTACCGCCCCTCTTTCCCTAGCTCCGGCCCTCCTCGCCGTCGGCACCCCCTCCCTCACCGTCGGCCGCGTGGGAAAACAGAGGGGAAAGGGAGGAAGAAGCAGGGATGAAAGAAAAGAAAGAAAAATAATAATAAATAAGGAAAAGAAAAATAGTAAAGGAATTAGGGTAAAGGTAAAAAAATTATTTTGGAAATATTTTAGGATAAAAAAAAAAAAAAGGTTTTTGAAATATTATTATCTAGGAATGAGTATAATATTCTTTTTCCTTCCAAAAGAAATACTTTGTGAAAATAATTTATAGATTAAATTTTTCCTTTTTATGAATTCAAATATTGTCCGACCTCTAAATTGTTATCGAAGTTCACATGAGATTTTTTTAAAAATATTAGCTAAGCATGAATGACATTATCCTGTCGTTAGAATTTCAAAACCCCTAACAAATATAATTGCAACATTAAAGATCAATTATTGGAGATATGGAAATTAGAAACCTAATTATTCTAGGATATCTTCAAATTTAAGTGCAAAATACATATTAATTACGAGATGGTTCGCTCGGTTTAACCGAACTCTTTTCGTTGATTCAACTCTTGATTTCCGAAGTTTGAGGTTGTGTTTGGAATCCGCTTTCCGCGATCATTTTGAGGTCTCTTTCTTTTCGTTGATGTTGTTGAATTTTAATTGGAATCAATCCTTCTTTTCGCACGTACGGATAGCGTCCGAAGAGGTGAACACTGACTACGCGGAAGACCCCACTCAACCAGCGTGCGAGCAAGGCAAGTCTTCACACCCTTTGAACATATTGATCCCAATTGCGAAATGATGTTATTTTAAACTCTAAACATGCATGCTTTACAGAGTTACCTATACTTGTTATGCCATCCCTTGCTATTGGTTACCTTTAGAATTACTCCTTGTAACTCGCGATGTGATACAAACAACCGAAGCATAACTTCGGTAAACTGCTTAGTCATGCTATGCTTAGATTTATGCATACTCATGACTTTATGAAAAAGCTTTGTGCTTGGGCAACTACCTTAGGGAAGGTAGTTGAGATTCGGCATGTGGAGACATGAGCGCCACATGGCCATGAGAATGAGAAACTAAGTTTGATGAAAATTGAAAGTACTATACAAATGTTTTAGACTGGGGCGGCCGGATGATTTGGGTGGACTCCGGAAAAGGCAAGTGCCGACCCTGGTCAATTAAGGACCGAGCCATGAGATAGCCGGGAAACGAGCCAGTACAACCGTACTTCTCGAATGGGTATAGACCTAGCTGACTAGATAGCCGAGCGGAGGCAGTATCCTTGCATAGATGGTTCTCTATGATGTGGTTATGGGATGAGAATGAGGCTGTGGCCTTTGTTATGAATGGTGGGATTAAACTAATGTTAATTAAACTTAAAGATTGGAAATGTCTTCCCTTACCCCGGGTGCGCCAGAACTCCTCTCACTGCTAGAAAAGGACGGCTAGAGTGCATGAGGACATAAGTTCATGGAGCGGGTACTGCCGAAGTGAGGTTATCGAAAGGCTTTGCCGTGACCGTCTCATGTGTTGAGGCGTAGGCTCATTTGTTGGGTCCGCGGAGTACGGGTAAAGTGTACATCCCTGCGGTGTGAATGAATCAATCTATTCGAATAGCCGTGCTCGCGGATATTGAGCATCGTGACAAGACTTTCGCTTGGCTAGACTTTGAACTTAAAAATGGGATGGGTTTGCATGATGATTTTATTATTTGGTGGATCAACTTCTCGAGAATGCGAGAAGGGGTGGACTCCCGAAAATCATGACGAACCGGAGGCGGGAAGCCATCCTTGGAATCACGATGGATGGTAGACAGAACCGTCGCGGGTTAATGAACTATGAAATTAAAACTTGATTTGGCTAGTCGATAGGCTTGTGAAAAGAATTGTGGCGGCTTTACGCAAAAATAACCCTAGCCATGTTCTTTGAATAACCTTATCATATGCATCAATTCTGTGATGGCTTGCTGAGTACGGTTGGTTCTCACCCTTGCTATACGCACAAACCTCCAGCTGATGGAGTTGAAGAACCGGAAGATCCATACGCATATCACCAGGAGGACGAGGGAACTGATGGCGCATATTAGACCTTAGCTCCGGTCATTGCCTGTGGCAATTGACAAGCCGCTGCCTCTTTCCGCTGCCTTATCTAAACTCTGTTTTTATGTTGTATTCGGACCATAAGGTCCTGTGGGATGAACAATGCCTTCGGGCCTATTAATGTAATAATGGTATTGTAAGACTATTCGTGCATGTGCACTTGATTATCCAGTGTTGTATTCGTGGGTACCAACTACTCGATCCAGGGAAATGGTACTATGAACACGAAAGTTTCCCGCCTCAAAATCGGGGGTCTACAGCGTAGAACGTTTTCTACTTATCGCAGAGATACGGTATCGAGACGACCTATAAGGGGGGGACACCACACGAAATTCATAGATCCAATCTATGAAATCGCTTATGGAAGCCATATCAGCGTAATCACATTATGCTGTACCGATACACTATCAAGGGAGATGGTTTGCGTAGGCGCGAGGCAGCAAACAAGGTCGGACCACGAGACAGCTTCGGCATAATCACATTATACCGTTCCGATACACTATCAAGGAATGCTATCTCGAACCCAACTCAAACCGAGTTCTATGGATATTGCTTCGACGTTATCACATTACGCCATTCCGATACACTATCAAGGAACGCAATTACCATCTACTCTCCTCTACAGATCCCATGAAACCGATTGATCTAATCAACCCGTGTGCACAACTTGTTCTAGATCCAATCTAATACCCGAACTAAGCAAGATTAGCTCTGATACCACTGAAGGGTTACGCGGAAGCTACGATAGCTAAAAGCAAAACTTTTCTACCGCGCAAACCAGGAACACTTACAAGTAAGGGTCGAAAGATCGTTACCGATTGGAGTATGAAGCGGAAATAGCCAATCAGGAGCTACCCGATCCAGAACAGTACTGGCCGATCACAGCCGATTCGCTGACAGCCGATTCTCAGTAGCCGATCCGACGAAGCCGATCTGACGTAGCCGATTACCGATGCCGGAGCCGATCCCTTCTCAGCCGACTCGCCGATTCGCCCGACCACAGCCGATTCGTAGCCAACGAATAGCACCACAATGTAGCAGCGCCTCTACCGGTATCCACACATCCGGGAATAGAACGCCTAACACCTGTGTGCTAGCACAAGATGAAAGGCTAGGGTTTGGCTCGAAAGTCGGGAGGGTTTCCGTGGAGATTGATCTCGCCGACTTCTAAAGCCACGCGTGATCAGATCGATTTGGTTCCAATTAACATCTCCTTGTTGCCTCTAGGGCATATCAATAACAGCGGCAGCCACCTGGGTCATGGCCATCGCCTTTGCGACGAGCGTACGCTCAATGGACACCAGATTAGCCGCAGGCTTCCTGAAAACCTGATACCCCTCAAACTCCAGGCTCCGGGGTTGGACGCGAGGACGCTGAGCCTGCTCACGTCGCATGACCCGACCTGCGTTGCAGTGATGGCGGGTGTTGCGATGGGCATCGGACTCCTGAGAGCCTGTGACCTCATTGTCAGAAACCGCATCCGCCATATGGACGAAGTTTACTGGCCAGCGGTTGCGAGGGACGAACTCCGGCCCACACGGCCATGCCAGAGAACATGGGAGCACGTTCAGCAACGGACGAAGCAGGTGAAGGCACCTCCTGCGGTGGAGGAAGCCAGACGTGCGGAGTGGTGCAATCCAGGACGCTCGTCTCGGGTCCATGTGGAGTCTGCTCTCAAGACCGCCGAGTGGCCATCGGGGGTTTGGGCCACCAAACCTTCATGGCTGGCAGACCGTGGGAGTCGAGGTTGCGGGGCGTCGAGCCATACGCCTCGGCCACTCCATCACGTGTCATTGCGCGATCGTGCGCTCTAGCTCGCCAGAGGCCTCCTGAGAGAGGGTGAGGCGGCCGAAGTCGTTGGCGCGGAAGACCAGGCTCCCGAAGACAAACATCATCCTAGCGGGCACCATGAAGTCGGTGGAGAAGAAAACAACCATCGAGTAGCTTCGAACGGTGAAGAAGTGCCCCTACCTGGCGCGCCAACTGTTGGCGGGATCATTAGTAGTCCTCCGAGGGGGTTACCCAAGGATGTGAAAGAGAGTGGTCGAGGCGTCTCACCGATGGGTCTGATGGTTGACTCGAGTACCAAACGAGCCAAGAGAGGAGAGAGTTTATACTAGTTCAGCCCTCTCAGAGGATAATAGGCCTACGTCTAGTGTTCTTTGTTGGGGTGGAGTATGAACAATGATTACAATGGAGAGTGTTCTTGGGGCTCACCTCTTGTAGCACGTTCACCTCTTGTTGTAGTTTCTTTGTTCGACTACATGTAATCGACCCTTTATTTGTATCTTCAATATCGAATTTTGAATGGTTGAAACTTGAGGAAGCATGTATGGTTCAGATGACCTCATCACTTTCGGGTTGTGTAATGTGCCCGCATCATTCCAAAGGTGCATGGTGTCTATCTTCTCAAACATGATTGAACAAATCATGGAAGTTTCCATGCTCCTATAATTCATCCTTAAAAAAGCACTCATCTCTGCTCCTATAATTCAACCGCCCAACTGGTCGCTACCCTTTGAAATCATGTTTGATGCTAGCGATGTTGCGATAGGAGTAGTCCTTGGTCAAACCAAGGACAAAAAACATAATGCCATAGCCTATGCTGGCAAAACTCTCACCGGAGTTCAACTTAACTATGCTACTACTGAAAAAAGAGCTCCTAGCTATTGTTTTTGCTATCGATAATTTTAGATATTACTTAGTAGGAACCAAGGTAATAATTTATACTTATCATGCTACCTTGAAATACCTACTCACTAAGAAAGATGCTAAACCTAGGATATTAAGGTGGATTCTTCTACTCCAAGAATTTGACATTGATATAAAAGATAAAAAGAGAGTAGAAAATTCTTTAGCAGACCACCTGTCTCGTGTGCATTATGTGTAGAACTTACCAACCAATGATTGCAAACAAGACGAGCATGAAAGTTTCTGTTGGCAACTTTTTTGGCAAGAAGACAATCACGATCGGGACACCTAAATGCCTTGCGGTGATATGGAGTCGCCAACCACCTCAATCTAGCAAAAACTAAACCAAGATGAGTTTTGTAGATTAAACCGGCTAGCTACGATGGATAAATACCCATCTAGTGGGCAAACGGAAGGCTTTAAGGACAAACCTACAAAGAGATGTCGCACTCTCACAGCGGCATCGGACGATTTACAACGTAAATTGATAAAGATGGACGAACTAATGTGAAGGAAAGTAAAAGAACGATTCAATTGGGTAAAAACCTAGAAACTAGATTGGATCTTGTGTATTGTATATGTCTATTGCCAATTCAACCGGCCTTAGCCCTTAAATAGGGGTTGGTCTTACCTTCTACAGGCCCTCCTCCACGTCCAATTCTGGATAGACACCTTAGAAAACTCGAAACATACCTTATGGAGCAAGGAAACCCGAGTACCGATAAAATCAACCCAATTTCGGACTCTGCCGGTCAGACCGGCCACATACCTCCGATCAGCCGACCGGCCTAAGGTCGGCGGCCCTTAGGCCCGGCCCGACCCATACATTGCGGCGAGACCGGCCCTTTGGAGAAACCGACAGATTTTCCAATTATTGGCAATTTTCCCTATTTCAATCCTAGGTGCCAAATTTGGGTGTAAACACATGCCCCCTCCCTTTTATGATGAACATCATGAATCTAAAAGCAGAAAACATGTTTGACTCAGGGCGATAATCTAATTACCGGCAATAAAACTTCCTAAGCATTTTGCCAAACACTCGGAAAGTATTTCTTCAGGTATTTACCGTTGATAGCTCGCTGAAAACGTTCTCCTTGAAGTGTCTCCAGAAAATACGCATTCCCTCGAACGATTCCGCATATCCGATAAGGCGATTCCCAACTTGGTGACCACTTACCAAATTCTTTAGATCGAGAACCCAAAGGCAAGATTGTTTTCCATACCAAATCTCCTACTTGGAATGTCTTTGCCTTCACCCTTTTCTTATATGCTTTAGCCACTCTCTTGTTCTCTTTCTCTATTTCCTCTAAAGCCGTTAAACGCTTGTCAATTACCTCATAAATATTATCTCCCATCAAGGTCTTGTAGTCGTCAACTGACAAATCGTCTTGCTTAATATATCAAAGAGATCCAAGATTCACCTCAACTGATAAAATGGCTTCTTGTCCATAAACCAACTCAAAAGGGGTTACCTTGGTAGCACCATGTTTAGATATTTTATGCGCCCATAATGCCTCAGAAAGCACCTAATGCCACCTCTTTGGATGTTCTTCGATCTTCTTTTTGACTAGTTTTAGCAAAGTTTTATTACTCGAATTGGCTTGTCCATTAGCCTAAGCGTAGTAAGGAGAAGAACTCAACAATTTGATACCATAAGATTCGGCAAAACTTTTCACCTCTTTGGACATGAAGGAAGCTCCTTGGTCCGTAGTCAATGTTTGAGGAATACCGAGTCTATGTACAATATGCTTCGAGATAAAGTCAATTACCTCCGTATGAGTCATATTCTTGAGCGGCATGGCTTCGGCCCACTTGGTAAAGTAATATGTCGCAACTAACACGAACCGATACCCTTTTGATGACGAAGGATAAATTTGACCATTGAAATCCAAAGCCCAACCTCGGAACGGCCATGGTTTAATAATAGGATTAAACACCGCAGCCAGTGCCAATTGAACATTGCCGAACCATTGACAAGATTCGCATCCTCTATAATATCTGAAACAATGATCAATCATCTTCAGCCAATAGAATCCCGCTCTCCTAAGCAACCAATTCATTTTATGGGCCGATTGATGAGTTCAACAAATACCCTCATGTACTTCTCCCATAGAAACTTTAGATTGATCATTATCTAAGAACTTTAATAGCACCCCATCTATATTTCGGCGATAGAAATCTCCATCAAACAAAGTATATTTGAACGCTTGCCACCGAATTTATCGATCAATCTTAAGACTAGGATCTTTCAAATATTGAATCAAAGGAATTCTCCAATCTTCTGCTGTTTCTAGGGCACAAAAGTCCGAATGTAAAATTAATTCGGCCTCTGTATCAGATGAATTATGCCTCCCAGCACCTTTTGTGAACCCGGTCTGACCGGCCAAGCAACGCCGGTCAGACCGCATACAACCCGCGGTCAGGCCGGAAGTAATGCGCCGGTCAGACCGCCTGCCATCCATGGTCAGACCGATGACGATGCACCGGTCAGACCGCGTGCGATCTGTGTCTTCACCAATTTCGCTCAAAAAATTATAATCAAGCACCGATTTTTCTAATATAAGAAATATCCCTCTCTTGACACTATAACCAGATGCTTGCTGAGCCAAATCATTTGCTATAGAATTTTCACTCCTAGCAATATGTTTAATAGAAAAATCATCGAAATTGGCAATAATATCTAAACATTGATCAAGATACCTGTTTAGCGACCCATCAAAACATTTGTAAACTCCAGCAACTTGTTGCACCACCAATTCTAAGTCACCAAACGCTTCCACGTGTGTTGCTCCAATGATCTCCATCACTTGTAAAACAAATAATAAAGCCTTGCATTCGGCTTGATTATTTGTATAAAAATATTCTAGACGATACGATGCTTCAAAACATTGACCATTGGGAGAAATTAAAACTACACCTATACCTTGACCTTCTTTGCATGAAGAACCGTCAAAATAAATCTTCCAAGGTATAACACCAAGCAAGTAAACCTCATCCTCGTAAGCAATATCCACATGATGGTCTGCTATAAAATCTACTACAATTTGGTCTTTCATAGACTTCCAAGGTTCATAAGCCAAATCATATTTCAATCAACATATATGCCCATTTACCAATTCTCTCACTCATAATTGGCCTTTGCAACATATGTTTAATAACATCGGTCTGACAAGCAACTATGCAAGTATTAGATAACAAGTAATGATGCAACTTGGTACAAGCATAGTACAAGCGAAGACAAAGTCTCTCCACAAAAACATACCTCGTTTCGGCATCTAAAAGACGGCGACTCAAATACATGATTATGTATCCCTTGCCATCTTCCTCTTGTGTCAAAACGGCTCCAATAACTTTGTCTTCAATAGCAATATATAACCGAAACGGAATTCCGGCTTTAGGCGCTCGCACCACGGGTGGAGTAGACAGATATTTCTTCAATCCCTCAAACGCCTCTTGTTGTGTGGCCCCCCAAGTAAAATCGGCTTCTTTTTTCTAACGTAAGATAGGAACAAAAGCATCGATTTTATCCGCTAGGTCAGATATAAATATCCTCAAGTAATTACTTTACCTAGAAATTTTTGAACTTTTCTATTGCATGTCGGCGCTTTGAAATCTTGAATCTTCTCAACCTTCTTAGAATCAATCTCAATTCCTCTCTCATGTACAATGAATCCTAACAACTTTCCCGCCGACACACCGAAAGCACATTTGAGGGGATTCATCTTCAAACCATACCGGCGCATCCTCTCAAAAGCTAACCTCAAATCGGCTATATGACCATCCATGCCATCCGATTTCACAACAATATCATCAATGTAAATTTCTAGGATAAAACCTAGCAAATCATGGAAAATCAAATTCATCGCTCTTTGATATGTTGCACCGGCATTCTTCAATCCAAACGTCATGACAACCCACTCAAATAATCCAACGAACCTAGGACACCTGAAAGCCGTCTTGTACATATCCTCTTCCACCATAAAGATTTGATTGTAGCTGGCATTGCCATCCAAAAAACTAATCACCTTATGACCCGAAACATCATTTATCAACCTGTCGGCTATAGGCATAGGATATTCATCTTTAGGAGTAGCTTTATTCAAATCTCTAAAATCTATGCACACTCTAATCTTGCCACTCCCCTTCTTTTCCACCGGAACTATGTTGGACAACCACTCCGCGTACCGGCATGGCCTAATAAACCCCGCCTTCAACAATCGGTATATCTCTTCTTTGACACGATCATATATGAGGGGGTTAAAGCGACGAGGAGGTTGTTTATGAGGCCTAAATCCTGATTTTATAGGAAGCTGATGCTCAACAAGATCACGGCTAAGTCTGGGCATCTCATGGTACTCCCACGCAAAAACAACCAACATATTCTTTAAGCAACTCGATTATTTTAACCTTATAATCAGCTTTCATGTTTTTGTTTACAAAAGTCAGCCTTGGAATACTTCCATCTCCTATGTCCACTTCTTCTAATGGATCGACCGATGTAAACCCTTGACCAAGTTTCTCTACTTCATCAAAATCTTCAATAGTTTCTCCAATACTGTTCTTTGTAGACCGATATTCTTGCACCCTCCTTTGCAACCACTCTAAATTGGTTTCTTTACTCATTATATAAAGTAATACCACCTAGCCGTGCTAAACTAGCCAGCTTTACAGAAATAGGTACAAAGCCGTCTTTGCAAACACTAATAAAATCAAAGCTAGAGAGATATAACCCTGATAAGCACTGCATATTCCCATGTTGCCACCCTATCGAAACATCAGCCATTGCAAGTTTGGCCGATGCATCCGCTTGAACAACTTCAATATCATCGCCGTCCCATTGAATCAAACATTGGTGCAATGTAGAAGGAACACAACAGTTGGTATTAATCCAACAACGCTCCAAAATATCACTATAATTACCTTGCACCTCGACGACGGAGAAATCGGTAGGCAACGTCTTGTTTCCCACTGTGAGCTCTACGGATAGGATTCCCCTGGCCTCCGTCGATTCACCACTAAAGTTGTTGAGTATCATATTGGTTTTCTTCAATTCAGGTTCTTAGCGACCCAACTTCTTAAATAGCGAATACGACATCATATTCATAGAGGCACCTCCATTCACTAACTGTTAGTGATATGCCCTAAAGGCAACATGGAGATGTTGGATATCATGGTCAATGTTTATGTATTTATGAATAAAGTGATATTCAGTTCCATGAAATAGACATCTTGTATTGATCAATAAGTACGTGACTTATTTATGAGACTCAATATGTATGAATCTATTTCTAAATGATCCCTGATCATATATCATATTATTGGAACTAATATGATTCTAAGATCGGCATGTTTATTGATTGATGATCATGTCTCGTAGATCATGGGTATGGAGATACCAAATCAATAAACATGGACACATGTGTTAGAGAACACATTGTTGGATAGACCCACCATGAGACACTAAAAGAATTAATGTGCCATTAGTTGGTCTCAGGTAGTGTTGGTACAAAGTCCTTAACCTAAGATCACCATGGATTCCAACATGTGTAGTACTTTGGGACTACCAAATGCTATTCCGTAACTGGGTAGTTATAAAGGTAGTTTTCGGGTTTGCTATGAAACATGGAGTGGACATTTCACAGGACACAGTGAGAGAGCAAGTGACTTGTTGACACTCGTACATACTGATGTATGTGGACCAATGAGCTCAACGGCCAGAGGTGGTTATCAGTACTTCATTACCTTTACCGATGACTTTAGTAGATATGGTTATATCTACTTAATGAGGCATAAGTCCGAATCCTTTGAAAAGTTCAAAGAATTATAGAATGAAGTATAGAATCATTTAGGGAAAACAATCAAGTTTCTACGATCAAATCGTGGAGGGGAATACTTGAGCCAAGAGTTTGGTAATCATTTGAAAGATTGTGGAATTGTTCCATAGTTGACTCCGCCAGGAACTCCACAATGGAACGGAGTGTCCGAACGGAGAAATCGCACCTTGTTGGACATGGTGCGGTCGATGATGAGCCAAAGTGATATTCCGTTATCCTTCTGGGGATATGCTCTTGAAACAGCTACGCTCACACTAAATAGAGTTCCATCTAAGTCAGTTGAAAAGACACCATATGAGATATGGACAGGGCAACCCCCTAGTTTGTCTTTTCTCAAAATTTGGGGATGTGAGGCTTATGTAAAACGTTTACAGTCTGACAAGCTCACACCCAAATCTGACAAGTTCTTCTTTGTGGGATATCCTAAGGAAACTAAGGGATATTACTTTTATAATCGGGAACAAGGCAAAGTGTTTGTCGCCCGACACGGTGTCTTCTTCGAGAAAGAGTTTCTTTCAAGAAGGGTTAGTGGGAGCAGGGTGCATCTTGAAGAAGTTCAAGAAACACCGAAAATGTTTCGGCGACCACAGAACCACAACGGAGGAGCAAAGTGTTGCGCCACCGGTTGTAGATACACCAGCCCCAGAGGTCCGGAAGATCACGTCGTGCGCCCGAGAGTACAGTGCAGGAACAATGTGATATATTGTTGTTGGACAACGATGAACCTAAGACCTATGAGGAAGCGATGGTGGGACCCGATTCCAACAAGTGGCTTGGAGCCATGAAATCCGAAATAGAATCCATGTACGACAATCAAGTTTGGAACTTGGTTGATCCACTGATGGTGTCAAAACCATTGAGTGTAAATGGGTTTTTAAGAAAAGGCCGATATGGATGGAAATGTTCACATCTATAAGGCGCGATTGGTGGCGAAAAGTTTTAAAAGATTCGAGGAGTTGATTATGATGAAACCTTCTCGCCCGTCGCAATGCTTAAATCTATTCGGATTATCCTAGCGATTGCTGCATATTTCGATTATGAGATATGGTAGATGGATGTCAAAACGGCTTTCCTAAATGGAAACCTAAGCGAGGATGTATACATGATACAACCTCGGGGTTTTGTCGATCCGAATCGCTGGAAAGATATGCAAGCGACGCAATCCATTTATGGATTGAAGCAAGCATCTCGGACTTGGAACATTCGTTTTGATGAGTTAATCAAAGGGTTCGGTTTCATCAAAAATGAAGAGGAGGCCTGTGTTTACAAAAGGTCAGTGGGAGCGCAATTGTATTTCTAATCTTATATTTGGATGACATATTAGTGATTGGAAATGATATCCCTATGCTAGAATCCATCAAGTCTTCATTGAAAAATAGTTTTTCCATGAAGGACTTAGGGGAGGCAGCATACACATTGGGCATTCGGATCTATAGAGATAGATCCAAGAGGCTAATTGGATTAAGCCAAAGTACATACATTGACAAGGTGTTGAAAAGGTTCAACATGCATGATTCCAAGAAAGGTTTCTTGCCCATGTCACATGGCATTAATCTTAGCAAGAATCGGTGTCCTAACACATATGATGAGCGGAATAAGATGGGTATGGTTCCATATGCTTCGGCAATTGGATCCATCATGTCTGTCATGCTTTGTACATGCCCGAGATATCTCGTACGCTTTGAGTGCTACGAGCGAGATACCGATCGATCCGGTGAAGATCACTGGATTGCAGTAAAGAATATCCTTAAGTACTTGAGAAGAACTAAGGATATGTTCATAGTCTACGGAGGTGAAGAAGAGCTCGTAGTAAGTGGTTACACCGATGCTAGCTTCCAAACAGACAAGGATGATTATAGATCACAATGCGGGTTTGTGTTACGCTCGAACGGAGCGCGATCATGGAAGAGTTCCAAGCGGGATACCGTTGCTGATTCTACAACGGAGGCCGAGTACATTTGCTTCGGAAGCTGCAAAGGAGGTTGTTTGGATAAAGAAATTTGTTTCGAGCTAGGTGTGATGACCGGTGCGGCGGTCCAATGTCTCTCTATTGTGATAATAGTGGAGCCATTGCGCAAGCCAAGGAGCCGAGGTCACATCGGAAGTACAAACACTTACTTCGGCGATATCATCTCATCCGCGAGATAGTGGACAGAGGTGATGTCAAGATATGCAAAGTGCACGTGGATCTCAACATAGCCGATCCGCTGACAAAACTTCTCCCTCAGCCAAAGCATGAGGCGCACACAAGAGCAATGGGTATTAGATACTTACATGATTGACTCTAGTGCAAGTGGGGGATTGTTAGTGATATGCCCTAGAGGCAACATGGAGATGTTGGATATCATGGTCAATGTTTATATATTTATGAATAAAGTGTTATTCAGTTTCATGAAATAGACATCTTGTATTGATCAATAAGTACGTGACTTATTTATGAGACTCAATATGTATGAATCTATTTCTAAATGATCCTCGATCATATATCATATTATTGGAACTAATATGATTCTAAGATCGGCATGTTTATTGATTGATGATCATGTCTCGTAGATCATGGGTATGGAGATACCAAATCAATAAACATGGACACATGTGTTAGAGAACACATTGTTGGATAGACCCACCATGAGACACTACAAGAATTAATGTGCCATTAGTTGGTCTCAGGTAGTGTTGGTACAAAGTCCTTAGACCTGAGATCACCATGGATTCCAACATGTGTAGTAGCCTACTTTGGGACTACCAAACGCTATTCCGTAACTGGGTAGTTATAAAGGTAGTTTTCGGGTTTGCTATGAAACATGGAGTGGGATGTGAGTGATCAAGATGGAATTTGCCCCTCCTTTGGGAGAGATATCTCTGGGCCCCTCGAGGTAATGGATTATGGAAATGCATGGCCATGCTAAGTTGATTGAGGAGTCAATCAACGGACGGATAATCCAATACGGTTCGAGTGAATGGTTAAGCTATTGAAGGGATGGCACACATCTTGCCTATAGCTTAATTGGTATCGTGAGGCAAAGGGATTTGTGTACACATTACAGGTTCAGAGCCGATATTATATTCTTGTATACTATGGTGTCAATATGTGCTGCTAGGCGCCGCTGTTGACAGGTCGGCTGAGTTGGACTCGAGCCGACGATCGGCTAAGTTAGACTATAGCCGAAACCAAGTATACCTGAACCTACAGGGTCGCACGCTTAAGGGGATAAGAACAGGCATTCGAGTTGGACTCGAATACGGCTTGATCGGATAGGGATCCGATCGGATAGAGTCCTATGGGCTTACGACGTATGGGCGGCCAACTCTGTGAGATTCGGATAGGATCCGATTCAAAATAGAGTCCTGATCGGCCACTAGTCCTAGTCGGCCAACTCTATATAAAGGAGGGAGGGGTGGAGAGCTGCTACACGTCAATTGAAGTCAATTGCGCCGAAATCAATCTGATCACAAGCGGCTTTAGAAATCAGCGAGATCAATCTCCACGGAAACCCTCCCCACCTTCGAGCCAAAACCCTAGCCTTGCATCACGTGCTAGCACACGGGCGTTCGACGTTCTGTCCCCGGACGTGTGGATACCGGTAGAGGCGCTGCTACGTTGCGGCGCTGTTGATCGGCTACGAATCGGCTGTGGTGGAATCGGCTGCGGTTGGGTGCATCGAAGCGAGGCGCGAGAACGTGACCGGACGACTTGGCGAATCGGCTAATTGGTAAATCCGCTGTCTCCAGGAATCGGCTGTCGGCTTGCAGGAATCGGTTGTCATCGGCCAGCACAGTTCCAGATCGGATAGCCCTGATTGGCTATTTCTGCTGCATACTCCAATCGGTAACGATCTATCGGCCCTTACTTGCAAGTGTTCCTGGTTTGCGCGGTAGAAAAGTTTTTGTTTTTGGCTAGCGTAGCCTCCGCGTAACCCTTCACTAACATCCTTGAGACCAGCTTCCCGTCAATATGGCCTTTAAGATAAAGAGCCTTCATATGATGGTTAGACTCATCGGGCTTCTCAAAAACCACATCTCTCGGACCTAGTGAAAGTTGAGCAACCTCAGTCTCCTCCAAGGCACAGAACTCCATGGGCAAGATGCACACCATGTTAATGTCCATGCTCTCACTCGGTGACAACACCTCAGCCGATTGTTCATTTTCTTTCCTTTCCTCTTCCTCTCGAACAACCACCGGCTCGTCACCCTTCAACGGTTTGGATCTCCATTCTTTCACTGGCGGCGGCCGCAACTCATCAAATCTTATATCTCCCCACTCTTCGGCCTCCTTTTCTTTCAACTCACAAGCCTGAATACGTTGCAACCTTCTCCTTTGTGTAGCCATCAAATCCAAATCCTTAGGCATCCACCTTGGCTTCGGCTGTGTACCAGGAGGTATGTAATGGCCCCCATTGTTCCTTCGCGAAGAAGAGGCAAAACCCGAACCACTTATAGAAGACTGGCGGTCAGACCAGCGCTGGTAACCGGTCAGACCGGCCTTGTGCCTGCGGTCAGACCGGTCAGAGGACCCGGTCAGACCGGCTTTAGACCTTCGGTCAGACCGGCCAGCAGGCCCGATCAGACCGTCTATAGATCTTCGGTCAGATCGGCCAGCAGGCACGGTTTGACTGCTCTCCTATGCAGAACCTGTGCTGATTTTCGGTTCGATCACCAAAAACCATCTTAGCTTTCCCCTCAGATGGTATCGGCACATCATGAGACCCTATCTTGACAATGACAACCTCTGAAGTCCACTCTTTCGCCTTAATGCGCTTCTGCGCCCTCTTTTGTTCTTCGAACCGATTCCTCGATGGAAACCGACTTCCATTTGACGAAGATATGCGCTCATGTACTGATCTCCTCGCCCTTTCCCATACTTATTGAAATTGCATTGGAGGCATATAATTATACATTGGTGGAATTGCCCCCCGTGGCATAAAATAAGGGAAAGGATATCCCAGCGGCGGCATTGGGCAAGGCCCCCATGGCATGACTTGAGGACAATGCGGGAACGGTGGCTCCAACGCCCTTGGCGAATGACCAAATCGCTCCCTAGGAGGCGACCTCGGTCTCTTGCCCTTGTTACGCTCCTTCTCCATGCTTCTCTTCTCATATTTGTTCAAGAGCATATCTAAAGAGACTTTTGGCTTCCGCGGGTTACTTGAACTTGAAGCTTTACCTTCATTCTTCTTCCAAACGCCAACCTCCAGATCCTTGGGCATGAGCATCTTGGGTCTAGACTCCCCAATCATAACCCCTTTCCCCTTAGCAAATCCGGCTTGTTTCAGTTGAATCAACACTTTTTTGTCATTGAAGTCAATGACATTAACAGGAAAAGGATCACTATAAAGCTTTATCTTGGAGCCCTCCGTAAACTTCAATCGTCCTTCCTCTATGGCCGATTGAACATGTCGGCGAAACACATTACACTCATAGTAGATTAGAATAAGAATCATGCCACTTGCAATCAGACCGACACTTCAATTCTTCTAATGAGGGTATGACATGGCCTTTAGGCAATTTAATCCGCTTCGCTCACAAGAGATAGTCAAAGATTTTATCACACTTGGCCACATAAAAAGTATACTTAATCTCACTTTGCCGATCCTTGCGAGGAGTCGGCGTCAAGCTAGAGCAAACAAAAGGCTTATTTTTATTAGTCCAGGACCACTCAGCAACATACATATCATGATCGCTCTCATCATTATCAGAATCACTATCATTGGAGCAATCAACCATACTAACACGAGGTCCTTTGTCATTAGCTCTAACATTTTTTTTACTATCCCTGACTTGGCTTTCCTAAGCCAGAGCCTTCTGCATGACTTGGCTAACATCAATAAATTGTTGGCCATCTAATCTTTCATTAATAGGAGCAAGTAAACCACTAAAAGCAAGATCAGCCAAATCTCTTTTTGTTATATTCAAACTATAACATCGGTTTCTAGCATCTCTAAATCTCTTAATATAATCAGTGACAGATTCATTATATTTTTGCCTAACCAATGTTAAATCAGATATCATAAGCTCAGTTTCACCAGTGTAGAAATAATCATGAAATTTCTGTTCCAACTGAGCCCGAGTATGAATAGAATTTGCCGGTAAAGGAGTAAACCATGTAAAAGCAGTACCGGAGAAAGACAAAGAAAACAAGCACAATTTAAAAGCATCAGAAGTACTAGCTTCTCCACATTGCGCTAAGAATTGGCCTATGTGCTCCCATGTAGTCCAATTATCCTCACCACTAAATTTAGTGAACTCAGGAACACTATAACCACGAGGATATGGGATATTATAAAAATAATCGGGATACGGCTTTTGGTTTACCTTAGCATGATTCCTCGGCTCAATTCCAAATGATTCTCTAATGATGTTCCTAATCTGTTCCTCCATATTTTTAGGCCTTGGTAGATCGGGTAAGTTCGGCGGCCTAAAAAACGGTTGTTGTGCCGCAATATTGCCATATTGACCATACCTAGTATCATGCGGATAACCCCTATTAGGATCATTGTATTGATTAGGTATATGAAGAGGAATTTGTGCATAAACAGTAGCTACAAGGGGATCATGTACGGGAACGTGATATAAAACCGAATTGCCCATAATCGGGTCAACCTCCTGTACTGGCACCAATGCGTCGGTCTGACCGGCCTAGGGCCCAGTTTGACCGGCAGTGTGGGGTGCGGTCTGACCGGTCATATAGCCGCCGGTCAGACCGGTGAAGGGGGGCGGTCGGACTGGCCTGCTTGCCGGTCTGACCGACATAGGGTGCGCCGGTCAGACCGGCAGGAGCGACAAAATTCTCTCCCCGGCTTGTTGCATGGTTGCCTCATCGGTTTTGCTAAATATTTAATGGACAGGGGCTCGGCTAGCACTTGCAGCAGTCGTAGATGATAAATTGGCCATGAGAGAGACAAATTTAGTGCTCCATAGTAGATTAAAGTTTATTATTAACAGCAGCAGTCACGGATTCATCTACTTAGCTTGCCACAAGCTTTTGAATAGAAAGAGCGATTCTTTCGGTGCCTACCTCATCATGGACGACGTTGAGTGGACTCGCAGACTTGAGAACCACGCCTTGACGAGTTTTAATGCACGATTTGTCCAAGACCTCCTGCGTGATCGCCTTGATTCGCTCCTCCATGATCTTGCGTGTTTCTCCGTCAAGAGCATCCAGTGAAACATGCATGACTTTGGACGGATCCACCTCCTGTGCGGCTTGCTTTGACATCGAGGCGTCGAAATTGAGATGGCGTTGAACGGACCTTCCCAACGGAGTCACCAAAAATCGTGTTGGCAACTTTTTTGGCAAAAAGACAATAACGATCGGGACACCTAAACGCCTTGCGGTGATATGGAGTCGCCAACCACCTCAATCTAGTAAAAACTAAACCAAGATGGTTTTTGTAGATTAAACCGGCTAGCGAAGCCGATTTAAGTAGAACAATGGATAAATGCCCGTCTCGTGGGCAAACGGAAGGTTTTCAGGACAAACCTACAAAGAGATGTCACACTCTCATAGCGGCGGCGGACGATTTACAGCGCAAATCGACAGAGATGGATGAACTAATGTGAAGAAAAGTAAAAGAACAATTCAATTGGCTAAAAACTAAAAACTAGATTGGATCTTGTGTATTGTGTATGTCTATTGCCAATTGAACCGGCCTTAACCCTTAAAGAGGGGTTGGTCTTACCTTCTACAGGCCCCCTCCACGTCCAATTCAGGATAGGCACCTTAGGAAACCCGAAACATACCTTATGGAGCAAGGAAATCCTAGTACCGATAAATTCAATTCGGTTTCGGACTCTACTGGTTAGACGGCCACATGCCTTCGGTCTGACCGGCCCTTAGGCCCGGTCTGACCGACCCATACATTACGGTCAGACCGGTCCTCTGGAGGAAACTGGCAGATTTTCCAAATATTGGCAATTTTCCCTAATTCAATCCTAGGTGCCAATTTTGGGTGTAAACAGTTTCTTTCTCTAATATAAGGAACCTTGCTCTCTTAAGGTATCTTTGGAACCTATCACATTTTGTGCCATAAGCACATACAACCATCTTAAGGTCCTCGCTGAAAAACTATTTAGAAGGTTGGTTCTAGATGCATTTGTTTATCATAAACATTGCAAATTTCATGGTTGCATATATGGGACTAACCTTGCAGCTACAACTTAAACGGCAAACCAACAACTGGTGGTGAAGCTAGGGACTACATCGCTAATCGTGGCTACAACATAAAGATTATTCATTGTCGAGATTTTGAACATAAACAAAGCGCTGCAGAGATATCCGGATTATCATTTTCCCTTCATCAATAAAAAGCAAGAATATGTTTTTAGGATAAGTTTGCCCTCGGGCATTTTTGGTCACTAACCATTTCAGGTTAAGATTAAAAATAAAGATGGTTTAGAGATGATGTTAGTTCTTGTATCTTGTTGTGCTGAAAAAAATTCAAAAAAAGGTTTTGAAATGTCCTGCTTTTGACATTAAACCAAGCCTTGCTGGGAGGTATGCGAAGTTCACCGTTCATATACTCATATTTATCTTCACATGAATATAACCTGATCGTATGCTTCCTTTATCTATTCGCGCATGCTCTCGTTTGAATGAATATGCAAAGTCCATTCATAGGCTCTTTAAATTAAGCATGGTGCTTAAGTTGAAAAGTCTTCTTTAATATAATTAGACATGATGTCAAGTTTGCTTAATGAACCTTAGAGTTAATGCTTATATAGATATTGGTTGTATAAATATGGACTAACCCCTGTAGGAGAATCTTCAAATATGAGCGGGTAAGTCTTTAAGTTGATTCAAAGCTGAAGATAACCCAAGACATTGGATATATGACAAAGATTCATAACATACAAAGGAGGCACAAAACCCTATGGTCTTTATGTTGAGTCAATTCTAATTTAGCCTTGTTTGACTATAAGAAAGTTGGTGAAAATAAAATTTCAAAAAAATAAAATAAAATAAGATAAAATAATAATTAAAAATAAAAAGGGGAAGGTAAGAATCCTTTTTTCTCTTGTTCTTTTTGTTTTTTTGTAAAATGGCCCAAGGGTGACACAACCTTCATGCACAAAGTCCCCATATGGATTCAAGGTAAGTTTTATTTCAATTAAATCAAATAAAGGTTTTGATTCTCTGGATTTTGAACCGGTGAAGTCCGTTTTTTCTCAATTTTTTTATTTTTGAATAAGCAAGCTAGGTGCAAGAACAAGTGTGGGGATGATCCTGTGTTCACATTGTACGCTCATACATCAAGATCACTTAAACATCCATTACACTTCGGTTACTCGCCTCTACATCCAGTGTCCACTAGTTTGCATGTTTGTCCTCTCATTCCCTTAAATTTTTCAGTTTGATAAATTCTCATCACGAAATATATCTAGAAAAACTAAACTCAATTTTTAACATGAGCCTAGATAATTCAAGCCAAAGTATATGATTTGCCTGCAAATATCATGCATACTCTTTATTCTTCGTATGTTACCTGGTTCTTGTGAACATATATCATACGAACACATGCCATCTAAGTAATTGATGAATGAGATTGCTTGATGACATGATCCTTGCTTTCTTCTATTATATCCCTAGGTATTTTATAAAAAGAAAATACTATCACTTTTACATACTCTCATTGATATCTTATTCCCACCAGAGCCATCTGTCGATCTTCATGACAAAACCTATACATATGCTTCTTGTAGTCATTTTCAGTTTTGTCAAATAGTTAGACCATTATTAGATTCTTTTCATGTCTTCATGATCAAAGTCTTGTGCATAACCACCATATAAAATTACTCTCCCTCTACATTAGAGGTTTAGCCAAACATATCCCATTCACCACCATATGCAAACTTCTACTCCGGAAATCTGCATCCACCATCGTCCTTTCACCAAAATAAAGACTCCAAATGATTATGATTCTCTATCCTCCTATCCATGCCAAATGATACATGAGCTAAAAGACTATAAAGGCGATGGTAGAAAATCATAATGCTCACAAGAGAATAAACAAAATATTCTCGAGCATGATGAAAAAAATGAAGTTCTTAGCCATGTTCTCTAAATAAAAGATAGGGTGGAGTATAATAAAAAATAAGGGGAGTCACCGACTTAATTCGTTTTTTTCTTCCATCTTTCCACTCACATATCCCCTTCCGCAATTATGCACAAGCTTGCTCATGGTTGCATGTTTAGTATTCCTCTTGGATCTACTATTTGATTTACAAAATATTTGATGCAAGCATGACATTCTTATTTCCCTACCCTGAGCTCCACATAAGCCTTATTAGAAAGGTAGGATAAGAATAGACAACATCAAGCCTTGCTGAGGAATCAAACACATTGAGCGATAGGAGAGAATCAATTGAGGAGTAAAAGTAAAGTTATGTTTTTATGAGCATAAGAAAAACACCAAGGAAATTTATCAGAAGAAGTAGAGGTGATTCAAATAAAGGTCGTTCCATTCTTCGATCACCCTAGATGACTTGGTAGACACTTTCAAAGTTCACGGGTATAGGTATGGCTTGGAATACATTGTATGCTTGCTTTATACAGAAAGTCCATACTCTATTTGATATCCATGAGCTTTACTCAGGGACGACTAAAGGATATGTGTGGGGGTGTTGTTGACAGTCCTTAAATACTAAAATCCAACCATCAATACCGACATAAAAAAAATAAAAGATGAACAACAACATAGCGGTAGGGTTATTTACTAATCCGTTCCACAAGTGTTGGTGAATATTTGAATGCAGGTGTTTAATGGGAGAAAACATACCCGCCATAAGACAAGATACACCTTCAACCAATCAAGTGCAAGCACAAGGATTGGGGGCTGACAAGTCAGCTTGAACTGACCTAAAGTAGGGCCGAATCACTCCAATAGCCTCTAAACACCAGCTTGCACATGGTTGAAGGAATACGCGGAAGCTACGATAGCATAAAACAAAAAATTCTACCACGCAATCCAGAGAAGCTTGCATGTAAGGGTCTATATATTGTTATCAACTGACATGCAGTGCAGCGAAAAAACTACGTTGGAGTAGCTGACCCAACGTACGCACGTCGAGAAGTCTTGTCGACCTTGACCAACGCTTTGTCGACGTCGGACAACGCCTCACCTGACCTTGCCGACCTCAGACAACGCCTCGCCTGACCTCGCTCCGATCTCCCGACCAGCTCCCGATCACGTTGCCGACCACGATTCAATCTCCCCGAATCTGTTTCGATTCGCCAACTTACACCGCAACGTAGCGATGTCTCTACCGGTATCCACACATCTAGGGAAGGAATGCCAAACACCTGTGTGCTAGCACACAATGCACGCCTAGGGTTTTGGCTCAAACATGGACTAGGGTTTCCGTGGAGAAGTTGATCTGGCTTAGAAATTGCGCATCCAACCCTCCACCCCTCGTCTCCTTTATATAGGGTTGCCGACTGGGCCTAAAGGCCCATCGAGACTCCATGTCCGGTCGGATCTCTATCCGATTGAGCTGTATCCGAGTCAAACTCAAATGCCTGTTCTTTCCCATTAAGTGTGCGACCCTGTAGGCTCAGGTATACTTGATTCGACCTAAGAACACTTCTCGGCCATCACATCAACAGTGGCCCCTAGTAGAACGTATTGACACCATAGTATGCGAGAAGATCATATCGGCTGAACCTGTAACATGTGCACAAATCCCTTTGCCTCACGATACCAATTAAGCTATAGACAAGACACGTGACATCCTATCTGTAGCATAATCATTGACTCGATCTCGTATTGGATTATATATCTGTTGATTGACTCCTCAATCAAGGCATAGCCATGCGCTTCCATAATCAATTACATCAAGGGGCCCAGAGATATCTCTCCCAAAGGAGGGGCAAATTCCATCTTGATCATTCACATCCCACTACATGTTTCATATCAAACCCGAGGACTAATTTTATGACTACCTAGTTATAGAGTAGCGTTTGGTAGTCCCTAAGTAAATTATTACACATGTTGGAATCCATGATGATCTCAGGTCTAAGGACTTTGCACCAACACTACTTGAGACCAACTAATGACACATTAATTCCCTGTAGTGTCTCAATGTGGGTCTATCCAACAATGTGTTCTCTAACACATGTTCATGTTTATTGATCTGTTATCTCCATACCATGATCTATGAGACATTATCATCAATCAATAAACATGTTGATCTTGGAATCATATTTGTTCCATAGATATGATATATAATAAGGGATCATTTAGAAATAGATTCATACATAAAGAGTCTCATAAATAAGTCACATACTTATTGATCAATATAAGTTGTCTATTTAATGGAACTGAATAACACTTTATTCGTGAATACATAAACATTGACCATGATATCCAACATCTGCATGTTACCTCTAAGGCATATCACTAACAGTCTCCCACTTGCACTAGAGTCAATCATGTAAGTATGTAATACCCATTACTCTCGTGTGTGCCTCATGTTTCGGTTGAGGGAGAGGCTTTGTCCATGTGCACTTTGCATATCCTTACGTTGTAAAATCAAAGTGTGTTTGATTCTTCATTTGATGATGAACAATCGACATCTGGGATTATTGCTTTGTGTGTTTTGTTATTTGGAGATTTATTGATTTATTAACAAAGTGGTTTTGGAAATAGTTGAATTTTTGGACAATGAACAGTGTTCAGTCAGCTGCACAGCAGGTCTGACCGGGCTTGTACTGTCGGTCTGATCGGAGGTGTTTGTGTGGTCAGACCGAGCAGGCAACTGCGGTCAGATCGGTCGAGTCAGTCTGACTGGTTGCCGATTTCGATTCGGTTTCGGTTTCTGTTTGTTTCATTTCATATACATGGGAGTTTCGTGTTCCTATGAACGTGTATGTTCATTTATGCTTACAATGAGTCAAGTTGGAGATAGCTTGTTCTCTGATATGGTATTCTTTGTTTAATTGTGTGCAGGTAATCTTTATGCCTCGGGAAAGTGTCGCCGGTAATCAAGATGTAGTCAACTTGGAGATAAGATGACGTCCAAGATGGAGATTATGCAGGATACTTAAGGGTAGAGATTAGTGCACATAATTGGTGAAGTTTCCACATGGCATATGATGGAGATATTGTGTGTGTGTGGAAAGTAGAATTTCGGTTTTCGAAAGACCGAGATTGTGACGGTTGGTTTATATCAAGTTTGTACTTATATGGGAAGGTTTCCTAGGTGTTTAGGACTTTCTATATGAGTTGGATTCGTGGCTTTTGGCTGCGGGTCCTATGTATAAATAGTTAGGGGAGGCGTGGCCTCTTGGTATCGCTTTGGTATCGAGTTTTAGAGAGTTTCGAGCTAGGGTTTCAAGTTTAGCTTGAGATTTGGTGAGGAGTGCTTTGTTTGCACTTTGTAAACACAGAGAGTTTCAACAAAGATCAATCTTCTTGGAGAATTCTTTGTGTTATCTTCTTCCTTGGTGCAGTGGTCTAAACGACGGTTAGACCGACTCAACTCACCGGTCAGACCGCACGCACAACTGCGGTCAGACCGGGCTTCATCGGTGATCGGCTACATTCGGGGAATCGGCTAAGGCATTGCGATCGGCATTACAGGGCGGTCAGACCGGCAGTACACTTTCGGTCAGACCGACTTGTTCCAGATCATAGGTTAAGTCTTATTTCTGCTAAAACTTGTTTTTGGGGTACATCAACCATTAACCCCCCCCTCTGGTTGGCTTTACTTTGGGTATTCGATCCTACATACGTCACCTCTATCCACTATCTCGCGGATGAGATGGTATCGCTGAAGTATGTGTTTGGATTTCTGATGTGACCTAGGCTCCTTAGCCTATGCAATGGCTCCACTATTATCACAATAGAGGGACATTGGACCAGTAGCACTAGTCATCACACCCAGCTTAGAAACAAATTTCTTGATCCAAATAGCCTCCTTTGCAGCTTTAGAAGCAGTGATGTACTCGACCTCCATTGTAGAATCAGCAACAGTGTCCTGCTTGGAACTCTTCCAGCTGACTGTGCCTCCATTCAGACAGAAGACGAACCCTGTTGCGATCTATAGTCATCCTTGTCTGTTTGGAAGCTAGCATCGGTGTAACCACTTACAATGAGCTCTTCTTCACCTCCATAGACTAGGAACATATCCTTAGTTCTTCTCAAGTACTTAAGAATATTTTTACGGCTATCCAATGAGCTTCCCCTGGATCCAACTGGTACTTGCTTGTAGCACTCAAAGCATACGAGATATCTGGATGTGCACAAAGCATTGCATACATGATGGATCCAATTACCGAAGCATATGGAACCATATTCATCTTACTCTGCTCATTAGGTGTCCTAGGACACTGTTTCTTGCTAAGATTAATGCCATGCAACATTGGCAAGAAACCTTTCTTGGAGTCATGCATGCTGAACCTCTTCAAAACCTCTTCAACACTTTGTCAATGTATGTACTTTGGCTTAATCCAATTAGCCTCTTGAATCTATCTCTATAGATCCGAATGCCCAATATATATGCTGCCTCTCCTAAGTCATTCATGGAGAAACTATTTTTCAATGAAGACTTGATGCATTCTAGCATAGGGATAAAATTTCCAATCAACAATATGTCATCCACATATAAGATTACAAACACAATTGCACTCCCATTGACCTTCTTGTACACACATGCCTCTTCATTTTTGATGAAATAACACCCTTTGATTACCTCATCGAAATGAATATTCCAACTCCGAGATGCTTGCTTCAATCCATAAAAGGATTTTTATAGCTTGCATATATTTCCAAGCGATTCTGGATCGACAAAACCTTCAGGCGGTATCATACACACGTCCTCGCTTAGGTTTCCTTTTAGGAAAGCTATTTTGACATCCATCTATCATATCTCATAATCGAAATATACAACAATCGCTACGATAATCCGAATAGACTTTAGCATTGCGATAGGCGAGAAGGTTTCATCATAATCAACACCTTGAATCTGTTTAAAACCTTTCGCCACCAATCGCGTCTTATGGATGTGAACATTTCCGTCAATGTCTGCCTTTTTCTTAAAAAGCCATTTGCACTTAATGGTTTGGACACCATCAGGTGGATCAACCAAGTTCCAAACTTTATCATACATGGATTCTATTTCGGATTTCATCGCTCCAAGCCATTTGTTGGAATCTGGTCCCACCATCGCTTTCGTATAGGTCTTAGGTTGATCATTTTCTAATAACAATATATCACATTGTTCCGCACCTGTGTACCTTTCAGGCGCACCACGTGATCTTTCGGACCTCCGTAGGGCTGGTGTATCTACAACAGGTGGTGCAACATCTTATTCCTCTTGTTGTGGCCATGTGGTAGCTGAAACGTTTTCTGGTGTTTCTTGAACATCTTAAAGATAAACCTTGCTCCGACTAACCTTTCTTGAAAGGAACTCTTTCTCCAAGAAAACACCATGTCGGGCGACAAGCACTTTGCCTTGTGTCTGATTATAAAAATAATATCCTTTTGTGTCCAAAGGATACCCCACAAATAAGCACTTGCCAGATTTGGATGTAAGCTTGTCAGATTGTAAACGCTTTACATAAGCTTCACATCCCCAAATTTTAAGAAAGACAATTTAAGGGGCTGCCCTGTGCATATCTCATATGGCGTCCTTTCCACTTACTTAGATGAAACTCTATTTAGTGTGAACATAGCTGTTTCAAAAGCATATCCCCTGAAAAATAATGGAAGATCACATTGGCTCATCATGGACCTCACCATGTCCAACAAGGTGCGATTTTTCCATTCGGACAGGCCGTTCCATTGAGTAGTTCCTGGCGGAGTCAACTGTGGAACAATTCCATAATCTTTTAGATGATTACCAAATTCTTGGCTTAAGTATTCACCACCATGATCTGATCGTAGAAACTTAATTGTTTTCCCTAAATGATTATGTACTTCATTCTGGAATTCTTTGAACCTTTCAAAGGATTCGGACTTATGCCTCATTAAGTAAATATAACCATATCTACTAAAGTCATCAGTAAAGGTAATGAAATACTGAAAACCTCCTCTAGCCGTCGAGCTCATTGGTCCACATACATCAGTATGTACGAGTGCCAACAAGTCACTTGCTCTCTCACTGTGACCCATGAAAGGTGCCTTTGTCATCTTTCCAAGTAAACAAGATTCACATGTCTCAAACGATTCAAAATACAAAGAGTAAAGCAAACCATCCTTATGGAGCTTCTCCATGTGTTTCTCATTTATATGGCCTAGGCGACAATGCCAAATAAATGTGGGTTTTATATAATTTGGGAGTTGCCTCTCTGTATTGATGTTATAGATGGACACTTCAAGATTCAAAACATATAATCTATTCATCAATGGAGTATGAAAATAGAACATATCTCTAAGATAACGTTTTGACATAGAGTTAGAACACAATAATCATTGTCCACTGATCTAAAATCATCTCCTTCCACTTGCAAACATGAAGCAAAAATAACGTTTTGACATAGAGTTAGAACACAATAACAATTATTTAGTTCCAAAACTAATCGTGAAGGTAAATGAAGTAGCATAGAGCCTACCGCAACTGTAGCAACATTTGCTCCATTGCCGACGCGCAGGTTCATCTCGCCCCTTCTCAAGCTTCTACTTCTTCTCATTCCCTGCAACGACTTGCAAATATGAGCTACTGATCCAGTATCAACTACCCAAGAGTCAGTAGATGAAGTAGCAAGATTGATTTCTATAAAATTAATACCTGAAGCAGAACTTGCACTTTGCTTTGAGATCTTCCATGTACTTCTTGCAGTTCCTTTTCCAGTGTCGTGTCTCCTTGCAATAGAAGCAAACCGCATCTGATGCCGCTGACCCCTTCTTGCCTTTCTTTGCTTTGGAGGCACTCGTGATCTCATCAGGAGTTAACCTCCGTTTTGTGCAAAGTTTCTTGACAGGATGTTTGTGCTTAGCTTTCACCATCATCATCACATGATGACCCTTTTTTGGATACTCTCCTTAGCAATCTTTAACATCCCATGCAATTCTGCCAAGATTTTATCCATGCTCATGTGATAATTTAGTATGAATGGCTCAAAGCTCGGAGGAAGCGACTGAAGAATCACATATATAGCCATCTCTTGGCTAAGAGGAAAACCTAGTTTCTCAAGACTCTTTGTGGGAGGTGGCACCTTTGGGTGCCTCAAAAACCCGGATTGAACCCCAACGGAAGTCAAACCAAGTGTCCTCTAGATGTGACCAAGAGCCCGACCCCCCCGGGAATCGGGCATTCCGGCCTTCCCCTGAGTCCAACCTCAGCCCCTTCTCGACCCCGACTCGTTGCCCGACCTCGAGCATCCTCGGGAAGAAACTTGGCAGGCACGCAGAAAGAGTGAGGAGACAGCGCGGCAACATCTGACACCACCTGACAGCACAGAAGCAAGGTCCCAGGGCTGACAGGAGCACAAGATACACACGGTGTAAAGGACCTAGCAGACCAACATGTACTTTAGCAGATATTCCTTGTACCCCACTATTTGTCTCTCTTAGTCATAGCTTTCTTTGCCTCCAAGCTCATCTGTACCTGCCCCCTTGAACTATAAAAGGGAGGGCAGGGCGACGGGGCCAGAGAGAGTAGGGAAGGGAGATCCAACTTCCAGAACTCTAGCACACTCCTTTGTAACTCTTGTTCATCATCCACCCCAAGGAAGAACACCGCACACTGGATGTAGGCCTATTATCCTTAGGGAGGGCTAAACCAATATAACTCTTCGTGTCTTATTTCTTGATGCATCGTTAGATTCGAGTCGACCATCGGATCTGTGGAGGGCAGCTTCTCCACCACCCTCTTTCTTTCACCTCCTCGGGGATCCCCCCTTGGAGGACTGCCGGCCCATCCGTCGACAGTTGGCGCGCCAGGTAGGGGGCGCTGTTCTTCACTCGAAGCGATCTGATGGAAATCTACCCTTTTCATCAAAGTCTTTGAATCCATACGTTTTCTTTCCTTCTCTTTCAATTTCCAAAAAGCATAATCCTTGCATGTTCCTGCATTCTCTATCTTAGTTCTGCTCAGACCGCCAAGCTGGCAAGACGCTCTTGACAGCTCCCGCGCTTTGCTTATGGCCAGCCCTGAGCTACACGGCCCCGACCTGCCCTGGTCGGGGTTCTCCGGTAGGTTGCTTGTTGAGCTTGCCTTTGCCGTTCGTGGGCTCAGCGATGCTTCCCGATTGACAAGTAACGACCAAATTATTCGATAACTTCTGTGCAAGTGCTCATGACTAGCTGTGAGTTTCGCGGCCCCGACCCATGTGCTTCGGGCTCTCAGGACGGAATGTTATCGATCGAGTTAGTGACTACTTGCCAATACGGCTTCTTTCCTGAGTATCAAAGAAATACGACTTTGCCTAACGCGTTTGCTCCAATCCATGAGGTAGCATAGTGCCGACCGCAACTGTAACAACCTTTGCTCCATTGCCGACACGCAGGTTCATCTCGCCCCTTCTCAAGCTTCTACTTCTTCTCATTCCCTGCAATGACTTGAAAATATGAGCTACTGATCTGGTATCAAATACCCAAGAGTCAGTAGATGAAGTAGCAAGATTGATCTCTATAACATTAATACCTGAAGCAGAAGTCGCACTTTGCTTCTTTTGGAGATCCTCTATGTACTTCTTGCAGTTCTTTTTCCAGTGTCCTGTCTCTTTGCAACAGAAGCTAACGACATCTGATGCCGCCGACCCCTTATTGCCATTCCTTGCTTTGGAGGCACTCGCGATCTCATCGGGAGTCAATTTTCTGTTGGTGCAAAGTTTCTTGACAGGTGGTTGGCGCTTAGCTTTCTGCATCATCATCACATGATGACCATTTTTATGGATACTCTTCTCAGCAGTCTTTAGCATCCCATGCAATTCTGCCAAGGTTTTATCTATGCTGTTCATGCTATAATTTTGTTTGAATGGCTCAAAGCTCGGAGGGAGCGACTGAAGAATCACGTCTGTAGCCAACTCTTGGCTAAGAGGGAAACCTAGTTTCTCAAGAGTCAATGTAGCTAATCATCTTTATCACATGCGGACAGACGGGATTCCCTTCTACAAGCCTGCACGTAAACAAGGACTTTGAGGTGTTGAACCTCTCGGGCCCTAGCCTGGTTCTCAAACATGCCACGTAGACCCTCAATAATACTGTGAGCATCGCTGCCCTCGTATTGCTTCTGAAGCTCCGAGGACATTGTGGCAAGCATTAGACAACTTATATCTAGGGAATCATTAGTGTGCTTCTCCCAAGCCCTCTGTTCAAGCGCATTAGCACTATCAGGCAAATAATCAGGATAGGGAGCTTCAAGAACATACTCCTTTCGCTCTTGCTTGAGAACAGTTCTCAAGTTTTGATACCAATCCATAAAGTTTGTTCCATTCAACTTATCTTTCTCAAGTATAGACAGTAAATTAAAAGAACTGGGTGCATTATTAGCTGCCATTATCTACAACAGAAATATGCAAAGTTTAGCACAATATTAATGCTTTTTCTTTTATTAAACAATTTAACAAAAGACTCCCACTACGTTTCTTAACCTTTCCTCAAGGTTATGTACTGGGTCAAGATCCACATGTTAATTAATTTATAGTGAGCTTTGGCATCACTGCTAGAAAATTAGTAACATGGATAAGCAACACCTTGCTAATCACATCCCTATGTGACTCTTGTTTGTTGGGTGACATCTCCATGCCCCGGCCCCAACCTATGCCCCAAGGCTCAAAACTGTTTTGATAGTCTTGTCAAGTAAACCAAATGCTCCTGCATGTATATATCTAACATTCACCCCACCGTGTTATGATAGACAATGACACTCTGCTTGGGCAGACCGACCAATTGATGAGCATAACGGTGATAGGTGCAACATTTGGAAGGGCGTCATTACTACTTAATTTTGCAAGGGATACTATCCTATGAAACAAACATATCTCTTATATGAAAGCATGTAGAATAGCAATTAATGAAATAGTATAGCCCTTCCACATGGTGATCTCCATCTCCATTGCCGGTGTAGAGGATCTCCATCTTCATCACCGTCCTCCCGAATGCCGGATGCTTGATTTCTTCAAACTAAGCTACTACTAAAGAAGCTATTGATTGAAGATTACATCGATATGCAGGTCGTGAAAGAATATTACACGGATTGCACGTATGAAAGAATATTACAGGCATCATATGCGTCTCATACATACAATTGGGCCATACCATCTCAAAGCATTCTCTACAAAACAAGTTAGATGTAGAATGCTTTCTACTTATTGCAGAGAAATGGAATCGAGACGACAAAAGGGGTATGCACACGGCAAAAGGGGGTCGAGGGGGTAGCCGCCCCCTCGCGGGCTTCCGGGCAGCGCCCGGAACACCACACGAATTTCATAGATCCAATCTACGAAATCGCTTATGGAAACCACATCGGTGTAATCACACTATGTCATCCCGATACACTGTCAAGGGAGATAGTTTGCATAGGCACAAGGAGGCAAACAAGGTCGAACTATGAAATAGCTTTGGCATAATCACATTATACTGTTCTGCTACACTATCAAGGAACGCCATCCCGAAACCAACTCAAACTGAGTTCTATGGAAATTGCTTCGACGTAATCACATTATGTCATTCCGATACACTATCAAGGAATGCAATTTCAATCAACTATCCTCTACTGTTCCTGTAAACTGATTGATCTAATCAACCCGTGTGCTAAACTTGCTCTAGATCCAATCTAAAACCCGAACTATGGAAGCCTAGCTCTGATACCACTGTAGGAGAACGTGGAGGCTACGATAGCCTAAAACAAAAATGTTCTATCGTGCAAACCAGGATAACTTGCAAGTAAGGGATCATAGATCGTTAACGATTGATTTAGAGTGCAGCAAAACTAGACAATCAAGGTCTAGCCGACCCCGAATAGTACCCAGCCGACCTCGGACAGCTCGCAGTCGACCTCGCCGACCTCGGGTCCAGATCGCCCGACCCCGCCGATCGCACTCTACTTCGCCCGACCCCGCGGACGCTGCTTCGGATCGCCTGACCACGTCTACCCCGAGCTCGCCTCACCCGACTACGTCGATGCTGGGCTCACCTCACCGCTCTATGCTGTGCCGATACGCCTGACGTCGACAGCGTCGCTCCTGTCTACCGAATTGAGTTCAGCTTGTTTGATCTTGTGGAGATTCGATGCCACCGAATAACACCGCAACGTAGCGATGTCTCTACCGGTTTCCACACGTCCAGGGAGAGGACGCCCAACACTCGAGTGCTAGCATGAGATGCAAGACTAGATTTATGCCTTGGAGGTGGGGAGGATTTCCATGGAGATTGATCTTGCCGCCATCTTAAGGTTGTGCGCTGATTCAAACTGTTGCGTCAATCACACCCGCGGCTCTCCACCGCTCGCCCCCTATATATAGAGTTGCCGACTAGGCCTAAAGGCCCATCGGGACTCTATTCAGTTGGATCTCTATCCAACTAAGCCGTATCCGAGTCCAACTCAAATGCTTGTTCTTTGCTGTTAAGTGTGCGATCGTGTAGACTCAGGTGTACATGGTTTCCACCCGAGCACAACTTGGCCGACCGTCAACAGCAGCCGCTAACAGAACGTATTGACACCAAGTAGATAAGAGTGTTATTTTGACTGAACCTGTAATGTGTGCACAAATCCCTTTGCCTCACGATACAAATTAAGTTATAGGCAAGACATGCGCCATCCTATTTAATCATTCACTTGATCTTGTATTGAATTATCTTTTTGTTGATTGACTCCTCAATCAACTTGGCATGGCCATGCACTTCCATAATCCATTACTTCGAGGGGCCCAGAGATATCTCTCCCAAAGGAGGGGCAAATTCCATCTTGATCATTCACATCCCACTACATGCTTCATAGCAGACCCGAAAACTACTTATATAACTACCTAGTTACGGAATAGTGTTTCGTAGTCCCCAACTAAGCTACTACACTTGTTGGAGTCCATGATGATCTCAGGTCAAAGGACTTTGCACCAACACTACTACAGATCGACAAATGGCACATTAATTTCCTATAGTGTCTCAAAGTGGGTCTATCCAACAATACGTTCTCCAACACACGTTCACGTTTATTGACTTGGTATCTCCATACCATGATCTGTGAGACATGATCATCAATCAATAAATATGCAGATCTTATAATCATATTTGTTTCATTAACATGATATATGATCAAGGATCATTTAGAAATAGATTCATACATAAAGAGTCTCATAAATAAGTCACACACTTATTGATCAATATGAATTGTCTATTTCATGGAACTGAATAACATCTCCAGGTTGCCTCTAGGGCATGTCACTAACAGTTTCAGGATGGGAGGAAGAAGAGGGACAAAGGTAAGAGAACTTACGGCGACAAGCCTCCGCGAGCCTCTCCTCCTGTGCCCACTCAGCCTCCGATGCCCCGAACGGATGAGTGCACCTCTGGAACGACAGAAAGTCAGACAAGAGTCATGCCAACAAGGCAAAAAATCCGAGCCTTACCATGAGCAAGCCCCGGATGCTGGCGAAATGGTGGTCAAGATTCGACAAGTCATTGGCTTGGGATCTGGAGCCTTCCCCGACTTCCAGCTCACCCCCGGTGGCCCCGGCATCGATGACCTCGATGGTGCCGGTCCTCTCGACCCCGGCGCCATGGAGCTCCTCGACATCGATCGTGGGTGGAGCTGTAGGACCCTCGGCGAGCAGCTCGGTGATGATCTCGTCGTCAACGATGTTGCCTAACTGGCCCCAACTGATGCCGGAGGACTTCTCACCACCCCCAGCAGACCGGCTACTGCCTCAGCGGCCGACTTGGCGGCTTGCGCGGTTTCTCCGGCGGCAGCCTCCTCCACCTAAATGTTGACCTCGGCCTCCATGGCCACCGTCGCCGCTCGCCCGGCCTCGACGGAAGCCTTGGCCACCTGCAAAGCTTCGGCTAATGCCTTGGCTACCTGTTCAGCCTCGGCGGGTGCCCTAGTCGCCCGCGCGGCCTCGACGGCAGTCTTGGCTGCCAGCACGGCCACATTCTCGGCCGCTTCCTCCTCGAAACCACCGACGGTCTCTACCAACGTTGTGCTCCTCCTCCGGGTCAATCACCGCCGCCGCCACCCCCGAGCCCACGGCAGGCGGCGAAGGGCCTGTTGCCCTTGCGACGACTGGCTCAGCGACCCTGGTCGCCCTCGGAGCTGCCTCGGTGTGGGGCCCAACATCTCCAACAGGCCTATTCAAGAAGGAAACTTTCAACATAAAGAGGAAAGAGAGTAATTTTACTCGGGATCAAGGATTACACTTACGCCTTGAAGTTGAAGCTGATCCATTTCGTCGCCTTCTTCGATGGCGGCATGGGCTTCACCCTCAACACGTCCGAGTCGGATGAGTCGTTGTACACCTCCTCGGAGGAGGACTCGAGCACCAGCTTCCACTTGGTGCCTCCCGGCGCCACAACGCCGGATTCCTCCTGCCGTCCCTAGAGCCTAAGCTCCTTTCCCCTCCCCCTCCCCTCCGGCCTTGCGGAAGTCCGCCGGACTCTCGGCATGTTGACCGAGTGGGCTCCGGGGTTTGGGGCCAGGGACACATATGCCTCCTGATCCTGTCCGTTTCGACCCCTGGCAGGTGAGACATCGGGCAAAAAAAACTTTCAAAAAAAAGAAAGGGGTCGATTTGTCACGCCCAGAAATTCACATCAGAATTTCCGAAGCTGAATGTGTATTTAAAAATACCCTGTCCAGGACCAGCCAGGGATACACAAACGACAAATTGTATTTACAGAACCGCGTCATAAAAACATTAAAAAGTCTTACATATGCAGCGGAAAGATAAAAATAAACTTATGAACTAGGCTTCGATTCGCGGGCGCGACTCCACTTCACAGCAACCCTTGACGGCGTGACGAGCCTACTCGAGCAAACTCATTGGCAGCTTCATCCTCTAACTCGAGGTGGGGAAAAAGGAAGCAAGACCGAGTACAACCACGTACTCAGCAAGTCATACCGAGAGAAGGTATGTGTGCATGGTTAAATTTCAAGGATAGGCTAGGTTTAACTTTTGCATAAAACAGGCATTTCACAAAATTAAGTTGAAAGCTGTAGAAATAGTAATATAAGGTAATTAAACAATATTTTAATACACCACGTTGAGTCATGCCCAAACCTTCCAACTATTCTACCTCATTTCCACTTATTCAAGGATTTTGGTTTTTCTTTAGTTTTTCCGGCAATTTCTTCTTTATGATTTTTTTTCACCGGTAATTTTTAACTTAGAGAGAAAAGCGTAGCGTGACACGATCTTACCGCCGGAGGAGGGTTGTCCGTTGAGAAAGGCTCTAGGCCCCCTTTACCAGAACCTGTTGTGCCTTGGAAGAAACCTGACAGGCGGTGGCGCACGCACTGCTCGGGCACCGTCGCGTTGCCCGTGCACAGGAACGTTGCGTGCTCCCTGCGCTTGCAGGGCTGGATGTTGTGGAGGGAAAAGTTGTGCACCACGTGGATGCCGCTCAGACCTTCCCTCCTCAGGTCCTTGATTAGTTCGACGAGCTCGTCGACCTGATCCTGATTGCAGGGGCGACAGGTGCCCACCTAGTTGAGGTTGGGCAATGGCTCCTTGTGGATGTCCTCACTAAGGGCCGACTCGTGGTTCACAATATAGAACCACTCCGCGTGCCACCCCTTGTTGGAGGAATTCGCGCCGATGGGGATGTAGCTTTTGCCCATCCCTCCATGGAGATGGATTCTGGCTCCACCGACAACGGCGCCGCTCCCCGACCGCCGCAGGCAGAAGTAGTGGCGAAAGAGGTCGATGTGCTGGTCTACCCCGAGGTAGGCCTCGCAGAGATGTATGAAGACGGAGATTTGGAGGATGGAATTGGGGTTGAGGTTGCAGAGCTCTATCCCGTAGTGCTCTAGCTGACCTCAAAAAAAGGGATGGGCTGACACCCTAAAGCCGCACAGGAGGAAGGCAGAGAAAATAACCAACTCACCGGTGTTTGGGTTGGGAATGCCTCTCCCTAGGCGGCGTGCCACGAAGAGATGCCATGGCAGGGGAGGACGCTGAGCCATACCAGTTCCTCGATCATCGCCTTCCCGCATGTGAGGGAACGAAGGGCGAGCTCGTCTCCGCTCGTCGCAGGGGCCTTTCCCGTCTTCTTCGTCAACATTTCAGTGCCATTGCCTTCAGCCAAACAGTCACCGCCCCTTGCGAAAGCATACTACGCAGCGACAGTGTGGATGGCAATGCTGTAGTTTGAGGCAAGGTGGAGCCGGAGGAAGGTTGTGGGTGCTTGAGAGGTTTAGGGTTCCTAGGCGATTGGGAAGCGTAAGGAAGAGGAGAATTCGGGCAGCGGCAAAGTTTATAAGGGAGAATGAAGGAAAGATCAACAGCACCAATCTCGGAGGATGCGCTACGTCATTAATGGCGTGCGCAGAGCATCCAAGGCATTCTCAACCCCTCATCTCCCCGATGTCCACATTGCCCGGACATTCAATATGGACCATTCATCTGTCAAGTAGAGTAACAATGTCTTTTGCGTGCCTGTTGTGACTCCCAAAGTAATCGCGGGTGATGTTCCCTGTTCTCACCACAACCGTCAGCCCTGTCTGACACAACGGGGAAAGTGGGAAGTGGGAACAGGATTGAACCCCAACAGAAGTCAAACCGAGTGTCCTCGGGATGTGACAGAGAGCCCGATCCCCGGGAGTCAGGCATTCCGGCCTTCCCCCGAGTACGACCTTGGCCCCTTTTCTCGACCCCGACTCGTCGCCGGACCTCGAGCATCCTCGGGAAGAAATTTGGCAGGCACGGGGGGAAGAGGGAGGAGATAGCCCGATAGCATCTGACACCACCTGGCGGCATAGAAGCAAGGTCCCAGGGCTAACAGGAGCACAAGATACCCACGGTGTACAGGACCTAGCAGACCAACATGTACTTTATTAGATATTCCTTGTACCCCACTGTTTGTCTATCTTAATCTTAGCTTTCTTGGCCCCCAAGCTCATTTGTACTGACCCCCCTTGAACTATAAAAGGGAGGGCATGGTGATGGGGCTAGAGAGAGGAGGGAGGGGACATCCAACTTCCAAAACTCTAGCACACACCTTTGTAACTCTTGTTCATCATCCACCCCAAGGAAGAACACCGCACACTGGACGTAGGCCTATTATCCTTCGTGAGGGCTGAACTAGTATAACTCTCTGTGTCTTATTTTTTGGCTCATCATTAGATTCGAGTCGACCATCGAATCCGCGGAGGGCAGCTTCTCCACCACCCTCTCTCTTTCACCTCCTCGGGGATCCCCCTTGGAGGACTGTCGACCCATCCGTCGACACTCTCAATGTAGCCAATTATCTTTATCACATGCGGACTGATGGGATTCCCCTCTACAAGCCTGCACGCAAACAAGGACTTTGAAGTATTGAACCTCTCAGCCCTAGCTTAGTTCTCAAACATGTCACGTAGACCCTCAATAATACTCTGACATTCACTGTTCTCGTATTGCTTCTGAAAGCTCCGAGGACATTGTGGCAAGCTTGAGATCGCTTATATCTAGGGAATCATTATTGTGCTTCTCATAAGCCCTCTGTGCAGCTGCATTAGCATTATTAGGCAAATCATCACGATAAGGAACTTCAATAACGTACTCCTTCCACTCTTGCTTGAGAACAATTCTAAAGTTTCAATTCCAATCCATAAAATTTGTTCCATTGAACTTTAATTTCTAAGTATAGACCGCAAATTAAAAGAACCGGGTACAGTATTAGCTGCCATAATCTACAACGGAAAATACATGCAAAGTTTAGCATAATATTTATGCTTTGTCTTTTATTAAACTATTTAACAAAAGACTCCCACTACGTTTCTTAACCTTCCCTCTAGGTTACGTATTGGATCAAGATCCACATGTTAATTAATTTATAGTGAGCTTTGGCATCACTACTAGAAGATTTGTAACATGGGTAAACAACACCTTGCTAATCACACCTCTATGTGACTCATTTTTTGGGTGGCATCATCATGCCCCGGCACCAACCTATGTCCCAAGGCCCAGAACTGTTTTGATAGCCTTGTTAAGTAAACCAAATGATCTTGCATATATATGTCTGACATATACCCCATCGTGTTATGATAGACAATGGCACTCTGCTTTGACAGATCTACCAATTGACGATCACAACGGTGATAGGTGCAACATTTGGAGGGCGTCATTACTACTGAATTTTCTGAGGGATACTATCCTATCAAACAAACATATCACATATATGAAAGCAAGAAGAATAGCAATTAATAATGAATCAGCATGGCCCTTTCTCATGGTGATCTCCATCTTCATGCCGGCGTAGAGGATCTCCATCTTCATCACCGTTCTCCTGACTACCGGATGTTTGATTTCTTCAAACTAGACTACTACTATAGAAGCTTTAATTGAAGATTAACATCGATACATAGGTCGTGAAAGAATATTACATGGATTACACGTATGAAAGAATATTACACGCATCACATGCATCTCATACAAACAATTTGGCCATACCATCTCAAAACATTCTCTACAAAAACAAGTTGGACATAGTTTTAGTGATATGGCCTAGAGGCAACATGGAGATGTTGGATATCATGGACAATGTTTATGTATTTATGAATAAAGTGTTATTCAGTTCAATGAAATAGACAACTTACATTGATCAATAAGTATGTGACTTATTTATGAGGCTCTTTATCTATGAATCTATTTCTAAATGATCCCTGATCATATGTCATATTGTTGGAAAAAATATGATTCTAAGATTGGCATGTTTATTGATTGATGATCATGTCTCATAGATCATGGTATGGAGATACCAAATCAATATACGTGGACATGTGTTAGAGAACACATTGTTGGATAGACCCACCATGAGACACTACAGGATTTAATGTGCCATTAGTTGGTATCAGGTAGGGTTGGTACAAAGTCCTTAGACCTAAGATCATCATGGATTCCAACATGTGTAGTAGCCTACTTTGGGACTACCAAACGCATTCCGTAACTGGGTAGTTATAAAACTAGTCTTCAGGTTTGCTATGAAACATGGAGTGGGATGTGAGTGATCAAGATGGAATTTACCCCTCCTTTGGGAGAGATATCTCTGGGCCCCTCGAGGTAATGGATTATGAAAGTGCATGGCCATGCCGAGTTGATTGAGGAGTCAATCAACAGACAGATAATCCAATACGGTTCGAGTGAATGGTTAAGCTATTGAAGGGATGGCACACACATCTTGCCTATAGCTTAATTTGTATCATGAGGCATAGGGATTTGTGTACACATTACAGGTTCAGAGCTGATGTTATATTCTTGTATGCTATGGTGTCAATATGTGCTGTGTGGACCCCCGTTTTTGAGGCGGGAATCTTTCGTGTTCATAGTACCATTTCCCTGGATCGAGTAGTTGGTACCCACGAATACAGTACTGAATAATCAAGTGCACATGCACGAATAGTCTTACATTACCATTATTACATTAACAGCCCGAAGGCAATGTTCAACCACATGGACCTTATGGTCCGAATACAACATAAAAACAGAATTTAGATAAGGCGCGAGAGAGGCGCGGCTTGTCAATTGCCACGTGCAACGACCGGAGCTAAGGTCTAGTATGTGCCGTCGGTTCCTTCGCCCTCCCGGTAATACGCGTATGGGTCTTCGGCTCTTCATTTCCATCACTGGAGGTTTGTGCGTATAGCAAGGGTGAGTACCAACCGTACTCAGCAAGCCAACACGAATTGATGCATATGATAGGGTTATTCAAAGAACATGGCTAGGGTTATTTTTGCGTAAAGCCAGTTTTCACAATTCTTTTCACGAGCCTATCGACTAGCCAAATCAAGTTTTAATTTCATAGTTCATTAATCCGGCGACGGTTCTGTCTACCATCCATCGTGATTCCAAGGATGGCTTCCCGCCTCCGATTCGTCATGGTTTTCCGGGAGTCCACCCCTTCTCGCATCTCGAGAAGTTGATCCACCGCGAATAAAATCTTCATGCAAACCCATCCCAGCATTTTTAAGTTCAAAGTCTAGCCAAGCGAAAGTCTTGTCACGATGCTCAATATCCGCGAGCACGGCTATTCGAATAGATTGATTCATCCACACTGCAGTGGATGTACACTTTACCCGTACTCCGCGACAGCCCAACGAATGAGCCTACGCCTCAACACATGAGACGGTCACGGCAAAGCCTTTTGATAACCTTGCTTTGGCGTACCCGCTCCATGAACTTAAGCCCTCATACACTCTAGCCGTCCTTTTCTAGCAAAGTGAGAGGAGTTCGCGCACCCGGGGTAAGGGAAAACTTTCTCAATCTTTAGGTTTAATTAATGTCGCTTAATTCCACCTTTCATAACAAAGGCCGCAGCCTTATTCTCATCCCTTAACCACATCATAGAGAACCATCTATGCAAGGATACCGCTCTCGCTCGGCTATCTAGTCAGCTAGGTCTATACCCATTCGAGAAGTACGGTTTCTGGCTCGTTTCCGCTATCTCATGGCTCGGTCCTTAATCGACTGTGGTCGGCACTTGCCTTTTCCGGAATCCACCCAAATCATCCGCCGCCCTGCCTAAAACATTTGTATAGCATTTCAATTTTCATCCAACTTAGTTCATTATTCTCATGGCCATGTGGCGCTAATGTCTCCACATGCCGTATCTCAACTACCTTCCCTAAGGTAGTTGCCCAAGCACAAAGCTTTTTCATAAAGTCATGAGTATGCATAAATCTAAGTATAGCATGGCTAAGCGTGTACCGAAGTTATTCTTCGGTTGTTCGTATCACATCGCGAGTTACAAGGAGTAATTCTACGTGTAATCAATAGCAAGGTATGGCATAACAAGTATAGGTAACTCCGTAAAGCATGCATGTTTAGAGTTTAAAATAACATCATTTCGCAATTGGGATCGATATGTTCAAAGGGTGTGAAGACTTGCCTTGCTCGCACGCTTGTTGAGTGGGGTCTTCGACGTAGTCGTAGGCGCCTCTTCGGATGCTATCCATACGTGCGAAATAAAAGATTGAATCCAATTAAAATTCGATAAGAACGAATAAGGAATCAAGAAAAAACCAAAAAGAGTACTCCAAACTATCTCCCTATGATTTTGCCCGAGTTACGGAGGACTTTAGAGCAAAACCAATCGTAATTCGAGATACGTTATCTAGGTTTTTCGTAAAAAAAGAACCGATAAAGTGATGAAGCGAGAATCTTACGAATGTTGTTTAAGAGATTCGTTGGCACATTTTTTAATGAATTCAAAAAGGTTAAGTATAGTTTGAAGAAAAGAAAAAGTAATAATAAATCTTCAAGAAAGTTTTACGTAAACGGAAGTTTCCAAAAATCGTATATAGAAAATCATCTTACTCGAGGAAAAATACCGAGAAAACTATATATTTTTGGCAAAAATATTCCCCAAAATATTCCAAAAAATATTTCCAAATTTTTCTAAAATTTTTCCCCCATTTTTCCCTATTTTTTCTTTTCCTTTCTTCTCTTTTTTTCCTTATTTTCTCCCTCTACCGAGCATTGTCGCATTCTCTCTCCTATCCCTCCTATCGCGTCTACCCCCGATCGGCGGGCGCTCGGGCCGGGCCGACGACGACGGCGCTGGTCGCCGGCCGGCGGCGACGGTGACAGCTCGGACTTTGGGCGAAACGGAAACATGGGACACTTTGACGGCGGCGAGCGGCGGCGGGCTCCGGTGATGGCGAGGAGGAAGAAGGGATAGAATGGTGGCGGCGAGGTGTGGGGAAGAAAGGAAGCTTGCCCACCCTTTTATACTGCGAGAGCGCACGGAACGGCGGGAGAGCGGCCGGGCATCGGCGAATGTCGGGCGGCCACGCGGCGGTCGGCCTGGCTGCGCGCGCGCGTGCGTGTGCATGTCGCGGCGATGTGGCTGACGCGCGACCATCCTGGCGACGCTGTGCAGGCGAATACGTGACGCTGGCGAGGGCTGTGCAGAGCGTGGCCGGCTGTGCGGGCATGGCGGGCGGTACGGCGAGCATGGCGTGCGTGTACGGGTGGGTACGGCGACGACTTCGGCATCCGTGGCCTGGCGCGTTGCGCGTGCGCGCGCACGTCGCAGCAAACATGGCGAGCGCTGTGCGTGAGACGGGGTGACGCGGCGACGTGGCGAGCGGCGACTTTGGTGAGCGCGTGCGCGCGTGCGTGTACAGGCGGCATGGCGGGCGACGTGGCGTGTGCTGTGCGTGGGACGGGGTGACGCGGCGAGTACGGCAAGCGGTGGCGACGCGCGACGTGTGCGCGCGCGCGAGGACCCGGACGCGGTCGAACACCTATCGCGAAATGAACAGTGCGATTTTCCATTTTTCCCGAATTTAAAAATCCTATTTTCCATTTCCATTTCTTTTATTCCTAAAAATCCCAAATAAATTTTGGTATTCTCGAACAATCTCTAAAATTATATTTACCACATTTCCCTACTTTTTAAGTTATATTTTTCCTATTTATTTATTTTAAAAATCTCTTTTCTTTTTTTTTTTCAAATATCAATATCCTCTCCTATATTTTTCCAAAACTTTCCCGGATTTCGAGTACGACTCCCGAGAATTTTATTATTTATTTTGTGTCTTAATTTATCTTCCCCCAATCAAAATTTTGTTTTATATTTCCCAAAATGTGTTTTCATAAATCCGCGCTTTTCCCGATTTCTCTTTTTTTTTAAAACCCTGGTGCGGCTTCCGCACCTCCATTTTGACAACACCAAATTATCCAAAAACACCGAAAAGGAAATTAATCACGTCAAAACTTATGCAACTGAGCTGGAAAATAAGAAGCAACAAACCCGAGAAGAAGCAACAAGCGAAGGTTTTTGAAAGTTCCGATTTTTACGTTCCGATTTCGGTTCTTCGATTTTTAGGATGTTACATGCTGCTAGGCGCCGCTGTTGACAAATCGGCTGAGTTGGACTCAAGCCGAAACCGAGTATACCTGAACCTACAGGGTCGCACGCTTAAGGGGATAAGAACAGGCATTTGAGTTGGACTCGAATATGACTCAATTCGGATAAGATACGATTTAATATAGAGGCCTATGGGCTTACGAAGTATGGGCGGCCAACTCTATCAGATTTGGATGGGATCCAATTCAAAATAGAGTCCAGATCGGCCACTAGACCTAGTCGACCAACTCTATATATAAGGGGGAGGGGTGGAGAGCTGCGGCATGTTAATTGCATAAACCGAATCAATCTAATTTGGCGCAACAGAAGTCGGCGAGATCAATCTCCACGGAAACCCTCCCCACTCCCGAGCCAAAACACTAGCCTTGCATCTTGTGCTAGCACGCGAGTGGTAGGCGTTTTGTCCCCGGACATGTGGATACCGGTAGAGGCGCTACTACGTTGCAGTGCTATTCATCGGCTACGAATCGATTGCGGTCAAAGGCATCGGAGCAAGGTGGCTGTGGTAGATCGGCTTCGGAATCGGCGAGTCGGCTGAGGTTGGATCGGCTCCGACATCGGGATCGGCTACGTCGGATCGGCTTTCAGTGAATCGGCTGTGATCGGCTGACACTGTTCTGGATCGGATAGCTCCTGAGTGGCTATTTCCGCTTCGTACTCCAATCGGTAACGATCTATCGACCCTTACTTGCAAGTGTTCCTGGTTTGTGCAGTAGAAAATTTTTGTTATTAGCTATCGTAGCTTTCGCATAACCCTTCAGTGGTATCAGAGCTAATCTTTCTTAGTTCAGGTTTTAGATTGGATCTGGAACAAGTTTTGCACATGGGTTGATTAGATCAATCTGTTTTATGGGATTTGTTGAGGAGAGTAGATGGTAATTGCGTTCCTTGATAGTGTCGGAACAACGTAATGTGATTACGTCGAAGCTATATCTATATAACTCGGTTTGAGTCGGTTTCGGGATAGCGTTCCTTGATAGTGTATCGGGACGACATAATGTGATTATGCCGATATGGTTTCCGTAAGCGATTTCATAGATTGGATCTATGAATTTCGTGTGGTGTTCCGGCTTTTAGGTCATCTTGAAACCGTATCTCTACGATAGGTAGAAAACATTCTACCCCTAACTTGTTTTTGCAGAGAATGTTTTTAGATGGTATGGCCCTATTGTATGTATGAGATGCATGTAATATTCTTTCATATGTGCAATCCCTGCAATATTCTTTCATACGTGCAATGCTTGTAATATTCTTTCACGACCTACGAGTCGATGTAATCTTCAATTATAGCTTCTATAGTAGTAGCTTAGATTGAAGAAATCAAGCATTCGGCACTTGGAAGAACGGTGATGAAGATGGAGATCCTCTACACCGGCATGGAGATGGAGATCACCATGTGAAGGGGGCCATACTATTTCATTATATGCTATTCTACCCGCTTTCATATATGTGATATGTTTGTTTGATAGGATAGTATCCCTCACAAAATTAAGTAGTAATGATGCCCTTCCAAATGTTGCATCGTCCACTGTTATGCTCGTCAATGGTGGGTCTGCCAAAGCAGAGTACCATTCTCTATCATAACACGAGGGGGTATATGTCAGACATACATGCAGGAGCATTTGGTTTACTTAACAAGGCTATCAAAATAGTTTTGGGCCTTGGGGCATAGGTTGGCACCGGGGCATAGAGATGCAAGACCAACAACAAGAGTCACATAGAGATGTGATTAGCAAGGTGTTGCTTACCGATGTTATTAATCTTCTAGCAGTGATGTCAAAGCTCACTAGAAATTAATTAACATGTGGATCTTGACCCAATACGTAACCTAGAGGGAAGGTGTAAAATACGTAATGGGAGTCTTATGTTAAATTGTTTAACAATAGACATAGCATAAACATTGTGCTAAACTTTGCTTTTTCTGTTGTAGAATAATGGCAGCTAATAATACACCCAATACCTTTAATTTGCTATCTATTCTTGAAAAGGAAAAATTAAATGGAACAAACTTTATGGATTGGTATCGCAACTTGAGAATTGTTCTTAAGCAAGAGCGCAAGGAGTACGTTCTTGAAGTACCCTATCCTGATGATTTTCCTAGTAATGCTACTACTACTGCACGGAGGGCTTATGAGAAGCACACTAATGATTCCCTAGACATAAGCTGTCTCATGCTAGCTACAATGTCCTCTAAGCTTCAGAAGCAGAAGCTATTATGAGAGCATGGTATGTTTGAGAACCAAGCTAGGGCCGAGAGGTTTAACACCTCAAAGTCCCTGTTTACGTGCAGGCTTATTGAGGGGAGTCCCGTCAGTCCGCATGTGATAAAAACTAGGTCCCGTTAGTCCCGTCAGTTTGGAAAAAACTAGGTTTTCCCCTTAGCCAAGAGTTGGCTGCTGATGTGATTCTCAAGTCGCTCCCTCCGAGCTTCGAGCCATTCATATTGAATTATCACATGAACAGTATGGATAAGCCCTTGGCTGAATTGTATGGGATGCTAAAGACGGCTGAGGAGAGTATCCAGAAAAACGGTCATCATGTGATGATGATGTAGAAGGCTAAGCGCAAACCACATGTCAAGAAACTTTGCACCAAGAGGAAATTAACTCCCGATGAGATCGCGAGTGCCTCCAACGCAAAGAAGGGCAAGAAGGGGTTGACGGCATCAGATGATGTTTGCTTCTATTGGAAGGAGATAGGTCACTGGAAAAGGAACTGCAAGAAGTACATGGAGGATCTCAAAAAGAAGCAAAGTGCGACTTCTGCTTCAGATATTAATGTTATAGACATTAATCTTGCTACTTCACCTACTAACTCTTAGATATTTGATACTGGATCAGTAGCTCATATTTGCAAATCGTTGCAGGGAATGAGAAGAAGTAGAAGCTTGAGAAGGGGCAAGGTGAACCTGCGCATCGGCAATGGAGCAAGTGTTGCTACAGTTGCTGTCAGCACAGTGCCACTTCATTTACCTTCAGGATTTGTGTTGGAATTAAATAATTGTTATTGTGTTCCAACTCTATGTCAAAGCGTTATTTCCACTTCATGTTTGCAAGCGAAAGGTTATGATTTTAGATCAATGGACAATGGTTGTTCAGTTTATCTCAGAGATATGTTCTATCTTCATACTCCATTGGTGAATGGATTATACGTTTTGAATCTTAAAGCGTCTCCCATCTATAACATTAATACAGAGAGGCAACTCCCAAATGATGCAAATCTCACGTTTATCTGGCATTGTCGCTTAGGCCATATAAATCAGAATGGCATGAGAAGCTCCATAATGATGGATTGCTTCACTCTTTTTATTTTGAATCATTTGAGACATGTGAATCTTGTTTACTTGGTAAGATGACAAAGACACCTTTCACTAGACACAGTGAGAGAGCAAGTGACTTGTTGGCACTCGTACATACCGATGTATGTTGACCGATGAGCTCAATGGCCAGAGGTGGTTATCAGTACTTCATTACCTTTACCGATGAATTTAGTAGATATGGTTATATCTACTTAATGAGGCATAAGTCCGAATCCTTTGAAAGGTTCAAAGAATTCCAGAATGAAGTATAGAATCATTTAAGGAAAACAATCAATTTTCTACGATCAGATCGTGGAGGGGAATACTTGAGCCAAGAGTTTGATGATCATCTGAAAGATTGTGGAATTGTTCCACACTTGACCCCGCCAGGAACTCCATAATGGAATGGGGTGTCTGAACAGAGAAATCGCACCTTGTTGGACATGGTGCGCTCCATGATGAGCCGAAGTGATCTTCCGTTATCCTTCTGAGGATATGCTCTTGAAACAGCTACGTTTACACTAAATAGAGTTCCATCTAAGTCAGGTTAAAAAACACCATATGAGATATGGATAGGACGACCCCCTAGTTTGTGTTTTCTAAAAATTTGGGGATGTGAGACTTATGTAAAACATTTACAGTGTGACAAGCTCACACCCAAATCTGACAAGTGCTTCTTTGTGGGATATCCTAAGGTAACTAAGGGATATTACTTTTATAATCGGGAACAAGGCAAAGTGTTTGTCGCCCGACACGGTGTTTTCTTGGAGAAAGAGTTTGTTAGAAGGGTTAGTGGGAGCGGGGTGCGTCTGGAAGAAGTTCAAGAAACACCAGAAAATGTTTCAGCTACCACGGAACCACAACAGGAGAAACAAGATGTTGCGCCACCTGTTGTAGATACACCAGTCTCACAGAGGTCTGAAAGATCACGTCGTGCACCTGACAGGTACACAGGTGCGGAACAATGTGATATATTGTTGTTAGACAACGATGAGCCTAAGACTATGAGGAAGCGATGGTGGGACCCGATTCCAACAAGTGGCTTGGAGCCATGAAATCCGAAATAGCATCCATGTATGATAATCAAGTTTGGAACTTGGTTGATCCACCTGATTGTGTCAAAACCATTGAGTGCAAATGAGTTTTTAAGAAAAAGGCCGACATGGATGGAAATGTTCACATCTATAAGGCACGATTGGTAGCGAAAGGTTTTAAACAGATTCAAGGTGTTGATTATGATGAAACCTTCTCGCCCGTCGCAATGCTTAAGTCTATTCGGATTATTCTAGCAATTGCTGCATATTTTGATTATGAGATATGACAGATGGATGTCAAAACGGCTTCCTAAATGGAAACCTAAGCGAGGAAGTATACATGATACAACCTAAGGGTTTTGTCGATCCACAGTCGCCTGGAAAGATATGCAAGCTACATAAATCCATTTATGGATTGAAGCAAGCATCTCGGAGTTAGAATATTTGTTTTGATGAAGTAATCAAAGGGTTTGGTTTCATCAAAAATGAAGAGGAGGCCTGTGTTTACAAAAAGGTCAGTGGGAGCACAATTGTATTTCTAATCTTATATGTGGATGACATATTATTTATTGGAAATGATATCCCTATGCTAGAATCCATCAAGTCTTCATTGCAAAATTATTTTTCCATGAAAGACTTAGGGGAGGCAGCATACATATTGGGCATTCGGATCTATAGAGATAGATCCAAGAGGCTAATTGGATTAAGCCAAAGTACATACATTGACAAGGTGTTGAAAAGGTTCAACATGCATGATTCCAAGAAAGGTTTCTTGCCCATGTCACATGGCATTAATCTTAGCAAGAATCAGTGTCCTCAGACACATGATGAGCGGAATAAGATGGGTATGGTTCCATATGCTTCGGCAATTGGATCCATCATGTATGCCATGTTTTGTACACGTCCAGATGTCTCGTACGCTTTTGAGTGCTACGAGCAGATACCAGTCAGATCCAGGTGAAGGTCACTGGATTGCCGTAAAGAATATTCTTAAGTACTTGAGAAGGACTAAGGATATGCTCCTAGTATATGGAGGTAAAGAAGAGCTCATTGTAAGTGGTTACGCCGATGCTAGCTTCCAAACAGACAATGATGATTATAGATCGCAATCTGGGTTCGTGTTTTGCCAGAACGGAGGCGCAGTCAGCTGGAAGAGTTCCAAGCATGATACTGTTGCTGATTCTACAACGGAGGCCGAGTACATTGCTGCTTCAGAAGCTGCAAAGGAGGTTGTTTGGATCAAGAAATTTGTTTCTGAGCTGGGTGTGATGACCAGTGCAATTGGTCCAATGTCTCTCTATTGTGATTATAGTGGAGCCATTGCGCAAGCCAAAGAGCCGAGGTCACATCATAAGTCCAAACACATACTTCGGCGATATCATCTCATCCACAAGATTGTGGACAGAGGTGATGTCAAGATATGCAAAGTGCACATGGATCTCAACATAGCCGATCCGTTGACAAAACTTCTCCCTCAACCGAAACATGAGGCCCACACAAGAGCAATGGGTATTAGATACTTACATGATTGACTCTAGTGCAAGTGAGAGACTGTTAGTGATATGCCCTAGAGGAAACATGGAGATGTTGGATATCAAGGACAATGTTTATGTATTTATGAATAAAGTATTCTTCAGTTCCATGAAATAGACAACTTATATTGATCAATAAGTATGTGACTTATTTATGAGACTCTTTATGTATGAATCTATTTCTAAACGATCCCTGATCATATGTCATATTGTTGGAATAAATATGATTCTAAGATCGACATGTTTATTGATTGATGATCATGTCTCATAGATCATGGTATAGAGATACCAAACCAATATACGTGGACATGTGTTAGAGAACACATTGTTGGATAAACCCACCATGAGACACTACAGGATTTAATGTGCCACTAGTTGGTCTCAGGTAGTGTTGGTACAAAGTCCTTAGACCTGAGATCATCTGAATTCCAACATGTGTAGTAGCCTACTTTGGTACTACCAAACGTTATTCTGTAACTGGGTAGTTATAAAAGTAGTATTCAAGTTTGCTATGAAACATTGAGTGGGATGTGAGTGATCAAGATGGAATTTTCCCCTCCTTTGCGAGAGATATCTCTTGGCCGCTCGAGGTAATGGATTATGGATGTGCATGGCCATGCCGAGTTGATTGAGGAGTCAATCAACAGACAGATAATCCAATACGGTTCGAGTGAATGGTTAAGCTATTGAAGGGATGACACACACATCTTGCCTATAGCTTAATTGGTATCATGAGGCAAAGAGATTTATGTACACATTACAGGTTCAGAGCCTATGTTATATTATTGTATGCTATGGTGTCAATATGTGCTGCTTGGCGCCGTTGTTAACAAATCGGCTGAGTTGGACTCGAGCCTGAACCTACAGGGTCACACGCTTATGGGGATAAGAACAGGCATTCGAGTTGGACTCAAATATGGCTCAATTCAGATAAGATTCGATTTAATATAGAGTCCTATGGGCTTACAAAGTATTGGCGGCCAACTCTATGAGATTCGGATGGGATCCGATTTAAAATAGAGTCTAGATCGGCCACTAGACCTAGTCGGCCAACTCTATATATAAGGGGGAGGAGTGGAGAGCTGTGGCATGTTAATTGCATAAACCGAATCAATCTGATTTGGCGCAACAGAAGTCGGCGAGATCAATCTCCACAGAAACCCTCCCCACTCCCGAGCCAAAACCCTAGCCTTGCATCTTGTGCTAGCACGCGAGTGGTAGGCGTTCTGTCCCCGGACGTGTGGATATCGGTAGAGGCGCTACTACGTTGCGGTGCTATTCGTTGGGTACGAATCGGCTGTGGTCAAAGGCATCGGAGCAAGGCGGCTGTGGCAGATTGGCTGTGGAATCGGCGAGTCGGCTGAGGTTGGATTGGCTCCGACATCAGGATCGGCTACGTTGGATCGGCTGTCAGCGAATTGGCTGTGATCGGCTGACACTGTTCTGGATCGGATAGCTCCTGATTGGCTATTTCCGCTGCATACTCCAATTGGTAACGATCTATCGACCCTTACTTGCAAGTTTTCCTAGTTTGCGCGGTAGAAAATTTTTGTTATTAGCTACCGTAGCTTCCGCGTAACCCTTCACGTAGAACGTTCTCTACCTATCGCAAAGAGACGATACTGAGACGACAAAAAGGGGGTGCGCACACGGCGGTCGTGGGGGAAGCCACCCTCTTGCGGGCTTTCCGGCAGCACCCAGAACAACAGATGGAAGTCATAGATCCAATCTACAAAATTTCTTATGGAAACCATATCGGCATAATCACATTATGCAGTCCCGGTACAATATCAAGAGACATGGTTTGCATAGGCGCAAGGCGGCGGTTATGGTCGGATTATTAAATAGCTTTGGCACAATCACATTGTACTGATCCGAGACACTCTCAAGGAGCACCATCCCAAATCCGACTCATACTCGTACCGAGTCCTATGGAACTTGCTTCGACACAATCACATCATGTCGATCCGAGACACTCTCAAGGAACGCAGCTTCCATCAACTCTCCTCTACCGAACCCTAAAACCGATTGATCTAATCAACCCATGTGCTAAACTTGTTCTAGATTCAATCTAGTACCACTGAAGGAATACACGGAAGCTACGATACATAAAACAAAAATTCTACCATGCAATCCAGGAAAGCTTGCAAGTAAGGGTCTATAGATTGTTACCAAGTGACTTGCAGTGTAGCAGAAAAACCACGTTGGAGTAGCCGACCAAACGTATGCACGTCGAGAAGTCTTGTCGACCTCGACCAATGCTTTGTCGACCTCGGACAATGCCTCGCCTGACCTTGCCGACCTCGGCAACGCCTCGCCCGACCTCGCTCCGATCTCCCGACCAGCTCCCCGATCACATCGTCGACCACAATCTGATCTCCTCGAATCCGTTCCGATTCACTGACTTACACCGCAACGAAGCGATGTCTCTACCGATATCCATGCATCCAGGGAAGGAACGCCGAACACCCGTGTGCTAGCACGCAACACACGGCTAGGGTTTTGGCTCAGACATGGACTAGGGCTTCCATGGAGAAGTTGATCTGGCTTAGAAGTTACGCACGTTAGTGATATGCCCTAGAGGCAACATGGAGATGTTGGATATCATGGTCAATGTTTATGTATAAATGAATAAAGTGTTATTCAGTTCCATGAAATAGACATCTTGTATTGATCAATAAGTACGTGACTTATTTATGAGACTCTTTATGTATGAATCTATTTCTAAATGATCCCTGATCACATGTCATATTTTTGGAACAAATATGATTATAAGATCGGTATGTTTATTGATTGATGATCATGTCTCATAGATCATGAGTATGGAGATACCAAATCAATAAATGTGGACACATGTTAGAGAAAATGCTGTTGGATAGACCCACCATGAGGCACTATAGGAATTAATGTGCATTAGTTGGTCTCGAGTAGTGTTGGTGCATTGTCCTTAGAGCTAAGATCATAATGGATTTCAACATACGTAGTAGCCTACCTTGGGACTACCAAACGCTATTGCGTAACTAGGTAGTTATAAAAGTAGTTTTTAGGTTTGCTATGAAACATGTAATGGGATGTGAGTGATCAAGATGGAATTTGCCCCTCCTTTGGGAGAGATATCTTTGGGCCCCTCGACGTAATGGATTATGGAAGTGCATGGCCATGCCGAGTTGAATGAGGAGTCAATCAAGAGACAGATAATCCAATACGGTTCGAGTGAATGATTAAGCTATTGAAAGGATGGCACACATCTTGCCTACAGCTTAATTGGTATCATGAGGTAAAGGGATTTATGTACACATTACAGGTTCAGAGCTGATATTATATTCTTGTATACTATGGTGTCAATATGTGCTGCTAGGCCCCGCTATTGATGGTCGACCGAGTTGGACTCGGGTCGAGACCATGTATACTTGAACCTACAGGATCGCATGCTTAAGCGGATAAGAACAAGCATTCGAGTTGGACTCAGATATGGCTCGATCGGACGGGGATCCGATCGGATACAGTCCCGATGGGCCTATAGGCCCAGTCGGCAACTCTATATAAAGACGCGAGGGGTGGAGAGCTGTGGCATTGCATTGAACCGAATCAATCTAATCGCGCAATAGATTAAAACACGCACGACTTTAGAAGTCGGTGAGTTTGAGATCTCCACGAAAACCCTCCCCACTCCCGATCCAAACCCTGGCCTTGCATCGCGTGCTAGCACACAGGTGTTAGGCGTTCTATCCCTGGATGTGTGGATACCAGTAGAGGCATTGCTACGTTGTGGTGCTATTGAGTGACTGTAGAATTGGATGCGTTCGGGCACATCGGAGCGAGAAAGTCGCGGTCGGGTGAGGTGCGCGAGCGCGGTCGGGCGACTTGGCGAATCGGCAAATCGACTGTCGTCGGATCGGTAGTGGTATCGGCAAATCGGCTAGTTAGATCGGCTACAATCAGGTGACTCTGCGAATCGGCTGTGGTCGGGAAATCGGCTGTGGTCGGGCGAAGCGGCGCGTGGTCGGCAGAGGTCAGGCGGTCCTAGCTCGGGATCGGCCAGTACTGTTTTGGATCGGATAGCTCTTGATTGGCTATTTCCACTTCACTCTACTCCAATCGGTAATGATCTGTCGACCCTTACATACAAGGTTCCTGGTTTGCGTGATAGAAATTTTTGTTATTAGCTATTGTACCCTCCATGTAACCCCATCAGTGGTATCAGAGCTAAACTTGCTTAGTTCGGGTTTTAGATTGGATCTGAAACAAGTTTTGCACACGGGTTGATTAGATCAATCGGTTTTACGGGATCTGTTGAGGAGAGTTGATGGTAATTGTGTTCCTTGATAGTGTATCGGAATGGCGTAATGTGATTACGTCGAAGCAATATCCATAGAACTCAGTTTGAGTCGGATTAGAGATGGCATTCCTTGATAGTGTATTGGAACGGTATAATGTGATTATGCCAAAGCTGTCTCGTAGTCCGACCTTGATTGTCATCTCGCGCCTACGCAAACCATCTCCCTTGATAGTGTATCGGGATGGCACAATGTGATTATGCCGATATAGTTTCCGTAAGCAATTTCATAGATTGGATCTATGATTTTTGTGTGCGTACCTGTTAGTGATATGCCCTAGAGGCAACATGGAGATGTTGGATATCACGTCAATGTTTATGTATAAATGAATAAAGTGTTATTCAGTTCCATGAAATAGACATCTTGTATTGATCAATAAGTACGTGACTTATTTATGAGACTCGATATGTATGAATCTATTTCTAAACGATCCCTGATCATATGTCATATTGTTGGAACAAATATGATTCTAAGATCGGCATGTTTATTGATTGATGATCATGTCTCATAGATCATGGGTATGGAGATACCAAATCAATAAACATGAACATATGTGTTGGAGAACACATTGTTGGATAGACCCACCATGAGACACTACAGAATTAATGTGCCATTAGTTGGTCTCGGGTAGTGTTGGTACAAAGTCCTTAGACCGAGATCACCATGGATTCCAACATGTGTAGTAGCCTACTTTGGGACTACCAAACGCTATTCCGTAATCGGGTAGTTATAAAGGTAGTTTTCGGGTTTGCTATTAAACATGGAGTGGGATGTGAGTGATCAAGATGGAATTTGCCCCTCCTTTGGAGAGATATCTCTGGGCCCCTCGAGGTAATGGATTATGGAAATGCATGGCCATGCTAAGTTGATTGAGGAATCAATCAACGGATAATCCAATACGGTTCGAGTGAATGGTTAAGCTATTGAAGGGATGGCACACATCTTGCCTATAGCTTAAGCGGTATCGTGAGGCAAAGGGATTTGTGTACACATTACAAGTTCGAGCCGATATTATATTCTTGTATACTATGGTGTCAATATGTGCTTGCTAGGCGCCGCGTTGACGGTCGGCTACCGAGTTGGACTCGAGCCGACGATCGGCTAAGTTAGACTATAGCTGAAACCGAGTATACCGAACCTACGTGGTCGCACGCTTAAGGGGATAGAATAGATATTCGAGTTGGACTCGGATACGTCTCGATCGGATAGGGATCCGATTGGATAGAGTCCTATGGGCTTACGACGTATGGGCGGCCAACTTTATGAGATACGGATGAGATCCGATTCAAAATAGAGTCCTAATTGGCCACTAGTCCCGCCGGCCGACTCTATATAAAGGAGGGAGGGGTGGAGAGCTGCGACACGTCAATTGCATCGCGTGCAATGAAGTCGCCGAGATCAATCTCCACGGAAACCCTCCCCACTTTCGAGCCAAACCCTAGCCTTGCATCGCGTGCTAGCACACGGGTGTACGGCGTTCGTCCCCGGACGTGTGGATACGGTAGAGGCGCGCTCGCTACGTTGCGCGCCGTTGATCGGCTGTGGTGGAATCGGCGCGGTCGGGCGCATCGGAGCGAGGCATGAGAACGCGGCCGGACGACTCGAATCGGCTGATTGGCGAATCGGCTGTCTCCGGGGATCGGCTACACTTGTTCGGATCGGATTGCCCCGATTGGCTATTCCGCCGCACTCTACTCCAATCGGTAACGATCTATCGGCCCTTACTTGCAAGTGTTCCTGGTTTGCGCGGTAAAAGTTTTGTTTTCGGCTAGCGTAGCCTCCGCGTAACCCTTCGGTGGTATCGAGCTAATCTTGCTTAGTTCGGGTTTTAGATTGGATCCGGAAGAAGTTTTGCGCACGGGTTGATTAGATCAATCGGTTTTACGGGATCCGTTGAGGAGAGTTAATGGTAATTGTGTTCCTTGATAGTGTATCGGAACGGCGTAATGTGATTATGTCGAAGCAATTTCCATGTAACTCGGTTTGAGTTGGGTTCGAGATAGCGTTCCTTGATAGTGTATCGGAACGGTATAATGTGATTATGCCGAAGCTATCTCGTAGTCCGATCTTGTTAGCTGCCTCGCGCCTACGCAAACCATCTCCCTTGATAGTGTATCGGGACGGCATAATATGATTATGCCGATATGGTTTCCGTAAGCGATTTCATAGATTGGATCTATGAATTTCATGTGGTGTTCCGCCGTGTGCGTACCCCTTATAGGTCGTCTCGGTGCCATAGCTCGCGATAGGTAGAAAATGTTTCTACGCCTAACTTGTTTTTGCAGAGAATTCTTTGAGATGGTATGGCCCTATTGTATGTATGAGATGTATGAGATGCATGTGATGCATGTAATATTCTTTCATATGTGCAATCCCCGTAATATTTTTTCATACGTGCAATGCTTGTAATATTCTTTCACGACCTGCGAGTCGATGTAATCTTCAATTAGAGCTTCTATAGTAGTAGCTTAGTTTGAAGAAATCAAGCATTCGGCACTCGAAAGAACGGTGATGAAGATGGAGATCCTCTACACCGGCATGGAGATGGAGATCACCATGTGAAGGGGGCCATACTATTTCACTATATGCTATTCTTCTTGCTTTCATATGTGATATGTTTGTTTGGTAGGATAGCATCCCTCGCAAAATTAAGTAGTAATGATGCCCTTCCAAATGTTGCACCCGTCACCGTTATGCTCGTCAATGGTGGGTCCGCGCAAAGCAGAGTGTCATTCTCTATCATAACACGAGGGGGTATATGTCGACATATACATGCGGGAGCATTTGGTTTACTTAACAAGGCTATCAAAACAGTTTTGGGCCTTGGGGCATAGGTTGGCGTGGGGGCATGGAGATGCCGCACCAACAACAAGAGTCACATAGAGATGTGATTAGCAAGGAGTTGCTTACCGATGTTATTAATCTTCTAGCGTGATGCCAAAGCTCACTAGAAAATTAATTAACATGTGGATCTTGACCCAATACGTAACCTAGAGGGAAGGTGGAAAATACGTAATGGGAGTCTAATGTTAAATTGTTTAACAATAGACATAGCATAAACATTGTGCTAAACTTTGCTTTTTCGTTGTAGAATAAATGGCGGCTAATACTACACCCGGTATCTTTAATTTGCGATCTATTCTCGAAAAGGAAAAATTAAATGGAACATACTTTATGGATTGGTATCGCAACTTGAGAATTGTTCTCAAGCAAGAGCGTAAGGAGTACGTTCTTGAAGTACCCTATCTTGAGGATTTACCTAATAACGCCACCGCAACGCACGGAGGGCTTACGAGAAGCACACTAATGATGCCCTAGATATAAGCGTCTCATGCTAGCTACAATGTCCCCCGAGCTTGAAGCAATATGACAGCAGTGATGCTCACACTATTATTCGGGGACTGCGTGGCATGTTTGAGAACCAAGCTCGGGCCGAGAGGTTCAACACCTCAAAGTCCTTGTTTGCGTGCAGCTTGTTGAGGGGAATCCCGTCGTCCGCATGTGATAAAGATGATTGGCTATATCGAGAGTCTTGAGAAACTAGGTTTCCCTCTTAGCCAAGAGTTGGCTACGACGTGATTCTCCGGTCGCTCCCTCCGAGCTTCGAGCCATTCATATTAAATTATCACATGAACAATATGGATAGAACCTTGGCTGAATTGCATGGGATGCTAAAGACAGTGAGGAGAGTATCCAAAAACGGTCATCATGTGATGATGATGCAGAAGGCTAAGCGCAAACCACTGTCAAGAAGCTTTGCACCAAGAGGAAGTTAACTCCCGATGAGATCGCGAGTGCCTCCAATGCTAAGAAGGGCAAGAAGGGTTCGACGGCATCGATGTCGTTTGCTTCTATTGCAAGGAGAGAGCCACTGGAAGAGGAACTGCAAGAAGTACATGGAGGATCTCAAAAAGAAGCAAAGTACGACTTCGCTTCAGGTATTAATGTTATAGACATTAATCTTGCTACTTCACCCTACGACTCTTGGGTATTTGATACCGGATCGTAGCTCATATTTGCAAGTCGTTGCGGGAATGAGAAGAAGTAGAGGATTGAGAAGGGCGAGGTGAAACTGCGCGTCGGCAATGGAGCAAGCGTTGCTACGTTGCTGCGTCGCACAGTACCACTTCATCTACCTTCGGGATTAGTTTTGGAATTAAATAATTGTTATTGTGTTCCAACACTATGTCAAAACGTTATTTCCGCTTCATGTTTGCAAGCGGAAGGATATGATTTTAGATCAATGAACAATGGTTGTTCAATATATCTTAGAGATATGTTCTATTTTCATGCTCCATTGGTGAATGGATTATACGTTTTGAATCTTGAAGCGTCTCCCATCTATAACATTAATACGTAAAGGCAACTCTCTAATGATATAAACCCCACGTTTATCCGGCATTGTCGCTTAGGCCATATAAATAAGAAACGCATGGAGAAGCTCCATAAGGATGGATTGCTTCACTCTTTTGATTTTGAATCATTTGAGACATGTGAGTCTTGTTTACTTGGTAAGATGACAAAGGCACCTTTCACGGGACACGGTGAAAGAGCAAGTGACTTGTTGGCACTCATACATACCGATGTGTGTGGACCAATGAGCTCAACGGCCGAGGTGGTTATCGTACTTCATTACCTTTACCGATGACTATAGTAGATATGGTTACATCTACTTAATGAGGCATAAGTCCGAATCCTTTGAAAAGTTCAAAGAATTCCAGAATAAAGTACGAATCATTTAGGAAAACAATCAAGTTTCTACGATCAGATCGTGGAGGGGAATACTTGAGCCAAGAGTTTGGTAATCATCGAAAGATTGTGGAATTGTTCCACGTTGACTCCGCCAGAACTCCACAATGGAACGGAGTGTCCGAACGGAGAAATCGCACCTTGTTGGACATGGTGCGGTCGATGATGAGCCAAAGTGATCTTCCGTTATCCTTCGGGGATATGCTCTTGAAACACTGCGCTCACACTAAATAGAGTTCCATCTAAGTCGTTGAAAAGACACCATATGAGATATGGACAGGGCAACCCCTTGTTTGTCTTTTCTCAAAATTTGGGGATGTGAGGCTTATGTAAAACGTTTACATGACCGACAAGCTCACACCCAAATCGACAAGTGCTTCTTTGTGGGATATCCTAAGGAAACCAAGGGATATTACTTTTATAATCGGGAACAAGGCAAAGTGTTTGTCGCCCGACACGGTGTCTTCTTGGAGAAAGAGTTTCTTTCAAGAAGGGTTAGTGGGAGCGGTGCATCTTGAAGAAGTTCAAGAAACACCGGAAAATGTTTCGCGACCACGTAACCACAACAGAGGTGCAAAGTGTTGCGCCACCGGTTGTAGATACACCAGCCCCACGGAGGTCGAAAGATCACGTCGTGCGCCCGATGGTACACAGTGCGGAACAACGTGATATATTGTTGTTGGACAACGATGAGCCTAAGACCTATGAGGAAGCGATGGTGGGACCCGATTCCAACAAGTGGCTTGGAGCCATGAAATCCGAAATAGAATCCATGTACGACAATCAAGTTTGGAACTTGGTTGATCCACTGATGGTGTCAAAACCATTGAGTGCAAATGGGTTTTTAAGAAAAGGCCGATATGGATGGAAATGTTCACATCTATAAGGCGCGATTGGTGGCGAAAGGTTTTAAACAGATTCAAGGAGTTGATTATGATGAAACCTTCTCGCCCGTCGCAATGCTTAAATCTATTCGGATTATCCTAGCGATTGCTGTCATATTTCGATTATGAGATATGGCGATGGATGTCAAAACGGCTTTTCCGAATGGAAACCTAAGCGAGGATGTATACATGATACAACCTCGGGGTTTTGTCGATCCCGAATCGCATGGAAAGATATGCAAGCTACGAAATCCATTTATGGATTGAAGCAAGCATCTCGGAGTTGGAATATTCGTTTTGATGAAGTAATCAAAGGGTTTGGTTTCATCAAAAACGAAGAAGAGGCCTGTGTTTACAAAAAGGTCGTGGGAGTGCAATTGTATTTCTAATCTTATATGTGGATGACATATTACCGATTGGAAATGATATCCCTATGCTAGAATCCGTCAAGTCTTCATTGAAAAATAGTTTTTCCATGAAAGACTTAGGGAGGCAAGATACATATTGGGCATTCGGATATATAGAGATAGATCCAAGAGGCTAATTGGATTAAGCCAAAGTACATACATTGACAAGGTGTTGAAAAGGTTCAACATGCATGATTCCAAGAAAGGTTTTTGCCCATGTCACATGGCATTAATCTTAGCAAGAATCGGTGTCTTCGACACATGATGAGCGGAATAAGATGGGTATGGTTCCATATGCTTCGGCAATTGGATCCATCATGTATGCCATGCTTTGTACACGCCTGCATGTCTCGTACGCTTTAAGTGCTGCGAGCAGATACTGCCGTCAGATCCAGTGAAGGTCACTGGATCTGCCAGTAAAGAATATCCTTAAGTACTTGAGAAGAACTAAGGATATGTTCCTAGTCTATGGAGGTGAAGAAGAGCTCGTTGTAAGTGGTTACACCGATGCTAGCTTCCAAACAGACAAGGATGATTATAGATCCCAATCTGGGTTCGTGTTCTTCCTAAACGGAGGCGCAGTCAGCTGGAAGAGTTCCAAGCAGGATACTGTTGCTGATTCTACAACGAAGGCCGAGTACATTGCTCGTAAGCTGCAAAGGAGGCCGTTTGGATCAAGAAATTCGTTTCGAGCTTGGTGTGATGACTAGTGCGACGGTCCAATGTCTCTCTATTGTGACAATAGTGGAGCCATTGCGCAAGCCAAGGAGCCGAGGTCACATCGAAGTCCAAACACATACTTCGGCGATATCATCTCATCCGCAAGATAGTGGACAGAGGTGATGTCAAGATATGGAAAGTGCACACGGATCTCAACATTGTCGATCCGTTGACAAAACCTCTCCCTCACCGAAGCATGAGGCGCACACAAGAGCAATGGGTATTAGATACTTACATGATTGACTCTAGTGCAAGTGGGAGATTGTTAGTGATATGCCCTAGAGGCAACATGGAGATGTTGGATATCACGTCCATGTTTATGTATAAATGAATAAAGTGTTATTCGGTTCCATGAAATAGACATCTTGTATTGATCAATAAGTACGTGACTTATTTATGAGACTCGATATGTATGAATCTATTTCTAAACAATCCCTCGATCATATGTCATATTGTTGGAACAAATATGATTCTAAGATCGGCATGTTTATTGATTGATGATCATGTCTCATAGATCATAGGTATGAAGATACCAAATCAATAAACATGAACATATGTGTTGGAGAACACATTGTTGGATAGACCCACCATGAGACACTACAGAATTAATGTGCCATTAGTTGGTCTCGGTAGTGTTGGTACAAAGTCCTTAGACCCGAGATCACCATGGATTCCAACATGTGTAGTAGCCTACTTTGGGACTACCAAACGCTATTCCGTAATCGGGTAGTTATAAAGGTGTTTTCGGGTTTGCTATGAAACATGGAGTGGGATGTGAGTGATCAAGATGGAATTTGCCCCTCCTTTGGAGAGATATCTCTGGCCCTCGAGGTAATGGATTATGGAAATGCATGGCCATGCTAAGTTGATTGAGGAGTCAATCAACGGACGATAATCCAATACGGTTCGAGTGAATGGTTAAGCTATTGATGGGATGGCACACATCTTGCCTATAGCTTAACCGGTATCGTGAGGCAAAGGGATTTGTGTACACATTACAGGTTTAGAGCCGATATTATATTCTTGTATACTATGGTGTCAATATGTGCTGCTAGGCGCCGCCTGGACAGTCGGCTGAGTTGGACTCGAGCCGACGATCGGCTAAGTAAGACTATAGCTGAAACCGAGTATACCTGAACCTACGTGGTCGCACGCTTAAGGGGATAGAATAGATATTCGAGTTGGACTCGGATACGGCTCGATCGGATAGGGATCCGATTGGATAGAGTCCTATGGGCTTACGACGTATGGGCGGCCAACTCTATGAGATACGGATGAGATCCGATTCAAAATAGAGTCCTAATTGGCCACTAGTCCCAGTCGACCGACTCTATATAAAGGAGGGAGGGGTGGAGAGCTGCGACACGTCAATTGCATCGCGTGCAACAGAAGTCGCCGAGATCAATCTCCACGGAAACCCTCCCCACTTTCGAGCCAAACCCTAGCCTTGCATCGCGTGCTAGCACACGGGTGTACGGCGTTCTGTCCCCGGATGTGTGGATACTGGTAGAGGCGCTGCTACGTTGCGCGCTGTTGATCGGCTGTGGTGGAATCGCATCGGAGCAAGGCGTGAGAATGCGGCCGGACGACTCGAATCGGCTGATTGGTGAATCGGCTGTCTCCGGGAATCGGCTACACTGTTCTGGATCGGATTGCCGTGATTGGCTATTCCGCTGCACTCTACTCCAATCGGTAACGATCTATCGGCCCTTACTTGCAAGTGTTCCTGGTTTGCGCGGTAAAAAGTTTTGTTTTCGGCTAGCGTAGCCTCCGCGTAACCCTTCAATACCCCCTTATATGTCATCTCGATACCGTATCTCTGCGATAGGTAGAAAACATTCTACGCCTAACTTGTTTTTGCAGAGAAAACATTGAGATGGTATGGCCCTATTGTATGTATGAGATGCAGTTGATGGGTGTAATATTTTTTCTTACGTGCAATGCTTGTAATATTTTTTCACGACCTACGAGTCGATGTAATCTTCAATTATAGCTTCTATAGTAGTAGCTTAGTTTGAAGAAATCAAGCATTCGGCACACGGAAGAACGGTGATGAAGATGAAAATCCTCTACATCGGCATGGAGATGAAGATCACCATGTAAAGGGGGCCATACTATTTCATTAATTACTATTCTACATGCTTTCATATATATATTATATGTTTGTTTGATAGGATAGTATCCCTCACAAAATTAAGTGGTCATGATGCCCTTCCAAATGTTGCACCTGTCACCATTATGCTCATCAATTGGTGGGTCTGCCAAAGCAGAGTGTCATTCTCTATCATAACACGATGGGGTATATGTCAGACATACATGTAGGAGCATTTGGTTTACTTAACAAAGCTATCAAAACAGTTTTGGGCCTTGGGGCATAGGTTGGTGCCGGGCATGGAGACGCCACCCAACAACAAGAGTCACATAGAGATGTGATTAGCAAGGTGTTGTTTACCCATGCTACCAATTTTCTAGCAGTGATGCCAAAGCTCACTATAAATTAATTAACATGTGGATCTTGACCCAATACGTAACCTAGAGGGAAGGTATAAAATATGTAATGGGAGTCTTTTGTTAAATTGTTTAACAATAGACATACCATAAACATTGTGCTAAACTTTGCATTTTTTGTTGTAGATTATGGCAGTTAATACTACACCCAGTACTTTTAATTTGCGATATATTCTCGAGAAAGAAAAATTGAATGAGACAAACTTTATGGATTGGTATCGCAACTTGAGAATTATTCTCAAGCAAGAGCAAAAGGAGTACGTTATTGAAGTACCCTATCCCGATGATTTACCTAACAATGCTACTGCCACTGCACAGAGGGCTTATGAGAAGCACACTAATGATTCCCTAGACATAAGCTGTCTCATGCTAGCTACACTGTCCTCTGAGCTTCACAAGCAATACGAGAGCAGCGATGCTCATACTATTATTCAGGGACTACGTGGCATGTTTGAGAATCAAGCTAGGGCCGAGAGGTTCAACACCTCAAAGTCCTTGTTTGCGTGCAGGCTTGTAGAGGGGAATCTCGTCAGTCCGCATGTGATAAAGATGATTGGCTATATCGAGAGTCTTGAAAAACTAGGTTTTCCTGTTAGCCAAGAGTTGGCTACAGATGTGATTCTCCAGTTGCTCCCTCCGAGCTTTGAGCCATTCATATTGAATTATCACATGAACAGTATGGATAAAACATTAGCAGAATTGCATGGGATGCTAAAGACGGCTGAGGAGAGTATCCATAAAAACGGTCATCATGTGATGCTGATGCAGAAAGCTAAGCGCAAACCACCTGTCAAGAAACTTTGCACCAAGAGGAAACTAAATCCCATGAGATCACGAATGCCTCCAAAGCAAAGAAGGGCAAGAAGGGGTCAGCAACACCAGATGTCATTTGCTTCTATTGCAAGGAGACAGGTAACTAGAAAAGGAAACTCAAAGTACATGGAGGATCTCAAAAAAAAAGCAAAGTGCGACTTCTGCTTCAGTTATTAATGTTATAGACATTAATATTGCTACTTCACCTACTGACTCTTGGGTATTTGATACCGGATCAGTAGCTCATATTTGCAAATCATTGCAGGGAATGAGAAGAAGTAGAAGCTTGAGATGGGGCGAGGTGAACCTACGCGTCGGCAATGGAGGAAGTGTTGTTATAATTGTTGTTGGCACAACATCACTTCATTTAACTTCAGGATTAGTTTGGATTTAAATAAATATTTATTGTGTTTCAACTCTATGTCAAAACGTTATTTTCGCTTCATGTTTGCAAGAGGAAGGATATGATTTTAGATCAATGGACAATGGTTGTTCAATTTATCTTAGCGATATGTTCTATTTTCATACTCTATTGGTGAATGGATTATATGTTTTGAATCTTGAAGCATCTCCAATCTATAAAATTAATACAGAGAGGCAATTCCTAAATGATACAAACCCCACATTTATCTGGCATTGTCGCCTAGGACAAATAAATCAGAAACACGTGGAGAAGCTCCATAAGGATGAATTGCTTCACTCTTTTGATCTTGAATCATTTGAGACATGTGAGTCTTGTTTACTTGGTAAGATGACAAATACACCTTTCATGGGACACAATGAGAGAGCAAGTGACTTGTTGGCACTCGTATATACTGATGTATGTGGACCAATGAGCTCAACGCCCAGAGGTGGTTATCAGTACTTCATTACCTTTACCGATGACTTTAGTAGATATGGTTATATCTACTTAATGAGGCATAAGTCTGAATTCTTTGAAAAGTTCAAAGAATTCCAGAATGAAGTACAAAATCATTTAGGGAAAACAAAATCAGATCGTGGAGGCGAATACTTGAGCCAAGAGTTTGGTAATCATCTGAAAGATTGTGGAATTGTTCCACGGTTGACTCCGCCAGGAACTCCACAATGGAATGGGGTGTCCGAATCGAGAAATCGCACCTTGTTGGACATGGTGCGATCCATGATGAGCCAAAGTGATCTTCCGCTGTCCTTCTGGGGATATGCTCTTGAAACAGCTGCGTTCGCACTAAATAGAGTTCCATCTAAGTCAGTTGAAAAGACACCACATGAGATATGTACAGGGCAACCCCCTAGTTTGTCTTTTCTCAAAATTTGGGGATGTGATGCTTATGTAAAACGTTTACAGTCCGAGAAGTGCACACTCAAATCTGACCAGTGCTTCTTTGTGGGATATCCCAAGGAAACTAAGGGATATTACTTTTATAATCGGGAACAAAGCAAAGTGTTTGTGACCCGGCATGGTGTTTTCTTGGAGAAAGAGTTTCTTTTAACTAGGGTTAGTAGGAGCAGGGTACATCTTGAAGAAGTTCGAGAAACACCAGAAAATATTTCAGCTACCACGGAACCACAACAGGAGGAACAAGATGTTGTGTCACCTGTTGTAGATACACCAGCCCCACGAAGGTCCAAAACATCACGTCGTGCGCCTCATAGGTACACAAGTGCGGAACAACGAGATATATTGTTGTTAGACAACGAGAGCCTAAGACCTATGAGGAAGCGATGGTGGGACCCGATTCCAACAAGTGGGTTGATCCACGTGAAGTAGAATGGTGGGACCTCGGAGCCATGAAATCCGAAATAGAATCCAAGTATAATAATCACGTTTGGAACTTGGTTGATCCACGTGATGGTGTCAAAATCATGGAGTGCCAATGGGTTTTTAAGAAAAAAGGCTGACATGGATGGAAATATTCACATCTATAAGGTGCGACTGGTGGTGAAAGGTTTTAAACAGATTCAATGTGTTGATTATGATGAAACCTTCTCGCCCATCGTAATGCTTAAGTCTATTCGGATTATTGTAGCGATTGGTGCATATTTCGATTATGAGATATGGCAGATGGATGTCAAAACGGCTTTCCTAAATTGAAACCTAAGTGAGGATGTATACATGATACAACCTTAGGGTTTTGTTGATCCACAATTGCTTGAAAAGATATGCAAGCTATAGAAATCCATTTATGGATTGAAGCAAGCATCTCGGAGTTGAAATATTCGTTTTGATGAAGTAATCAAAGGGTTTGGTTTCATCAAAAATGAAGAGGAGGCCTGTGTTTACAAAAAGGTCAGTGGGAACACAATTGTATTTCTAATCTTATATGTGAATGACATATTGTTGATTGGAAATGGTATCCCTATGCTAGAATCCGTCAAGTCTTCATTGAAAAATTGTTTTTCCATGAAAGACTTAGGGGAGCTAGCATACAAATTGGGCATTCAGATCTATAGAGATAGATCAAAGAGGCTAATTGGATTAAGCCAAAGTACGTATATTGACAAGGTGTTGAAAAGGTTCAACATGCATGAATCCAGGAAAGATTTCTTGCCCATGTCACATGGCATTAATCTTAGCAAGAATCAGTGTCCTCGAACACATGACGAGAGGAATAAGATGGGTATGGTTCCATATGCTTCGGAAATTGGATCCATCATGTATGCCATGCTTTGTACACATCTAGATGTCTCGTACGCTTTGAGTGCTACGAGCAGATACTAGTCAGGTCCAGGTGAAGGTCACTAGACTGTCGTAATGAGTATCCTTAAGTACTTGAGAAGAACTAAGGATATGTTCCTAGTCTATGCAGGTGAAGAAGAGCTCGTTGTAAGTGGTTACACCGATGCTAGCTTCCAAACGGACAAAGATGATTACAGATCGTAATCTGGGTTTGTGTTTTGCCTGAATGGAGGCGCACTCAGCTGGAAGAGTTCCAAGCAGGATACTGTTGCTGATTCTACAATGGAGGCCGAGTACATCGCTGCTTCAGAAGGTGCAAAGGAGGCTGTTTGGATAAATTTGTTTCTGTGCAGGGTGTGATGACCAGTGCAACTGCTCCAATGTCTATCTATTCTGATAATAGTGGAGCCATTGCGCAAGCTAAGGAGCCGGGGTCACATCAGAAGTCCAAACACATACTTCGATGACATCATCTCATCCGCGAGATAGTGGATAGAGGTGACGTCAAGATATGCAAAGTGCACATGGATCTCAACATTGTCGATCCGTTGACAAAACCTCTCCCTCAGCCAAAACATGAGGCACACACAAGAGCAATGGGTATTAGATACTTACATGATTGACTCTAGTGCAAGTGCGAGACTGTTAGTGATATGCCCTAGAGGCAACATGGACATGTTGGATATCATGGTCAATGTTTATGTATTAATGAATAAAGTGTTATTCAGTTCCATGAAATAGACATCTTGTATTGATCAATAAGTACGTGACTTATTTATGAGACTCTTTATGTATGAATCTATTTCTAAATGATCCCTGATCACATGTCATATTGTTAGAACAAATAATATTCTAAGATCGGCATGTTTATTGATTGATGATCATGTCTCATAGATTATGGGTATGGAGATACCAAATCAATAAACGTGGACACATGTTAGAGAACATGCTGTTGGATAGACCCACCACGAGACACTACAGGAATTAATGTGTCATTAGTTGGTCTCGAGTAGTGTTGGTGCAAAGTCCTTAGACCTGAGATCATCATGGATTCCAACATGTGTAGTAGCCTACTTTGGGACTGCCAAACGATATTCCGTAACTGGGTAGTTATAAAAGTAGTTTTCGGGTTTGCTATGAAACATGTAGTGGGATGTGAATGATCAAGATAGAATTTGCCCCTCCTTTGGGAGAGATATCCATTACATTGAGGGGCCTAGAGATATCTCTCCCATAGGAGGGGCAAATTCCATCTTGATCATTCACATCCCACTACATGTTTAATATCAAACCCGATGACTACTTTTATGACCACCCAGTTATGAAATCGTTTGGTAGTCCCTAGGTAAGCTATTACACATGTTGGAATCCATGATGATCTCAGGTCTAAGGACTTTGCACCAACACTACTTGAGACCAACTAATGGCACATTAATTCCTTGTAGTCTCTCAAGGTGAGTCTATCCAACAATGTGTTCTCTAACACATGTTAATGTTTATTGATTTGGTATCTCCATACCATGATCTATGAGACATGATCATCAATCAATAAACATGTTGATCTTAGAATCATATTTGTTTCATAGATATGATATATGATCAGGGATACTTAAGAAATAGATTCATACATAAAGAGTCACATACTTATTGATCAATATAAGTTATCTATTTCATGAAATTGAATAAAACTTTATTCGTTAATACATAAGCATTGACCATGATATCCAACATCTCCATGTGGACTCTAGGGCATATCACTAACAGTGGTAACTCCCCTTTGGTACCTAATGGCGGTTATGCATGTTTGGCGGTTAAATACCAAATTTACAACCGCCATATGAAGGCTATAAGAGGGGAGCTTCACTTCACTCTCAACACACAACACAAGAAGATCAAAGCTCAATTCCAAATGCATAGCTCTAGTTCTCTAGTGCTTAGAAAATAGGGTAGAGAGTGAGGGGTAGTCCGGAGGAGTGTCGAGTATCTCGGCACCGACCTCCAATCTTGTACCTCGACGAATGCTTATTCAAATCAAGTGTTCGTGATTTACTATGGTTGTATTAGTTTACTTAGAGTAATTAATTTACTTCATTTACTTATGGGATCATTGTCCATTCGTGGGTGCTCTAGTCTAAGACCACTTATGAAGATGGGTGTTCTTGGGCAAGATTAAAAGTAGTAGTCATTAGCGTAGACGAGGTGTCCAGGCTGAAGTTTCCCTTTGCTTGTTGCATACTCCACGGGTTGTAGAGGTAGGCGGTAGGTGGTGACATCCCTATCCATCCTTCATAATCCTGCACATTCAGGTACGTCGTAAAGGTTGTAGGCCGGAGTCATTCGGTAGACCGACTGTAAGCCGACGCCCGAAGTAAGTAATTTGAGTAAGGTAATTATCATCTTTCTAGGGCTACAACCATAGAAATCCTCTCTATACCCTTTCCTACATATTGTTGGTGTCCTTGGATGAACCTAACCCTTATATATTCACACACGTTCCCTATGAATTCGATACCTTGGAATACTCCTGAGTGAAGTGCTACAACAATATTCCGTGCGCTTGTAGATTAACCTGTGACCGTAAGAAATACCAGCACCCTTATGGCAGTTCTCGGGTGTTTGGCCACACTTTAAGTTGGTTTCCCCTAACTTGTGGGCCCTCCAATTCGCGAGCGTCGATCAACTGGAGTTGTGTTTCTTCGCCACGTGAGCTCATTTATTCATATATGTCCCTGCATTCAAATATTTTCTAAGGACATGTGGAACTTTACTAATCCTAAACCTATATGCGTGTAAGAACAGCTAATTCCCTTTTATTCCTGAGGTCTGCGATGGTTGGAATTGGTACTTAACGATCGTCAACAGTCACCACGTTAATAGGGATTTGAATCAACCGACAAAAAGGGCTTCGAGGCATGAGCGTTTAGGGCTGATTCATGAGGAATACTTTGAATATGTTGATCTGGGTCAGGAAGAGAAAAAGAACAGTCCTCAATGGTGTCCAAGTGAGATTTTCACCAAAAATGAAAAGAGGGGAGTTCAACGACTGAGGAATAGAGAGTAGATGCGGGAACTTGAAGAAGAGATCAAGAAAAAAATGGCGAGTCAAAGCTAAACCAATGAGACAGGGACTTCGGCTTCAGTGGACATGGTGTTCTTGTTGCCTGTAGAATACAAGGCATCCGTATCCGATAATGAAGAGTATGAGGAGACGATTGCGCAGTTGATATTAACACCACAACGGGCTATATTTGAGAAGCCAAAAGAAACAAAACATCGGTGTCATGCCCAGAAATTCACGAGCCAGAATTCCAAGCCAGATGTGCATTAAACCCCTATTCAGGACTGGCCAGGGTACAGAGGCGACAAAGTTGACATATAGATCCATGTCTTACAAAACATAATAAAAGTCTTACAAATGTAGCAGAAAGATAAAAGCAAGCTAAACTAAACAACTTGATGCTCACAGCAAGGCGACAACACTCCACGGGCATCCTTGATGGCAGTTATGAAGCCTACTCCTCCAAGTAACCTCCCTCCAAGTAATACTCCAGCTCTTGGTTGGGAAAGATAGGAAAAGACTAAGTACTACTGCAGTACTCAACAAGTCATACCAAGAGGAGGTTTGACGCAAGTATTTTCAAGGAGGCTAGGGATTCTTTTGCATAATGCAGTTATAAAACAATAGTTCAAAGTAATAGAAACTATTAAATTTAATTAGGCAATATTAAACATCGCTTCCAACGCTACACCACGTTGCAACAGGTCCAACCATCAACCTAAACTATGCCAGTTTCATTAAGTCAAATTATTAATGACGACACTAATCACATTGAAGCTGGTTGATTGCCCATAACCACGAGTACGACTATTTGAATGGTTTTACTCTGATCAGAGGTGTACAGCTATACCAACAAGACAAAGCCCCATGACACATTTCCGTGCATCGACATGCCACCATGACATACCGAAAAGGAGCTATGACAGGACCCTTCACATAACCCTCCCTAACTAATCACACCAAATCTCATGTTTCACCCCTACCATTACAACCAAGGTAGGTATCTGTCATACCCGAAAATCGCTTAAATATAAATTGTTGTGAAAAAGAAATTTCTAGAAATTAGTAATAATTAAAGAAAGTGTCTGAATAAAATCTATGAAAATTTGAACATCAAATTGAACATCAAAAGTATTTATAATAAATTTCTTTCGTTTATAGGTGAAGTAAATGTGAGAAATAAAATATTCTAATGGAACATGGCTGGATTTAACGTTTAATAAATTCTCCATGATTAATTACACTCTCTAAAATTTTCTCGATTTTTCAAAGCTCAAATATTAATTTTAATAATACAAAGAGTATTTTAGTGATTACTTAAATACATAAATTAATCATTAAATAATCTGGTTATATTTTTATTAAATACTTTGGGTGTCCATATATTTTTAAGATTTTTCTTGGAATTATTTGAGCACTGAAAGTATTTATAAAAATTCAAAGTTGTTAGGACAGAGAAGTATAAATTACCTCCTCTGCTACGTGTCGTCCCTAACATCCAGCCGGTTATCTGTTCATCCCCGAAACAAAAGTTGTTTTTCCCATTCCAAATCAAGACTATCCGTTGCTCTTCTTCCCAAATTAGTGGAGGAAACAGATTCCTCTCGATCTCCTCTACGTTTCCCAAAAAATCTCATTCAATCCCGTGCAAATTATCGCGAATTTGGGCCTCGTTATTATCCCGACGAACTTGGGATAGACCCCAAAAATATGACGCCAAATCCTCTTGTCTTGGTGTTGGTCTCCTCTTCCCGAGCCTATAAATAGAACCCTCTTGGTCTCCTCTCTCGTTGCCCTCTTTTTTCCCAATTTTTCTCATGCCCTAGCCACCTCTCCGCGAGTTCCTTCTCTCTCCACCGTCGACCGCAACTCTGGCTATCTTTTCCCGTCGTCTCGATCGTCCTTGGTCAGTGTCGTCACCACCTCCGACATTGCAGCACTGAGATGAAGCCCAGAAGCCATCTCTCCTCGACCAAAAACTCTGGGAAGGCCGTCATTGCCGTGAAGCCGAGCACCGCTGCCTCTGTTCATCTTTGGTAGAGCCTCATCGTTGTTTCTGTTGCTGTTTTCCATCACCGACTACACCACCAGCTGTGAAAGGACCCCGGGGACGCCATCCATCATCTCTTTTTCGCCGAAGATCGCTGGAGAGCCGTTGTCACCATTCACCCGAGGACCACTGCCGCTTGAAGCTCATTGCCGGCCGACGTTCTTCGTCACTCGTCGTTGCGTAAGTGTTGGTAAGGGTCGCTGGTCGTCCTCTCTCTGTTAGTGTTCTCCGTTTTCTCTGGAGCGCCGCCGTTCACCGTTGCCGCCACTGTGTCGACCAAGTCACCGGCGATCCCGCGTGGTGTGTCCACATCATCGCCACCTCACTGTCTAGTTAGCTGCCACATCATTTCCAGCTAGCTGCCACGTTGTCTTCCGTGTACATGGCATCCATCCTAAACCCTACATCAGGTGTGATCCTGACCGTAGGATTCCGGTCAATTTCAGTCAAACAGATCCTAGCCATCCAATCCCATGATCCACCGTGAACCTCCTTCTTGAGCTAGGTCCATGGTAGACCAAACCCTCTCTCTTTGACATGTGGGTGCCGGTTCTCAGTGATGTCAGCACATCCTCTCTACTAGCTGACGCCATACTATTCGTTTTCTTTTTTAGTTCAAAAATAATTAAATATGATGTAAGAAATCATTTAGTTCTTTCCTTTATAGGGTTTAATTGATTAAAACTTTAAAAATTCACAACTAATTCATATGAACTCGGAAAGAGATCGTTAAGTCCCATAATTCATCTAAAATTAACCTCTACCAATTTATTAACTTCAATTGTACTCTTTAGTTGGTTTTTGTTGGTGTTTTTCCTTGTTTTGTGTTCTAGGTTTAGTTCTTCGTTGTTTTGGAGGATAGTTCGTTCGTTCGTTCATCGGAGATGTTCCTGAAGACAAATTGAAGACTAAGTATTGCAAGGCAAGCCACACAGATCCTAAAGAAAATTCCTTTGAGCATGTTGATCTTATTTTTTAAATTCTCTATTTATTTCAAATATGCATTTATTTTTGAATGACATTGGGTGTTAGGTGAAATGATAAAACGGTATATCTGTGCGCTTGCGGATTTCTCTACGACCATAAGAAATACCAACACTCATCCATCAATATTTTTACACATTTTATCTTGCAGACTGCTAGTTCTCCTCCACCTTCTACAAGCAACAATGCCCAACAGATTGTATATGCACCAACCATCATGCCATCTGGAGAGGACGTTGCCCTACCCATCTTCAGCTTTGCTGCCCCCCAAGTGGGATCTTTGCTTCACAGCCAGATCAGGGAACCAATCTCTCAAATTTCATAAAATGCAAGCAACCCACTAGGAAGACCCCCAAGAAATCAAAATCCTCCAAATCAAAGAAAGCAGCCGATGATGAGCTTTCCAAATTGACCCAGAAGTTGATGAATATCTAAAAGATTAAGTGATGGAAGAAGAAGTTGATGAAGCTGTTGGTGCTATGAGCGATGATGAACCTGCCGATAGAGCACAGGAAGTAGCCGATACTGAGGCAATAGGTCCTAATGACCAAAACAGTGAAGCTAATGACCAACCTCCTTTGCCTCCATGCAAATGCAGAGCACTTCGCAAAGTCAAGTTAAAATCCATGATTCCTCTTATTTATTATTCAATCACCTTGAGATTCATTAATACTTAGTCCCTCTCTTACGGTGAAAAGAGGATTAGCTTTAGGCCCTGTTTGTTTCGACAGCTTCGCTCGTAGAAGCTAGCATCCGGCTTCGGGCTACCACCTACGAAGCGCAATCGCAGAAGATGTGCCTGTTTGGCAACTTGCTTCAGGATTAGCTTTTGACTCGAGAATTCAGAATGTTCAAAAACGACCCTAGTTTTTTTAATTCATGAGAAATCGGATTGAGATGACGATAGTGATAATAATTTAAAAAGTAGCGTCATACAATGTTTTCGTGGCAAAATAAACAACATTTTGTACATCATTCTCTCATCGCCATCAAAGCGTCAACAATGCTATTACGAAATGCATTCATGTCGACTTCACCCTCATCCTCATTCGGTTGGCTTTCATGAGCCGCCTCGCTTCTTGAGTTGTTGGTCATCGTCTTCTTCGAGTTCATCATTTGGATCATAATCTTCATCCTCGTCACATCGTCAAAAAGCTGATCATCCAAAGTACTTTCTCTAATGAAATTGTGAAGAGCCATGCAAGCAATAATAATCTTCGATTGTTTCGGCATAGGATAAATTGGCAACTTTAGCAATATCCTCCACTTCATCTTCAAAACCCCAAATGACCTCTCAATCACTTGGGGTCAGAATACTTTCTCAGGGCAGCGGCAATGGGAAGAGGATGGGGAGGCGCCGGCATGGGAAGAGGATGGGGAGGCGCCGGCAGGGAAGAGGATGGGGGAGGCACTAGCATGGGGCGGCGCCGACGACGTCCAAGGCAGCAGAGGCGGTGCGGCATATTGGAAACGAGAGGGAATGAGAGGGAGGCGGCGCGGCGCTAGCATGGGGTGGCACGGCATGATGGGGTGGGAACGAGAGGGAGGCGGCACACCTGAGGACCGGCGACGGAGAGGGCACGAGAGGACCACGACGCGCCGGCAGGGTCAGCGGCGGCGGGGAGCGCGGCGAACCCTAGCGCCGTGAGCTCTCACGGGAAGGGGCACGAGTCGGCCTCGCGCGGTGGGAGGAGAAAAGACCGGTCAACAGGGCAAATCGGTATGTGTAACCAGTGGCATGGTGGGTAATTTTCTTTCTCAGAAGCCAGAAAGGCTCATCTGGATGGGCTTCCAGCTTTTGGCTTCTCTAGTTCATAAAAGCCAGATGGCTTTTGAGAAGCTGAACATAAAAGCTACCTGTTTGTTTCAGCTTCTGTCTACTATAGGAGGAAAAGCTAAAAGCTGAGGTAAACAAACAGGGCCTTAGTCAAGGACAAGCATATTCCAATGCCACCATCATGTCCAAGTCCTCATGCTTCTCCAGTTGCACTGTTAAATCTTCTCAATCTCATCAATATTTAAATTTCTCAATCGATACTTACTTAGTTGATGATCCCTTTAACACTTGCACTATTTCAGCCCAAAGCTCCATTGGCTTCTCCTCATCGGCCTGCTTCAAATGAACATACTCCTTCCGCCGGCCACCATCATGAAGAGGAAACAATTGCTGTTGCTGCTCCACAAAGAAGAATAAATGTTCCCAAGATAATTCCATACCGGCTCAATTCTCATTCGATTATTTATTCATATTTTCTTCTGCATACTTTAGCCGATATGTTATCCTTTGACATAAGGCAGTTTCTTGATGAAGATGAGGAAGAAACCACCAGCAAAACTAAATCTACCATCTCTGAAGGTTTGAGAACAAAGCTACAAAATATAGTTGATCGGCTCAATTCCTCCTTGGACACCTTAGTAACAGATTGTGGGCCGATCAGAACCAAATTTCAAGAAATACAAGATCAACTTCTTGACGAGCTTAATGACACCATCTCCCAGAAGTGTTCGTTTAGCAGCATCAATTCAAGCTTCAAATGACAAAACAAAGACTATATGATCGTCTTGAACGCAAATCGTAGAATTAGTTATTCAAACCAGCCGCCAACAAGTCAATGAAGAGAATACCAAACTTGAAGAGCTGGCTACTGGCCCTGAAGCAACTCAGAAAGAGCTTGATGCACTAAAGTAGGAAGAAGCCGATCTCTAGAGCACGCAATCGAACCTGTGCCAAACCATCTAAACCATCAACCATTAAATTATGATAATCATCGGTCAATAGCTCATTTTGTAATGAAATCCGTCTTGAGCCAATGTTAGTTTCCTAAGGCAACATAGCTTCATGCCCATATGCCAGATGATAAGGTGGTACTTGTGTAGCTCCATGGCAAGACATTTGATAAGCCCATAATGAATCGGCTAAAGTAGTGTGCCATCACCTTGGCTGCTCTACAATGTTCCTCTTAATCAACTTAATCAGACTCTTGTTAGATTCTTCTGCTTGCCATTGGCTTGTGCATAATAAGGGGACAAATTTAACAATTTAATTTCCATATTATCGGCAAATTGAACAAACTCATCCGATAAAAAAATACAGCCTTGATCTGTTGTTATAGTATGTGGAATCCAAAACCGATAGATTATATGCTCCTTCACAAATTCAATAGCATCCTTAGAATCAGCTTTCTTGAACGGAAAAAGCCTCAGCCCACTTTGTAAAATAATCTGTCACCACCAAAATATACTTATGTCCCTTGCTTGTTGGTGGATTAATCTGGTCGATCATATCAATTCCCAAACCTCTGAACAACCATGGCTTGATGATAGGATTCATAACCGATGTTGGTGTCTTCTGAACTGCTCCAAACTGCTGACAATCCTAAGACCCTTTATAATACCTGAAACAATCTTCCAACATTGTCGGCCAAAAATATCCAACTCCACAAAGTAACCATCATCTTATGGGTCGATTGATGTGTTCCACAAATACCTTCATGTAATTCACAGATGACAACTTTAGCTTCCTCTAAATTCAAACATTTAAACAAACTCCATCAATTATCCAATAATATAGATCATCATCAAGCAAGACATACATATGGGCTTTGTACTTCAACTTTCTTGATGCCAATTGGGAAGGGTTTCTCAAATATCCAACAATCTCATATCTCCAATCGTCGACATCAAGACTAGCAACTTCAATCTCGACATCTTTCAACATCGGCTTATAACCTGATGCACCCTGAGCTAAATCATTGGCCTCATTATTTTGTTCTCTAGGAATATTCCTCATAGTTACAATCTTCAATTTTTTTGTCAACTCTTGACACCTCTCATTATAAACCCTCGGAATTTCACTTTTGCATTCATATTCCCCTGACAACTGCTTGATTACCAACAATGAATCACCAACAATCTCTATTGCATCAGCTTTTACCTACTTTAATAACTGAAGCCCTTTGACAACCGCCTCATATTCTGCTTGATTATTTGTATAATATGGCTTGATCGTAAATGCAAACTCAAAACTTGTCCCCCAAGGCGAAACAATAACTAAGCCGATACCACATCCATGTGTGCAAATAGACTCATCAAAAAATAGTGCCTAAGGCATTGGCTCAACACACCCAATTGATCATCCCGATGTTGAACAATGAAATCGACTATAGCTTAACTCTTAACTGAATTAGCTGATTCATATCACAAATCAAACTCCGTTAAAGTAAAAATCCACTTTCCAATCCTCCCTTTCAATGCTAGAGCTGATAGCATATACTTCACCACATCGGCTTTGCAAACCACAGTGCACTCATTGGACAATAGATAATGCCTTAACTTGGTACATGAAAAATATGAACATAAACACAATTTCTCCACTAGGGTATACCTCGATTTTCAGCATCTAAAAGCCTCCTACTAATATAAAGTATAGCCCTCTCCATTCCGAAATCAAGACTGATCCGATGGATTTCTCATCAGCTGAAAAATAATACCTGAATGAAACCCCTTTTTGTGGTGGCATTAAAACTGGAGAAGAACTCAAATATTCATTGATATTATGCAAAGCTTTCTGCAGTTTTTCTCCCCACATAAAATCTTGATCGACCTTCAATCATAACAATGGAGTAAACGACTCAATTCTCCCTGACAAGTTTGAATATATACCTTCTGACAAAATTAATCTTGCTGATTAAATACTATAACTTAGTCTTATTTTTTTTGGAGATTTTAGATCCTTAATTGCCTTAATACTTCGCTGACTGATCTCAATCCCTCTTTCATGAACAGTAAACCCCAAAATTTTTCCAACCGATACACCAAAGGCACATTTATTTGGATTCATCCTTAAGACATACTTCCTTGTTCTTTCCAATACCTTCTGCAAATCGGCTAAATGTCCATTGACCTCCTTTGATTTCACAACCACATCATCCATATAAATTTCAACCAGTAATCTGATAAGATGACGAAATATATTATTCACAGCTCTTTGATATGTAGCACCAGCACTTTTTAAACCAAAAGTCATAACAGCCCTCTCATACAAGCCGTTTGCACCAAGACATCTAAAAGCAATTTTATGGCTATCCTCTTCAGCCATAAAAATTTTATTATATCATGCATTGTTATCCATAAAACTTATACTCTTGTGACCTGAAGCTGCATCAACCAATAAATTAGCAATCGACATTGAGCACATCTTGCATTGAGTATTCATCTTTAGGAGTAGCCTTGTTTCAATCTCTAAAATCAACACAAACCAACTTCTCATTTTTCTTCATTACTGGAACTATGTTAGGAATCTACTGAGCATATTAGCAAGGCCTAATAAAATTAGCATCATAAATTCTTGTGATCTCTGTCTTGATAGCATCATACATCTCAGGTTTGAATCTTCTTGGTGGTTGTTTGTACAGCCGATATGTTGGTTTAAAAGGAAGCCAATGTTCAAGAATTGATCGACTAAGTCCTAGCATCTCATGATATTCCCAAGCAAAACAATCTCTTTATTTTGTTAATAATTCTACCAACTCCCTTTTAAACTAATCGGACAATTTAGCACTTACAAATGTCGGCCTTGGCCTATCGCCAGTTCCAATATCTACTTCTTCTAACTCATCGGCTGACATAAAACCTTGTCCTAACTTGTCTTCAAAACATCCAGTGTCCTTAGAGTAAAAGTTGGGTCTTCCATCATAGATTGGTTGCACATTATAATCAGATACTTTTAAGAAATCACCTTCCCACACTTTTCCTAATAACTAGTCAATTCCATCCATCTCCCAAATAGATAAATCGACAGTAGCAACATTAACTAACCTATCGGCTTGAAAGATCTCTACCTAATCTCCTTGCTATTGTATCAAGCTTTAATGCATTGTTGATGGAATACAACAATTAGCATGAATCCAATCTCTTCCAAGCAACAGGCTATATGAACCCTTTCTATCAATGACAAAAAATGTAGTAGGAATAATCTTACTGTCTACTGTCAATTCTACATTATAAACTCCTTTGGTATCACAAGAATTCCCACCAAAATCCTTGACCACCATGTTGGTCTTGATCAAATCATCTAAAGTCTTCCCAAGCTTTCTATATGTAGTTTAAGGCATCAAATTTACTACAGCCCTTGCATCAACTAACATCTTAGACATCGGCTTCCCATTAACCAATCCCTTTATATATAATGGCTTTAGATGTTGATGTTCTGTTTCTTCAGGCTTCTTAAATACTACTTGTTGAGGAGACAAAACCAACTGAGTTGTCGATTCTTCACAAACTCCCTCATTAGATGTAGAAGTCCTATATTCTGCAGGCAATATAAACACCATATTGATAGCAGATGAAGCTTCAACACTATCATCCCTACCAGCTTTTCCCTTGACAGAAATTCAAATCTTTTTCTTATCGGCTTCAACATCATCGGCTTTTATGATTTTGCTTTTTACGCGCAACTCCTTCTTGTACTCCTTAGCTGATAATCAATTTCTTCTTCAACATCTTCCATCTTCTCTTTACTTCTTAAACATTGAAATCTTCTCTTCTAATTTTTCGTGAATACACCACTCGGACACCATTGAGGATTTTGAACTTGTCTATTTTGATTTTCTTCGTAATCTTCAACATAATCTTCGTGAATCGACCCTAATCGTTGATGTATTGACAACTTGTTTTGTATCGGCCGAGATGAATCCCTTTGTCTTGGCCGATACGAATCCCCGTAATCATAAGCCTATTCAATATTACTGCATCCTAGCAAATCTTCAATCGAAGGTAATCTCATCCCTTTATTCCAACAAAACAGGAAAAACTCGCAATCCCAGTGTGGATCAAAATAAGACATATCTTCATCGTAATAATTTTTTCTTTCTCCGTCAGCCCGTTTTGATATTTTTTGATCAAATTGGTTGAGCCGATTTTAGACTTATAATTTCTTCCATCAGCTTCATCTGTGGATTTCTTTCGATAAACCATATTTATCGGAAAAGGATGTCCATCGATCTTCATCGGCTTTCTATTATCATCAAAGTTAATTCTCCCTTTCTCCACAGCCGATTGAATCTGTTGTCTGAACACCTTGCATTTATTAGTACTATGAGATCCTGTATTATGCCCCTTACAATATTTCCTTTTCTTTAACTCCTCAACCCATGGAATAACATAATTTTGGGGTAATACAATCTGCTTCTCTTGTAATAAAAGATCAAAAATCCTATCGCCTAATTTATATCAAAATCAATCCTTTCTTCTTTCACGTTGTCTTTAACCCATTGGCGAACAACTGTCTTCTTATTTCTTGCCCACTCTGCCAAGCCGACTTCTTGACCTGAGTCAAAAGCATAATTGTAAACATTATTAATATTATTGGCCTTCTTAGCAAACCTTTCCCTCTTTGATTCCTAGAATCGCTGCTCATGAGCCGATATTTTTTGAACCAACTGGAATAAACTTTCAAAGTCTTGTGATGAAAACTTATCTTTTATAGGCCCCAACAACCCTAGAATGCCATATAAGCCAATTACGAATCAGTCAAGTTTAAACTATAACAACTGCTTCCTATATCTCTAAACCTCTGAATAAAATCTAGAACCAATTCACCAAATCTTTGCCTAACTCATGTTAAATCTGACAACTTTATCTTTGTTGGTGTTGACATGATGGTCAGCAATCCTCCGAGGGGGCTACCCAAGGAGATGAATGAGATTGGTCAGTGCATCTCACCGATGGATTTGATGGTTGACTCGAGTATCAAACGAGCCAAAGACATGAGAGAGTTTATACTAGTTCAGCCCTCCCGAAGGATAATAGGTCTACGTCCAGTGTGTGGTGTTCTTTGATGGGGTTGAGTATGAACTAGGATTACAATGTTGTGGATTCTTGGGGCTTTGAAAGAAGCTTGCCAAGAACAGTCTAGGAGATTGATTGATTGATCCTCCTCTTTTGGCCCGTTCATCCTGCCCTCCCTTTTATAGTCCAAGAGGGTAGTTATAAGACGACTTGGGGGCCAAGAAATCAAAGACTAAAGATCTAAAATGTAAGTACAAACAACATATGACAAGGTACATAGAGATCCCTCCGGGTCCTACGCGTCGTGGGCATCTTGTGCCTTATCCTGCCTTGGGATCCGTCCTCCGCAAGTACTATCTGTGCAGCCTTGTCGGGTGACATCATCTTCTGCCGGGTTGTCCCCTCCTTGCCTCCTCTGTGAGCCTTTCAAATCAAGCCTTCCTTCGCGAGGACTTTCAAGGTCGGGCTGTAGAGATGAGATCGAGAAGGGATGCCAAGGTTGGACCTGGGGGGAGGTCGGGGTGTCCGACCCCTCGAGGAGGTCGGGCTTCCGACCCCATCCCGAGGATTTCTGGTCCGACTTCAGTTATGCTTGAGTTTGCTCCATGTGGTACCCCGGGGTGACACCCCCCATAGCAGCCCCTGATCCTAAGGGTGAATGAAACATCCATCCTTAGGGTCCAAGTTCTTCCTGGTCGCCGTCTTCAATAGGTTCCCAAAGCATTTCGATTAGGCTTGGGCAGGTGCATCGCCTAGGTGCACCTGCCAAGTGCAGCCCGTGAGCCTAAGAATGAATGAGACATCCATTCTAAGGGTCCAAGCTTCTTCCTGGTCATGGGCTCCCGCCTAGGAGCACCTGCGAGGTGTAGCCCCCGAGCCTGGGGTCGGATAGGACATCCGGGCTTAGGGTCAAGCTAGATGTACTATTTTTCTTCATTCACCTTTGGACTAAATCTCCGTCCAGAGACCGATGGTAGTCGACAAAATCAACCCATCGTAGCTCGAAGGTAGGTGGCTACTTTGGCAAAGCCATAACTCGAAGACTGATGGCGGTTGGCGAGCTCGACAAGCCCACTGCCCGAAGGCTGATGGTTGTTGCCGAGCTCGTCGAGACTACTGCCCGGATGCTCATGAAGTCCCAAAGTCGACTTGGTCATAACCCGGAGGCTAATGACTGAGTTGGCAAGACCATAGCCCTGAGGTTGATGGTGGTCAGCGAGCTCGACAAGCCCACCTCCCGAATGCTGATGGTGGTTGTCGAGCTCGTCGGGACTACTGTCCGGAGGCTCGTGGTAGTCCCGAAGTCGACTTAGTCATAGCCCGGAGGCTAACGACTGAGTTGGCGAAGCCAAAGCCCAGAGGCTGATGGCGGTCAGCGAGCTCGACAAGCCCACTGCCCGAAGACCTGACCCTAGGGTAGGTGTCACGCATGTGGACCCCTATCAGTCTTTAATCAAAGAGCCAATCATGTCTCATTACTGTCGTCAGGACCTAGAGTGCGCAATGGCTGACGAAGCTTTAGGTTCCCCACTTTTCCCCAACGGCTCGCGGATCCGACGAACGAGATTCATCGCTCAAGTTGGGTGGTGGGCTCCACAACAGTTTCCCTGGAGCGTGCAACTGGGACCAAGTGGTTGCTGTTAGAGGCTCTAGTTAACAGACGGCCCTGATCCACCAACGGGATGACATGGCCGCTAGGGAGACGGATTGGCCGAGGTGCCTCCAACGCTCTGCGCGTACCGATAACGGCGCTGTGCACATTCCAAAGATGGAGCTGCGAGGCCTATCATTGTGTTGACGCAAAAAACATATACACCGACGTGGATCTCGTGTGCCACACACGCGGCCTGAAGATCTACTTAGCTCCAGTGCAGGTCCTAAAATTGATGAAGTGCAGGCATCCCAGTCAGTTTGATCCTGCCACTAACAAGATATACAAAGAAGTGGAACATAAAACATAAAGCATATCCTCCGATGAAACATAAAGACAAAATAGCCGATCAGCTGATAGGCCGATGGTACGATTCCTACCGGGGAACCCTGGCCCAACATGGATCGGGACCGCGTAGCTCAGGGCTGGCCATAAGCTGTGCGTGGAAGTTGTCGAGCGCACGTGGCTCGCCCGGTGGCTAGGCGGTGAAAAGCAAGTAATGCAAAGCTATGCAAGGAAAATGTAGAGATATGCAAGAAATGGGATAGGGAGAAGAGAAACTTATCTTATATCGATGATTCACCGAAGAAGAAGATTGTCCTCCGATCGCCTGAGATAAAGAACAGTGCCCCTACCTAGCGCACCAACTATCGACGGAATGGGTCGGCAGTCCTCCAAGGGGGGTCCCCGAGGAGGTGAAAGAGAGAGAGTGGTAGGGAAGCTGCTTTCCACTGGATCGGATGGTCGACTCAAACTTAGAGATTAGCCAAGAAACAAGACACAGAGAGTTATACTGGTTCGGCCCTTCCGAAGGATAATAGGCCTACGTCCAGTGTGTGGTGTTCTTCATTGGGGTGGATGATGAACAATAGTTACAATGGAGGTTCTGAGAGTTTGGATCCATTGGGCCCATCGCCCTGCCCTCCCTTTTATAGCTCAAGGGGGGCAGGAACAAGAGAAATTGGGGGCCAAGAAAGCTAAGCCTAAGAGAGAGAGAAAAGGTGGGGGTAAAGAGAACATCTAACAAAGTACAACTTGGTCTGCTAGATCCTATATACTATGGACATCTTGTGATCTTGCTATCCATGGGATCCTGCTCCTGTGCTGCCAGGTGGTGCCAGACGCTGCCGGGTGGTCTCCTCCTTCTTCCTCCTTGACCGCTACATCATCTCCCGAGGTGGCTTGAAGTCGGACGTCGAGTCGAAGTCGATTGGAGAACCGAGGTCAGGCTCGGGGTAAGGTCAGAGGCATCGACCCTGCAGAGGGGTGGTGGAGACCTCGACCACACTCCGAGGACTCTTGGTTTGACTTTGATAGGAGCCCGAATCGACGTCTAGGGGCTTCTCAAGCTCTCGAACACCGCCTGCAGGGAGGCCGAGGCAGCCATGGTTGTGGCAGAGGAGAAGCTAGCGGAGTCTGAAGTGACCAGGACCGCCGCAGAGGAGAAACTAGCAACCTCGGAGGCGGCGAGGATCGAGGTGGAGGGAAAGCGGGTGCAAGCCGATTCGGCGAGGGATGCTGCCTAGAGTAAGTGTCGGTATCGACATCTCCTTTTATCTTTTCTTTTTTCATGCTTATGCTGACCGACTCCTGACCCTCTTTTGCTCAGGCCATCTGTCGGTATTCCACCGATAGATCGGAGACCTCAAGGCCCGCTTGGAGTTGGCCGAGGCTTGATCCACCCGGTTTTAGGAAGGGGGCGCGGGTGCTCTTGGACGCGGCCGACAACAAGCCCCCACCGAGTGTCGACGGATGGGTCGGCAGTCCACCGAGGAGGGTCATTGAGGAGGTAGAAGAGAGCTTCGTAGAGAAGCTATCCTCCGATGGATCCGATGGTCGACTCGAATCCTAAGATGAGCCAAAAAACAAGACGAAGGGTTTATACTGGGTTAGTCCTCCTGAAGGATAATAGGCCTACGTCCAGTGTGTGGTGTTCTTTCTTTGGGGGAATGATGAACAAGAGTTACAAGCGTGAGAGGGAATGGAGCGCCCTCCTCTTAGCCCCCCCGCCCTCCATTTTATACCTCAAGGGGGCAAGAACATATGAACTTGGGGGCCAAGAAAGCAAAGACTAAGAAACATAAACAGTGGGGTACAAAGAATATCTTATAAAGTATATGCTGGTCTGCTAGGTCCTATACACCTTGGGTGTCTTGTGCTCCTGCTAGTGTTGATGAGAAATTCGATTCCAAATTGGTCGCCTCTGGTGTCGTCAAGGGCGTGCCAATTGGTTTGATCCTGTAACCAACAAGAAAACAAGAAATAGGCATTAAGTTAGAATTAGATCCTACCGGATCGGCTGAAGACATCAATAAACATATAATTGCTATCCCAAGACACATTTATACCAAGTGATTGGGATAGATCGGTAGTATACCGAGACAGTATAAATCACTTAGGCTAAAGGCACATGTCACGCGCAGAAAATAGAACACTATATTTCGATTGTGAGTGCATAAATCCTTGTCCCAGGAGGCAAGGTACACATTACATAGTTGGTAATTAACAGAGTAAACAAGCAGAAGCATAGATAGAGTACTTTATTACATGGGCGACCAAAGGCCCAACACTGAAAGATAAACAAATAAAAGACGGCAGCTACGACGGGCCATCACAGGCGCTTAGACGGCAGGCACGAGCTAGATACCAAAGCCTTCAACCTCGAAACACTCCTTTGCTGGAAGGGGAAAAAGGAGCAAGGCTGAGTACAACCACCGTACTCAGCAAGCCATGCTGGGAAAATGCAAATATAATGCAAGGGAGTACAAGGAATTTATATATAAAGTTATTTTGCAGAAAAACAGCATTTCAAGTATTTAAATATTTAAATGCATTTAATTAAAACATGAGCCTATCTCTAGTCATATTATTATCAAGCCGCGCACCAACGCGATCTTGCCTTAACGCAGGCAAACAAGTGCTAACTTCAATTATTTCAGTTTTAAATAGAATTAAAATCTAGCTTGGGTACATTGCTCGGCTTGACCATTACCGAGGGCGCGGCTATTCGAATAGATTAAACTCTGATCACAGGTGTACATCTTTACCCACCAGACATGTCTTCCTCACGTGTTGCGACGTGCCACATGCCACCATGGCATACGGACGGAAGCCATGAAATAACTCATCGCTTAGTACTGCCCTAAACAAAGAAGACCGACATAGACTTCCCCCGCCAGGTTCCCTGGGTCGAGCAGACAGTCTATGCTCCCAGGCATCTCGACTCGGCCTGAGTCTTCACTTGCCAGAGATGTCAGCCATTCCTAGGGCTTCATCCATCTCTATCCGTGTCTTTTCTGTTCAAGAGAGTACTAAACAACGTGTTAAGCCATACCCATTAGACAGGTGGTAGTACGGAATATGCCTTGCAACAGAGGCCCAAAGACCGGTCCTTATGGCGGCCGAGGTGCGACTAACAAAACCATGCACCTCATGCCCAGCCGAAAACATGGTTGGGGAAATTTTGAAGGGGAAATTTATTGTCAAAGCTACACAACCAATATTTCCATTATTTACAAATTAGTTCTTAGTCTAATTATTGAAAACATCTAACAGTTTCTATTTATGCAGGGCTAAGCATATTCCAAAATTTTACTAGTAAGCACCACATACATATATAAAGTACTCACTAGTCTTATTTTTCCTAGGGTTACCAAGGTTAATAATAATACAATTAATAAGGCTATAACAAGGAGAATTGGTATGACTAAATAAAACAGTGATACACGCAGAAATTTAATAAAGCAAAATGCAATAATTTAAATAAAAATAATTTTATAAATTGGGGCAACAATATGATCAAGATGACATGACTTTCCTTGCTCGCTACCAAAGTCTTCAAGGTCGACCTCGAGGTAGAGCGGCTCTTCCGGATCTGCAAGACACGATGAACGCAAAAGAAAAAGGCAAAAAGTTAAATAACAACCATATAAGATGCAGTAACAAAGCACAAAAATAGGTTCTACACTATTTAAGGAAAAATTAGCAATTTGAACGGGTCGATTCCGAGTTCAAACGGTCAAGATATGGCCGTTTGAATTTTAGGCGTTGTTTGAATGGCGATTTACGAATTTGTGAATTATTTTCGCAATTTGAACAGCTACTGCTGCTTGAGAGGGAGACTGAAGACAGAGTAAAGGGAGAGATGGTAGTGGGTGGCGGCAAGCTCAGAGCAGCGAGAACGGCGAGGAGACGACGAAGACGGCCAGTGGTGAGGAAGAGGCGGCTGACAGCTTCGGATTGCTAGCGATGTCGTTGTTCCCGTGGTTCCTTGCGCTCAACAGAGAGGTGGATGAGGGAGAGGGAAGGGAGGACGGTGTGGGGAAGAAAGGAGGGGGCTGGGCACCCTTTTATAGGCTGGGGGAGGGAGAGGGACGCCGGGGAGAGGAAAAGGAGCGGTCGGCCGGAGGGAGAGAAACGGCGCCTGCCATTCATGGCGTCGGTTCACAGGAGATAAACAGCATTGATTCAAGATGCATTAGTGCACGATTGAGGTTGATTCAAGAGGGGAAATAATGAGGAGGTGAAGGGTGCAATCAAAAGGGAGGGAAATCGATCGGGGAGGCAGATCAATCGATGGCTGCGCTAGGGCTTTCATGAGAGAGAGAGGAACACGTGCTGCTAGAGGCTGAATACGCTCCTGACAGTGGGGCCTAGCTGCCAGGCACCTGCTGCTCGGCCTGGGCTTGATTGGGCTGTGCACAGGGGAGGGGAGGGGCGGCTGGGCTGAGGAAAAGATAGGGAGGGGCTGCTGGGCTGAGCAGGGAGAGAGGAGAGATGGGTCGGCGGCCCAAAAGGAGAGGGAGAGGTTCAATTTTAATTTTTCTTTTTTTAAAATTTGAGAAAGGTTATTATTGCATTAAAAATATTTGATGCTCGAAAATTAAAGTAAAAATTGGTTACATATATTCAAGCAAGAGGAATTCGAACAAAGTTCCCACGTGCCGGTTCGAGTTGAACTTAGGGATTTTTAATTGTTGGAGGCTATTTTTGATTTTTACAATTACTAGAAATTCCCTTTTCACAACGATTTATAATTAAATGATTTTTTGGGCGCGACAAACCTACACCCCTTACATAGAATCTCGACCCCAAGATTCGAAAGCACCGCTGAAGAGATGGGGATGGGTTGACTTCAACTCGTCTTCGCGGTCCCAGGTGGCTTCTTCTTCAGAATGATTGCTCCACTGAACCTTGTAAAAACGGATGACTCGACTGCGTGTATGCCTTTCTGAGGTGTCCAAGATTTTGATTGGCTTCTCCACATAAGTTAAATCCTCTTGGATCTCGATCTGTGTAGGATCTGCTTGCTCTATCGGCACTCGGAGACATTTCTTGAGTTGGGAGACATGGAACATGTCGTGGACACTTCCCAATGTAACTGGCAAGTCGAGCTGATAGGCAACTTCTCCTCTTCTGCTCAAGATCTTGTACGGTCCAACATATCTCGGTGCAAGCTTCCCTTTCATGTTGTATCTTTGAACTCCCCTAAGTGGAGTGACTCGTAAATACACATAATCACCAGCTTTGAAAGTAAGATCTTGGCGACGATTGTCTGCATAGTTCTTTTGTCTAGACTGGGCCACTTTCATGTCCTTTTGGATGATCCTAACTTTTTCCTCAGCTTCTCTAAGAACATCTATACCAAAAACCTATCATTCCCCTATCTGATCCCAAAGGAGTGGGGTTCTACACTTTTGGCCATACAAAGCTTCATACGGAGCCATTTGTAGACTAGACAGATAGCTGTTGTTGTATGAAAATTCTGCATAAGGGAGATTCTTATCCCAAGTTTTCCTAAAATCAAGGACACAAGCCTGAAGCATGTCTTCAAGAATCTGATTGATTCGTTCTGTCTAGCCATCCGTTTGCGGGTGGTAAGCAGTGCTAAAATTCAAACGTGTTCCCAATTCCTCTTGCAACTTCTGCGAAAACTTGGAAGTAAATTGACTACCTCGGTCAGACACGATCTTCTTCGGAACACCATGAAGACAAACAATGCGAGCAAAATATAGTTCTGCCAATTTGCTGCCTGAGTAAGTAGTTTTGACTGGAATGAAATGTGCCACTTTTGTTAGTCTATCAATGACTACCCAGATTGAGTCATAACCACCTTGAGTTCGGGGAAGACCGATAATAAAATCCATTCCAATTTCCTCCCATTTCCACTCCAGAATCTGGAGTGGTTGAAGCAATCCTGCTAGTCTCTGGTGTTCTTCTTTGATTCGTTGACATACATGACATAAGGCCACAAATTCAGCTATCTCCCGCTTCATGCTGACCCACCAATACTTTGCTTTCAAGTCTAAATACATCTTGGTACTACCTGGGTGGATGGAGTACTAGCTTTCATGTGCTTCTTGTAGGATGAGCTTCTTTATTTCTAGAATGTTTGGGACACATATACGATCTCCATTCCAGATTGCTTCGTATTCATCCTGAACAAAACCGGTTGCTTTTCATCTCCTCATATTTTTCCTGAGTTCTTTAATATCAGTCTCATCTTTCTGGGCTTCACGAATTTGATCAAGAAGCAAAGGCCTAGCTTCTAAGATTGCTAGAAAACCTCGCTTGATGATGCCTAGATTCAACGATTCTATCTCCTTGGAAAGAATAGAAGAATACTGCTTCAGATGAACTGTGTTGCAGTAGCTTTTTCTACTCAAAGCATCAGCCACCACGTTGGCTTTCCCGGGGTGATAGTTAATTCCCACATCGTAATCGTTGATTAATTCCAACCACCTTCTTTGGCTTCGGTTTAGATCTGGCTCGGTGAAAATATACTTCCAGCTCTTATGATCGGTGTATAGCTCGCAACGATTCCCAACGAGATAATGACGCCAAATTTTTAGAGCATGCACTACGACTGCCAACTCAAGATCATCAGTGGGGTAGTTGTTCTCATGCGGACGTAACTGTCGGGATGCATAAGCAACCACATGTCCTTCTTGCATTAACACACAACCCAAAGCTTGACGGGAGGCGTCACAATACCCATGGAAATCTTTGTTAATATCTGGCAGAACCAAAATTGGAGAGGACACCAGTTTGTTTTTGAGCAATTGAAATGCCTTCTCGCATTGTGGGGTTCATACAAACTTTTCTTCTTTCTTCAATAACTGAGTCATTGGTCTAGCTATCTTGGAGAAGTTTTCAATGAACCGACGGTAATACCCAGCCAATCCCAGGAAGCTACAAATTTGAGTGACTGTCTTGGGTTGATTCCACTTGGTGACTGATTCAACTATAGTGGGGTCTACTGCCACTCCTTGAGCAGATATGACATGGCCTAAAAACTTTACTTCTGACAACCAGAATTCACATTTACTAAATTTGGCATACAGTTGATGCATCCTGAGTTTCTCTAGGGTTAGACGCAAATGTTGCTCATGATCTTCTTTTGTCTTAGAATAAATCTAAATGTCATCGATGAAGACAACCACGAACTTATCCAGATACTCCATGAAAACTTTGTTCATCAAGTTCATAAAGAAAGCAGGAGCATTGGTCAACCCAAATGACATTACTGTACATTCATATAGACCATATCTGGTGGTGAAGGATGTCTTGGGGATATCTTCTTCGTGGATTCGTAGCTGGTGATATCCTGATCGGAGATCAATCTTGGAGAATACAGCGGCTCCCTTCAATTGGTCAAACAAATCATCGATCCGAGGTAATGGATATTTGCTCTTGATAGTAACTTCATTGAGCCCACGATAATCGATGCACATTCGTTTGGTCTTGTCTTTCTTCTAAACAAAGATTACCGGTGCTCCCCATGGGGATGTGCTGGGACGAATATACACTTTCTCTTTCAATTCATCCACTTGCTTCTTTACTTCGGCCAATTCGTTGGTGCCCATCCGATACGGTCTTTTGGAGATAGGTGCGGTACCAGGTACTAGATCAATTCAAAACTCAATCTCTCTTTTGGAGGGCATTCCTGGCAAGTCTTTGGGGAACACATCCGTGTAATCCTTGACTATTGGGATTTCTTCAAGATGGACCTGATGCAGAACTTGCAGCCAGGTCAGGGTGGGATGAGCATAGGCGATGACTGGCTGATCAGGACCATTGTGTAACGTGATGGTTCTACAGGCACAATCCAATACCACTTGATGGCGAGCAAGAAAGTTCATTCCCAGGATAACATCTAGATCTTTGGATTCCAGAAGGATGGGATTGGCTACAAAAGGAATCCCTTGGATTTCTATGGACACTTATGGACTGAACTGCTGAGCTGGCATTTGACCACCGGGGGTAGTAATTAGCATAGCATTGCTAAGGCTTTCTACCGTCAAGTTATGTTGTGCCACAAATTTTATTCATATGAATGAGTGTGTTGCTCCGGAATCATATAAAACTGATGCACAAATAGAATTAACCAGAAACGTACCAATGATAACTTTCGGAGCTGCCTGCACATCCTCTGCAGTGACGTGGTTCACACGTCCCCGATCATGTTGTTGCTGCCACCATTGTTGCGGTGGTGCCTGGCCTTGCGGGCGCTTCGGCTTCGGGCATTTGTTGGCAAAATGCCGGGTTCATGCGTTGAAGCATAGGACTTTTCCATCACGGTCTTTGTTGGTTGGCACTCCTGGTGCTGCTGTTGGAGTACGACGAGATGCACGGTTTATCGCCTAGTTCTCCTGCTGTGATGAAGACCTATTGACAAATTGCATAGAGGAAGCTGGGCGGAACTATGAGTTGGAGGAAGATCACCGTGATGAGGAGTGGTATAACGGAGCTTCTGACTTGGCCCCTGTTGTGCCTTGAAGTTTGCCATGCGACGCTTGAGACTGTCTAGTTCTTTGTTCTTGGCTTCCTAGCGGATAGACTTGTCCACCAAACGCTGGAAATCGACATAGTGACTGGAGATCAACTGTACTGACAGCTCAGGTTGAGTCCTTAGAGAAACTTTTCCTGCTTATCTTCATCTTCACGTACTTCCTCTGGGGCATATCTGGCAAGACGGTTGAATTCTTGCAAATATTCTGTTACTGAGTTGTTACCTTGCTTAAATCCCGGAACTCTCGCTTCTTCAAAGCCATAATACCAGCTAGCACATGAGACTTTCTAAACGCGGCGAAGCGACCCCAAGTGATAGGTTGTTCTGCAAGTTGGGTGGCTTGGAACTGGTCCCACCATTCAGAAGCGGGTCCATGGAGTTAGTGGGCAGCAAAGGCAACTTTTTCAGCATCGGTGCACTGGATTAGGTCAAGTTTCTTGTTGATGGTGTGCAGCCAATCTATAGAATCTACCGGGTTGGAGGTGCTAGAGAAAGTGGGTGGGCGAATACATAGGAATTCTACGAGCTTGGACTAGGGAGGGGGAGGTGGTGTAGCGTTAGCGGCATTCGTTTTGGATATGATGGAGAAGAGCAGCCATCATATTGGTTTGTTGAGCTAGTATCCGGGTGAGAATGGGATTGTCATGAGGTGGGGGTGGTGGAGGGGCGGTGGTGGGGGTGGTGGTGCGTTCTCATGATCACGTGCATTGCCTTCGCCTGCGCTCGTAGCTACCGACCTCCCGGTGTTCACCATCGGACCGAACCAAGCAAGAGAAGGATAAGGAGACAAAAGAAAAGCAGGAGCCAAACTATTAACCCAACTTATTTAGATTTTTATTGTACTGATGTTGGTGAGATAGCTCAAGTTTTTAACAGGGCGAAGCTATACCACAATGAGCAGGTATAGGCTGCGCCCACACACACCAAAGAGCCATAAGTCCCTAAGTTCAACTTGAACCGGCATGTGGGAACTTTGTTCGAATTCCTCATGCTTCAATATATGTAACCAATTTTTACTTTAATTTTCAGAGCATCAAATATTTTTAATGCAATAATAACCTTTCTCATATTTAAAAAAAAGAAAAACTAAAATTGAACATCTCCCTCTCCTTTTGGGCCGCCGGCCCATCTCTCCTCTCTCCCTGCTCGGCCCAGCAGCCCCTCCCTATCTTTTCCTCAGCCCAGCCGCCCCTCCCCTCCCTTGTACACAGCCCAATCAGGCCCAGGCCGAGCAGCAGGCGCCTGGCAGCTAGGCCCCACTGTCCGGAGCGTCTTCAACCTCTAGCAGCACGTGTTCCTCTCTCTCTCGTTAAAGCCCTAGCACAGCCATCGATTGATCTGCCTCCCCAGTCGATTTCCCTCCCTTTTGATTGCAAAAATCAATTCCCCTTCACCTCCGCATTATTTCCCCTCTTGAATCAACCTCAATCGTGCACTAATGCATCTTGAATCAATGCCTGTTTATCTCCTGTGAACCAACGCCATGAATGGCCGGTGCCGTTTCTCTCCCTCCGGCCGACCGCTCCTTTTCCTCTCTCCGGCGTCCCTCTCCCTCCCCCGGCCTATAAAAGGGTGCCCAGCCCCTCCTTTCTTCCCCACATCGTCCTCCCTTCCCTCTCCCTCATCCACCTCTCTGTTGAGCGCAAGGAACCACGGGAACAACGACATCGCTAGCAATCCGAAGCTGTCAGCCGCCTCTTCCTCACCACTGGCCGTGTTCGTCGTCTCCTCGCCGTTCTCGCTGCTCCGGTGAGCTCGCCGCACCCACTGCCATCTCTCCCTTTCCTCTGTCTTCAGTATCCCTCTCAAGGAGCAGCAGCTGTTCAAATTGCGAGAATAATTCACAAATTCGTACATCGCCATTCAAACAATGCCTAAAATTCAAACGGCCATATCTTGACCGTTTGAACTCGGAATCGACCCGTTCAAATTGCCTTAAACAGCGTAGAACCCATTTTTGTGCTTTGTTTCTGCATCTTATATGGTTGTTATTTATCTTTTGGCCTTTTTCTTTTGCGTTCGTCGCATCTTGCAGATCCGGAAGAGCCGCTCTACCTCGAGGTCGACCTTGAAGACTTTGGTAGCGAGCAAGGCAAGTCATGTCATCTTGATCATATTGTTGCCCCAATTTATAAAATTATTTTTATTTAAATTATTGCATTTTGCTTTATTAAATTTCCACGTGTATCACTATTTTATTTAGCCGTACCGATTCTCCATGTTATAGCCTTATTAATTGTATTATTATTAACCTTGGTAACCCTAGAAAAAATAAGACTAGTGAGTACTTTATATATGTGGTGCTTACTAATAAAATTTAAGAATATGCTAAGCCCTGCTTAAATAGAAACAGTTAGATGTTTTCAATAATTAGACTAAGAACTAATTTGTAAATAATCGAAATATTGGTTGTTTAGCTTTGACAATAAATTTCCCCTTCGAAATTTCCCCAACCATGTTTTCGACTGGGCACGAGGTGCATGGTTTTGTTAGTCGCACCTCGGCCGCCATAAGGACCGGTCTTCGGGCCTCTGTTGCAAGGCATATTCCGTACTACCACCTGAAGGGTTACGCGGAGGCTACGATAGCATAAACAAAACTTTTCTACCGCGCAAACCAAGAACACTTGCAAGTAAGGGTTGATATATTGTTACCGATTGGAGTAGAGTGCAGCGGATTAGTCAATCAGGAGCTATCCGATTCAGAAAAGTGCTGGCCGATGATAGCCGATTTGCCGACAGCCGATTCCCGCAAGCCGACAGCCGATTCCTGGGAACAGCTGATTCACCGAGTAGCCGATTCGCCGAGTCGCTCGACCACGCTCGCGCGTCTCGCTCCGATGCGCTCGACCGTAGCCAATTCCACCACAGCCGATTCGTAGCCGACGAACAGCACCGCAACGTAGCAGCGCCTCAACCGGTATCCACACGTCCGGGGACAGAACGCCTAACACCCGTGTGCTAGCACAAGATGCAAGGCTAGGGTTTGGCTCGGGAGTGGGAAGAGTTTCCGTGGAGATTGATCTCGCCGTCTTCTAAAGACACACGTGATCAGATTGATTCGGTTCCCAAAAATTACATGCAGAAGCTCTCCATCCCTCACCCCTTTATATAGAGTTCCCGGTTGGGCCTCGTAAGCCCATAGGACTCTATCCGATCGGATCCCTATCCGATCGAGCCGTATCCGAGTCCAACTCGAATGCCTGTTCGTATCCCCTTAAGCGTGTGACCCCGTAGGTTCAGGTATACTCGGTTTTGGCCCGAGTTGAACTCAGCCAACCGTCGGCTCGAGTCCAACTCAGCCGACCATCGGCTCGAGTCCAACTCAGCCGACCGTCAATAGCGGCGCCTAGCAGCACATATTAACACCATAGTATACAAGAATATAATATCGGTTCTGAACCTGTAATGTGTACACAAATCCCTTTGACTCACGATACCAATTAAGCTATAGGCAAGATGTGTGTGTCATCCCTTGAATAGCTTAACCATTCACTCGAACCGTATTGGATTATTTGTCTGTTGATTGACTCCTCAATCAACTCGGCATGGCCATGCACTTCCATAATCCATTAATTCCTGTAGTGTCTCATGGTGGGTCTATCCAACAATGTGTTCTCTAACACATGTCCATGTTTATTGATTTGGTATCTCCATACCATGATCTATGAGACATGATCATCAATCAATAAACATGTCGATCTTAGAATCATATTTGTTCCAACAATATGACATATGATCAGGGATCGTTTAGAAATAGATTCATACATAAAGTGTCTCATAAATAAGTCAAGTACTTATTGATCAATACAAGATGTCTATTTCATGGAACTGAATAACACTTTATTCATTTATACATAAACATTGACGTGATATCCAACATCTCCATGTTGCCTCTAGGGCATATCACTAACACCACCTGTCTAATGGGTAAGGCTTAACACATTGTTTAGTATGGTCCTAAATAGAAAAAACACAAATAGGGGTGGATGAAGCCCTAGGAAGGGCTGACGTCTCTGGCAAGTGAAGACTCAGGACGAGTCGAGATGCCTGGGGGCATAGACTGTCTGCTCGACCCAGGGCACCTGGCGGGGAAGTCTATGTCGGTCTTCTTTGTTTAGGGCAGTACTAAGCGATGAGTTATGTCATGGCGTCCATCCGTATGCCATGGTGGCATGTGGCACGTTGCAACACGTGAGGAAGACATGTCTAGTGGGTAAAGATGTACACCTCTGATCAGAGTTTAATCTATTCGAATAGCCGCGCCCTCGGTTATGGGGCCGAGCAATGTACCCAAGTTAGACTTTAATTCTATTTAAAACTGAAATATTTCTATTTAATGCCCTCGGTTAGCACTTGTTGGTCTGGGTTAAGGCAAGATCCGTTGGTGCGCGGCTTGATAATAATATGATTAGAGATAGGTGCGTGTTTTAATTAAATGCCGTTAAATATTTAAATGCTTGAAATGTTGTTTTTCTGCAAAATAGCTTTATATATAAATTCCTTGTACTCCCTTGCATTATATTTGCATTTTCCTGGCATGGCTTGCTGAGTACGGTGGTTGTACTCAGCCTTGCTCCTTTTCCCCCTTCCAGCAGAGGAGTGTTTCGAGGTTGAAGGCTTTGGTGTCTAGCTCGTGCCTGCCGTCTAAGTGCCTATGGTGGCCCGTCGTAGCTGTCGTCTTTTATTTGTTTATCCTTCAGTGTTGGGCCTTTGGTTGCCCATGTAATAAAGTACTCTATCTACGCTTCCGCTTGTTTACTCTGTTAATTACCAACTATGTAATGTGTACCTTGCCTCCTGGGACAAGGATTTATGAACTCACAATCGAAATATAGTGTTCTATTTTCCGGGCGTGACAGCACATTAGGATAATAATTATCTGCATTGATAACCTAGCGGATACTGTAGATCTCATGTGAATTGGCTAGTACTCCGATACATTTTATAAAAAGATATTAATCTAACCTAAATACGCTAAACCTAGATCAATCGGCTATAAACGTAACTTGACAGATTGATACCGGCTTGGGGCATTTAAATAGATTGAGATCTTAATATAAAAGGCGTCTTTAATATATCTAATAGCAGTTAATACTATAAGATAACTAAAACAGGTAAGGTCAGCTGAAACCCCGGCACTGTCTCTAATGATAAACATTAAACCGAACAGATCTTGATAGTTCTAAAAGCGACTTAACAGTTCGATTAGATGTAGCATTAAGTACAAAAAGAAATATTAGATCTGTATAAGCTAATGAGAATCCCTCGAGACGGTAGACACGACATATAATTTGATTCAACCTCTAGATCTAGCTCTATCGGTTGCTGTCTGCAGAGAGAAATTAGCCGATAGCGAGATAGATCTAGATATTGCTCTAGATTATATGCCACATATGATAGACTAAGCAGTTTAGAACATCGAAACTAGAGTATCATAATGATGGAAGCACTAATCCCGATGATACAAACCACTTGTAACAAGGAATTACCTTGTTCGGAGATCGAGATCGATGCAGCTCGAGCAAAAGCAAGAACTTGTCGAAAACAAAGTAAAAGGGTGGCGATGCGCCGAAGTTGATTGATTGTTGTTTTTTACAAAGAGCCTTCGGGTCTTATTTATACCTAGGTACAACGATATCCGTGTAGGACACGGTTTCTACCTTATCTACTATTTACATTACGACAATATCTCGGGATGCAGTCCCATGCCGCATTACAAAAGGAATATCTATACAACTTCCTAATTTACATATACAATTGCCATTACAGGACCTTATCCATAGATGGCAATATCTTTAACGCACAATTTGGAGACCGAATCCAACACCTTATCTTCCTATTTTCCATTCGGGACTGGCTCCACTTCTATCTCAACTCGGAATCGGCTATCCTAGTTCGATTCGGACTTAGCCGACGGGCTCCGCAGCCGATTCGGACTCAGCCGACACGACCGCTGTTTCTCCATAGATCGTGCATCTACTCCGATTCCGCTTCAATCTCTGCTTCAAACCCGGGGATTTGGTTACCAAATTTGGTCGTTAACACATGCCCCCCAAGTCCGCGATATGAAAATGTTGCGGATTTTGTGCAATCCGAATTCCAGGCGCAACCCTAGGTCGATTCTGTTTCGGCCTTATGAAGACTCCTCAAATAATGCCCTGCCGCCCGTCGAACAACTCACGCCTCAACACAAGTCCACAACCTCAAATTTTTTTGACCTCTCCGGTGACCTCTCCGGCTCCCCCAAGCTCGCAGCGGTGATTTCTTCCTTTGGCGACCCCAGGCATCCCAATGGCGACTTTCGCCGGTCCATCGGCTTCGTCCCCTGCCGAGTTCCCTGAGGTATGCCCAAATCAGCTAAAATCCTTCTTTTTGCTTATTCCCCTTTGTAGATCTGAATTCTAGGGTTCGTAATTCTGAAAATTGCATTTTTTTCCGATTGTAGCATCTTGCTTACCAAATAGCAATGCCTAGCCTACTACAATATGAGAGATACTTCCTAGGGCCAATCGACAATAAGGACCCCACTAAGTTTATAATAGCCGAAATCAATAGGATGCCCTACAGGATGAGAAATCCAAGCTTAAGTCACTGGGCAGGCACTTTCAAGTCGTGGCCATCAATGGACAAGTCTTGGCCGGGATGGTATAAGAGGATGCAGCCGGCCAAGCAAAGCCACTGGGAAGAAGTTGGAATAGCCCAATGCCTTGCTCTGTCTGTAGCCGATATGGCAAAAGATGAATCCCTGATGTCGGTTGCCACTTACTTTTGGAACAACACCTGGAATGCCTTCATCTTCCAACATGGCCCAATGACCATTACCCTATCCGATGTAGTTGTGATAACTGAATTAGATGTTCTGTCATCGGCTAACCCCAACAGACTGGAAGGCAAAGGCCAATTTTCATTCAAAACTAAGGCCATAGGGGGTTGGAGCGGCTTCGTGGCCACAAACATGCAGGAAGGGCCGATCAGTGTCAGAGAGCATGCCGCGTTCTTGATGATGTGGCTGGAAAAATTCTTCTTCTGTGGATCTAGCTACGGGCCGACGGCAAATTGACAAGTGATAGCCGAAGCCTTAGTGGACAAGAAGAAAATCCCATTAGGCAAGTTTTTGCTCGGCTACTTGTATCAAACCCTGAATCAGGTCGTCTCAAAAATTGCCTCCAATGCCAACATCAACACTGGAGGCCCTTGGTGGTTTCTCCAATTGTGGCTGGTGCTGATGACACAGAAGATAGCCGGTCGGCCACAATTGACAGAGTCACGCTTCCTCCTGTTGGAGCCAATTGACGATGAGGAAGTGGGTGAAGCGACCACCAGAAGATGTCTGTGCTATGGCGAAGCAGCAGCCACACACATTGGATCTAAACAATCGGCTGACCTGCTGGCCGAATGGTTTATGTCCTTATATGATGGATTTGCCAAGGACAATCGGTGCAGGTACTTTTATCGGGATAGATCACTCTTTGAGTTGCCGATTGAGTTAAACTTTGAAGAAGTCAATTCGGCTGATTACCCCAAGTGCCAGGAGATCTTTACCGCATCACTCACACCATGCATCTTGCCGACCAGAATTCACCAAGGCTGAAATGTGGTGAAGACATATGAATTTTACTATCCAGTCTCGGCTGCTAGGCAGTTTGGATTTGGGCAACTGCCCATCGGTTGTTATTACATCGATAAGATTGAAAATCGAGGGGTGGTAACCGACAAGAAGATCATGAACAAGCTAATGGAAATAGAAGGCCCATCTCTCGGCAGTATCAGCACCTTGGGGCTGTCCTACAAGAACAGCACATCATATGACAAGTGGTGGGTAGAAATCGTGAGGCATCTGTTTCATCAACGGTCTTCCTCCTACGTCACCAACTTGCTGCCGGACGAGAACCCCTCGTTAAGTTTCTTGAACATTTTTCTTTCTTCAAGTGATAGTCTCATCTTGGCTTGCCAACACTCAAGCCTTTTTCTTCTCTGTAGATGACAGAAACGGATCCGCCGACGGTGAGCAACTCCGAGGTTGCCATTGAATACCGTCTAGGTGTTCTACCCGACGGCTGTGGATTGGCTCCGTCGCAATTGGCCGGGAGGCGCCAAAACGAAGACCTTGCTATACGGGCGGACACGCGAACCGCCGGCATGAAAGAAAAGGGCTGCCCCTACTACAAAGCCATCGGCTGCTCCCGCCAAGAAGCAGAAGAAGAAGAAGCCGACTGCACCAGCCGACATCCTCCCATCCATCAACCCAAGCGTCAACGAGCTCCTGAACGAATAGATCATGGATGAGGATATGTCCCAAGCTATCGCGGAGGCGGCCGAATCAAGTGACTTGAGTCATAATTCAGTAAGCCCGCCAGCTGACGACTCATCTCCTCCTAGCCCTCCTACCAAGAAACGACCGGTAAGTTCTTTTCTCGTCAATTTTGGCTCACAAACCTTGATCACCTCAATTATTAACCAAATTTTCCTCTGTAGTTCAAAAGGCTAGCCTGTCGCACTCCCCGTCCTGCCTCATCCGTATAGCTTTGACCCTGTCTTTCCTTTGTTCATTTTTCTTAGCCGATCGCAACTGACACTTGTCTTCCGTGCAGCCTCCTCGGTCTCCATCGGCTGCCCCCCAGGTCTCGAGCGAGCACACTCAATCGGCTGTGGGCTACCACGACACCGAAGAAGTTGCTGGGCCAACCAGCCAGCACACTGAGGACGTAGCCGAGTCGGCCAGCAGTCATGAGGAAGCCACCGCTCCGACCAGCCCAGCTGCCAAAGAAGTAGTCACTCCAACTCATGCGGCAAGAGTAAGCCTTATTCCTTTTTACTTTTCAGTCCTTGAATAATCAATCGCTTTTATTCCTCCTCTGACCCCTTATCTTTCTTTGCAGGCTCTAGCCGATCTGGTGTCATCCGATACAAGGAGTTCCTCGGTGATGAAGAAACCGAAGCAACCAATCTCGACAAGACCATAGCCGACGAGCTTAAGAACATACTTCAAGATATCCATAATCGGCTAGACATCGACATGGATCGACTGGTCATAGAGTGTGGATCAGCTAGGTCATGGTTCTTCGAGATCGAGGGCCAACTCCCTGAAGACCTGGCCAACAAGATCTCAGAGGCTATTTACCTCGACCAGCATCGGCCTAAGCTACGGCGCGCAATGCAAAGGATGATAGAAAGGGCAGCTAGGATCGAGGAGACGGTCAAGAACATGGAAGCCGAGAAAGTCAAGCTGAACGAACTGACGGCCGGTCCATCGACTTCGCAGGCCCAGATTACTGAACTCGAGCTCGAAGAGGCCGGCCTGCTGCTGCAGCTAGAGCAATGCAGGGGGAAGATTGCCGCAGAAAAGCAACTGCTAGCCAATCTGCCCAAGGCCACGAAGATCAAAGGAGCAAATTGATGGCTGCGATCAAGCACTTAAAAGAGCTGCACAAAATGGCTAAGGTGGTCCCCGGTTCTGAGGAGGAAGACTTGGTCATAGTTGACAGGGTAAATGTTATCAAGAGCACGACGATTTCGGCTATAGACGAGTTCATCGGAATGTAATTGGACTTATCTCTCGAAACTTGTATCATATTGACTCTGTGTAAATGACTTTTGCAATCAGCTTGTTGGCCCTTAATCACATTCCCTCTATTGATTCCCTTTTGCCGATTCATCTACCATCAGATTATAATAATCATCGGCTCTTAGCTAGTCTTATAGTTGAATTCGTCTTGAGCCGATAATATTTTCCCATGGCAGGACTACTTCATGTCCGTATACCAATTTATATGGAGGCACCTGGATTGATCCGTGGCAAGCCATCCAATAAGCCAACAACCTAATCGGCTGTGCCATTGCTTCGGGCACTCAGCGATCTTTCTCTTTATTAACTTGATCAAGCTCTTATTAGAAGCCTCGGCTTGCCCGTTGGCCTGAGCAAAGTATGGCGAAGAATTTAACAACTTGATCCCCATGCCGTCGGCAAACTGAACAAACTCGTGGGAGACAAAGATATATCCTTGATTCATAGTTATATCGGATTTGTTGTAGGTTCGCTTGCACATCGGCATTTGGCTAAACCTTTTCCTCCAGGGCAACCCGTCCATCTAGAAATCGCCAAAGATTTTCCCGCCAAAGGACACATTGTAGAGATCCAAGGAGCAAAAGCTGAATGACCTTGCGTCCTTTCTAGATTGACCGCTAAGCCCCGTACCTACCAAACCAACATATAGATATACCTGAGGCCAATCCTAACGAATTTGACCTCTATTTTCCCAAGTTCTCCTAACCAAGAGTCTTTTTATTTTAAGGGGGATAGTGTATCATGTCCTTATAAAACCCGAGGCAATTACGTAGCCCTGCCAAGCCCCCACAAGCCTAAATGAAAAAAACTAAAAATTTAAATAGAAACAAGTAATAACCAAACTATGTGAATTATGTTGAGACGGCTTGGTTCACAAAATTTTGTACTCATTTTCGGATGGATGCAAAAATTTATAAATTGCAGCAACTCACAAATGTGGTTTGGAGACTTGACTTGTAGCCTTGATAAAACCTCCCAATACATGAATATATACACCCCTATTTGTTCTATGGCATGAAGGCAATACAAAAACATTTTCATAAGCACTGGATCATTACATACATCCATCGCATCATTCATCATGATATCATAGCATTCATGCATGTCCTTTTCCATAAAAGAAAAAGTTATTGCCACATGAATAGGTAGGAACCCATGAATATTTGCCACCATTTTCCCATGCTTAAGAAAAACTTTGGGTAGAGTCAACAGGCCCGCAAAACACCTTTTGGTAAAGACTGTCCTTGAGACGAATGCCGCCCCAACCTAATACCCAGTTAGACACTATGCCCTGTTCTCCGTATGACAAGGTCTAGATAAACCTGGGACTACCAAACCAGCTCATTTTCCATTTCGCGAATTGTCGTAGCCATAAATTTTCCAAGCTTTAAGGGGGATAGCATAGCTTGTTAACCTCAGGCACTCGAGATAGCACCTCTGTTGCCATTACTCGCCTTCGCTGTGAACTGCCCAAGCGAGGGGAGTTCGACTGTTATTTTTCATTTTAGCTAGCGGACCTTTATGGAAAAAAATTAAGTAATAATGACCTGCGTTTATCCCCAATTCCATACCCTACGTGCCTGCCATTCCGAAATTTAAACCCCATAGGTATAAGCTCGACCAGAACTACGATTCGACCCATAGATTCTCTGTCGTCATGCCGTATGAAAATCTAACGCCACCAAATCTTTATGTACCGATTTTTCATTGCCCCCCGGGACACCGGAGAACCATCATGCTTGACAAGAACTCTCCCCACACCTCCTCAACAAAGGTTTTTCCCAACCTTAGTTAAGCAAGTCTATTATACAACTTAGGAAGGGTTTAGAAATAAGCGTATTAAATCTTGTATGTTTGAAAAGTTTTTGAACAACAAGAAGTCGATAGAACCAGGATATCAAAAACCCAGTGTCTCACTACAATAGCACCTTTCCCATACCAAATCCAGAGTATCCCACCATAGCCTTCGAACAAAGAATAAACAGAGTGCTACCCAAGCCAATAAAGTACGCATGACCAAACCGACATACCGCACTTTTGCCCACACCCATCGCCAAGCAGCATCTACATTTTTCCCCAGAATATGGTCTCCTTGACCAAGGCGCCTCAGCACCCCAACTATTCGAGCATCGTCATCAATGACGAAATCTATCCATTTCCAATGGACCAATAAAAAACTTCCTTTTCTCTCTTAGACCCTGCGACTACAATCCCTAGTCGTTGATGAAAACCACCCTAACCTGATCAACTATCCTACCCATCGGTATTACAGGATAAAAATTCTAGGTATGACAGACCCCGTTAAACCAATAACACCTGACCATACCCCAACCCAAATCTCGGGGATGAGATTTCCTTTAAGGGGGATAGAGCTCTCACGTACCCAAATTCTAGGGGTCGACAAAATTTTTTTTCCAAATAAAATGAAAGAAAAGTTTTTCAATTTTGTGAACCAAAAATTTCCTTTTTCTAATTTAGGTTAAAGGATTTCAACCTAGGCCTTTGCATGATAGACATAAACATTAGAACGAATTAAAAACTTTTTCACTTATAAATTAGGGCCAAAAATGCAACTCCATGTGAAAGCATGCATACCAACCTAAAGCCCATTTTGACTTAGGTTCTTTACTTATATTCGGGTTTTTGAAAATACATCTCATCATAGGTCATATACGCATAGCCTGGATGATTTAGAATTACCAAGCGAACCTACAACTAATTTTGGATGCTAGCATGTAAAACTTAAGAATTTAATTCAAAGGTTTTTTCCTCAGCCCAAGGTAGGATTTAAATAAACCTCTGCGGTCATATTAGGCGAAACCACAGAGCGGGAGCAACTATACCTAGCGAAGCTACCCTAATTTTCTAGATCAAACCATGCAAAATAAAATCATGGAAAAAATTCATGAAGGTGCCAAAGGTTATATACACCTTGACATAATTTTTGTGTAATTTAAAGACTGGATATGATGCCCCAAACAAAATAATCAAGACAATTTACTATTAGGCTAATTAGTGTCCTTAATCGGCAAAAACAACAACTTACCTAAAAACCATTGAACTGCACATAAGTATATATAGAAAATAATGTATTTAAATACTAGGTAATTTACATGATTAAATATAATTTTTTTTATAATTTTTCTCCTCTGTCTTGGCCCTCTAAAAATTCAAATGATTTCCAAAATACCCCATCTTCATCTAATTCCTGGGGACAAACCATAAATTATTTTTGAGTGAAACAAAAGAAAATGGAACCTAGAAATGATCAACTACCCCCAGTAAACATTTCATGAATTTACCACAAGCACATATTAAACTATAGAGCTGCAAATTCAAGTGTGAGAAATAAACCAAAAATTATCTTCGAAATTCGATTTCACATAGAAACCTACCGATCCCCCACTTCTCTGCCTTGCCCTCTTCGCTCTGACCCCACCAGACAGCCATTGAGGCTTGCTCCAACTCAGTAAATGCCCCACCGCTTGAAGCCTACCAGGACCGACCGGGGAACACAAAGACAGAGGGAGAGAGCGCCAGAGATCGAGCCGCCGGCGTGTTCGACGCGTGTCTGAGGGTGTGGCTGCGCTGAGCTCGCCTCTAACCTCCCAGAGCATGTCACCCCACCACCCTTTACACAGCCAAGACAAGGGAACCAAAAGATAGAACTCCATTTTGTCCTAGACACCCTCCACTCCATTGTCGGCCGCCGGGAAGGAAGCCATGGTGATCGTTGTCGAGCCATGGTCATCAACATCTATCCCTTGTTCCCTACTCCCATCAGTCCACAGACCATTTTCCGTTTTGACACATTCCTTTTTCATGTAGCCAATCGGAGGGAACGCAGACCTCACCGACGATGCATTGGAGCGTGCACCGGGGCTCCACCGCTTCGGGTTCGTCGGTGTTCCGGCCGCTGTGGACAAAGGCAGTCCGAGCCACTGCGCCACCAGCACCGCCTCGACCTCCTCTTCAAAACGCCCCAAGAACCATTGCCAATGGTCAAGTAGGTGCACGGATCAGCATCGTCTTTCCCCAGGTCTGGCAGGGAGCCGCCGCCACCGATTCCGATCGTCTCGGTAAGTTGGAGCCCAATTCCTCGCACATGAAGCATCCCTAAAGCATCAGTGTGCCATCCCTTCCTTCACCTTGGTAGGTTGAACGCCGAAGTGAGCTACTGCCGTTGCCCTGCCATTTTCCGTCGCCGCCCGAATCGGACCTCGCGACGCCACCATCGCTCGTGCCCCGCCAAGACTCTTGCGCCATCTGGTAAGCATCTAGGGACCAAGTAGACACATGTACATGCATTACTTCGCACCAAACCAAGCCAGAGCTCGACTTGTGCCAGTGTCCCCAAACCGCACTGCCACCCACGCCGTCGCCACCATAGATTCCGGTCACCATTGTGCACGAGACCACCCTGATTAGCTTCGCCATCCTCCACCGCACATCTTCTCTTTTGGACACCTTCGCTAAAGCGCCGCCGTTCGTAGCCGGTGAGAGGAAGAAAGACCCCAGCCGCCAAGCTCTGCCTCCGTTCCCCTGTTTTTCTCGCTGACAGCCAGGCCCCACACTGTTGGGCGCCAAATCCTCTCTCCCAAAACACCCAGCCTCTGACCCGTGGGCCCCAAGTGCAAGAGAGATAAGAAAAAAATATAGCAGAAATGTATTTTCCTCACAGAGAACAAACCATCAATTATAAAATCCATATAAAATTTATTTGAACACATTTTTGAATGGGACAAATTTTTGTAGATTCTATGAATAGTGAACTTAATTTTAGAACCATAATACCTGGACCTTATTGCACTAGTTGTCCCAAAAATTCAAATAAGACAGGCCATGCATACACCAAATTCAAACTTGTAAAAAATTCCTAGAAAATTCAAATCAACTCCAATTTGAGCAAACTCAACTCCTAGAGATCCACCAACTTACCCTCTCTATTTAGGAAAAATAAAAATCCATAGTCACATTGTACCAAAAACCTTTAAAATTATTTACATTAAACCTGATGTGATTTAGGTAAGCTGAACTTTAGAGATTTATTTAAAATTTCTCCAAATTCCTTTTTGAGTAAACTCAGGTTCTGTAGATTCACCAAAACACATATTTTCAAGTTAAAAAAATAAAAACATGTGCTTACTGTGTAGCAACATCACTTAAATATTTAAATAAGAAGTAAACCCTTTTATGCACCGTGCAACTTATAAAATTTATAGTTAATTCATTCTTAATCCTTTTAAAGTGAACTAAGTTTCTATAAACCCAGTAAGTAATGAATTTTAATTAGGTGGAAACTCAAGTACTAAAAATATAGGAAGACCTCACATAGTTAATTTAGGTGCTAGTCACAATAGATAGATGAAACACTATATGTATATATATACATAGATGATAAATTGTACCCTAGCTCACTCAAATACAATTAAAACTTGTCAAACTAGTGGAGCCATAGTTCCAACTCCACTCACTAAGGTTTAGAGCACTTAGCTCATATAACACTATCTAGATTAATATGCTACAGAAAGAGCCTAGAACATCCTCTAGCTTGCAAAGTGTGTGGTAGAATAATATAAACCCTAGAAATATGAACTAGGGCTAAATTAGTTCCTAAACAACTTATTCTCATACATCTTTAGAAAACAAAACAAGTTCTCAACCCAAAACCCTACAGCCATATATATATATAGAACCCTATAGGCCTAGGACCGTCGTAAATCCGTAAAAGGCCTAAGAAATTCATAATATCTCTAAAAATTATGAAACCAAATGCATTAGACTTAGAAAACACATCTCTTCACCCTTGTAAAGTAAAATTAATAAAAATAAAGTAATAGAAACACTGTCCAAGCATCACCTAGCCCTATACCAACAAAACTTCAAAAATCGATAACTCCCAAGTAGAGTAAGATAAATTACAAATTATTTCACCTAAATTCATTTTAGATCAGTAACTACCCAAAGTGCACAAATCATGCATTTTAGAGCATTTTGTATTTTCACCTGTTTTCGGTATTTAATTGCATATCGTGTATTTTGTTTAGATGATTGCTTAAACGGTGAAGAAGTGATTAGGGTGCTGACATTTTCCAGGCAAGTCCCACCTCCCTCTCTTTGATCACCTTGAACCAATGTTTTGGAGGTTATTGAAATAGTTTGCAAAACATGCATGTTAATTGTACACTAATAAGATAAAATCTTGTTAAACTTGTTAGACAAACTCCTATCACTTGCATTATCACCTTAGCCCCAAATATATCCATAACCTTCATTCCTAACCTTAGGAAAAATATGATCAAACACTTTATAACATAAGTTTTGGTGTCACTAGAGTACTATAATGCTTAGCCATGCTTAGAATGATCTTTATCGTCATTATGGGCTCATTACAAACATGAAAACCTAGTTTTAAATAATCTGCATAGAACTTGAATACTTGTGATTTGGACAAATAAAATGGTGAAAAACATGAATTTTATGTTTGGGCCTCAAGTGGCATGCGATTGATGTATTCCTATGCCGATAGGGGGAGAGTGTGCCCAAACCGACCTAAGGACTTCACTCAATGTCAGTTCATTTTGTATAGAGTACAACCACATGTGTTAGTATGGGATGACCTAAGCTGAATAATCTACTTAGCAGCCAGCCTTGCATTATGGTAGGCCGAAGTGTATGGGTTCGGATAACCCAGAGGAACTTCCTATTTACCACCATGTGGTAGTTTAGGTGACTAAGTCTGTCCAATACAACGGTATTGTGCCACGTGGGTGGGTTCCTGTCGCGTCCGCCACCACGGCGTTAAGTTTAAGGCGTGGGCCCGCCACTTAACGGTTCTGGGTTATATTCTCTAGTATGCCCAGGATGGGAGAACACGTATCGTGCTGGTGCAAAGCTAGAGATTAAGTAGTGTAAAGGCTTTGTTGTGACCTCTAGTCTGTACTCAACATGTAGAGTATGGTGGTACCGACGGGTACTGAACAAAACTAGAGCGCTTCACTTCAAGTGAGCGATTCACATCATGTGGATAAAGTGTACAAACTCTGTAGAGCCCAAACTAATCGATTAGTCGTGGTCACGGTCATGTGCGGCATGTGGATGTGTATTGAGTATAGACTTGTGTTTTCCCTTCTAAATGCTGAAATCTCTCTTCAAATTATGTTGATTCTTGTGAATAATTCCCTTGCTGCCATGGAGGGCAATGAGGTGTATATTTATACATGATTAATGATTACTTTGATGCTCATATGTTAAGATCTTGCTTGCTGAAATTTCTTTTGAAAGCAAAACTGATTGGAAAGTGTTTGATGCAAATAAAACTTGCTTTACGCCAAAATGAACCATATTATGTCTTCCTTGATTATATGCCCTACATGTAGAGTGTTAGGCTTGCCTTGGTGCTTGCCAGTACATTAACTTCTTTAATGTACTGACTCTTGCCACTGGAATATCCATCTTGTTTGCATGTTTAGACTTAGACTTTTGAGTGATGTGGGTTTTCGTCTGCTTGTCCTAGGAACTGAACCTAACGGGGTAAACCCCTAGTCAGTGTGCTTGTGATTGGGTAGCCAAGCTTCCGCAGTTCTATGATTTATCTATGTATTTGGCCGGTCAGCCTATGTAATTATTATTGTCAATGTACGTCTTTAAGTTTCTTTCATCTTAATCGTGTTTGCTATGTATATCCACGCTTGAGATGAAAGTGTGAATCTAGTGCACATCCTAGAAACTAGATTCACATGAGTATGAGTTAAGGATATTTGAGATGTTGTAGATCTTTAGCAATTTTTTTCAAGTCTCCTGAATTTGTAACACATCTGGTCGCCGCCTTCGAGTGGTTTGACGGGCACATCTCAGGCTGAAGTTCACTAACAGGCTAAAGGCCCAGCATGGTCTCACGTATCCCTCTCTCGGGACCTCAGATGTTTTGTTATGTGTGTTAGATGAGCTGAAGCGTTTCACCTCATCTTGCAAATATAACGGAAGATCCGGGCATTCCCCGACAGAATCTAGTGGTGGTCTCCCCGTGGGCTGAGGTGGCCAGAATCCAAGTAAGCAACGGCGCGGGTGGCGGTGGCCTTCGGGTGGCCGGTGCAAGTTGCGTTGGAGGCTAGTTCTATCCGGTGTGAGTACACGAATATGCTCTATAGAGCTCATGGAAACTTACCCAAACATGGCCGGGGCTTGTAGAGGCTCGACATTGTCTTGGCGCAGGACGGACTTGGCAGCGATGGCAGGGTTCTTCGGGGTGAACGGCGATAGCTCTATCCGGTCTTTGATCTGCCGAGAAAAGGTGCGGGATGGCTCAAGGTTGCTTCGAGGATGCTGTGAGTGCGAGGAATCGGACGCTAACTCACCGGGTCGGCTGAAATCAGAGATGGCGCTCGGCGACCGGGGTTGGGGAGGATGATGCCGATCTTGCAAACGATGGTCTCCTGGTTCGATTCCTTCCGGCGGCTGGTGCTTGGGGATGTGGTGATGTTGTTGGCGCAAGGTGTCGGCCGGGATTGGCCGGAGTTGGCTGGAACGGCGTCGAATCTGAACTAGCGGTGCTCCGGTGCGTGCTCCTGGCTCCGGTGTCGAAGCCGCGTTCCCGTTGCGGCACTACACCAAACGTGATGGGGTCAAAGAAGAAAAGACTTGGCATGGTGTGGTGAGTATGGAACACTGCAGAGGGGAATGACCATGGCTTAACCGGCAACGGCGATGGTCGCTGGCTTCCTGGCCAAAGATGAGAATGGAGGGAAAAGGAGACATCGGTGCCTTTCCCTCTTGGTTTGCCCGGTCCTGCCGCGGAGAGTGAGGTTGGGCGATAGGTTCTGGAAGGTTAGAGGTGAGCTTGGCGTGGCCACGTCCTCGGACACGCGTCGAGCACACCGGCGACTCGAACTCCGATGCTCTCCCACAGTTATGTCTGTTTCCCGGTCGGCTCGGGCTCTTTTCAAACGGTGGGGTGCTTTGCACAGAGATGGGGCGAGCCCAGGTGGCTGCCATGTGGGGCCTATTCGTGGTAGCCTAGGCAAGGGAGAGAGAGGTGGGTACAGAAGAGGGTGCATTTTGGTTTTAAGTTATTTTTTGGGTTATTTCCTTCCTCCTAAATTTGTAACTCTATACTTTATTCTGTGGGCGTGGTAAAATCACGAAATTTTTACTGGAGGTAGATGATCATCCCCAGGTTCCGTTTTCTTTGGTTGCATTCAAAAATAATTTGTGGTTTGCTCCCAGAAATTCAACAAAATGGTTTATTTAGAAACCAATTTGAATTTTTAGGAGGCCTAAACTGAGGAGAAAAATTCCAGAAAAATTATATTTAATTAGGTTAATTAACCTAGTATTTGATTAAATTAGTTTATGTATATACTTATGTGCATTTGATTGATCTTTTCGGTAAGTTGGCATTTTAGCTGATTTAAGTTACTAATTGGCCTATTATGAGACTGCTTTGTTTAATTCGTTTGGGGCACCAAACTAGTTTTTAATTTGCACAAAATTTATGTTAGGTTGAACATAACGTTTGGTACCTTCATGAATGTTTCCATGAATTTATCCTATGTGGTTAAATCTGGAGAATTAGGGTGGCCTTCCTAGGTTTAGGTGTTTACTTTACGTACACATGCCTTTTAAAATATTTGGGTTCGTATTATATTTCCTCCTTGGCCAAAGAGGTGAACTTTGAATTAGGTTCTCATGGTCTCATATTATTATCCAAGGCTAGTGTAGGCTTGCTTTGTAAATTCAATCGTTAGGGTATGCTTATATGGCCTATAATGCGATGCGTTTTCGAAAATCCGAATATACGTATATGACCTAGGTCAAAGCGGGCTTCATGTTAGTGTGCATGCTTTCACATGAGCTTGCATTTCCGTCCTAGGTTATACTTGAAAAGTTTTTAATTTGTTCTCAGAAATCTCCTTCATACAAAAGTCTAGGTCAAAATCCTTTAACCTAAGTTTTGAAGATGAAAATTTTTGGTTCACAAAATTGGAAAACTTCCCTTTTATTTTGTTTGGAAAAATTTTGTTGGCCCTAGAATTTGGGTATATGACAAAGATGCAATGGCTTAATGACTGTTGTGCACTGCGTGTGAACCAAGTGGTGACAGTTCCTTTCTCAACGGGTGGTATAATGACCATGTGGAGTGCGATGTGGTGCCTATGCAAGCATGCCAACTGCTGCTAGGAAGATCATGGTTATATGATTGTGATATTTAGAGTTTTGGAAGAACTAACAATTTGGCTTTCATATACAAAGGAGAGCGAATTTCTTTGCTTCCTTTGACACCGGAGGAGATTTTGAAAGATGATCTAAAAAGAAAAAAGTGAGAGAGCGAGAACCACTTATGAGTCACTCACAACAATAGTGAGGGAGTGTTTCCAAAGCCAAATAAAACCCCACAGTTGCAAAGAACCAAGACAACATAAAAGGAGGGGTTACTTATGACGGCTAGAAAGGGGGATTTAAAAGAATTGAGTGAACCCAATGCTATGTTCTTTGTACTCCTGTACAAGGAAAATTTGTTTTCCACTAATGACTTATCTTCTACTTTGTCAAGTGTTATTTTTAATGTGTTACATGAATATCAGGATGTATTTCCAGAAGAGGTACCATTGGGACTACCACCTAAAAGAGGGATCGAACATCAAATTGACCTTATTCCCGGTGCTTCACTTCCAAACCGAGCTGCATACTGCACCAATCTCGAGGAAACAAAATAAATTCAGCAACAAGTGGAAGAATTGAGCAAAAAAGGGTATGTGCAAGAAAGTCTTTCACCTTGTGTTGTCCCTATTCTTTTAGTTCCAAAGAAAGATGGTTCATGGAGAGTGCATGTGGATTGTCGTGATATTAACAACATCACCATTAGATATGGAATGGTGTTTTTTTATGGATCGCCATTTCAAGTATTGCTCCTATTGGTCTTCTTATGGCAGGATATAGCTCAAATAATAAATATTCTTTTTCTGGTGGTCTACGAGCTGCTGCTCAATCTATTAGTTATGAAATCCCATTAACTTTTTGTGTACTAGCAATATCTCTACGTGCGATTCGTTAAATAGGATCTTTTTCCTCTGAAATTCATTGAATATTTATCTTCCTTTTCTTATTCTATATTCAGGTTAGTAAGTTAAACTAGATAGCTATATGAGTGAAACAAGACTGCTTATTAATTTGTAGTAAAAAGAAAAAATCTCATTTCCTACGTACAAGAAAAAAAGGAAGTAAACATAAGTGCTATAAATTCTTTACCCCAAGGTTGAGATTTTTTTATTAGTCATCATATCTTGAAGCGGGCAATAATAAGGGATTCCCGATACAGAAAGTTATAATCATAAGGGAATCCATCAAAAGTTAGTGAGGGATTAGAAACACTAAAGTACATAAAGGATTAAGAATGAGGGAATCTAAGGCATTAGAGATTTTTCCTCATAAAAGGAATCATAATAAGGACTTGAAATTGGTGGAAATGAGCAAGTAGTACTTTCTTCGGATTCCGATCCAGAGTATGTTCCCATTCACTTGTTAAGGAAATGGCTATCAAGAACAAATTAACCCTTTATTCTTTTTGCTTTTTAAAAACCCCTCGGGGAAAGAAGAATAGGACAAAAGATATGGAATGCAATACAAAAAGTCGTTTATCCATATTCATACAGAATTCTTCCTGAACTAATACCCAACTCTTTGTTATAACGAGTGTTTTATTCCAAGATTAAGTTATTGCTGAACAAAGAAAAAGTACCATTATATTATAAACGATGAGATGAATTCAGAAGCGTTTTTTATTATTCTAGCAGACATAATTCCTTTGGTCTAATTTAGGATGTTGAAATCGATTTTATCTTAGATAATTCTAACTACGCCCAAGAAGATAATAACGAAATGAAACAGTACTTTCCTTTTTTCTGATCATAGAGAAGCCGTATGAAACTAAGGTTTCATGTACGGTTTTGGAATAGCGGTGGGAACTGTGATGTTATCGTCGACTATGATTATCCAACAGTTCAAGTACAGTTGATATAGTTGAAGCACAGTCAAAATATGGTTTTTTTGGATGGAATCTTTGGCGTCAGCCTATAGGTTTTCTGGTTTTTCTTATTTCTTCTTTGGCGGGATGTGAAAGATTACCCTTTGATTTACCGAAGCGAGAGGAAGAATTAGTAGCAGGTTATCAAACCGAATATTCTGGTATCAAATAAGGTTTATTTTATCTTGTTTCTTACCTAAATTTATTAGTTTCCTCTTTATTTGTAACGGTTCTCTACTTAGGCGGGTGGAATTTGTCTATTCCCT